>CM075989.1:21776165-21874552 GCA_038087875.1 Malacoraja senta
CTTTAGCTGAAGTAATAATATTCCTTTATTCTGTCAGTACATTGCTCCATCCATTTTAACTTTAAGGCTTACAGCTAATTCATAACTTCATAAGTCATTCGAGTAGAATTAGGCCATTTGGCCCATCAAGTCTACTCCGCCATTTAATCATGGCTGATCTAACTTTCCCGCTCACCCCCATTCTCCTGCCTTCTCCCCGTAACCCCTGACACTCAACTAAACTAATCTTTCGGAGAAAAGGAACAGGTGACATTTCTCTGAAGAAGGGTCTCGACCCAAAACGTCGCCTATTCCTTCGCTCCAGAGATGCTGCCTGTCCCGCTGAGTTACTCCAGCTTTTTGTGTCTATCTTCGTTGAAACCAGCATCTGGCAGTTCCTTCCTAAACTGATGTTTAAGAAAGAACTGCAGATGCTGGAAAAATCGAAGGTAGACAAAAATGCTGGAGAAACTCAGCGGGTGAGGCAGCATCTATGGAGCGAAGGAATAAAATTCCTTCGCTCCATAGATGCTGTCTCACCCGCTGAGATTCTCCAGCATTTTTGTCTACCTTCCTAAACTGATGTTTAGTTTATCGGCACGAGTACAATGAAAAGCTTTTTGCCTCGTGCTATCCAGTCTGCGGGAAGACCATACATGATTACAGTCGAGCCGGTCCACAGTGTACTGAGTATTGCTCTCCATAGACAATAGGTGAAGGAGTACGCCATTCGGCCCTTCGAGCCAGCACCGCCATTCAATGTGATCATGGCTGATCATCCCCAATCAGTACCCCGTTCCTGCCTTCTCCCCATATCCCCTGACTCCGCTATTTTTAAGAGCCCTATCTAGCTCTCTCTTGAAAGCATCCAGAGAACCTGCCTCCACCGCCCTCTGAGGCAGAGAATTCCACAGACTTTTTTCTCTCAAATTATTGCAATTATTGCACTCTCATATTAAGAATGACTGTTCCGACTATCAGGTTGGATGGAGAGAGGTGGCACTTCTCAAGCACCGTTTTACCATGTCACATGAGGCAGCTGCTTGACCCCATTTGGACAGGGGAAAACGAGAGGAAGAAAATAAATTCGGCCTTGGGCAGCCTGGTAGCACAGGTGGTACAACACCTGCCTTCGAACCAGATGGTCGTGAGTTCAAGTCCCGGAGCATCCTGATACCTGAGGCAGACTGGCATTGTTCACTGGCGGTTTTGTCCATTCTTATCCCGGTCAGAAGGGAACCGATGCTTCTTACTGATTGTGACGCAGGGTAAAAACATAATCCAACAATCATCTCGCTGCTCCATAAGCAATCCCTTTGTTGGCCGCTCACAAAGGGGCATTGATATGAATCGTGGCCCTGGATATTGTTACCCCCAAAGTGCTCCGTCTGATTGTGCAAGGAAAGTAAATCAAATTTTAATGGTTACAATTAGTCATGATTATTGAGATTTCCTGCAGGATAACCTTACGTATAAACTTTGCTCAGGTGACCCCACCCTCTCCAAAGTCACCAAGCACTGGGCCAATGCAAATCGTAAACAGAAACAATGACCTACAATGTCACCACCATGTTTAAGCTGATCATTACCAAGAACTGTCTTAAAATGTAGCCATTACACAGAGAACTTTTGGTTAGCAAACTAATTTTCTTTGGTGTTTTATTTTGAAAAAGAGGTGCAGACCCAGCATATCGTGCAGTTTATATTTTAGTCTTCAGTTTTAGAGATACAGCGTGGAAACCGGCCCTTCGGCCCACCTAGTCCGTGCCGACCAGCAATCCCCACACACTAACATACTATCCTACACACACTAGGGACAATTTTTACATTCATACCAAGCCAATTGTCCAACAAAGGTGTACGTCTTTGGAGTGTGGGAGGAAACCGGAGCACCCGGAGAAAACCCTCGCAGGTCACGGGGAGAAGGTACAGACTCCGTACAGACAGCACCCGTGGTCAGGATCGAACCCGGGTCTCTGGCGCTGTGAGGCAGCAACTCTACCGCTGCGTATCATGCAGTTGAGGCAAATAATAGTGATGCATGTGGTGGCAACATCGACAAGCAAATGAAAGCAGGCAGATGTTGCTTAGATGTTGTGGAACGATATGTAGTATATGTTTAAAATATGCAGCATGGAAACAGGCCCTTCAGCCCATGGCGACGATCGATCACCCGTTCACACGAGTTCTACGTTATCGCACGTTCGCATCCATTCCCTGCACATTGATTTACAGAGGCTAACTAACCTACAAACCTGCACGGTGGCGCAGCGGTAGAGTTGCTGCCTCACAGCCCCAGAGACCTGTCTTCGATCTTGACTACAGGTGCTGTCTCTACGGAGTTTGTACGTTCTCCCCATGACCCACGTGGGTTTTCTCCAGGTGCTCCGGTTCCTCCCACATTCCATGGACATTCAGGCCTGTAGGTTAATTGGCTTCTGTATAGGGCCTGTCCCACTAGGCGATTTTTTTTTTAGGCGACTGCCGGCGACTACATCAATGGAATTCACCGAAGTCGGCACCGGTGACAACCTACGTCAACTACGACATCACCTACGTCAGGAGAAGACAAGCTACAACAAGCCCACGGTAGCCGACTGTCGCCGACAATTTTGAACATTTCAAAATCCAGCAGCGACCAGAAAAACGCTACGACTCTTTGGGCGACTGAGGAGACGACTCACGACCGTACAGGCGACACCCGGCAACCGTGTGGCGACAGCCTAGTCGCCGGCAGTCGCCCTAAAAATTGTCTAAGTGGGACAGGCCCTTAAATTGTAAAATGTCCCTAGTGTGTAGGACGATGCTAGTGAACTGGGTGATTGCTGGTCGGCACGGACTCGATGGGCCAAAGGGCCTGTTCGCACACTGTATCTATAAAGTCAAAAGTCTTTTGGGGAGTGGGAGGAAACCTGAGCACCCAGAGGAAGCCCGGGCAGTCACAGGCAGAATGTACGAACAAACTCCACGCAGACAGCACTCAAGGTCAGGAACAAACAAGCGTTTCTGGTGCCGTGAGGCAGCAGCTCTACCTGCTGCACCGCTGTGCCATAACATGGATTAGTTGGGTCAAATTGGCTGCATCTAGGCTGGATATTCGTTGTCATTCCATGTTATGCAAATTGAGGCATTCAATCAGGGAAAAAAAGACAAATCTACATTATTGCCTAAGCTTAATATATGATTATTAGTTTAGAGATACAGCGCGGAAACAGGCCCATCCGGCCCACCAGCTCTGCAGCCGACCCAGCGATCCCCTCCCACACTAACACTATCCCTACATGTGCCCACCCACCCACACACTAACACTATCCTACATGTGTTCCCCTCCCTCACTAACACTATCCTACATGTGATCCCCCCCCACACAACACTATCCTACATGTGACCCCCCCCCCACACTAACACTATCCTACATGTGATCCCCTCCCTCACTAACACTATCCTCCATGTGATCCCCCCCCCACTAACACTATCCTACATGTGACCCCCCCCCCCACACTAACACTATCCTACATGTGATTCCCCCCCACACTAACACTATCCTACATGTGACCCCCCCCCACACTAACACTATCCTACACACACTGCGAATAATTTACAATTTTACAATGCCAATGAACCTACGTCTTTGGAGTGCGGGAGGAAACCGGAGCGCCCTGAGAAAACTCACGCAGGTCACGGGGAGAACATAGAAACTCCGTACAGACGGCACCCGTAGTCAGGATCGAACCCGGGTCTCGGGCACCGTGAGGCAGCTACTCTACCCCTGCGCCACCGTGCCGCCCTACGCGATTCTTCTGTCTGCATCGGGCACGTGGACCTTACATTGTGGAGGAGGCATCATTATGTATAATAAAGATAGTGATTGTTACAATAAGCAAATGGTACGTTGTGTGAGTGAATTAACAAGCTGGTGATGAGGTAACTGGGGGAAAAACGGCTGGCAATTTGAAGGATTGCTTGTTACAAAGAACAAAGAGCGGTTTGAGTATTTATAAGGGGTGAAGTAATCTCTTACAATTTTGCTTCACATGTAATATAGGGAGAGTGCCTCTTATTCAAATTAGATGATAAATGATGATTTTCTCAAGATATTATCTCCAGTCTACATGCAAAGAGCTAATCAGACCACTCAGAGTGTTGTTAGCATTGTAGACGTCCAAATAGTCAGTACAAATGTGGCCACATTTTGCATAAAATCAATGAATTACAAAACAAGGATCCATTTATCTGTAAGAGAGATTTTTTCATATATTGTACTTCTCTCTTGACCTAAACATGCCTTAATTGCTTGACACTGTCACAATCAATTCCGTTGAGCTTGAAACTTTTGTTGTCACACCTGTTTGGCCCAATTTGTTCAGCAGGTTTTGATTTAATCCTTAAGAACTCCTTAGTTTTAATTGTCAATCAATCCATCAATCACTCAGTATTTGGCAATCATTCAGAGAAACATAGAAAATAGGTGCAGGAGTAGGTCATTCGGCCCTTCGGGGCAGCACCGCCATTCAATATGGTCATGGCTGATCATTCAAAATCAGTACCCATTCCTGCTTCTTTCCCCATATCCCTTGATTCCATCAGCCCTAAGAGCTATATCTAACTCTCTCATGAATACATCCAGTGAATCGGCCTCCACTGCCTTCTGTGGCAGAGAATTCCACAGATTCACAACTCTCTGGGTGAAAACGTTTTTCCTCATCTCAGTCCTGAATGGCCTATCTCTTATTCTTAAACTGTGACCCCCTGATTCTGGACTCCCCCAACATCAGGAACATTTTTCAGCATCTAGCCTGTCCAATCCTGTACGGATTTTATATGTTTCTATACGATCCCCTCTTATCCTAAATTCCAGTGAATACAGGCCCAGTCGACCCATTCTTTCATTGTATGTCAGTCTCCACCTCCCCGGAATTAACCTGGTGAACCTACATTGCACCCTCAATAGCAAGAATCTCTACCTTAACTCATTTATCAGGAGGCTTTCTGCTTTTCTCGTAAGTGCGGCATGGTGGCACAGCGGTAGAGTTGCTACCTCACAGCGCCAGAGTGTGGTACGATCCTGGCCTCGAACGCTGCCTGTGTGGAGTTTGCATGTTCTTCCTCTGACCCTGTGGAATCCTCGGGTGCTCTGGATTCCTCTCACATCCCAACGACCTAGGTTAATTGGATTCTGTAAATTGCCCCAGTGTGTAGGTAGTGGACCGCGAAAGTGGGATAATGTAGAGCTAGAACGTGTGATCGATGGTCGGCATGGACTCGGTGGGCCGAAGGGCCTGTTTCAATGCTGCATCTTTACAATCGATCAACTTTCTGTTGTTCCCTCAGGATTAACAATGACTTGCCTCCACTCCAGTTCAGTGGACCTGTGAGGTGACTACTGCGGCTAGTGTGGTATCGACAGTCTAGCCCTGCTGGGGCCAGAGGTGCTTCATCGAGAAGGTGGTGAGTGGTGAACCATCTTCTCTGTTGCTTTCACCAGGTTCATCAGGAATAGACTCACTGTCGATCTGACTACTCCTCCACATTGAGCGTCCACAGGCGTGAGCTTTTGAGTATGTTGCATTCTTCTTTCAAGGCGGCTCAGACAGAATCTTTAGACATTACTTTAGACTATAGAGATACAGCGGGGAATCAGGCCACTGAGTCCGTGCCGACCAGAGATCACCCCGTACACTAACACTGTCATACACACTAGGGGAAATATTTTATTACAACTTACCGAAGATATATAACCTACAAGCATGTACGTCTTTGGTGTGAGGGTGGACTTTAGACTTTAGATATACAGCTCAGAAACAGGCCCTTCAGCCCACTGAGTCTGCGCCAACCAGCAATCACCCATACATTAGCTCAATCCTATACACACTAGGGATCATTTACAATTTTACTAAAGCCAGTTACAAACCTGCACATCTCTGGAGTGTGGGAGGAAACTGAAGAAAACCCACACGGTCACAGGGAGAGCGTACAAACTCCGCACTGACAGCACCCGTAGTCAGGATCAAACCCAGGTCTCTGGCGCTGTTAGGCAGCAACTCTACCGCTGCTCCACCGTGCCACCCGTGAAGTTTTTCCTTCAGTGGTGAAATGGCACGATGCAGCTCGGAGCCGATCGCCTGTTTCGAGCGTCTAGTTTTTGGGCATCAGGACAATGTGGCCAACTTAACAAAGGAGGATTCGAGGACCTGAGCTGCAGGGAGAGGTTGGGCAGGCTAGACCTTGTCCTTGGAGGCACAGGAGGCTGAGGGACAATCGTACAGAGGTGTATAAAAACATGAGGATATTAATATAACGATATAACATGACTATTGATAGATTAATGCACAAGATTATTCAGAGTAGAGGAATCACGAACCAGAGGACGTAAGTTTAAGACGGGGGGACAACATTTAATAGGAAAGTAAGGGACAACTTTTTCACTCAGAGGGTAGAGGGTATATGGAATGAGCTGCCAGAGACGGTAGTTGAGGCTGGTATGATCTGCCATGATCATATTGAATGGCGGTGCTAGCTCGAAGGGCCGAATGGCCTACTCCTGCACCTATTGTCTATGTTTCTATATTTCTAGGTGCCAAAAGACACTTGGACAAGTATACGGATAGGAAAAGTTTGAGGATGTGGGCTCGAAGGGCCAAATGGCCTCCTCCTGCACCTGTTTTCTATGAATATGCAGGCAAATGGTACGGGCAGAGATGGGGCATATTGGCCGGCAAGGACGAGTTGGGCCGAAGGGCCTGTTTCAGTGCTAGGTGACTCTAAGGCAGAACTAGCTGAGTGTAATTGGAGCCTTCAACCCAGGGAACTTGGCCTAACATCAGTTCAGTTCTAATGTTGGTTATGAATAGGTATACTTTACACCAGAACAAACAAAACTATTTATGCTAATATTTAAATAAGATCTCTCAAATTTTAAATGCATTTTAAATGGATTAGTTTCAATTTGATGTGTGATAGAATCTACATGGTATTTATATGAAGCTAAATGTGTGGTACATTAAGTTTGAAATGACATATTACTGTAAGCAGGTTATTATGTTAATAGTACTTATTATAACTCAAAATCTCAAACAATGGGCTTATGTCAAACTAGCAATGGTCTATTTGAGTATATTATGTGTTCTAATGGGGAACTGACATGAAATCTTTAAGTCCCTGAAGGAAGAATGATCTAATCTGACATAAACCCCATTGTAAAATGCTGGAGAGGGTTTGCAGAGTTAGTTATAACTTCATTAATAAACGTGACATCCCACCCTCACTGTAAAAAAAACAAGTCACATGCCCTTTTAGTTTTCAGCTCAAATAATTTCAAATTCTAATTGATAAGAGTGTTTAAAAAAAGAAAAAAATATATTCAGCTCTGTTTTTCTCATAGAGTCATGCAGCACAGTGTGGAAACAGGCCCTTTGTCCCAAATTGCCCACGCCGGCCAACATGTTCCCATCTATACAAGTCCCACATGCCTACTTTGGCCCCATATCCCTCCAAACCTGTCCTGTCCATGTACCTGCCTAAATGTTTCTTACTCATTGCGATAGTCCCTGCTTCACCTAACTCCTCCGGCTTCTTGTTCCATGCACCCTTTGTGTAAAAAAAAGTTACTCCTCAAGTTCCCATTAAATCTTCCCCCCCCCCCCTCCCCCCGCATTCGCATATCACTGTACCTTAACTGGTACACGTGACAATAAAAAACCTTTGATACCGGTGAGGGGAGGAGTTGCAGTTCTCAGTTCTTTTGTTTTTGGACTACATTGGCCAGCATGCACTGAGACTAATCACAGACGACAAATTGAAAATAGTTCAAGCTTTGCAAGTGTGTTGCGTGATCTTTAAAAACTTGGATTTCACTGTCGGTGAGTGTGGTGGAAGAAAGCTTTCTTTTTTTATAAAAACGATTATTTTTTATTTATTCTCTCCGTGGTATGACGATTTCCCGAGCCAGGGCTGCTGCTTGGGATGATGTTTGTTGAAGTCGCTGGAGGGGACTGATGTTTGTCTCGGGGCCAAAGGAAAACGCTGATGATATAACTTGATGTCAAGCTTGGGTCATTGATAGCCAGTCGTGGCTGCTGAGTGCCAAATAATCATCGGTTCAAGGCCCTGCCTGTTGGAGCCATCCCTGTGGGAAGGATAAAGATTGCCTGGTCCTGTGCAAAATCTGCAAACTGGAAACTGAAGAACAGAAAATCGAGTTGAGTTTGAGTTTAGTTGAGTTACTTCACCGCTTTGTGCCTATCTTAACATAGAACTAATGTGTGGGTGGGCATGGGCTCAGTGGGTCTGCGTTTGAGTTTAGTTTATTGTCACCAAGGTACAGTGAAATGGGACCAACTTCAGATAGTGAAGATGGTCGTGAAAAATTCCAGCAGCATCTTGATCAATTGGCCAGGTAGGTTGAGGAATAGTTGATGGAATTTGATGCAGAGAAATGTGAGGTGTTGCATTTTGGGAAGTCTAATATGGGCAGGACCTACACAGTGAATGGTAGGGCTCTGGGGAGTGTGTAGAGCAGAGGGATCTAGGAGTGCAGTTGCGTGGTTCCTTGGAGGTCGAGTCGCAGGTAGATAAGGTGGTCAAAAAGGCATTTGGTACATTGGCCTTCATCAGTCAAATTAATCAGTATAGAAGTTGGGAGGTCATGTTGCAGTTGCATAAGACGTTGGTGAGACCGCATTTAGAGTATTGTGTTCAGTTCTGGGCACCATGGTATAGGAAAGATGTTGTCAAGCTGGAGATGGTACAGAGAAGATTTACGAGGAAGTTGCCAGGACTAGAGGGTCTGAGCTATAGGGAGGGGTTGAGTAAGGTGGGACTATTCCTTGGAGCACAGGAGAATGAGGGGTGATCTTATAGAGGTGCATAAAATCATGAGAGGAATAGATCGGGTAGATGCACAGAGTCTCTTGCCCAGAGTAGGTGAATCGAGAACCAGAGGACATTGGTTTAAGGTAAAGTGGAAAAGATTTAATAGGAATCTGAGGGTTAACTTTTTCACGCAAAGGATGGTGGGTGTATGGAACAAGCTGCCAGTAGTGACTGGGACTATCCCAACATTTAAGAAACAGTTAGACAGGTAGATGAGTAGGACGGGTTTGGAGGGATGTGGGCCGGTGGGACTAGTGCAGTGGGGACATGTTGGCAAGTGTGGGCAAGTTGGGCCAAAGTGACTTGTTTTCATGTTGTGTCACTCTATGACTCTAAAGGGTTTTGTTGCGTGCTAACCAGCCAGCGGAAAGACAATATATGATTACAATCGAGCTGTCCACAGTGTACAAATAAAGGAGAAAGGGAATAACGTGAATTAAGTTAGTGAAAGATAAAGCCAGTAAAGTCTGATCTAAGATAGTCCGTGGATGTACAATGAGATAGATAGTAGTTCAGGTCTGCTCTCTAGTTGTTGGTAGGATGGTTCAGTTGCCTGAACTAAAAAATACAGTTTATGATCATGTCAATAATAACATTACTATTTTTACAGAGTAAAAAATAAGCCATAGATAAGCACAAAATGCTGGGTTACCTCAGCGGGTCAGGCAGCATCTCTGGCTTGTCTGTCAGTCTGAAGAAGGGTCTTGACCCAAAACATCACCCATCCATTTTCTCCAGAGATGCTGCCTGACCCGTTGAGTGACTCCAGCATTTTGTGTCTACCTTTGGTATCAACCAGCATCTGCAGTTCCTTTTCATTACATTAGAGACATATGCCAGGTGTTAAAGAAGGAACTACAGATGCTGGAAAATCGAAGGTACACAAAAATGCTGGAGAAACTCAGCGGGTGCAGCAGCATCTATGGAGCGAAGGAAATAGGCAACGTTTCGGGCCGAAACCCTTCTTCAGATGCCACATATGCCACTTTAGTTCCTCATCCTCATGGATTTTCAAGGATTGGAAGGGTGTGGTTTACATGCTGTCAGAGGTGATTAGTTTAACTTCATCTCTTCGAAAGCCAGTCCCGACCCGAAACGTCACCTATTCCTTTTCTCCAGAGATGCAGCCTGACCTTCTGAGTTACTCCAGCATTTTGTGTCTATCTTCGGTGTAAACCAGCATAGAAACATAGAAACATAGAAAATAGGTGCAGGAGTAGGCCATTCGGCCCTTCGAGCCTGCACCGCCATTCACTATGATCATGGCTGATCATCCAACTCAGTATCCTGTACCTGCTTTCTCTCCATACCCCCTGATCCCTTTAGCCACAAGGGCCACATCTAACTCCCTCTTAAATATAGCCAATGAACTGGCCTCAACTACCTTCTGTGGCAGAGAATTCCAAAGATTCACCACTCTCTGTGTGAAAAATGTTTTTCTCATCTCAGTCCTAAAAGATTTCCCCTTTATCCTTAAACTGTGACCCCTTGTTCTGGACTCCCCCAACATCGGGAACAATCTTCCTGCATCTAGCCTGTCCAACCCCTTAAGAATTTTGTAAGTTTCTATAAGCATCTGTAGTTCCTTCCTACACATTCACCCTTCAATGATGATTTTGAATAAATTTAATCCAATTACTCCAATTCAAGGATGTATTTGGCAAGGACTATGTTTAGGGGTTCTGGTCTCGGCCACAAACGTCACCCATTCCTTCTCTCCAGACCTATCCCGTTGAGGTACTCTGACAATTTGTGTCCTTTTGCGTAAACCAGCATCTGCAGTTCCTCCTTTCTACTCCCGAAACATGTCGTAAGTTGGTGATGGAAGCCTGATGCAGGTCTAGTTTAGTTTAGTTTAGAGATACAGCATGACTTGCCGAGTCTGCACCGACCAATGATCACCCATGCACTAGTTTTATTCCACACACTAGGGACAATTTACAGAGGAAAATAAACCTTTTTAAGTTTAGTTTAGATACAGCGTGGAAACAGGCCCTTCAGCCCACCGAGTCCTTGCCGACCAACGATCACCCCCTTACACCAGCACTAATCTACACACTGGGGACGATTTACAATGTTCCCAAACCAATTAACCTACAAACCTGCACGTCTTTGGAATGTGAGGGGAAACCGGAGCACCAGGAGAAAACCCACGCGGGAGAATGTACAGTCCATATAGACAGTAGGTTAGGATCGAACCTGGGTCTCTGGCGCTGTAAGGCAGTAGCTCTACTGATGCAAAGGAACATAGAAACATAGAAAATAGGTGCAGGAGGAGGCCATTCGGCCCTTTGAGCCAGCACTGCCATTCATTGTGATCATGGCTGATCGTCCCCAATCAATAACCAATGCCTCCCCATATCCCTTGACTCCACTAGCCCCTAGAGCTCTATCTAACTCTCTCTTAAATCCGTCCAGTGATTTGGCCTCCACTGCCCTCTGTGGCAGGGAATTCCACAAATTCACAACTCTCTGGATGAAAACATTTTTTCTCACCTCAGTCTTAAATGACCTCCCCTTTATTCTAAGACTGTGGCCCCTGGTTCTGGACTCGCCCAACATTGGGAACATTTTTCCTGTATCTAGCTTGTCTACTCCTTTTATAATTTTATATGTTTCCATATGATCCCCCCTCATCCTTCTAAGGCACCTCACAGTCTATCCGCAAATAAAAATCACAGCCTCCCGTCCCACACACAGCCAGGACTTCATGAAGAACAACAGATTCTGCTCCTTCCAGCGCAACTGTGGCAGAGAGAAAGAAAAGCTATCTTTCATAACTCTGACTTCTAGGTCCGACCTCCAACTGGTGACCTCTCCATTCATCCCTTCCAATCTGTGACACAATCACCCTCCTTTACATCCCTCATAGCAAAATACAAAGTGGTGGAAGAGTACAAGAAGTCAGGCAGCATCTGGGGACTGAATGTACGGACGATATATCAGGGTGGCACGCTGGCGCAGCGGTAGAGCTGCTGCCTTGCAGCGCCAGAGGGACGGGTTCAATCCTGACTACGGGTGCTGTCTGTACGGAGTTTGTACGTTCTCTCCGTGACCGCGTGGGTTTTCTCCGGGTGCTCCTGTTTCCTCCCACACTGCAAAGACGTACAGGTCTGTAGGTTAATTGGCTTGGTAAAGTTATAAATTGCCCCTAGGCCAATGTTTGTGAGCGGGGATCGCTGGTCGGTGCGGACACGGTGGGCCGAAGGGCCTGCTTCTGCGTTGTCTCTCGAAACTAAACTTAAATAAATACTTAGGAAGGAACTGCAGATGCTGGTCTGAAGATGGTTCTCGAACCGAAACATCACCTGTTCCTTTTCGCCAGAGAGGCTGCCTGACTCGCTGAGTTACTCCAGCTCTTTGTAAACGAAACTAAATATCCTTATGGTGCTTTGTCTAAGGCGTACGCTCCTATCAATTTTGCATTACCACTGATTATGATGGGTGTCGTCCAAAGGTTTCCAATGTTTCTCTTGATGTTTTGAGAATGATGACTTTTGTAAGAATCAAGGTACAGAAAAAGGCTTTAAGAATAGTCCGAGCACTTTGCAATGACCACAACTGCAAATGACAAATCAGGCCGTTTTTAGACCCATGGCCTGGAGGCAAACAGGCACCTTAATTTAGGGTTGAACTCTGCAGCTGGCCTTTAAATGTGCTCTGTTAGTAATTAGTTTGCACAAATGAAGATCTATTTAACCCAGCTGTGAAACAATATTTGCTTGTTATAGTTCCACTTCAAAATACTGAGGCAGTGTCAGTCGCATTTCCCCCAGGGCTATTTCCTTTTGGTAATTTCTTTGAGATTATGAGCTTGCAAATTCTTGATTTACTGATTAAAGCATTTTGGTCCTGGCCT
The DNA here is from genome assembly GCA_038087875.1 of Malacoraja senta. Taxonomy (NCBI): domain Eukaryota; kingdom Metazoa; phylum Chordata; class Chondrichthyes; order Rajiformes; family Rajidae; genus Malacoraja; species Malacoraja senta. The sequence continues at coordinate 21,788,875 of CM075989.1, forward strand.
TTTCTGTGAGAGTGAGGTTGGCATTCCAGGGCTGAGGGAGTTTGTGTGCCTTGGAATGCGGTGAATGGCTTGTAAATTGTACCCACTAATTAAATCTCTCTGGAGTCCAACTTGAATAATCATCTGGTTAAAATCAGCCGGCAATCCCCTGGTCTCACTGCACCTTTCAGATCTCTCATTATCTAATTCGTAATGACTGGAAAAGTAAAAGAATTCAGCTAAACATCTGCGTACGTAACTCTATGAGAAATCTGAACGAATATACCTGGAAGCAGACTGCTACTCTAGACTCTTAATGTTTCTCCTCTTTAAATACTTGACTTTAAATATCTGGCCTCCGTGAAACCTGAGCTAAAATGGATCCTACTCATTTTCCCAACCCCCCCCCCACCAATTAAAAAAAAACTGATATCAATGAAACATGGTGGAATGTTGTTAGGAAGGCACAAACTTATTGCTCAAATACAGTGTAGGAAGGAACTGCAGATGCCTGTTTAAACAGAAGATAGACACAAAATGCTGGAGTAACTCAGCGGGGCAATCAACATCTCTGGAGAGAAGGAACAGGCGATGTTTCGGGTCGAGACCCTTCTTTAGATGCTGTCTGGGCCGCTGAGTTACTCCAGCTTTTTGTGTTTATCTTGTTTACAGACAGCGCTGATCCTGGTCTTCCAAAATTAGATTAATCAACGCTTACATTCAGGGAAGATAGACACAAAAAGCTGGAGTAAGTCAGCGGGACAGGCAGCATCTCTGGAGAGTAGGAATCAAGAGTTTATTGTCAAATGTCCCGGACGGGACAATGAAATTCTTACTTGCTGCAGCACAACAGAAGATGTGAATATGCAAACATTGTCTACTAGGGAGGAGGAGGAGCTATCTTGGGGAACGGCTGCTAACCAGCAGACGTCCGTTCAATTCACTTTTTAATTTAGTTTTTAGTTTTTTTCCTGTCTATGTCCAGGGGAATTTTGACTTTTAATGTAAGGGGGAAACTATCTCTAGGTCCCTACCTGGTCGGTGAGGCAGCTTTTTCTCCGGGCTGCCCCGTCGACCCGTCCTTGCGGCCTACCAGCGGGCGTGGAGCGTTGTATTCCTGGCTGGGACCGACCAGCACCTTCAGCTTCGGTGGCGGCACAGCGCTGGAGCGCTATCGCGTAGCGGAGCGGAGCGGGCGATGCCTTGCCTGATCGACGCGCTGGAGCTCCGGTGAGCTGTGACCGCCGAGCTCAACACCTCCGGGCTGCGGGACTGCGGAGCGACCAGCCGCGGGCGGCGGCGCCGACTCCAACATCGGGAGCCTCGGAGCTCCAAATCGGCGCGGCCTTGTCGGCTTCAGGTGCCACGGACTCCGGTAGGAGATCGGCCGTTCCAGCCGTCCCAGCCGCTGCGAGGACTCTCCCGACGCCGGAACAACTGCACCCGGCGAGAACGGCCAGGAACATCGGGCCTCTGTAGAGGCAACTGTGGAGGCCTCAATAGGCCTGACTTTGGGTGAACTGGGGTTGGGGACTGGACATTGTGCCTCCCCCCACAGTGGTAATCATTGTGGGGGGATGATTTTGTGTGTAATGTGTAGTGTCTATGTTAGTCTTTGTCCAAGATGGCGGTCGGAAGAGAGAGTGGACGCTGGCGCGCTTTAGCAGCCGCTGCTCTCTCTTCCATATTGTGTTTTTGATTTTTGTTTTTGGATTTAATTCTATCTTTAATTTGTGTACTGGTGATGTCTTTGCTATTTATTTCATTCCGCTTACATGTTTCTACACTATTTGTTAAACTTTGTAAGGTGTCCTTGAGACTTTGTGAAAGGCACCCATGAATAAAATCTATTATTATTATTATTATTATTGTATATAACGGGAAAAAAAGGAAAAAGTTCAATAAATAACAAATATAGTGCAAATAACAAATAATAATATAATCTTTTGCAGTTCAGAGCTCAAAGCTTATTCATTGTGTTTAATAGCCTGATGGCTGCAGGGAAGAAGCTGTTCCTGAACCTGGACGTTACAGTCTTCAGGCTCCTGTACCTTCTTCCTGATGGCAGTGGTGAGATGAGTGTGTGGCCAGGATGGTGTGGGGCCTTTGATGACGTTGGCTGCCTTTTTGAGGCAGCGACTACGATAGATCCCATCGACGGTGGGGAGGTCAAAGCTGGTGATGGACTGGGCAGTTGTCACAACTTTTTGTAGTCTTTTTTGCTCCTGGACGTTCAAGTTGCCGAACCAGGCCACGATGCAACCAGTCAGAATGCTCGCTACCGTGCACCTGTAGAAGTTTAGGGGAATCCTCTTCGACATGCCGAATCTCCGTAATCTTCTCAGGAAGTAGAGTCGCTGATGTGCCTTCTTTATAATTGCATCGGTGTGCTGGGTCCAGGAAAGATCTTCTGATATATGCACGACCAGGAATTTGAAGTTATTGACCCTCTCCACCATCGTCCCGTTGATCTGAACACGATTGTGGGTCCTCATCCTTCCCCTACTAAAGTTCACAATCAGTTCCTTGGTCTTACTGATGTTGAGAGCCAGGTTGTTGTGCTGGCACCATTTTGTCAGTCGGGCGATCTCACATCTATACTCTGACTCATCCCCATCTGTGATTCGTCCAACCACAGTGGTGTCATCGGCGAACTTGATGATGGAGTTCGCACTATGACCTGCTACGCAGTCATGGGTATAGAATGAGTAAGGCAGAGGGCTGAGCACGCAGACTTGAGGAGCTCCCGTACTAATTGTTACTGTGGATTAAGTGGTTCCTCCAATTCGAACCGACTGTGGTCTGTGGATGAGGAAGTCGAGGATCCAATTGCAGAGGGATGCGCAGAGGCCCAGTTCCGTGAACTTGGTAACCAGCTTGGAAGGGATGATGGTATTAAACGTCGACCTGTAGTTTATAAACAACAGCCTGACGTAGGTGGGTTTTTTATCCAAGTGGCCCAGTACGGAGCAGAGAGCCACTGAAATTGCATCCTCCGTTGACCTGTTGTGGCGGTAAGAGAACTGTAGTTGGTCGAGGTTCTTGTCGACGTAGGAGTTGATGTGCACCATAACCAACCTCTCAAAGCACTTCATCACCACAGACGTTAGTGCCACTGGTCGATAGTCATTGAGGCACGTCACCTTACTCTTCTTGGGCACCGGTATTATTGATGCCCTCTTAAAGCAGGTGGAACCTCAGACCTCAGAAGTGAGAGGTTGAAAATGTCTGCACAGGTCTTGAGAAATCGACCGGGTATATCGTCAGGTCCAGGCGCTTTCCGAGGGTTCACCCCCCTGACATCGGCCTCTGTGACTGTGACTGTAACGCCGTCAGGGCGAATGGGGGCTCGGGAAGGCACATCAGTGTTCTCCCTATCGAACCGTGCGTAGAACGCATTGAGCTCGTCAGGGAGTGAAACTGGTTGAATGACACGTGGTTTACATGGGTGGGGGTGGGGGTGGGGAGGGGGGGGAGAGGTCATTAGCGATCTTCTTCTAGAGCTCATTGCTAGTTTTCCACCAAAAGGAAGTGATTTTCATAACATCTGAATATCCTAAAGCGTTTTGAAGCCAATTAGATAGTTTGAAGTGTAGTCACGGCTGCAATACAGCAATCTAGGATACAGGAAGGTCCCATAAACAATGCTGAGGTAACCAGTTAAACCATTGCAGCAAAGCTAGAAGTTATCAAATCTCCATGCATTCACATTAAGCACAGCATGTATGAGAAACTATAACTGTGAAAGCTTCAATACTTTTTTGTAATATAATGCTTCCCAAACCATAAAGAAACATTCAAGATGGGGAAAACATACTGTCAGAAGCAATTACACAAAAATTGCTAACAGAACCAAAGTTACAATATTGCAGTGATGGTAATTTTGGATCCAGATTTCCTACAATTGAGACGGAATTTGCCAACCAACCAGGTGCTGGTGGAAAAGGAGCATATTTGACTATTCATTTTTTTTTTTTTAAACACTAGCTGAGCTTGAAACCACATGAATCCCAAGGACCCAATAATCTACGTCACAGAACTTTGAATGAGGTGAACTTGGAGATAATGGATGCTTGCAAAGTTCTATAGCTTCTGCAATTGATTATAGTCATAGAGCGTGGAAACAGGCCCTTCAACCCAACTTGGCCACAAACTCCGTACAGACAGCACCTGTAGTCAGGATTGAACCCGGGTCTCAGGTGCTGTGAGCGCTATAAGGCAGCAACTCTACCGCTGCGCGAATGTGTCACTGTTCCTACAATGATCATAAGGTCATAAGTGATAGGAGCAGAATTAGGCCATTCAGGCCATCAAGTCTACTCTGCCATTCAATCATGGTTGAATTCTATCTCCCCCTCCTAACCCCATTTTCCTGCCGTCTCCCCGTAGCCCCTGACACTAATCAAGAATTCATGATCATGAATATTTATCGAGAAAACAAAATATGATTTATGCTTAAAAATAAATTCATCTTTGTTTCATTCTACAATCCTGCTTTTTTCCCCTAAGAAGAGAAAGATTATTTACTTGAATATGAATCTAAACTAGAGGTGGGTGGGGGTTGGTGTGATTGGCATTGTAGGAAGTCTTTAATGTGGACATCATCATTTAAATTCATCCTTTGTTTGAATCAATCACAAAAGGAAAACTGAAACCTTTCCATAATTCAATTCCTCTGGGTGGACTCAATTCACACTTTGTCTTCTAGAAGTTAGAAAATTAATTATACTTTCTTTAAATATTCAGTATTGTCTGACTCCATGTAATGGTAGAATTGATCAATTCATAACAGAAAGGAAGAAATGCTTATATTTTAAGTGCCACACTTATTCAAAATCAGGCTTTGTTCCTTTTCCAATTTGTCTGAAAAAGTGTTGCCGAAAATGTATTCAGAAGGAAACTCAGGTTTTGACTGGATGATAAGAAGGTTGGAGGTTAGTTGATCAAAGGTCAAAGTTGATAAGGGATGGATGTCAGACTAAAGCCCCTGTCCCACTTACCCGAGTTACTCATGAATTCTCCCGAGTTTTCCCCTTGATTCAAACTCGGAGAATGTCCGTAGCGAGTCTGTAGGAGTCCGTAGATATTTCGTAGTGACTCGTGATGCCAGCCGTAGGTACTCGGGGAATCAGGTAAGTCGGGACATTTTTTCATTGAAAAATGTCCAAGAGTTAAAAAAAATAGCCCCGAGTACCTAACTCGAAAACCCGGGAGAATTCGTGACTAACTCGGGAAAGTGGGACAGGGGCTTAAGTGATCATTCAAGTAGGCGATATGCAGAGTACTGCCCTGCCGACTACAAATTCAGAAGATTCAGAAGGTAGACAAAAAATGCTGGAGAAACTCAGCGGGTGAGGCAGCATTTATGGAGAGAAGGAATTGGCGACGTTTCAGGTCGAGGTCTTCAGTCTGGTCTCGACGCGAAAAGTCGGCAATTCCTTCTCTCCATAGACGCTGCCTCACCCGCTGAGTTAGTCCAGCATTTTGTGTCTGCCTTCCATTTTACCAGCATCTGCAGTTCTTTCTTAAACATTAATTTAGTTTAGTTTAGTTTCAAGCCCTTCGGCCCACTGAATCTGCGCCGACCAGGATCCCCGTACACTAACACTATCCTGCACACCCACCTGGTCACGGGGAGAACATAGAAACTCCGTACAGACAGCACCCACAGTCAGGATGGAACCCGGGTCACTGGCGCTGTAAGGCAGCCACCATGCACAGCGTATTATTATTTTTTTGTAAACCAATATCTGTTGTTCCTTGTGTCTCTATTCCACTCGCATGAAGTACACGTGATAGGAAATGTGTTTGCTTAGACATAGCATCCATCATGTTAACATTCATGGCCTTGACTGCATCAATATTGACGTTTTAAACTCTTCTGTTATTTCTGATGAAATTTGAAGCTTTAAAAAATGTGCATTCAATTCCAATGGAGGTTCGGTGTAAGTGCATGCGATAAACCTAGTAATATGCCTGCCAAACATGCATGTCACACAAGCTTGCGTGAAAATGAGGAAAACATAGTCTCAAACGTATCCTCTGGGCAGGGAGTTACACTGCAAGGCAAACAAACATTTTAGCTAAAAAGTGCTTAACCTTTTGTCTTTAACTACAGTTAAACTGTTTGACCTGACCTCTGAAAAGTACATAAAAACACAGGTTAATAGTTTAAATATTAACTCGTTCGGTCAGAGATGCCGAACAACTTTCTGCAAGATAAACACAAAATGCTGGAGTAATTCAGCGGGACAGGTAGCATCTCTGGATAGAAGGAATGGGTGATGTTTCAGGTCGAGACCCTTCTCTAGTCCGACCCGAAACATCATCCATTCCTTCTCTCCAGAGATGCTGCCTGTCCCGCTGAATTACTCCAGCATTTTGTGTCTATCTTCAATGTAAACCAGCATCTGCAGTTCCTTCCTACTACTTTCTGCAATATTAGACAGAGAGAAAAATGAAAGCTGCTGTTTTAAAAACATTAACAGCGTAGAAACAGAGAACTGCAGATGCTGGTTAAGACACAAAGGGACACAAAGTGCATGAGTAACTCAATGGGTCAGGCAGCATCCTTGGAGAACATGGAATGATGAATTAAGACACTTCATCAGACGGTTCTTCAGCCTGAAGAAGGGTCCTGACTCAAAATGTCATCTGTTCTTTTTCTCCATAGATGCTACCTGAGTCAGTCAGTTGCTCCAGTATTTTGTGCCTATCTTTGGTAAAGAAAAAAACAGCGTCTGCAGTTCCTTTACACACATTTGAAATGTTGGCTCTTTTTCTGAAAACAGCTGGAAAGAAACCTTCCCTGAATCTGCTGGTGTGCATTTTCACACCTCTATACGTCTTGCCTGATGGGAGAAGGGAGAAGGGAGAAGAGGGAGTGGCCGGGGTGCGACTTGTCTTTAATTATGCTGCTGGCCTTGCCGAGGCAGCTTGAGGTATAAATGGAGTAAATAGAAGGGAGGTTTTGGTTTGTGTGATGCTCTGGGCTGCGTCCACAATTTGCTGCAATTTCTTGTGGTCTTGGATGGAGCTGTTCCCAAACCAAGCTGTGATGCATCCTGATAAAATGCTTTCTATGCTGCATCTGTAGAAGTTCATCCACATTCTCCGGAGATGCTGCCTGACCCATTGAGTTATTCTAACAGTTTGTGCCCTCCATTGTGTAATTAATGTCTTCTAACCCAGAATAACCAAATTATCTTCCTGCAAATATAACCTCAGTTTCAACGGGTTTTTTAAAATAGAAAGACATAAAGACATAAGGGTCTCGACCCGAAACGTCGCCCATACCTTCTCTCCAGAGATGCTGCCTCACCCACTGAGTTACTCCAGCATTTTGTGTCTACCTTCAAGACATAAGGAACTGCAGATGCTGGAATCTTGAGTAAAGCACAATGTGCCGGAGTAACTGAATGGGTCAGTCAGCATCTCTGGAGGGAATGGACGGATGAGATGTTGCGTTGGGACAATTCTTGAGACATTAACGCATACAATGCCTTTATTCACCTTAGTGTTCCCGCTTCCTTTCCTCATTGACAACACACAAGCGTCGGCCACCCAAAGGGAAAATTTGAATTTAATTAAGAAGTTTAATCTCATCCCAAGCTAAACTGAGCCTGATTTTTTTTAAGAGCTGAAGTAATATCATAACATCTGCTGGAATTAACTCACAAGTCGAAGACCACAGAGAATGGTGAGTGGGCGTTTGGTGTTAGATACACTTGCTTCAAATGGAAGTGGGAGACGTTACCTCAACTTCCAGCTCAGTGGACAGAACCAGGAATTACATTAAAGATACACGCTAAATGCTCGAGTAACTCAGCGGGACAGGCTGCATTTCTGGAGAGAAGGAATGGATGACATTTTGGGTCGAGACCCTTGACATTAGCTCTGCTGCATTGTACTTCAACATTTGACCAAGTATAACTATGTACGTACAATGCTACATTGCAATAATAAGTTTAGTTTAGTTTAGTTTAGAGATACAGCATGGAAACAGGCCCGACCAGCGATCCCCTTACAGTAGTATTATTCTACACACTAGGTTTAGAGGGATATGGGGCAAATTCAGGAGAGTGAGACTAGTGTAGATGGGACATGTTGGCCAGTGCAGGTAAGTTGGGCCGAAGGGCCTGTTTCCACACTGTATCACTCTATGACCAGGGACAACTTACAATTTTTGCCGGGGCCAATTAATCCACAAACCTGCACGCCTTTGGATTGTGGGAGGAAACTGGAGTACTAACATACAAACATTGTACAAAACATTACACTGGCAGCACCCATAGTCAGGATCAAACCCGGGTCTCTGGCGCTTTAAGGCAGCAACTCTACCATGCCGCCCAATAGTTATAGAATATAAACTGTAAAGGGGAAACTATGAACAGAGAAGATTCCTGTTTCAAGTGTGGAATTTAGCTCACGATGTACACTGGTCCAAGGCAGGCGGGATGATCTGAAGGGCCTGTTTCCGCGCTGTATCTCTAAATCAAACCTAAACCAAAGTCCACACACCAGCTGATATCAGGCAACTGATTGTCCTACCACAACCAGAGAACATTGGCTGAACTACTATCTACAGTATTTAAGAAGGAACTGCAGATGCTGGAAAATCAAAGGTACACAAAAATGCTGGAGAAACTCAGCGGGTGCAGCAGCATCTATGGAGCGAAGGAGATAGGCAACGTTTCGGCCCGAAACGTTGCCTATCTCCTTCACTCCATAGATGCTGCTGCACCCGCTGAGTTTCTCCAGCATTTTGGTGTACCTACTATCTACAGTAGGTCTTTGGTGACCCTCGGACTATCATTGATTGGTCTTTGCTGGCTTTACCTTGCACTAAACGTTATTCCCTAATCATACGTTGTAAATGGGTCGATTGTAATCATGTATTGTCTTTCTGCTGGCTGGTTAGCACGCAACTAAAGCATTTCACTGTACCTCGGTACACGTGACAATATACTAAACTGACCTGAACTGGGAGATGTTTTGGGTCGGGGCCCTTCTTCAGACTGATTGTATTGGGAGGTAGAAGGGGGATGAGGAGGGGCGGGGGGGAAGGGGGGGTAGAATGGAACGCAACGGGAACTTGTTTAGAAAAGGTGTGAGGGGATTCTTGAAAAAGAGCCGTGTATATTTAACCTCGTCCACTAATCTGAGGGGGGCTTGCCAGGAAATGAACTTTTTAAAAGCCTTGTTACTTCGCGTAATTGTTTGCATGTTTCTGCTGCCACAAATTTGCTCCATTTTTCAAAGGGCTCCTAATTGCCTGAAAATTACTGCAGTGCGGGGTAGGTGGGGTCAGTCGTCACCGTGGCACATATTTCCCCTCATTTGGGGGGAAGAAAGAAAAAAAACTGTCGTTCACCAGCGAGTGACCTCGAATTGCCCATTGGCCTGAATTACAAGCACCAATCCAAACAGACAGCTGTGGGTCAGAGGGGGCAAGTCCTGCTAACGTTCTAATCCAGCTTTAATTCTGCCCTACAATTAATCAAAATGAACTGCCCTTATCTTGCAAGCGACCACAGTCAATTTGTGAACCACTTGAGCAGGGGTTAGGTACAAATAGCACATCCTGACCTGTTTAGCGAAGACATTCTTTAGTGGAGGAATGGCCAAAATGCTTTTGAAGTCTCCCACCCCCCACCCCCCCCTCCCCCAGGTTGTTTTAACTAGCCGTTTCGAATATAATTTCATCAATCAAGGCACAATGTTGGCCGATTCGAGAGCACCAGTCGTAGATCTATCATCCCAGCTCATTACGGAATGGCTAAAAAATCCATATGTTAGGTCTGTTTTGTCAGCCGAAAATGGGAAAGGCTGTCAGACCTACCTGGCCTAAGTATGCGAAGGTTTATCAAACTACAGGACGTGGTAAATGATTTGCGAAGCGCGCAATGTGTGGGTGAGAGGGCAAGAGTAAATCAGAGAGTTAACTATCTGCAAAAAGGTACATGGGATGGGAGGAGAACACTTCTCCTGTTAGTCTAGCTTTGACCTTTAAACTCCGAGTTGTAAAAGTGGGCAAATGTGTTTTTTTTGTGTGTTTTTTCTCCTGAAGACAGGGGGTGTGGTGGGGGTGGGGGCGGGGTGGGGAGAGAGACAAAACAGCCAGGGAGAGAGAAAAAGGTGACTGGGTCAAGACTGACTGGCTTCAAGAGGTTAAGATAACACAGAGAGATTACTGGCTCTGAACATTGTCACGTTTATTTCTGTCGTTAGATGGAAGGCACTTTGTTGGAGAAGGGTATAAAATCATGAGAGGAATAGATCGGGTAGGTGCACAGAGTCTCTTGCCCACAGTAGGGGAATCGAGGACCAGAGGTGAAGGGGAAAAGATTTAATAGGAATCTGAGGGGTAACTTTTTCACACAATGGGTGGTGGGTGTATGGAACAAGCTGCCAGAGGAGGTAGTTGAGGCTGGGACTATCCCAGCGTTTAAGAAACAGTTAGACAGGTACATGGCTAGGACAGTTTTGGAGGGATATGGACCAAACGCAGGCAGGTGGGACTTATATAGCTGGGACATGTTGGCCGGTGTGGGCAAGTTGGGCCGACATGTCCCAGCTATACTAGTGACTGTGTGTCTCTGTGACTCTGTGTCTCTGTGTGTCTGTGTTTCTGTGTCTCTGTGTCTCTGTGTCTCTGTGACTCTGTGTCTCTGTGACTCTGTGTCTCTGTGTCTCTGTGTCTCTGTGACTCTGTGTCTCTGTGACTCTGTGTCTCTGTGTCTCTGTGTCTCTGTGTCTCTGTGACTCTGTGTCTCTGTGACTCTGTGACTGTGTATGTGTGACTCTGTGACTCTATTTCTGTGACTCTGTGACTCTATAACTCTGACGATGAGAAATGGCGACATCACCCCCCTTCACCTCCAGGTATCTGACAGAGGAGCCTGATGTTTGGACCCCAGGCCTGCTGTGTGGCTACAAGTTTGACAATCCTTGCATCCGGGTCAGGCCGCATGAGATGTGACACCCTCGGGCACTTTATGGATCTCCCCTCACACCAGATAAATGTTTATTGTACCCACGCAACAAAAGCAATCTTATTATCATGTTAACTAGCGGGAGGACTGTTGGTCCTAAACAACTGTGGTTTTCCACTTCATTACCGACTAATTTAAAGATAAATGAATCTACACTTACTAAGCAAATAAGGTCACCTATCAAGCACTTGTAATTTAATTTGTAAACAAGGAGGGGTGGTTCTGCAAGCGTGGGGTGTTGATGGCAGCAAGGGTATGCTGATGGTGAATGGTGGGACATACTGTTGAAATGGAATGAGAGGGGTGATAGCAGTATTTTGCTCAATTGATACCATGCTGGGTTTTTTGCTCACTTTCCCTCCAATTCACACATAATTGGGAGCTAATTAGTGTACACACTCCACTTGCCTGTTGGTTTTCAACCCTTGCTTGAGTTCTGGGGTTGTTCACGAAAAGCTACAATACACTGAACTTTTTTTTGAAATTGTTAAATGCAAAACCTGGTCAAATGAAGTTCGATCCCGGCTACGTCTGTACGGAGTCTGTACGTTCTCCCCGTGACCGCGTGTGTTTTCTCCGAGATCTTCGGTTTCCTCCCACACTCCAAAGAAGTGCAGGTTTGTAGGTTAGTTGTCTTGGTGTAAATGTAAAATTGTCCCTAGTGTGTGTAGGGTAGTGTTAATGTGCGGGGATCGCTGGTCGGTGCCGACTCGGTAAGCTGATGGGCCTGTTTCCGCGCTGTTTCTCTAAAAACTAAAAACTAAAAAAAACTTCCAACCATGAAAAGGCTACTTAATTATCTCTAAAAATAGTCTATGTGATGCATTCTCAGGTACTGCATTGCCATAAAAAGCTCTCAAAAATCCTTTTTACAAAATATGGACTACATCTTATATCAAAATGATAAATTATTTATTACTTAGCTTCCCATTTGTGAGTGCAGCATGGACAACTGCCCAGCAGTGAGTTCAATGCTTCACATGCTGTGATAGTATAAAGAAGTGCCTTTTTTTGTGTCATTTCAGCAAGATCTCAATCTTCACAGCATGTAAACAATTTGTCAGTGTTAATCCAGTGCTGTATCTTTAGACTTCAGACCTTTGGAGGGTTTCAAAATCACTGACGGGAGAGAGATTCTGGCGGTTCGCGGCCCACTTTGTTTGACTTTGTTTCTTTCTCATCTTCGTGAGGCCTGTCTGAAGAGAAGGAGCCTCCCATTCCTGGTTGCCCGCGCTGAAGGGGAAAGGGGCCACTCATCTAGATCACCAGCTTCGGGAGACAAAAATGCTGGAGAAACTCAGCGGGTTCAGCAGCATCTATGGAGCGAAGGAAATAGGCAACGTTTCCTATTTCCTTCGCTCCATAGATGCTGCCGCACCCGCTGAGTTTCTCCAGCATTTTTGTCTACCTTTGATTTTCCAGCATCTGCAGTTCCTTCTTAAACACGAGATCACCATCTTCCCGCTCAGTGTTTCTGTTTTAGGGTGGCATGGTGGCACAGCGGTAGAGCAACTGCCTTGCAGCGGGTACGATCCTGGCTACGGCTGCCTAGTTTAGTTTGGTTTAGTTTAGTTTAGCGATACAGCGTGGAAACAGGCCCATCAGTAGATAGTAGTTCAGATAGTAGTCTGAAGAAGGGTCTCGACCCGAAACATCATCCATTCCTTCTTTCCAGTAACGCGTGCCTGTCCCGCTGAGTTACTCCAGCTTTTTGTGTCTATCTTCAGATAGTAGTTCAGCACTGCTCTCTGGTTGTGGTGGGGTGATTCAGTTGCCTGATAACAGCTGGGGTGTGGCCTTTGGTTTAATTGAGGTAGATATTTGTCACCAATGAGGTACCCTAAAACTAAGGCTTATAGATTTTGTTATATCCGCTATGGGGAAATGGTTCTTACAGTCTGCCCTATCAAGTTTTGAAAGGTTTCGGCCCGAAACGTTGCCTATTTCCTTCGCTCCATAGATGCTGCTGCACCCGCTGAGTTTCTCCAGCATTTTTGTGTACCACCTATCAGGTTTTGAGACCTCTTATCAAGCTCCTCTGCTCCAAGACACCCGTCGAAAGGCCCTGGGCCGAAAGGTCACCCATCCTTACTCGCCAGAGATGCTGCCTGGCCCACTGAGATACTCCAGCACTTTGTGTCTATCTTCAGTATAAACCAGCACCTGCAGTTCCTTTCTACACATGTCTTAATATCAAATTGATTATCCATATTAAGCCATTTACTGCGTACCTTATCTATCAAGTCTTATACCATTTACGCTGAACAGGAAGTCGATTCCTGATAGGTTTACCCAAAGTGATTGAAACAGAAATCTGTATCAATTAGTGACCACAGCTGTATGAAGTAGGGAGAGAAGTAATATTTACTGGCACATTGAGAGTTCAGGATGTTAAACCAATTCACTTTCATTTAAGAAGTCACAGTTTACCTATTCTATCAATGAGTATTGTTGTCAATGCTCTCTCCACAGTATCCAGGATAGGAAGGAACTGCAGATGCTGGTTTAAACCAAAGACAGACACAAAATGCTGGAGTAGCTCAGCGGGACAGGCAGACAAGATCAGTCTGAAGAAGGTCTCGAACCCGAAACGTCACCCATTCCTTCGCTCCAGAGATGCTGTCTGTCCAGCTGAGTTACACCAGCATTTTGTGTCTATCTAGCAGGATAAGGAAACCGGCATCTTCTCCTGTGCCAACACCCCCCTTTCAGATTATTCACAATTGCCACTGATCTGCAGACTATTTTTTGATACCAGCCTACAAAAACAGGTACCCTACACAGAGGACAGACGCAAAATGTTCGAGTAACTCAGCGGGTCAGGCAGCATCTCTGGAGAAAAGGAATAAGTGACGTTTCGGGTTGAAACCCTTCCTCAGACAGAGTCAGGGAGGGGGGCACTGGAGGGAAGGGAAGGTACAGAATAAAGCAGAGACTGCACTGATGACTCGGGAAAGTTGGAGCCCACAATGGTCCCTACCCAGAGTTCATCAGGAGATTACCAGGTGGATTACAGAAATGATTCAAGGATACTTTTCAGTCTTTCAGTGACTCCACACTCTGAAGAAGGGTCTCGACCTGAAACGTCTCCCATTCCTACCATCTAGAGATGCTGTCTGTCCCGCTGAGCTGCTACTCCAGCATGTTGTGTCTATCTTCAGTGTAAACCAGCATCTGCAGTTCATTCCTGCACAGTACGTTGTCATATCATAAGTGATAGGAGTAGAATTGGGCCATTCAGCCCATCAAGTCTACTCCACCATTCAATCATGGCTGATCTATCTCTCCCTTCTAACCCCATTCTCCTGCCTTCACCCCATAACCTCTGACACGGGTACTAATCAAGAATCTATCTATCTCTGTCTTAAGTATATCCACTGATTTAGCCTCCACAGCACTTCTGTGGCAAAGAATTCCACAGATTCACCACCCTCTGACTAAAGAAATTCTTCCTCATCTCCTTCCTAAAAGAACGTCCTTTAACTCTGAGGCCGTGATCTCTAGTCCTAGACTCTCCCACTAGTGGAAACATTCTCTCCACATCCACTCTATCCTGTCACGGGCAGTCACGGTGGCGCAGCGGTAGAGTTGCTGCCTTACAGCGAAGGCAGCGCTGGAGACCCGGGTTCAATCCCGACTACGGGTGCTGTCTGTACGGAGTTTGTGCGTTCTCCCTGTGACCTACGTGGGTTTACTCTGAGATCTTCGGTTTCCTCCCACACTCCGAAGACGTACAGGTTTTTAGGTTAAATGGCGTGGTATTAATGTAAAAATTGTCCCTAGTGGGTGCAGGATAGTGTCGATGTGTGGGGATCGCTGGTCGGCGCGGACCCGGTGAGCCGAAGGGCCTGTTTCCGTGCTGTATTTCTAAACTAAACTGAACTAAGCCTTTCACTATTCTGTACATTTCAATGAGGTCCCCCCTCAACTCCCTACCTCCGTCAACTTTAACTTTACACTGAAATGGCCTTGCAAGCATTTCAACTATTTGAAAATACATATCAGTTCATGATAACCAAGGTCTCAGAAATTATTTGGAAGTCATGTTATCTATCACTTTGTTAAATTGCAAGGATGTTAGTACTTACCAAAATTAAAATTTGTGCATTAAATTCTTCCAGTTATCCTTGACCAAAAAAAATTGACATCTGATAAAATGACATTTTGAATTTTTCTTGATCTGTGGGTATGATTAAACTAACTGGTTCCAATAACAAACAGCGAGTAGAAAGATTTATTGCAGTACAACTCAAACAAAAAAAAAAAGTTCCCAATCTCATTAAGTCAAGAGATCTTATTACAGGATTTGTGTGATCTTCAATTACCAGTCTGTAACTTGCTGTGAAGTAAAGTTTCCAGAATCTATTAACATTACAGCTGAACTTTTATCCTGTGCGGAATATGCGAGGTCAAAGTCTGAATGCAAAATTATTCACGTATCTACCTGATTTAAGCTTCAGTTCAAATGTGAGAATGAGACACAAGGAACGCTCGCTTGATTCCATAACAGATCAGCATCATAATTATTTGGGAAATTGTCATTAACATTTGGAATTTCCTTTGCAGCTTTCGAATATTGCTTCGGTGACCACATTTGCAGAAGTTCATGTTTGCGAAGTAATTATTTTGTAATAAATGAGAGACAGACGAAGCTAAACAACATTCTTTTATCCACAACATGTTTCAACTGAAGCAGCGCTGAAACGCAGCAAATTTTCTTTGTGATTTCAAAGCCGCCCCGATTGGTTTGGTGCAGAGCGCTGAGGGATTAATATAATTCAGATGCCAAAGAAATTGTTAGAAAGAAATTAGTTAATAAGGTTTAAATGCTCCCACATATTTCAATATAACGGTGCTCCCTTTCATCTTCCAGTGTCTTGCTTCTTCTGCTATTACTGAAGTGGTCTTGCTTCATAGACTCCATCCTCAGTGTGTGTTGCCAGCTGTGAAATCTCATGAGTGCAAGTGCGAGACAGATGGAAGCATATTGACTATGAGGAGCTGGGTGTTTTCAAAGAGTGAGACACACATAAACAAGCAACTTTTTAACCAAGATGAATAAAGCTGTGGCTATGCTTCACACACTTGATGAGAGGGTAGCAGCTGAGCTCCAAGCATCTGTACTCAAGTTACACTATGCTATGTCGCTTGCTCTTCATATCTTGCCTCCAGCTTTTGGTAGGGTATTTAAAACCTGAATGTATAGTGAATCCTGATTTTTCATTTCTTAGAAATTGCTCGGTGATAATAATGAGCCAGATGTGATTTTATTAAATTTTAAGAGGCAGCGCTTTTGAAAGCCAGTCGCACACACCTGTTGCCTTGTGTCTTGAGCAGCGGGCTGCCAGAACATCTCTTAAAGGTGGTCTCACTTCCAGAGCCAATCGATGTTTTAAACACAGTATCAGACTAGTGCTAAAGGTCATCTATTGCCAAACAAGCAGTAAGACTGGAGTGTGTCACTCACACTTGATAGATGGCAGTGCGCTGCCCAATTCAGTTGGATGTTTAGTTTAGTTTAGAGATACAGTGCGGAAACAGGCCCTTCGGCCCACCGGGTCCATGCCGACCAGCGATCCCCTCATATTAACACTATCCTACATCCACTGTGGACAATTTTTACATTTACCAAGCCAATTAACCTACAAACCTGTATGTCTTTGGAGTGTGGGAGGAAACTGAAGATCTCGGAGAAAACCCGCACAGGCCACGGGGAGAACGTACAAACTCTGTACAGACAGCACCCGCAGTCGGGATCGAACCCGGATCTCCGGTGCTGCATTCGCTGTAAGGCAGCAACTCTACCGCTGCGCCACCGTGACCGCCCGCGATGTCGGAGTCTTGAGCAAAACACAAAGTCCTGTTGGAACTCAGCGCATCAGGCAGCATCAGTGGAGGAAATGGGCAGATTATATTTCTTCTTCTATCTGAAGAAGGGTCCCAACTCGAATCATCGTTTGTCCATACCTTCCACAGATGCTGCCTGACCCCTTGAGTTCCTCCCATACTTTTGAGTTTGTGCAGAAGTGAGGTCTACTTGTGAGGAAATTTATACCAAACATATGGCTGCTAATTCATTTGTACAGAAATATAGGAGTAATTGCTGTACACAGTGGAATTCGCCGCAAGGAACAAAGTGCATTTGTGGAAGCTTATTAAGTACATGAGGGGGGGAAGCAACAAAAGGGTACGATGATACGTTAAATATCAACGATAAGAGAAATTGCAGAGAATTGTGGACACAACCCAGACTATCACACAAACCAACCTCCCATTGACTCCATTTATACTTCAAGCTGACTCGACAAGGCCAGCAGCATAATCAAGGACGAGTTGCATCCTGGCTATTCACTCTTCTCCCCTCTCCCATCGAGCAAAAGCTACAGAAGTGTGAAAACGCACACCTCCAGATTCAGGGACAGTTTCTTCCCAGCTGTTATCAGGCAACTGAACCATCCTACCACAACCAGAGAGCAGTCCTGAACTACGATCTACCTCATTGGTGACACTCGGACTATCCCTTGATCAGACTTTACTGGCTTTATCTTGCACTAAATGTTATTCCCTTATCATGTGTCTATGCTCTGTATATGGATCGATGGTGATCATGTATTGTCTTTTCACTGTCTGGTTAGCATGCAACAAAAGCTTTTCACTGTACCTCGGTGCACGTGACAGTAAAAGAAAACTGAACTGGACTGATGCGTAGGAAGGAACTGCAGATGGTGGTTTAAACCGAAGATAGACACAAAATGCTGGAATAACTCAGCGGGACAGGCAGCATCTCTGGAGAGAAGGAGTGGCTGAAGAAGGGTCTCGACCCGCAACGTCACCCATTGCTTCTCTCCAGAGATGCTGCCTGTCCCGCTGAGTTACTCCAGCATTTTGTGTGTATGAACTGAACTGATGTTGGATGGTGCAAGACACAGAGGAGAATATTGTGTGGAGAATATTACTGCCATGGATCAGTTGGGTTGAAGGGGTCTGCTTCAATGATGTAGGTTCGATGTGTACACAAGAGAAAAGGTTAAGTGCAGCTGTGAGAAAAGCTGAAAGGCATGTGGAGGATTTGCTGCTCATCCTTGGACAGGAAGTACATGACCACACACATCACTCTTCCTGTGGTGCCTTGCAGCATCACAGAGAACTCCAAGCACAGATGCATCGATTTAACAAGCGAAACAAATCCAAGTGTGTGTTCAAAAGAGGCAAGTGAAAATATTTAACCCCGAAGCCAGTGATAAAACGCAAATTCAATATTAGTTTAGTTTTGTTTTAGTTCAGTTTAGAGATAAATCGTGGAAACAGGCCCTTCGGCCCACCGAGTCAGCTCCGACCGGCGATCCCCGCACACTCACACTATCCTACACACACTAGAAGCCAATTAGCCTACAAACCTGCACATCTTTGGAGTGCGGGCAGAAACCAGAGTACACTGAGAAAAGCCACGCGGTCACGGGGAGAACGTATAAACTCCATACAGATAGCACCTGTAGTCAGGATCGAACCCGGATCTCTGGCGTGTTAAGCAGCAACTCTACCGCTGCGCCACCGTGCCGCCCTATCTCAAGTTTGGAAGTATTTTGGATATCATATAGCTTTACTGATTTACTGATAGTTTTAAGATTTCTTCAAAGCAGAATGAATTGCAAGTCTGGGTTCATGTACATGCAGGTGTTGTATGGCATTGTTGGGCAATAATTCCATCTTTACTTATTTTCAAATAATTTCAAAAATCTGCAAGCAATTGCAGCAAACAGGTGTAAAATACTGTCAAATATAAGAAGAAATATTAAATATTTCAAACTTACACACTTTCACTGATGATAGAAACATAGAAACATAGACAACAGGTACAGGAGTAGGCCATTTGGCCCTTCGAGTCAGCACCGCCATTCAATATGATCATGGCTGATCATCCCGAATCTGAACCCCGTTCCTGCTTTCTCCCCATATCCCTTGTTTCCGTTAGCCCCAAGAGCTAAATCTAACTCTCTCTTGAATACATCCAGTGAATTGGCCTCCACTGCCTTCTGTGGCAGATAATTCCACAGATGCACAACTCTCTAGGTGAAACGTTTTTTCTTTAAATATCTTAAAATGTCCAAAAGGTTTGCAAGTCGAATGGTATGTTTTAGTCCACGAGTATCTGACCAACTTCAAAGCTGTAAAAGTTGATAGCTGTCCAAGAGACTGAAGGTTAAGTCTGACATTCAGCTGGGCTGTCCAAATGGCGTTTTCCTTATGTTTGAGTTTGTCAAAGTCCAGGGAGACTAACAAGGCAAAGCTGGCAGGAGATTAATCCCATTCCTGAACAGTTGTTTGGCCACATAAGGAAGCATGCATTCATTTTTTTTTGGTTGTATCCCTTCTCCTATCCAAGGAGAATATCGTAACTAAGACAATAGGCCGATTGTATTGTGTGCATGTGTGTGTGCACGTGTTAGTTGGGGGTGAGAGTGAAGGGAGGAGTAGTGGAAGTTCATAAGTTCATTAAGCTCTACGAGCAGAATTAAACCATTCAGCCCATCAAGTCTACTCCGCCATTCAATCATGGCTGACCTATCTCTCCATCTCAACCCCATTCTCCTGCCTTCTCCCCATAACCCCCTGACACCCATACTAATCAAGAACCAGTCAATCTCTGCCTTAAAAATATCCATTGACTTGGCCTCCTCAGTCTTCTGTGGCAATGAATTCCACAGATTCACCACAGTCTGACTGAAGAATTTCCTCCTCATCTCATTTCTAAAGTTACGTCCTTTTATCCTGAGGCTGTGGCCTCTAGTCCCGGACTCTCCCACTAGTGGAAACATCCTCTCCACATTCACTCTATCCAAGCCTTTCACTATTCAGTAAGTTTCAATGAAGTTCCCTCTAATCCTGCTAAACTCCAGCGAGTACAGGCCCACAGGAAGATTTAGAATATTACAGCACGGGAACAGGCCCTTCAGCCCACAACGTCTGTGCCGAACAATGTGCCATGAAAGGCTAATCTCCTCTGCCCACACATGATCCATATCCCTCCATAGCATGTGCCTATCTGAAAGCTTCCTAAACGCCACTATCGTATCTGCCTCCACCACCACCACCCCACGCCAAGAAATCAGATTGGATTTTTATGGCCGACTAAAAACAACTGATCAAACGAAGAATAGCCAGTCGGTTTCGAAGATGAAGCGTAGTTGGAAGAGTTGAAACTATTAATGCTCAACTATTCCACATGCATATTGTTATAATGCAATCACTGTATTCCCCAGTTGCTGAGCAGAAAGTTCTGAAAGAAATCTGGAACGTTAAGGTTAAACCGTACATAACTTTTCTATTTAACTGAGTCGGTGGAAGGATTGCAGATGTAACTACTTTACAATGCTGCAAAACGTTGGCAAATACTCAAAACTGCCGCAGCGCTAAGTAGAATTTGACGTTATTGTCTCCTAATTCAAAAGCTTGGCTTAGCATAAGCTCAGAGATCAGGAGTTTAAACAGCTCACTGAACAGATGATGGTGTGGAGATGCAGTATTTTTTCGATTCATGTCCCAGTTAACCAAAGGACCATGAAACCATAGATACGCTTAAGAAAGAACTGCAGATGCTGGAGAAATCGAAGGTAGACAAAAATGCTGGAGAAACTCAGCGGGTGAGGCAGCATCTATGGAGCGAAGGAATAGGTGACTTTTCGGGTCGAGACGGAGGATTTGGGGAGGCACAGTGGCGCAACGGTTGGATTGCTGCCTTACAATGCCAGAGACCCGGGTTTGATCCTGACTACGGGTGCTGTCTGTACGGAGTTTGTACGTTCTCCCCGTGACCTGCGTGGGTTTTCTCCGAGGTCTCCGGTTTCCTCCCACACTCCAAAGACAAAGATTTGTAGGTTAATTGTCTTGGTATAATTGTCCCTAGTGTGTATAGGATAGCGTTAGTATGCAGGGATCGTTGGTCGGTATGGACTCGGCAGGCCGAAGGACCTGTTTCTGTGCTATATCTCTAAACTAAACTAAACTAAATGAAAGAGATTTTCATTTATTCTTTCACAGTGACATGGGGGGCATTTATCTGACCTTTTTGTCCTGGGCCTCCTCCATGGCCAGAGTGAGTCCCACCGCAAATTGGAGGAGCAGCACCTCATATTTCGCTTGGGTAGTTTACACCCCAGCGGTATGAACATTGACCTCCAATTTCAGGTAGTCCTTGCTTTCTCCTTCCTTCCCCTCCCCTTCCCAGCTCTCCCACAGCCTAATGTCTCCGCCTCTTATTTTCTTCTTCCCGCCCCCCCCACCCCCACATCAGTCTGACGAAGGGTCTCAACCCGAAACGCCACCTATTCCTTCGCTCCATAGATGCTGCCTCACCCGCTGAGTTTCTCCAGCATTTTTGTCTACCTTAGATTTTTCCAGCATCTGCAGTTATTTCTTAAACAACTGGCCAGCATTTATTGATCATTCTTCAATATCCTTGAACTGAGTGGCTTGGGAGGCCATTTCAGAAGGCAGTTATGATTGATAATATTGGTGTGGTATTGATCAATACAGATCAGAACAAGAAAGAACAGATATTTTTCTCTCTCTGAACAGTATTAAAAAATCGGCTTGGTTTTTGTGTCATGCCCAGAAAGTTTCAGCATCGTTGTTGATGTTACTAACTTTCCTTTAATTTATCGTTTTCCATTAATTTGAAATTCTTCAATTGCCATGACACGATGTAACTCGATTATGAGTCTGGTTTTAAATTATTTTTTCATACTGGGTCAGGGAAAGGCTCACAGATCCTCCTGAACTTACCTGATCTCCCGGTTGCTAAACACTTTAATTCTCCTTCCCATTCCCACACTGACCTTTCTGTCCTCGGTCTCCTCCATGGTCAGAGTGAGGCTAAACGCAAATTGGAGGAACAGCATCTCATATTTCGCTTGGGCAGCTTACAGCCCAGTGGAATGAATATTGATTTCTCCAAGTAACTCCGGCATTCCCTCTCTCTCCATCCCTTCCCCACCCAAGTCGCACCATGTTCTCGTTTTCACCCTACAAACAGCTAACAATGGCCTGAAGGACCTGTTTTTATGCTGTATCTTCAAATCTCGATCAATCAAGTATCAAGCAGAATCAACACTCATTTGACATATTTTCTTACCTTCCCGTAGAAACCTTTTTGTTAATTGGCTTTGCAACAAAATACCATTTTGAAATAGAAACGGAAGGAACTGCAGATACTGGAATCTTGAGCAAAGCACAAAGTGCCGGAGCAACTCACCAGGGCAGGCAGAAAATGAGTCTGAAGAAGAGTCACGACCTGAAACGTCATCTGTCCATTCCCTCCAAAATGCAGGAGTTAAGGGCCTGTCCAACTTAGGAGACCTAAACAGCAACCTCTGGTGACCTTGCCCGCCACCCAAAAAAAAATCAAGGTCAAGGTGACCTGCAACCTCCTACCACCTCCCACCCATATGTTGAAAACCTTCCTCCACTATGAAGAAAACCTCCTTCGACTAGACTAAAAAATGATTGATTTTTAAAACGGCAACCTATTTTTAGTGGACGTCGGTTTTAATCCTGATGAAAAAATAGCAGCAACCTAGATGAAGCCTCGACCACGCGGAAACCACTTTCGACCATTAGGGAGAGTGGCCAAAACCTCCTGTGACCTCATGGAAACCTTGGGTGTCGGGCAAGATCACCAGAGGTTGCTGTTTACGTCTCCTAAGTGGGACAGGCCCTTAACTCAGCAAGATCAGGCAGCATCTCTGGAGAGAAGGGATAGGTGACGTTTCCGGTCAGAACCCTTTTCAGACCAAAACCGAAACGGCACCCATTCCTTCTCTCCAGAGATGCTGCCTGACCCACTGAGTTACTCCAACATTTTGTGTCTATCATCGGTATAAGCCAGCATCTGCAGCTCCTTCCTACACCTTTTGTTCCCTCCGCAGATGCTGCCTGACCCGCTGAGTTACTCCAGCACTTTGTACATTACCCTTCTGAATTAGCTGCAATCATTTTATTTCCAGCTGATCATGCTCTGTGGTGAAAGCATGGGGCTAAATGATGCCAAAATATATATTCTAACTGGCAAAGTGATCACGATAATAAAGATTTGATCGTAAAATTAGCGACTGAGAATCAAAAATCAGGAAACAGTTCCTCATGTGAAAGACACTGAACATTTGGAAGCATCGCAATCTGTGGGCACAAATGGCCAATTGAAATAATTAAGACAAGATTGATAGATGTTTCATACATAGGGTGTCAAGGAACATGTGGAAAGTCTCATTAAAAAGTGAGTTCAGGATGATTTAGCCATGATGTAATGACCAAATGTTTATTCCAATAAACACCCACCTTCAAAATCGTTGAAATAACTAAATAAACGTATTTGTCTTCTCAGTTCCCTGGCTGCAGAATAACAATATTAAGGTGCGGTGGAAGCATCAGGGAGTTTGGAGAGATCTCAGGTCCAACCTTGTGTAGGAAGGAAGTGCAGATGCTGATTTACACCGAAGATGGACACAAAATGCTGTCTTCACTGTCCCTCAGTAGACGTCGTGAAAGAAGGCCATTGAGTGACAGAGGGAATAAGAACCACAATTTGCTGTAACAAAGGATGGGACTTTAGGCACAACATAGCCTTTATTTTTATCCTCCAACCATTACCTGCTCAACATTTCGTTAAAGGCTTTACGTTCACAAGTTATAGGAATATAATTATAATTATATGGCTGCCGGAAGGGGGGGTGGACGCTGACGCGTATTAGCAACCGCTGCTCTCTCTTCCATACTGTGTTTTTGATTTTTGTGTTCGGATTGAATTCTGTTTTTAATTTGTGTACTTGCGATGTCTTTACTATTCATTTCATTCCGCTTATATATTTCTACTGTAAAATCTTGTTAAATCTTGTAAGGTGTCCTTGAGATTTGAAATGCGCCCAAATAAAATGTATTATTATTATTATTATAATTAGGCCATTCGGCCCATTGAGTCTACTCCACCATCCAATCAACAATTAGTCCATCTCTGCCTTAAAAATATCGGCTGACTTGGCCTCCACAGCCCTCTGTGGCAATGAGTTCCATGGGATTGCCTCTGTGCTGTCAGCCCGGTTGATATAACTCATGTTTTCACTTTCTCCTTCCAAGATTTGAAAATCCACTGTAGAATTCTATTACTTCAAATTATATCCCCACCCAAAATCTTTTGTCCAGACTGAGATCGCTTTCCGGTTCATTCGTCGCAGTTATCATACTGAAGGAAAACACAGATTAGAATCACACACCACCCGCAAAAAGCAACTCAACCGCGAAAGACCAGTCTCATTGCACGCCATAGGGCGACAATCCTGGATTACTGACCATCGGAAACAAGTATTGATCTACCAGCTAACTCAGACAATAGACAATAGACAATAGGTGCAGGAGTAGCCCATTCGGCCCTTCGAGCCATTCAATGTGATCATGGCTGATCATCCCCAATCAGTACCCCGTTCCTGCCTTCTCCCCCATATCCCCTGACTCCGCTATTTTTTAGGAGCCCTATCTAGCTCTCTCTTGAAAGCATCCAGAGAACCTGCCTCCACCGCCCTCTGAGGCAGAGAATTCCACAGACTCACCACTCTTTGTGAGAAAAAGTGTTTCCCCATCTCCGTTCTAAATGGCTTACTCCTTATTCTTAAACTGTGGCCCCTGGTTCTGGTCTCCCCCAACATTGGGAACACGTTTCCTGCCTCTAGCGTGTCCAAGCCCTTGACAATCTTATATGTTTCAATGAGATCCCCTCTCATCCTCCTCAGATATTCCCTTTATCCTGTATCTGTACACTGGCCGGCAAGATTGTAATCATGTGTCGTTTTCCGCTGACTGGATAGCATATAACAAAAAAAGCTTTTTATTGTATCTCCGTGCACGTGACAATAAACAACGAGATCATGAATATAACAAAGATTGACACAAAGAGCTGGAGCAACTCAGCGGGTCAGGCAGCATCTCTGGAGAAAAAGGATGGCTGACGTTTCGGTCGGCTTTAAGATGTTTTTATAGCAGAGTGTGATATGTTTGTGTTAGAAAACAAGGAAATTAAATATTCTGCTCATAGAAAAATCATCTCCGCACCTAACATTCCCACCGGCTATGCTGGGAAAAACATGGGACATTGATTTGTATGAAGTATCTTTCTAATATTCACATCCGTAGCAGTGGTTATTATAAACTCGATTGTTAAAGTGGGTTCAATATATTTCGTTTCCGCCATGTTTTGTGAATGAAAAACAGCAGTTCAACGTGCTGAGAAAGGGGAGAAGTGTGTAGCACTCACAGGGATTTCATCTGCCATTGTACATTTGGC
Organism: Malacoraja senta; assembly: GCA_038087875.1. Lineage (NCBI taxonomy): Eukaryota > Metazoa > Chordata > Chondrichthyes > Rajiformes > Rajidae > Malacoraja > Malacoraja senta. Next base: position 21,814,177 of record CM075989.1, read on the forward strand.
TCACACGCTAATTTGTTGTGAGATTGCATTGACGTTATCCGTAAGACTGTAAAAGCTCGCGATTCTTGTACATTGAAGGACGATCCAACTGGTTGGCTGGTGCTTGGGAGGGGGTGGTGTGGGAGACGGAAGGCATGTGGCGAGCGGTGGACAACAGAACCAGAGGTACTGTATATTAAATTCATTGTCATTTAGTGTAGGATTTGGGGCAAGCTGTTCTCTTCAGCCGGTCAGCTGAAGTTTTATGAGGCCCATTGAAGCTCTAATGGGAAGGGCATTTACGTGAGGGAACAGAACTCCAAATATCTCTCCAGTCCTATATGTTGGTCATTAATCATCTGTTCTGACAGGTTTACCATTCACATATGTCTCATGCACATGTTGTAGGTTGGGTTGCAATTTATCAGAATGGGAGAGCACACATTCTCGCAGAATAATAGCTGCCTGATTAAAGGAGGACAAAGAAAAGTTAGAAACTTATTTCATTCCAATCTTCTTCTACTTCTTGCGTATGGCGTGCACAGCCTCAAGTTGTAGGTCAGGGGGAGATAGAGATAGAGAGATAGAGGCTGAGAGAGAGAGATAGAGGCTGATAGAGAGAGATTGAGATAGAGAGAGATAGAGAGAGAGAGAGAGATAGAGAGATAGAGAGATAGAGATAGAGAGAGATAGAGATAGAGAGATAGAGATAGAGAGATAGAGATAGAGAGAGATAGAGAGAGATAGAGAGAGATAGAGAGATAGAGAGAGAGAGAGATAGAGAGAGATAGAGATAGAGAGAGAGAGAGATAGAGAGATAGAGATAGAGAGAGAGAGATAGAGAGATAGAGATAGAGAGATAGAGATAGAGATAGAGATAGAGATAGAGAGATAGAGAGAGATTGAGAGAGAGAGAGAGAGAGAGAGAGAGAGAGAGATAGAGAGAGATAGATAGAGAGAGGGAGAGAGAGAGAGAGATAGAGATAGAGATAGAGAGAGATAGAGAGAGATAGAAAGAGAGATAGAGATAGAGAGAGATAGAGAGAGATAAAGATAGAGATAGAAAGAGAGATAGAGTGAGTGAGAGCGAGAGAGAGAGAGAGAGGGAGAGAGAGAGAGAGAGAGAGAGAGAGAGAGAGAGAGAGTTTTAGAGAGAGAGAGAGAGAGAGAGAGAGAGAGAGAGAGAGAGAGAGAGAGAGAGAGAGAGAGAGAGAGAGAGAGAGAGAGAGAGAGAGAGAGAGAGAGAGAGATTGTGCATGTCAGGTTGATTGCATTAGTTGAAGCAGGGAGGACCACGTGAAGGTTGTAATCTCCCACCCCTTTCATTCCTAAACAGGCCCTTTGGCCCAACTTGCCCACACTGACCAACATGTCCCAACTACACTAGTCCCACCTGCCCACATTTGGCCCATATCCCCCCTAAACCCGTCCTATCCATGTACCTGTCTAAATGTTTCTTAAACGTTGCAATAGTACCGCCTCCAGCAGCTCGTTCCACCCACCACACTTTGTGTGAAAATGTTACCCCTCAGGTTCCTATTAAACCTTTTCTCCTTCACCTTAAATCTATGTCCTCTGGTTCTTGATTCCCCTACTCTGGGCACGAGACTCTGTGTGTCTCTCCTCTCATGAATGTGTACACCTCGATTAGATCACCACCCAGAAAATATAGAACATGGCTTCCATCAATCTGAACCCAAACTTCCTCTCCCAATGTTCTGTTTGTATATTGTAATGGAATTCTCTTGTGTATTGTTAGCCGTGTTCAAACCCAAAGTGCTGGAGTTACTCAGCAGGTCAGGCAGCATCTGTGGAGGGACTGGGTAATGATGTTTTGTGTCAGGATGTTTCTTCAAACTGATTGTAGTAGGGTAGTAAACCCCCAAATGACACACTTCATACTGATGTTGGGAATAGAGGCTCGAATGCCTTAACGTCTATCTTGCTTCGGAAGGAACAGAATTGAACTCAAGTTGAACTGCTCAAATTTGGGACATGCACGTCATGACTTGCAACTATGTTGACCAATTAACCTTATAAGTTGCCCCAAATATACTTCACAGAAGCATAGTCAAATAACATTGATGCCAAACTCCATTCAGAGATATTAGGGCAGAAGAACAAACACTTAATCAAAGAGACAAAGTACTTGAGTAACTCAGCGGGTCAGGCAACTTCTCTGGAGAAAAGGACAATAGACAATAGGTGCAGGAGTAGGCCATTCGGCCCTTCGAGCCAGCACTGCCATTCACAGTGATCATGGCTGATCATCCACAATCAGTACCCCGTCCCTGCCTTCCCCCCATACCCCCTGACTCCGCTATCTTTAAGAGCCCTATCTAACTCTCTCTTGAAAGCATCCAGAGAATTGGCCTCCACTGCCTTCTGAGGCAGAGAATTCCACAGATTCACAACCCTCATCCTTCTAAATTCCATAGTATACAAGCCCAGCCGCTCCATTCGATCAATAGGTGACGTTTCGGGTCGGAACCCTTCTTCAGACGCGGGAGACTAAAGTGGAGCAAAGGAGAAATGCATTGGAGCGCACCAGTTCCATAGACAAAGTCCAATGTCCGCAATGGGTTAGAGGTGAATCGGACACTAAAATCGGACAGATGATAAAATGGCAGAGCCATTTATCACACAAGAATCATACTGTCACACAATCCTCAATGTTATAAAGAAAAGCAGCTGCCATAACTCCAAGAAAATTGCCCACTATCTCCTTCCCTTTTGTCAGCCTACACGGGCGGCCTCTAATTAGATGTTTTAAAATATAAAAACATGTAGAGCCGACTGATTCACTGGTATGCATTTCCTTTCTTGAAAAAAAATCCTGAGTTATGCGCCCCTCAGTAAAAATATGGCTCCCCTTTTAAGAATTCCCAGTAACTGACCGAAGGGTCAAAGCTTAAACGTAGCTCACAGGATTTCAATTTGCAGCGCGGTTCCATATTATCACAATGCTTGCCCGCTCCAGCAACCTTTTGTAAATAGGGAATTTATCCGGTGGTAGTTCCAAGATCGGAACGTATTATATAGTGTGATTGCCTGGCTGTCTATAATGTTCATTATACATTGCTTTCCATTTGCGCTGCAGTTTATACACAAGAGCAGACTGCCCACTGTGCACCTGCTGAACGACAGGGCTGCTCTGTGAATTATGCATTCCATCTTTAACCTGTATTTGATACGTTACTGCAGCTGATCTCCTCTGTTTAACTACATCCAAATGCATGTCATCAAGAACCAGCTGAAAACATAAAATAGCTTCTCAAATCGCTTGGCACCCGGGTCAGAGTAAATTAAATAATAAAATCCAAATGGTTTCATCTCATTTTCCGTCAGCCGAGCTCATACATAAACCCTCTCCCAGTCTGTACCTTTAAGTTTCGCCACAGCCGCTGAGTGTGTTTTTGCAATAAAATAATCCTCCCTAGTTGGCCACATATTAAAAAGTTAATATACACGACCCTGAAAGTGTAGTTCCGGACATACTCTTCAATCTGTGAAATATTTCTTTTCTGTGTGTGTGTGTGTGTGTGTGTGTGGCTACAAATACTCAATCTCGTTCAATCCCAACACACATTTTTTTATTTTATTTATACCGAACGGATAAAATACCAAGGATCCGACACTCATTCATAGGTTTACAGGCACTGAGACATTAGCAATAATGGGGGCAAACTAAAAACAAAAGTAGAAAAATATGGAAGATTTGCTCGACAATTTATATTAAGGTGGTGGTCAAATGAGTTGGTTATTAGCCATTTTATTCAGCTTGTCTCTATTGTCAAAGATTAATATGTACTTTGCTTACATATGTAGGGAATGAATGTAGAAGGGATCCATTTTAATGTTTCTGTTGAGCCACATTTGGCAATAGCCGTCAACAGACATGAGGAAAGATCATGTCTATGCTGAACAAAATCATAACCATATTTTAGAAAGAATGAATTTTATGAATACAGTCTTTCTGCTCCTTTCTCTATAAAAAATACCTGCAATAACTCAGTGCCGGAATGAAAGGCTAGAACATTTCTTGTAGGGTTGGAGACAGGATTATTTAGGCGATGCAAACTGCAAACCACACTGCCGTAACTCAGAAATCATCCTCGTCGGGGAATAACCTGAAATACACTGAAAATCTGTCACAGTAATCACCAGGAATTTGATTTACATTGGTGATTACCCGTGTAGAACAATTCACATCCCTTCTTCCAAAGCTATTTCTAAATCTGAGAAACAAAAGTCTGAAGAAGGGTCTCAACCCGAAACGTCTATTCAGAGATGCTGCCTGTCCCGCTGAGTTACTCCAGCATTTTGAGTCTATCTTTGGTGTAAACCAGCATCTGCACTTCCATCCTACACAAACAACTAATTATACTGGCTTTCAGAGCAAGCCAGTCAATACTGCTCTCTCACCCAGTTCCCTCCTGTAATCAATGCTATTCCTTTTGAGAAGTCTGGATTTAGTTTATTTTGGAGATAGATAGGGGGCGGCCAAGGTGGCGCAGTGGTAGAGTTGCTGCCTTACAGCGCTTAGAGTGCCAGAGACTCGGGTTCGATCCCTACTATGGGTGCTGTCTGTATGGAATTTGTACGTTCTCCCCGTGACTGCGTGAGTTTTCTTCAAGATCTTCGGTTTCCTCCCTTCACTCCAAAGACATACAGGTTTGTAGGTTATTTGCCTTGGTTTAAGTGTAAATAGTCCCTAGTGTGTGTAGGGGGGAAAGAAGAAAACAATAATAAACAGAGAATAAGAGGTGGTGGGGTTCTTAAATGGGTGAGCAGAGAAACAGAGGGGTGTAAAATGCGGGCGGAAGCAATAGGTAGCAAGGTGAAAGGTAAAAGTGGCAGGCAGACAAATCCAGGACAAAAATCAAAAAGAGCCACTTTTCAACATAATTGTATAAGGGGTAAGAGCGTTGTAAAAACAAGTCTGAAGGCTTTGTGTCTCAATGCAAGGAGCATTCGTAATAAGGTGGATGAGTTGAACGTGCAGATAGCAATTAATGATTATGATATAGTTGGGATCACGGAGACATGGCTCCAAGGTGACCAAGGCTGGGAGCTGAACATCCAGGGATATTCAATATTCAGGAGGGATAGAGAGAAAGGAAAAGGAGGTGGGGTGGCGTTGCTGGTTAGAGAGGAGATTAACGCAGTGGAAAGGAAGGACATTAGCTTGGAGGATGTGGAATCGGTATGGGTAGAGCTGCGAAACACTAAGGGGCAGAAAACGCTGGTGGGCGTTGTGTACAGGCCACCTAGCAGTAGTAGTGAAGTTGGGGATGGCATCAAACAGGAAATTAGAAATGCGTGCAACAAAGGCAAAACAGTTATAATGGGTGACTTCAATCTACATATAGATTGGGTGAATCAAATTGGCAGGGGTGCTGAGGAAGAGGATTTCTTGGAATGTATGAGGGATAGTTATCTAAACCAACATGTAGAGGAACCAACGAGAGAGCAGGCTATTCTAGACTGGGTATTGAGTAATGAGGAAGGGTTAGTTAGCAGACTTGTTGTGCGTGCCCCCTTGGGCAAGAGTGATCATAATATGGTTGAGTTCTTCATTAGGATGGAGAGTGACATTGTTAATTCAGAAACAACGGTTCTGAACTTAAAGAAAGGTAACTTTGAGGGTATGAGACGTGAATTGGCCAAGATTGACTGGCAATTAGTTCTAAAAGGGTTGACGGTGGATATGCAATGGAAGGCATTTAAAGACTGCATGGATGAACTACAAAAATTGTTCATCCCAGTTTGGCAAAAGAATAAATCAAGGAAGGTAGTGCATCCGTGGATAACAAGGGAAATCAGGGATAGTATCAAAGCAAAAGATGATGCGTACAAATTAGCCAGAAAAAGCAGCATACCAGAGGACTGGGAGAAATTCAGAGACCAGCAGAGGAGGACAAAGGGCTTAATTAGGAAAGGGAAAATAGATTAAGAAAGGAAACTGGCAGGGAACATAAAAACTGACTGCAAAAGTTTTTATAGATATGTGAAGAGAAAGAGATTAGTTAAATCAAATGTAGGTCCCTTGCAGTCAGAAACAGGTGAATTGATCATGGGGAACAAGGATATGGCAGACCAATTGAATAACTACTTTGGTTCCGTCTTCACTAAGGAAGACATAAATAATCTGCCGGAAATAGCAGGGGGCCGCGGGTCAAAGGAGATGGAGGAACTGAGTGAAATCCAGGTTAGTCGGGAAGTGGTGTTGGGTAAATTGAATGGATTAAAGGCCGATAAATCACCAGGGCCAGATAGGCTGCATCCCAGAGTACTTAAGGAAGTAGCTCCAGAAATAGTGGATGCATTAGTGATAATTTTTCAAAGCTCTTTAGATTCTGGAGTAGTTCCTGAGGATTGGAGGGTAGCAAACGTAACCCCACTTTTTAAGAAGGGAGGGAGAGAGAAAACGGGGAATTACAGACCAGTTAGTCTAACATCGGTAGTGGGGAAACTGCTAGAGTCAGTTATTAAAGATGGGATAGCAGCACATTTGGAAAGTGGTGAAATCATTGGACAAAGTCAGCATGGATTTACGAAAGGTAAATCGTGTCTGACGAATCTTATAGAATTTTTCGAGGATGTAACTAGTAGAGTGGATAGGGGAGAACCAGTGGATGTGTTGTATCTGGACTTTCAGAAGGCTTTCGACAAGGTACCACATAAGAGATTAGGATACAAACTTAAATCACACGGTATTGGGGGTTCAGTATTGATGTGGATAGAGAACTGGCTGGCAAACAGGAAGCAAAGAGTAGGAGTAAACGGGTCCTTTTCACAATGGCAGGCAGTGACTAGTGGGGTACCACAAGGCTCAGTGCTGGGACCCCAGCTATTTACAATTTATATTAATGATCTGGACGAGGGAATTGAAAGCAACATCTCCAAGTTTGCGGATGACACTAAGCTGGGGGGCAGTGTTAGCTGTGAGGAGGATGCTAGGAGACTGCAAGGTGACTTGGATAGGCTGGGTGAGTGGGCAAATGTTTGGCAGATGCAGTATAATGTGGATAAATGTGAGGTTATCCACTTTGGTAGCAAAAACGGGAAGGCAGACTATTATCTAAATGGTGGCCGATTAGGAAATGGGGAGATGCAGCGAGACCTGGGTGTCATGGTACACCAGTCATTGAAAGTAGGCATGCAGGTGCAGCAGGCAGTGAAGAAAGCGAATGGTATGTTGGCCTTCATAGCAAGAGGATTTGAGTATAGGAGCAGTGAGGTTCTACTGCAGTTGTACAGGGTCTTGGTGAGACCACACCTGGAGTATTGCGTACAGTTTTGGTCTCCAAATCTGAGGAAGGACATTATAGCCATAGAGGGAGTGCAGAGAAGGTTCACCAGACTGATTCCTGGGATGTCAGGACTTTCATATGAAGAAAGACTGGATAGACTTGGCTTATACTCGCTAGAATTTAGGAGATTGAGAGGGGATCTTATAGAAACGTACAAGATTCTTATGGGGTTGGACAGGCTAGATGCAGGAAGATTGTTCCCGATGTTGGGGAAGTCCAGGACAAGGGGTCACAGCTTAAGGATAAGGGGAAAATCCTTTAAGACCGAGATGAGGAAAAACTTTTTCACACAGAGAGTGGTGAATCTCTGGAACTCTCTGCCACAGAGGGTAGTTGAGGCCAGTTCATTGGCTATATTTAAGAGGGAATTAGATGTGGCCCTTGTGGCTAAAGGGATCAGGGGGTATGGAGAGAAGGCAGGTACGGGATACTGAGTTGGATGATCAGCCATGATCGTATTGAATGGCGGTGCAGGCTCGAAGGGCCGAATGGCCTACTCCTGCACCTAATTTCTATGTATCTATGTATCTATGTAGGATAGTATTCGTGTGCGGGGATTGTGGTCGGTGCGGACTCGGTGGGCCGAAGGGCCTGTTTCCACGCTGTATCTCCAAATTAAACTGAACTTTCATGCCTACTATATTCATGCCTACTATATTCTGTTGTGCTGAAGCAAAGCAAGAATTTAATTGTCCTATCTGGGACACGTGAACTAAAATAGATCATGAAAACAGGCCGTTCGGCCCACTGAGTCCACACTGGCCATCGATCACCCATTTACCCTGGTCCTGTAATTTCACTTTCTATGCACGAGAGGCAATTCTTACAACAGCCAATGAATCTTCAAAGCCACATGCCTTTAAGACATGGGAGGAAAACGGAGTCACATGGAGAATGTGAAAACTCCACACCGACAGCACCCGAGGTCAGGATTGAACCTGAGTCTAATGCACCATAAGCCATCAGCTCTACCACTGTGTCTGCTGCTGAAAGTCTGCAGAGATACACGCTCCTACAATACGGCATTTCAAAAGACAAGCAGTGTATACACCCTTCAAGAGCAATTGGGGCAAGTGAAAGGGATTGAAAACCAAACGTTTCATGAGGAGTTTAGTTGTTTGTAATTCAGCGAGTCCGTGTCGACCAGCGATCCCCGCACACTTACACTATCCTACACACACTAGGGACAATTATACATTTATAACCAAGCCAATTAACCTAATAATCTGTACGTCTTTGTGGTGTGGGAGGAAACCGGAGATCCTGGAGAAAACCCACGCAGGTCACAGGGACGACGTACAAACTCCGTACAGACAGCACCCGTAGTCAGGATCGAACCCGGGTCTCTGGCGCTGTGAGGCAGCAACGCTACCGATGCGCCACCGTGCCACCACCGTGACTAAAGACTTCCATGCAGGCTTGGCCAAGTTGAGATGAACTGGAGTCCAACTGCAGATACATTTCACCACCACTAAGCTTGCCACTGAATCCAACAGCAGAGCAGTGAAGAGAGAATCTGCCACCTCTTGACTCTTGACGCTTGCTCTATCCTGGCAGCCGTGAAGATGTTCTTCAACAGTAGACTCACTTCCCATCACCAAGTGCACAAAAGTAGCTGCCTGTGGGAATGAAGGAAGCAATGCTTGTAGCTCATTGGGGGTGAAAGTCACATTAACAATTTTTTGACTGCATTTTGACATCAATTGCCCCCTTATTTGCTACATACAAATCTGCAAAAATTTCACTTTAACTTCTTGGCAATGCCGATGCGAGTTAGAGCAACTTTATGTGTTTGTCACAAATGAAAGACAGATTTTTTAACCTTATTTTCTTTTCATAGACTCAGAAATATTGGTTGGATTTTTTTATATTTCTCCAGAGTGGTTGCCTGACCCATTGAATTACCCCAGTATTTTGTGTCTATCTTCGGTTTAAACTAGCATTTGCAGTTCCTTCCAATACGTGAAATTCATCCCAGTCTGGTGTGATTTAACTTTCTCCTCTGTGTCTCCTAGTCTACCTGTCTCTCTATCCGTTTCTCTGCCTGTCTCTCTTTCTGTCTCTCTTACGCGCGTATGTTCTCTCTCTCCTTGATTGCAAGAGTTCTCAGTAAAATAACTTTAAACACGGTGGCACGGCGGCGTTGCAACAGAACTACTGCCTTACAGTTTAGTTTAGTTTAGTTTAGAGATACAGCGTGGAAACAGGCCCTTCAGCCCATCAAGTCCGTGCCGACCAGCGATCCCCGCACACCAGCACTCTCCTGCACACTAGGGATTTTGACAGAATTTTTAGAGGACTGTGTACAATCTCAATTAAAATACAGTACAATTTTCACAGAAGCCAATTAACCTACAAACACGCACACCTTTGGAGTGTGGAAGAAAACCTGAGCACCCGGCGAAAAAAAACCTGCTGTCACGGGGAGAACGTGCAAACTCCGTAGAGACAGCACCCGTAGTCACAGCTGTTTCCTCAGACTATAATACTTTCCTCAAGTATGTAGTCAGGATCGAACCCGGGTCTCTGGCGCTGTAAGGCAGCAACACTACCGCTGTGCCGCGCCCAAGTTGATTAACAAAAAAAATGTTACCATGCTCCGATCACTTAAATTGCTGCAAATGATTAAAAAGAATAGGGTTACCTATGATTGGGAGAGACACGTATAAAAAAATGTTGGAACTACTTAGCAACTTGTTACCTACTTCTCTTGGGAAGCAGTTATTATTCTTAGGATACATGGTTACCATGTATATTTATTACCAATGCAGCAAATATTGCAAATTGACCTATTGAGACGGGCATCTTAAGCTGCGGTATATTTGAACAGTGTTAAGTAGATTTAATTTTATGTGTAGCCGCGTGAGATAGCAAGAGAAACAAACTGGAGCTTCCAATCCAAATTGGTGGATTATTCTATAGGATTAGAAATGGTTAATCTTCAATGCATTCCAAGAAAATGGATTAATTCATGCCCGCGCCCCGGCTGCTTCTGATTGCATTAATACGGAATTAAAAACATTTACTTTTCTGAACTCTCCCTTTATTTTGTTTATTGGTCGAGTCACAGCTGTTTCCTCAGACTATAATACTTTCCTCAAATATGTACCGTTCTCATGCCCCAACTCCTGAAGGGTTCTTTCCATTCGCTTCCCAAAAATGATCCTTTGGACGAAACCAAACTGTTAAACCTCGCAGTTTCCCAGAGTACTGCCGTAAACACTTCCACCGCTCAAGAACATGATGCTTTAATGTAACATACAGAACAACAGAGATGATGCCTTAAACCTGCTGGGGTGTGCATTCTCATGATAATTTCTTTGGGGACATTCACAGCTACACCACCCAGAACTATATTCTGCACTCTTTATCTATTCCTTCGCTCTACCTGTTGTACTTGAGTTTGGCTTGATTGTATTTATGCATAGTATATAATATAGCATTATCTCGTTTAGTTTAGAGATACAGCGTGGAAACAGGCCCTTCAGCCCTGTCTGTGCCACCCAGCGATCTCCACACACCAGCACTACCCTGCACACACTAGGGATAATTCTACATTTACACCAAGCCCATTAACCTAGAAACATAGAAACATAGAAACATAGAAAATAGGTGCAGGAGGAGGCCATTCGGCCCTTCGAGCCAGCACCACCATTCATTGTCATCATGGCTGATCGTCCCCAATCAATAACCCATGCCTGCCTTCTCCCCATATCCCTTGATTCCACTAGCCCCTAGAGCTCTATCTAACTCTCTCTTAAATCCATCCAGTGATTTGGCCTCCACTGCCCTCTGTGGCAGGGAATTCCACAAATGCACAACTCTCTGGGTGAAAAAGTTTTTTCTCACCTCAGTCCTAAATGGCCTCCCCTTTATTCTAAGACTGTGGCCCCTGGTTCTGGACTCGCCCAAACCTGTATGTCTTTGGAGTGTGGGAGGAAACCAAAGATCTCGGAGAAAACCCACGCAGGTCACGGGGAGAATGTACAAACTCCGTACAGACAGCACCTGTAGTCAGGATCGAACCCGGGTCTCTGGCGCTGTAAGGCAGTAATGCTACCAATGCGCTGCCAAGCCGCCCTACATATTTATTGTAGTGATTGTATATATGTATATTCTATTTATGTATATTGCATAATATAGTATTCTCTCATTTATTTGGATAGCACGTTAAACAAAGCTTTTCACTGTACCTCTGTACACATGACAATAATAAACTTAAACCTAAACCTCCACTCTCCACTTGGCTGTTATAAGATTCAAATACATAGATGGAGGTCACGAAGATTCATTTTACTCTCTGTATGGATTTAACATTCAATATGTGTTCTGCTGTGGGATAATAAAGGCGCTGATTACTTCAATCAAGAAACAACACACCTCTTACCGTTATAAATCAGGGCAGACTGTTTTTTTAAAAATGTTTGTTGTAATTTAACTTTCGAACACTGATGCAGTGATGTCTTAATTTGAGGTACACGCTTCGAAATGACTTTCAACACATGAACGCAGAATGCGGGTGTACAACATGTTTTTCTCGATACACACACTTTTAACTAAAACATTAACCCATTAAAAAATAAACAGGTTGATGCCTTTGTTGAAACAGTTGGGAAAGGAATGTCATACACGGTGTCAAATGTTCATACACTAACATTGTAACTGTCAGTTCGAGGGGTAGGGCAAAGTTTGAGACGATAGAGATGTTTTAACAACCCAATACTCTCTATGGGAATATGTAATGCCAATGGTATAGTTGACTATGTGACCAAATGAGGTGTGAGAATTAGTTACATATCTACGATTTATTACTGACATTGCATGCTGCACAATGTAACACACAACTAGTGCACAGAATTGGCTAGAATTGTTTTCAATTTTAGCTGCAATCCAGGTCAAACAACTGTCTCTCATGTAAGGAAACAATTTTCTCAGTATCATGTAATTTTCTTGCTTTGAGATTCTGACGATTAGCTGGTGTTTTAAACCAACAAACAGACAACTTTGTATTGAAGTTTCAGCAGGGTGGCGCAGCGGTAGAGCTGCTGCCTCACAGCGCCAGAGACCCGGGTTCGATCCTGACCACGGGGGCTTTCTGTATGGAGTTTCTACGTTCTCCCCCGTGACCGCGTGGGTTTTCTCCGGGTGCTCTGGTTCCCCCCCCCCACACTCAATAGATGTACAGAATTGAAGGTTACTTGGCTTCAGTTAAAAAATATTGTAAATTGTCCCCCAGTGCTAGTGTGCAGGGGGGTCGCTGGTCGGTGCGTACTCGGTGGTCCGAAGGGCATGTTTATACGTTGTATCTCTAAAGTCCAAAGCAAAGTTTAAAGTAACAATTTACTGGTAGAGCTGCTGCCTCGCAGCACCAGAGATCCGGGTTCAATCCTATCCTCGGGATGCTGTGCCAGTGTGGAATTTGCACATTCTCTCTGTTTCCACCAGCTGCTCCGGTTTCCTCACACATCCCAAAGACATGCAGATTTGTAGGTTAAATGTGTGATGTTTGGTGGACTGTGTGGGGTGGGAGGACCCATTGCTCCTCCCGTGCAGTAGGTGGCGCTGCACAGGACAAAGGGAGATGTTTTGTATATAGTTTATCCTGTCTGTAGACACTGTGTGTGTGTGTGTGCAGCCATATTGAGTTGTCTTGCTGCCAGCATTGGGTAAAGCATTAAAGACTTCTGTTGTAAATTAAAGACTCTCAAGTTTTGTGCAAACCTAGGATAAGAACACGAAAAAATGGACAAGAAAATGAATGGACAAGAAAGTGGTAATAACATGTAACTGGTGTGAAAGGGTGATCGATGGTTGGCATGGACTGTTTCTGTATTGTATTTAGTTTTAGAAATACAGCGCGAAAACAGGCCCTTCGGCCCAACGGGTCCGCGCCAACCAGTGATCCCCGCACATTAACACTATCCTACACACACTAAGGACGAATTTTATATGTACCAAGCCAATTAATCAACATACCTCTACGTCTTTATCTATTAACTAAACAATTAAAATACTTGCATTTTGCAAAGCAACATTTCTTGCAGGGCCTTTCTGTAGGGAGGCACACAGCTGCAAGAATGTACTGAGATTCACTCTCAGTATACTTCTGTTCTCAAAGTGACAACAAGCAATACTAAATATGGTTTACTCATAGCAAATGTATTCATGAAATATAACCAGATTGCTTAGGCAATCTTACACAATATACCAATATAGTTTAGTTCAGTTCATAGATACAGCGCAGAAACTGTTTATTGTGGTGGTAAGGAAAAGTACAAGGTAAAAAAAAAAAGGTAACAATTTTAAAACAATAATCAAACATATCTTCAATACAGCTTTGAGTTTGGTAACGTACTTCTGACCCATCTGAAGAATGGTCTCGACCCGAAATGTCACCTATTCTTTTTCTCCAGAGATGATGCCTGACTAGTTGAGTTACTCCAGTACTTTGTGTCTATCCATGATATAACCCAGCATCTGCAGTTTCTTCTGACAAATTTCTTCCCTCATTGATTTCACCATGCAGAGAACCAGGTTGCTATTGTGACCAAATTCAGAAATCCACTTTTCCCATTATATATTTTTTAGATTAATTTAGTTTAGAGATACAGAGCAGAAACAGACCATTCGGCCCTCCGGGTCCGCACCAACCAGTGATTCCCGCACATTAACACTACCCGACACATACCAGGGACAATTTTACATTTTACATTTAGACCATGCCAATTAACCTACAAACATGTATATCTGGAGTGCGGGAGGAAACCGATGATCTCAGAGAAAACCCACGCAGGACATGGGGAGAACGTTCCTATAATTTAATTCCTCTGGGTAGACTCAATTCACACTTTGTCTTCTAGAAGTTAGAAAATTAATTATACTTGCTTTAAATATTCAGTATTGTCTGACTCAATAAAATTGTCGAATTGATCAATTCATAACAGAAAGGAAGGAATGCTTATATTTTAAGTGCCACACTTATTCAAAATCAGGCTTTGTTAATTCCTTTTCTAATTTGTCTGAAAAGGTGTTGCCAAAAATGTATTCAGAAGGAAACTCAGGTTTTGACTGGATGATAAGAAGGTTGGAGGTCAAATGTTGATCAAAGGTCAAAGTTGGTAAGGGCTGGATGTCAGACTAAGTGATCATTTCGTTTAGTTTAGAGATACAGTGCCTCGGTCCACCGAGTCCGTACCGACCAGCGATCCCCGCACATTAACACTATCCTACACACACCAGGGACAATTTACATGTAGATGAAATATGATGCTCCATGGCCAAATGAAGTGGCACCACCAGTTCCTGGAGTATTAATGAAGTTAATATTGATAATTGTTATCTCATTCAGTTCAGACTTGACAGGTTGCAGATGCTGAGAGATCAAAAGTAAAACAATGATAATATTCAGTGTCATTCCACCCAGAGAGCCCATCAAACACTAACACCTTTTATTCATATACAGTGGAAAATTCATTTTGGCAACCACAACAAAGGGCAAAATGAGCAAATATTTTTTTAATTGGATCTGAGCAATAGCGTTCATATTAATTTTCAAATATAATCAAAACAAAAATCACACCCGTCCAAATGTCCTTCCCAAAGCACTAATCAGGAAGTTCCTTTATGTCACTTTGTGCTTTGAGAGCAGTCAGTAAAAATGATCGGATTTTATTGTTTGCACTCTGTATTGTAGTAAGTAGCACTTACGATGTGTGGCTGGCAGGATTGTGTGCCTGAGTAGCTCGGGAATACACAATCCCACATGTATTAAGAACGAGGAGAAAGATCAAATCAACAGGCCCCCCTTCTTTCCTGTTCTGTTATTCATTAAGATCATGGCAGAGTTTTACAGTAAATTGCATTAGATGTGGGATTCAAACACACACCCTGTAAATAGAGACCCAGAGACACTAACCCTTAGTGAAGGCAAGCATTATCAACCTTTCAGTATGGTTCCTCGAACCACACGACCATTCACACTGAAGCCAAGGTGATCTTCATTCCTGCACTTGTAATTGTAAAAGGCTAGACCAAGGGCTGGGCCAGAATAACATGATCTCCCTCCACACCTGACAACCTGAGAAGCCTCCAAGGTAGGGTATTTTGCTTGCTCATGAACTTGTGCCCCCACCACCCTGAACCCACTCACACCCTGCACTTCCATCAGGCTAGAGGTACAGAAGTGTGAAAACGCACACTTCCAGATTCAGGGACAGTTTCTTCCCAGCTGTTATCAGACAACTGAACTGTCCTATCAACAACTAGAGAGCCGTCTAAACTCATTTGGAGACCCTCGGACTATCTTTGATCAGACTTTACTGGCTTTATCTTGCATTCGATGTTATTCCCTTATCATGTATCTATAAACTGTGGACGGCTCGATTGTGATCATGTATTGTCTTTCCGCTGATTGGTTAGCACGCAACAAAAGCTTTTCACTGTACCTCGGTACACGTGACAATAAACTCAACTCAACTAAACGAAAAGCCCCTCTCCAACAACCCTCAAATTCTAGATGGCTCACCGAGCACGATAAAGAACAGAAGTCCTCAACTATGTGATCTCTTCACATTGGTCCTTGGCAGTGTTCCTACTCGATAACTCACTCTACTCAGATGCCCCCATTTGCTGCACAATTTCCCAGCCGCAGACCTCAGGGCGGCACGGTGGCGCAGCGGTAGAGTTGCTGCCTCACAGCGCTAGAGACCCGGGTTCGATCCCGACTACGGGTGCTGCCTGTGCGCAGTTTGTATGCTCACCCCGTGACTGCGTGGGTTTTCTCCGGGTGCTCCGGTTTCCTCACACATTCCAAAGACGTGCAGGTTTGTGGGTTAATTGGCTTCGGTAATATTGTCCCAAGTGTGTGTGGGATAGAACTAGTGTATAGGGTGATCGCTGGTCGGTGGGACTCGGTGGGCTGAAGGCCTGTTTCCATGCTGTATGTCCAAACTAAACTAAACTCAACTAAACTAAACTACACTAAACTAAACTAAACTGAGAAGAGAAAAGCAATTTAGTCTCGACAGCAGCTATGAGAGGGTTAGAGGGTTAGAAGTTGGTGATGGGTGAAACCAAGGAATTTCTCTGATGGGATGAAATAAATTGGGAATGTTGTGTAATTAAAGCCTTTTCTCCATGTGACGCATCACCAATGCTCAGTCTGGTTTACAGGGAAGGGCAACGGATCTGAGACATAAAAATGTGCTTCCCTTTCCACAGATGCTGCCTGATCTTCTGAGTGTTTACAACATTTTCTGTTTGTAGCCCAGAAATGCTAATTGTAAGGCACTTATCAAATATCAGTAATCCAAGCGACGATTTTCAAGAATGAAATCTCAGAAAATTACAATCGAGAAACAGGCCTTTGTACTTATCCACTGGGTACTCACGATTAGCTCACACTGACCTTTTCATTTACAACTGCTGCTTATTTTGCTCTCCATGCCATTTAGTTTTTTTTCCCCTCTTTCTTTCCACTCTTGTTGTAAATAATATTTAGAGTCCTCTCAGCAAAAGCTCACAGAAAATATTTCCACACTAAGTATTCGAAGTAAATCTTTCTGGTTTTCACTTGCTTCCATCAAAACTGATCAGAGGAAACAAGCCGTCATCAGCTTCTGGGATGGTGGTGCAGTGGTAGAGTTGCTGTCTTACAGCGCCGGAGACCCCGGTTCGATCCCGACTACGAGCGCTGTCTGTATGGAGTTTGTATGTTATCCCCGTGACCCGCATGGGTTTTCTCCGGGTATCTCCGGTTTCCTCCCACACTCCAAAGACGTACAGGTTCGTAGGTTAATTGGCTTGGTATAAGTGTAAATTGTTCCTAGTGTGTGTAGGATAGTGTGAGAGTGTGGGGGATTGCTGGTCGTCGCAGATTCGGTGGGCTGAAGGGCCTATTTCTGTGCTGTATCTCTGAACAAAACTAAATAAACTAAAATCATAATTTTCCTTGTTAGACCCTTTTATAAGCTTGAATGCCTCTATTAGGGCCAACTCTCTAGCCTACTTGGATTTGGTAGCAAAGTTCTAATTCCTGGAGGCCTGACTCTCAGAGTTAATTGCAATAGGATCTAAAATGTCCCGTCATTTGCAGTGCGACTTTGCTGTGTAATAAGTTTCTGAACAGTTAATAGTTCAACGGTGCTTTATTTGTCACGTATGCGACTGCCCAGTGAGATTATTTTTCGCATATTACACATGCTGGCGCCGCCATTTTGGGTGCCATTATTCAAAGTCCAAAGTCCGGTCGGCCCTCCGGCCACCTTTGTGTCCCGGGGGCACCTCCCGCAGCCAACCTTGAAGGCACTGGAGGCATTACTCTACCGCCCCCCCCCCCCGCACGCTCCTCACGACCGGCGTCTCCAGCTCAACACCCGGTCACGCCGACCGACGAACCTTCGGGCGATTTCCCGGCCCTGCCGACCGACTAGATAATAGCACAGCTCTGCTTCATTTACTTGACTTTTGAAGAATGCGACAAATTCTGCTCTTTTGTTGATCTATCTAGCAGCAAGAAAGAATGCAAGTTTAAATAGTTAAAGTGGAATGAGGAATGCGCGGTGGAATGTATAGAAAAACGAGAGGCCTGCTGACATTTGATTTTAGTATCATCGCTGGGCCTCACTCAAATGGTCCCGGCATGTTGCCTTATAGAGAAAGGTCAGTAGACAATAATTCTTTGTTCTGAATCCCAGAGTAACAGTGAAACAAATATGTCCATCTCTAATTTGTTCCTAATCAGATGTGTTTGGTCTTTATTTCAAGTGCCTGTAACTACCACAAGTCAACCTATTAGAGTATTTGTCATCGCTGCATGCCATTATTCAACTTTGCAATGCCAAACTAAAAACTAAAAAAAATTTTGTCCTTGAGGAAGCTTGCAAAATATGTGGATAAACTCACTCAAATTATACAGAGCGTATAATAGGATACTGTGATAATAACGTGTTTTAATAACTCAGGTATAAACTCTACAAACGCAATTCCGATTCTCCACGAATTTAGAAAGCGGCAAATTATTCAGGAAGCAATTAGCAGTATACAATTTATTCTTTTACAAGATAATAGGCACTTGACAGTTTAGGAGCTGTATTCCCAGAAGTTTATATTAATCCAAAAATTGATTTGAATCAAGAAAAATTCTAAAAATCAAAGTTAATTAGATTTTTGACTACTGGAGTGGCAGCTAATTATATTTTACAACTGCTGAATCAAAAACAAAAGTGTCCATTATTGTTAAACCCATATAATGGCATCATAATCCTCGGGCCCAAATAAAATGAAGTTGCAACATATTAATACTTAAGCTTCAGAGCGTATCATTTCTGAGAGAGCTGCACCACGTAAAGGCAGATGTAAAACCGTCATTTACAGTACATCTGATGAGCCTTCTAATTAACTGAACTATTTACAGCGCTGTGGTCCTCTACAACCAGTTTCTCCATTATCTTGACAGTCAACAAACTAGTCCCATTACAGCAAAGCAGATCTAATGCCCCAGGCAAAGCTGTTTGGTACTGCAAATTGTCTGAGGATAAAAGCCAGTGCAATAATCAGCTGTTCTCAGCATTATCAAAACACAACATTTCCCAGACCGTACCTGAAGCTTCTTCCACACAGCCATCGGGCTATCAAACACTACAGCCTCCAAATAAGCTCGGAATAACATTGACTTGGGAGCATTGGTTTGTCTTTTTGCACTATTATTGTTTGTATTGTGTGTATGTAAGTATGAGTTTAAGTATGTATGTAACATTCAAAGTAACGTTAGCAAATTTGCAGATGACACAAAGCTGGGTGGAAGTGTGAACTGTGAGGAGGATGCTCTGAGAATGCAGGGTGACTTGGACAGGTTGGGGGAGTGGGCAGATGCATGGAAGAAGCAATTTAATGTGGTTAAATGTGAGGTTATCCACTTTGGTAGCAAAAAAAGGAAGGCAGATTATTGTCTAAATGGTGTCAAGTTGGGAAAAGGGGAAGTACAACGGGATCTGGGGGGTCCTTGTTCATCAGTCAATGAAAGTAAGCATGCAGGTACAGCAGGCAGTGAAGAAAGCGAATGGCATGTTGGCCTTCATAACAAGAGGAGTTAAGTATAGGAGCAAAGAGGTCCTTCTGCAGTTGCACAGGGCCCTAGTGAGATCACATCTGGAGTATTGGGTGCACCTGAAACATCACCTATCCATTTTCTCCAGAGAAATGTAGGAAGGAACTGCAGATGCTGGTTTAAGCCGAAGATAGAGACAAAATGCTGGAGTATCTCAGCGGGACAGGGAGCATCTCTGGAGAGAAGGAATGGGTGATGTTTTGGATCGAGACGTCTGAAGATCTAGACTGCTCTAGTCTGAAGATCGAGACGTCTGAAAATCTAGACTAGTCTGAAGAAGGGTCTCGACCCAAAACGTCACCCATTCCTTCTCTCCGGTGATGCTACCTGTCCCGCTGAGTTAGTCTTGCACTTTGTGTCTACCTTCGGCACACTATCAGTTTTGGGATGTGCTGAGATTCAGCATTCGATTGTGAACTTTTTGCACAGCACTTCGGTGTGGAAAAGCAGCGTGTGTATTTGAGACATCCAGCACCATGACATCCACCCGTGAAAGTGTAAGTGCAACCGGGACCCATCTCTGGAAGTGTAACGCTGCTGGTGTCTTGCGAGATCTTGTGACTCAGTGTAGAATGGGGGTCAGGAAAAGTCAGTGTGGTTTTATGAATAGATCTATTGTCTGAATTGTCGCCATCTGTATCACTGATCCCAACACACAAAACATTTAAAAAGACAAGAGTCTAAGAGGTCATTCTAACGGTAAAATAACTGAAAGCGCTGCAGAAATGTGGTCTGTAAATGACTGTTGTTGGGTTTATACAGGACATTCAGAATCTTGTGAATATCTCAGTTTCAATTCAGTTTATTGTCACGTGTACCGAGGTACAGGGAAAAGCTTTTGTTCCGTGCTTTCCAATCAGAGGAAAGACATGATTACAACTGAGCATTTACAGTGTCTAGATACATGATAAGGGAATAACGTTTAATGCCAGAAACATTTGATCAAGGATAGTCTGATGGTCACCAATGAGGTCGATAGTAGTTCAGTACTGCTCTCTGGTTCTGGTAGGATGACTCAGTTTAGTTCTACTTTGAAATCTTCACATATATATATCTAATATATTTCTCGGGAGATGCTGGCTGACCTGCTGAGTTACTCCAGCACTTTGTGTCTATCTTTGGTATAAACCAGCGTCTGTAGCTCTTTGTTTCTACACTAAGTTGTTGATTATGTTGGCTGCTTTTCCAAGGCAGTGTAAAGTGTAGATGGAGTCAATGATGGGAGGTCTGGTCTGGACTGGGCTACATCTAAAACTCTCAACAATTTAAGAAGTTAACAAGTATCTGAATGAAGCGCTTGTATTGTTGAGCTTTGGAAGACCAGTCTATCTTGGATATTAACTTTAGCTCCATAGATACATAGATACATAGAAAATAGGTGCAGGAGTAGACCATTCGGCCCTTCGAGCCTGCACCGCCATTCAATATGATCATGGCTGATCATCCAACTCAGTATCCCGTACCTGCCTTCTCTCCATACCCCCTGATCCCCTTAGCCACAAGGGCCACATCTAACTCCCTCTTAAATATAGCCAATGAACTGGCCTCAACTACCCTCTGTGGCAGAGAGTTCCAGAGATTCACCACTCTCTGTGTGAAAAAGTTTTTCCTCATCTCGGTCTTAAAGGATTTCCCCCTTATCCTTAAGCTGTGACCCCTTGTCCTGGACTTCCCCAACATCGGGAACAATCTTCCTGCATCTAGCCTGTCCAACCCCATAAGAATTTTGTAAGTTTCTATAAGATCCCCTATCAATCTCCTAAATTCTAGCGAGTATAAGCCAAGTCTATCCAGTCTTTCTTCATATGAAAGTCCTGACATCCCAGGAATCAGTCTGGTGAACCTTCTCTGCACTCCCTCTATGGCTATAATGTCCTTCCTCAGATTTGGAGACCAAAACTGTACGCAATACTCCAGGTGTGGTCTCACCAAGACCCTGTACAACAGCCGTAGAACCTCCCTGCTCCTATACTCAAATCCTTTTGCTATGAAAGCTAACATACCATTCGCTTTCTTCACTGCCTGCTGCACCTGCATGCCTACTTTCAATGACTGGTGTACCATGACACCCAGGTCTCGCTGCATCTCCCCATTTCCTAATCGGCCACCATTTAGATAATAGTCTGCTTTCCTGTTTTTGCCACCAAAGTGGATAACCTCACATTTATCCACATTATACTGCATCTGCCAAACATTTGCCCACTCACCCAGCCTATCCAAGTCACCTTGCAGTCTCCTAGAATCCTCCTCACAGCTAACACTGCCCCCCAGCTTAGTGTCATCCACAAACTTGGAGATGTTGCCTTCAATTCCCTCATCCAGATCATTAATATATATTGTAAATAGCTGGGGTTACTGCTATTTACTGCCCAATTCAATATTGCTGAATGAGCCCCACCATCAATCCTTCCACAGGACGGGCACGATGGTGCAGCGGTAGAGTCGCTGCCTCACAGTGCCAGAGATCCTGGTTCGATCCTGACGACAGGTGCTGTCGGTACGGAGTTTGCACGTTCTCCCCGTGACTGTGTGGGTTTTCTCCGGGTGCTCCGGTTTCCTCCCACATTCCAAAGACCTACAGGTTTGTAGGTTAATTGGCTTCAGCAAAAATTGTCCCCAGTGAGTAGGCTCATGCTAGTGTCTGGGGTGATCGTTGGTCAGTGTGTGGAAAGGACTTTTTCCGCGCTCTATCTCAAGAGTCTAAAGACTTAGCCATAGCTGTCTAATAGCTGACTAAGGTCACTCATTCAGAATGGGTGACTCACATCTGAGTTACTCTTGGTGTTAGGTCTGCCAATAATGGCTTAATGTAGTTTAGTTTAGATTAGAGATACAGTGCAGGAACAGGCCCTTCGGCCCACCGAGTCCAAGCCGACCAGCGATCCCTGCACATTAACACATTTTGCAACATCAACCGACTCCAACTGGTCCAGAACACTGCCGCCCGACTCATTACCCACACCAAATCCTGGCACCACATCACCCCAGTTCTCAAAGAACTTCACTGGCTTCCCATTTCCCACCGGATCATCTACAAAATCCTGGTCCTCACCTACAAAGCCCTCAACCACTTGGCCCCCCCCTTATCTCACTGACCTCCTCTCCCCCTACCAACTCTCACGGTCCCTCAGATCCACATCAGCTGGTCTCCTCTCCACTCCGAAATCAAACCTCTGCACTTTTGGAGGCAGAGCCTTCTCCAGGGCAGCTCCCAGGCTCTGGAATTCCCTCCCACAACTGATCCGAAATTCTGAGTCCCTCACCATCTTCCAGTCCCGCCTCAAGACCCATCTCTTCACCTCTGCATACCCTTAGTCCCATGTCCCCCTCCCCTTTGCATCTCTGTCTTACTGCTCTATTTTTTAATTTATTTTTTTACTCTCAATGTAAAGCGACTTTGAGTCCTTGAAAAGCGCTATACAAATAAAATGTATTATTATTATTATTATTAACACTACCCTACACACACTGGAGACGATTTTACATTCATAACAAACTGATTAACCTACAAATCTGTACGTCTTTGGAGTGTAAGAGGAAATCAAAGATCTCGGTGAAAACCCACGCAGGTCACGGAGAGAAGGTACAAACTCCATACAAACAGCACCCGTAGTCAGGATCGAACCGGGAACCCGTGGATCTGGCACTGTAAGGCAACAACTACTGCTGCATCACCGTGCTGCCCTTAGTAACTGAAATAAAATCATCAGTCAAATTCCGTAGACTGAAAACTGAGTGTTATTCCCTAACCATGAATCCTTCAGCATCAGATTGCCGAACCTCCGAGTTGAATTTACATCGAGCAAAATCTTGAAAATTCAGGTAAAAATGCACTGCTGTTTTAAATATTCTATCGTAAAAGAGCCAAATGCATCATTTAGTTGCTGGATGGCTCACCTTGCTTGTGGGTTCCAAAGAATATTGTTTCTCGTTTGGAATGTAAAATGAAACTAAATGCTGAAAGTTTCAATTTTAATGAAGTCTTTTGTTAAACTTAAAAATTACCAGATTTACCAGGTCATAGCAGAACATTAGGTTCAGCATTTCTACTCTGAACTTTGAATCCATGTGTTGATAGATATCACATCTGAGTCCCTCTTGGAGTAATAATGGCTTAATTAACTGAAATATAATCATCATACTAACAAATGCACTTGCGTTGTGGAATTATTTGCCACAGAAGGCTGTGTGGAGGCGAAGTCAATTGATATTTTTAAGGGAGAGATAGATAGATTCTTGATTAGTGCGGGTGTCAGGGGTTATGGGAAGAAGGCAGGAGAATGGGGTTAGGAGGGAGAGATAGATCGGCCATGATTGAATGGCGGAGTCGACTCAGTCTGAAGAAGGGTCTCGACTCGAAATGTCATCCATTCCTTCTCTCCAGAGATGCTGCCTGTCCTGCTGAGTTACTCCAGCTTTTTGTGTCTATCTCTGGCGGAGTAGACTAGATGGGCCGAATGGCCTAATTCTGCTCCTATCCCTTATGCATCAAAAATTGTGACGATGCCTTGTAAGTTTGTATTCCACAAGATGGCACGGTGTAGATGGAGTGAAGACATCGCACAGACCAGACTTCCCACCATTGACTCCATCCACACTTCACGTTGCCTAGGAAAAGCAGCCAACATAATCAACGACTTAGTGTGGAAACAAAGAGCTGCAGACGCTGGTTTATATCAGAGATAGACGCAAAGTGCTGGAGTAACTCAGCAGGTCAGGCAGCATCTCCCGAGAAATATATTAGAGATATATTTCTGAAGAGTTCAAGGTAGATATTAACAAGAATCTGAGCATTCTGAATAAAGCCTTTACTCTGAGATCTTCGGTTTCCTCCCACACTCCAGATGTGCACGTTAATTGGCTTGGTCTAAATATAACATGTAAAATTGTCCCTTATATGTGTAGGGTAGATTTAATGTGTGGGGATCGCTGGTCGGTGCAGACTCGGTAGGCCGAAGGGCCTGTTTTCCGCTGTGTATCTCTAAGCTTAAACTAAATTTCCAATCGGGTTATTTTGTTTTTAATGCGTGAAAATGTTTCCATTGAGCTGAAGGAGGTGGTCTGAGTCAGGGTATTAATGGAGTATTGAACTCATTATAAAACTGTCCCTTCAGGCTCTAATCAACTAGTGGCGCAATCACCCACCTTGTTGTTGAAAAAGGCAAACTGATGTCGACTGATGGAACTGGTAAAACCAGGGCTTGTTTACTTTTCTGTGAAGTGGTTGTGACAGCGCACTGTGAAACGTGAAACAGGGACTAATGTGCTGAAAGCCCTTGAGGAGGCCCTGAGGGCGAGCTGATGTCTCAAGCTGCACCATAGGCAGCATTTGCAGTCACTCGGCAGTCTTGTCTAGAGTGTATTTAAATCTTGTTTGCCCTTTGCAACATGATTTCACATTGCGCAAATGACATAATTCATCTTAAAAAGGCAAAGGATGTTAAGCGGAGTTTTAACTTCGATTAACTTAGTTTAGTTTAGTCTAGTTTAGAGATACAGCGCGGAAACCGCCCTCCCCCCCCGGGTCCGCGCCGACCAGCGATCCCTGCACATCAACACTGTCCTACCCACTAGGGACAATTTTTACATTTACCAAGCCAGTTAACCTACAAACCTGGACGTCTTTGGAGTGTGGGGGGAATCCGAAGATCTCGGAGAAAACCCACGCAGACAGCACCCGTAGTCAGGATCGAACTCGGGACCCCGGCACTGCATTCACTGTAAAGCAGCAACTCTACCACTGCGCCACTGTGCTGCATAAACTTGCTCAAGAAGAGACAGATGAGGTGCTGAAATAATGGCCTACATTTTACAGAAGACACAATAGAAAAAGTAACCACTTTGACTGCCCCTTGCACTCTAAAACTCACGGTAACTTTAGGATTTTCTCCACAGTTCACAGCGAAACGCTTAATTTTTTTTTCCAACTGATTCAGCTCTGCCCTACAGGCTGTGTCATTTCTCAACCACGATCAAGGGAAATCAGCTCAATTGGCAAATGTTTCTTTTTGCTTAATCAGTCTCACTTTAAATACTCTGTGGATGACATGGTCAGTGTGCATGTTTCATGGGACAGTAAGCCTCAATTACAGCTTAACCACCTCTGGCCCTATAAAGCACGTGGATCGTAATTACCTCATGCAAATATTCCACTTTATGATGGATTTTAAAATATTTTATGTTTCAAAAGTTCATGATCTTTCAACTCCTGCATTAATCTTACTTTGATCTTTGTTTAGCCATCTGTAAAATGTTTTAAAGGTTTATGGCGGCACGGTGGCACGGCGGTAGAGTTGCTGCCTTACAACGCCGGAGACCCGGGTTCGATCCTGTCCATGAGTGCTGTCTGTACGGAGTTTTCTCAGGGTCTCGACCAGAAACGTCGCCTATTCCTTCTCACCAGAGACGCTGCCTCAGCCATTAAGTTTCTCCAGCATTTTTTGTCTACCATAGATTTTTCCAGCATCTGCAGTTCTTTCCTAAACCTGTATGTTTAGTTTAGTTTCAAGAAACAACGAGGAGACAGGCATTTTTTCAGCCCATCGAGTCCCCGCCAACGAGCTATCCCTGCACACTAACACTATCCTACACACACGAGGGACAATTTTACATTTATACCAAGCCAATTAACCTACACACCTGTACGTGTTTGGAATATCGGAGGAACACACATGTCAACATGTAGTATGTAGATGGACCAGGGGAGCAAGAGATAGCCCACGCGGTCACGGAGAGAACGTACACACTCCATACAGACTACACCCGCAGTTTTGGTCTCCAAACTTGAGGAAGGACATTCTTGCTATTGAGGGAGTGCAGCGTAGGTTTACAAGGTTAATTCCCGGGATGGCGGGAATGTCACATGTTGATAGGTTGGAGCGGCTGGGCTTGTACACTCTGGAATTTAGTAGGATGAGAGGGGATCTTATTGAAACATCTAAGATTATTAAGGGTTTGGACACGCTAGAGGCATGTTCCCGATGTTGGGGGAGTCCAGAACCAGGGGCCATAGTTTAAGAATAAATGGTAAGCCATTTAGAACGGGGATGAGGAAAAACTTTTTCACACAGAGAGTTGTGAGTCTGTGGAATTCTCTGCCTCAGAGGGCGGTGGAGGCCGGTTCTCTGGATGCGTTCAAGAGAGAGCTCTTAGGGATAGCGGTGTTAAGGGATATGGGGAGAAGGCAGGAACAGGGTACTGATTGTGGATTTTAAGCTATTATCACATTGAATGGCAGTGCTGGCTTGAAGGGCTGAATGGCCTACTCCTGCACCTATTGTCTATTAGTTTAACTTGGCTTCGTGCTCGGCACCGGCTTTGTGGACTGAAGGGTCTGTTCCTGTGCTGTACTGTTCTGCGTTCGATGTCAAATCTCAACCACATTGCAGCAGGCGGAATACTTTCAATTACATTTCGAGGAGAGTATGTTTTTGTAAAGAACTGGAATGTTCCGCTGACTGAATTCGCCACTGGGCATTTTTTTCTTGGGCCCGCTCAGTTCAACCAGTTTACAATCAGGATTTATTGATACCAAATGTGTCCCTGCTCATTAAATGAAAGATTGACAGGAGAGGGTTACGTGCCCTGCTGATGTTACCTGCACCCATGGTGTGGAGATTAAATTAGTCATATATACTGCTGGCATTTAGGGCTGAAACATTGGAACAAAACGCAGATCAAATTGGGTGGGAAGAGCTGTTGGATCCAATTTTGGAAAGGGGAGTTCAGCTCTTCATAATCACGAACCTTGATGAACCTTCAGCTGACTATTGGTTTCCAAACGCTGAACGTACCCACATTGTTAACCCTCAGTGATCCGCTCTGCTTTATATAAAGCGGTAGAGTTGCTGCCTCACAGCGCCAGAGACCCTGGTTCGACCCTGACTACGGGTGCTGTCTGTACGGAGTTTGTACGTTCTCCCCGTGACCTGCGTGGGTTCTCTAAGGGGGTTCCGCTTTCCTCCTACCTCCCAAAGACATGCAGGGTTGTTTGGAAAATTGGCTTCTGTAAATTGTCCCTAGTGTGTAAGTGTATGGGTGATCGATGATCAGCATGGACTCAGTGGGCCGAAGGGCTTGATTCTGCACTGTAAAACTACACTACAGAAATAGAACGATTAATTTGTGGAAGTCCATTGCAAGAACTATTATTTGAAAGAAGAGAAACATATCAGAAATCTTCTCAAAATCTTCATATCTTTTTCTTCCATCTACATTTGCAGATTTATTAGTTAATCATTTTTGTTTATTTTTGGTTAAGTTACAGTAGGTTTGGCTGCGGTCCTCTTTCTCACTTCATGTGCAAAATTCCTCAACCAATTTCTCAGACATAACCCTGGACGAAGCCTGACATTCCTCGGCTACCGAGTCCACACCACCAGCGATCCCCGCACATCAACAGTTCCTAAACAACATGTTACAGGGCAACATGTTTACATGGACATGTAGATCTTTGTGCAGTGGAAGCCTCCAGTAAATATAATCATCATCATTCTTCATTCAAAAGGAATATATGGTCATCATTCGAGCGGTATGAATATTCACTTCTCTGACTCCAAGTAACCCTTGCTTTCCCTCTCTCTCCATCCCTCCCCCATCCTAGTTCTCTGACTAGTTTCACTGTCCCCCAGTTTTTATTTAATGACAGTATGCCTCGTTGTCATATGGAAACGAGGAAACACTTTTTCTCACAGAGAGTGGTGAGTCTGTGGAATTCTCTGCCTCAGAGGGCGGTGGAGGCAGGTTCTCTGGATGCTTTCAAGAGAGAGCTAGATAGGGCTCTTAAAAAATAGCGGAGTCAGGGGATATGGGGAGAAGGCAGGAATGGGGTACTGATTGGGGATGATCAGCCATGATCACATTGAATGGCGGTGCTGGCTCGAAGGGCCAATTGGCCTGCTCCTGCACCTATTGTCTATTGTCTATTGACACCTTCCCCTAAGCTAACAATGAACCATTCTACATCCTTTGAACTTTGTCTCCTTTGATCTCTCATTTTCACACCTTGCCCTTCCATATCTCGATCTCTCCTTCTCACCTGACCCTCAGTCTGAAGAAGGGTCTCGACCCGAAACGTCACCCATTCCTTCTCAGCAGAGATGCTGCCTGTCCCGCTGAGTTACGCCAGCATCTTGTGTAAACAGCATCATCAGCAGTTCCTTCCTACACACTGGTCATCATATCTGTTCGTCCTGGACTCCATGACAGCGGAAGGAGATACATGCTTCATTGACAGAGAATCCAGTACAATTCTGGAGGAGCGATATCCCGAACCTTTCACTGCCAAGATGGTAGGAGGCCTGAAATTTGTTCTTGCCAAGGGCTATAGTGTCTGAGAAGGCACGGGACACAGTACATACCTGAGATACAACTCCACAGCCAGTGTCAGGGCCAGTTTTCACCCTGAAACTTTGGTGGCATCTCAACCCTTGAGAGGGCCTGAAAATGGGACAGAGAGAGACAGGAAGAGGAACGGGAGAGAGGGAGGAGGCAGGAAAAAGTACAGTCAGAAGGGGTGCGGAGAGAGGGAGAGCTACGGAGACAGGGACAGAGGGAGGGGGTGAAAGCGAGCAAGGAGGGGGAAAGAATGACAATTAAATAAAAGAAAAGACTCACTTAAAAAATAAATTGATCACCAGCCAACACTGTGGGAGATTTACTAACAGGACGAGTCGAGGCCTTCGGGCTGAATGAGGGCTTGTTCATTGACTCATTGTAAATTGTCAATGAGAAGCAATAAAAATATTGCTGAGAGTCAGAGCTGTAAACACTTGTACTGCACATTGACATGGGGCAAGCAGGATTTTAGCACACTCCAATCCTTCATTTTGAATCCTCAGCTCGATTTATAATCAGACGATCATTGGAAATAGATTTTAATGCACAATATGTTAAGATAATTGCCTGCATTGGTTGAAATATTGCTTTTGAATTAGTTTTTAAAGTTATATTTGAATATTTTGTCATTGACCGTGTATTCATTCCATGGTTTAGACTGTTTCTGGTGACTTTAGTCACTTCCAGTGAATGTTAACTAATGACTTTATTACTTTCAATTCATTGCAGATGCAGACATCTTCTCTTGCCCAGTCTTGTTGCTCAATGGAACAGGCATTATCAGCCAAACTATATTGTACCAAACATTTCATTATTTTACCTCTCCCTGCTGTGGTTCAGAAACAAAACTCTGCCAATCTGAACAGATTACATGCATGAGTTCACTATATTTCAGAGGGCTTTGTAGCCAATTAGGTTTGCGTGCAAAGTCTGTGGATGTGGAGAGGATGTTTCCACTAGTGGGAGAGTCCAGAACCAGAGGGCACAGCCTCAGAATAAAAGGACGTACCTTTAGAAAGGAGATGGGGAGGAATGGGATATGGATGTCAGGGGATATGGGGAGAAGGCAGGAACGGGGTACTGATTGGGGATGATCAGCCATGATCATATTGAATGGCGGTGTTGGCTCGAAGGGCCAAATGGCCTACTCCTGCACATATTGTCTATTGTCTATTGAATTTCTTTAGTCAGAGGGTGGTGAATCTGTGGAATTCATCGCCACAGAAGGCTGTTGAGGATGTCAATGGGTATTTCCAAGGCAGAGATTGACAGAGACTTAATTAGAAAGGGTATCAAGGGTTATGGAGAGAAGTTAAGGGAATGGCGTTGGGAGACTGGTGTCTGGAGAAGGGTCTTTCCCCTGACTCTAATCTGAAGAAGGGTCTCGACCCAAAACGTCACCCATTCCTTCTCTCCAGAGATGCTGCCCGTCCCGCTGAGTTTACTCCAGCTTTTTGTGTCTATCTGTGGTTTAAACCAGCATCTGCTGTTCCTTCCCACACATCACTTCACTTTCCATTCTGCAATCATGCAGATGTGTCTTTAAGGCACACTGAGACAGATGTTTACAAGAGGAAAAATCATAATTCAAGACAGTCAATTTATGGGGTGCTCGATGAAGTTTGGAAAAGGGATGAGTAATGCAATGGGATAACCTGATCTGTTCTTAACGGGAAAAGTATGTTCCAACCACCCCCTGTGTGAAATGAGGTAAAACAGCTGATGATCCCACACATCTCTAAGTTGTTCCACTGTGACATTGTGTTGTTTGTAAATGACTGCTGCACTCTTAGAATTATATCACAAAGCTGCACTTTTTGGGTTTCGTTAACAGCACGAATTATATTTTCTCCGAGATTTCTGTTGGAGATTGATAGATTCTTGATTAGTACGGGTGTCGGGGGTTGTGGGGAGAAGGCAGGAGAATGGGGTTGGGTGGCAAAGATAGTTCAGCCATGATTGAATGGCGGAGTAGAATGGCATAATTCGACTCCTAAGGAATATGAACTTATGAAATATAATTTTGCCAAACGCCACAGATCTGAAAATAAAAGCGGACTCTGTGACATTACTTTTGGCAGATGTCAGCATCTGCACGGTGGTGCAGCGATAGGGTTGCTGCCTTACAGCGCCAGAGACCTGGGTTCGATCCCTGCTACGGGTGCTTGTCCGTATGGAATTTGTACGTTCTCCCCGTGACCTGCGTGGGTTTTTCTCCGAGATCTCCAGTTTCCTCCCACACTCCAAAGACATACAGGTTTGTAGGGTAATTGGCTTGATATGAATGTAAAAATTGTCCCTAGTGTAGGATAGTGTTAATGTTCGGGGATCGCTGATCTGTGTGGATTCGGTGGGCCGAAGGGCCTGTTTCCACGCTGTATCTCTAAACTAAACTAAACTAAAAGAGTGCCTTACTTTATTTGCAATGATCCTGCACAGAATTTGGCCTAAAATGTTATCTATCTTTCTATAGTATTGAAGCTGAGAGATGTAATGTGTATTTCCTGTTAACTACAGCATACATTTAGAGGCACGTAGTTATTGGACAACACTGTAGTTTTCATCACTTTAAGATGATTCCCATTTACAGAATAGCACCATCTGAGACTAAAGCACATAAGTGAATGTTTTATGTAACTTTTATTATAACAGAAAATGCCTCTATGTTCTAAAATGCTTACAAACTGCTTTTATGTTTGTATTTACAGATAAACGAAAACAAAATATATCAAAGTAAGTGATATCATATTAATTTGAAAGCATTCTCTGATATATTAAATAACTATGTTATTTTTATAGTTGGATTATTGCATTTGTTTAGTATTAACCAGCTTGCTTTTAGGCCAAGCATTTAATACAATAAGCTGTTGTTAAGGGCAGGTACGAACAGCAGATGCAGGTTTAAACCGAAGACACAAGAGAAAATCAGGCAGCGTCTCTGGTGAGAAGGAATGGGTGAAGTTTCAGGTCGAGACCCTTCTTCAGACTGAGAGTCAGGGGAAAGGGAAACGAGAGATATAGACGATAATGCAGAGAGATATAGAACAACGAATAAGGGGTTTAATGAATAATGAAGGTACACAAAACTGCTGGAGAAACTCAGCGGGTGCAGCAGCATCCATGGAGCGAAGGAAATAGGCAACGTTTCGGGCTGAAACCCTTCTTCATGAATAATGAATAAGGAATAAGAATAAGGGGTCGGCCAGTTAGGACTGAGATGAGGAAAAGCTTTTTCGCCCAGACAGTTTTGAATCTGTGGAATTCTCTGCCACAGAAGGCAATGGAGGCCAATTCGCTGGATGTATTCAGGAGAGAGTTAGATTCAGCTCTTAGGGCTAACGGAATCAATGGATATGGGGAGAAAGCAGGAACGGGGTACAGATTTTGGATGATCAGCCATGATTATATTGAATGCCGTTGCTGGCTCGAAGAGCCGAATGGCCTACTCCTGAACCCATTTTCTATGTCTCCATTTTTCTCTGTATGAAAGATAGGCAAAATAGTTATTAGTGCAAAATAAGAGAAGAGGGATTTTTGAGTTTTTAAGAGAGATTGGGAGCCTTTGGCAACCACCTCATCACTTTTAGATACATAATGGAATGGAGGTTTCCCAGGAGGATGTACACAGTTAGAGTCTCCAGCTGGCTGCGGCCCTTGTGCAGAAGAAATCAAGATCCGGATCGATGGATCGCAGCTTCGGAGGGGGCCCGCCTAGCCAGCCCCTGCTCCATGGACCCACGGACCACCGGCTTGGAAGTGGGACCCTGCCGAGCCGGCCCTTGCTTGTCCCCCCAAGACCAGGGAGCAGGAGGAGGGAGACAGTGACAAAGACGGGCGAGGAGCGAGGCCCGTAGAATTGAATTGAATACTTTATTAACTGATGGACTTATTATTAACTTATTATTAACTGATTATTATTAACTTATTATTATTAACTGATGGACTTATTATTAACTTATTATTATTAACTTATTATTAACTGATTATTAACTTATTATTAACTTATTATTAACTTATTATTAACTGATGGACTTATTAACTACTAAATTCTTTGCTTACATACACAAAATAGTGGCCCATAAAGGGTGCTTACAAAGTTACAAAGTACCCCCAAGCCAGGCCCCCCCCTTGTTCCCCCCTCCCTCACGGCGGCCACCCCACGCAGGGGGACCAGTGTCTGGCCCACCACGGCCTGGAGGTCGGCTGCGGGGGGCTCCCACCCTCCAGAGGACGTGTGGATGGGGGAGGAGAGGGACGTGGCTTCCAAGGAAGGAGATGTCTGGAGGCCCCACGACAGCCTGGGACTCGCTTGGAGCAGGCACCGCTCATAAGAACCAGAACGCGAACTTCGTAAACGGCGGCAAAAGATGGCATAAACTGCATAAGAATATTCAATACTGGAAAACACTTCTCATTTCAATGCTCGGTAGAATTAATGTTATAAAAATGATTTTCCTTCCTCAATTTCAATCAATCCCGATATATCTCCCAAAACATTTCTTTAAAAAAGTCGATTCTATTGTGACAAGTTTTATTTGGGATTATAAGAATCACAGAATAAGCAAAAAAACACCTATGTAAACCCAAGACCAAAGGAGGATTAGTTTTACCAAATTTTTTATTTTATTTTTGGGCAGCCAATGTCAAAAATATGAATTTTTGGTTGGAAGATATGGATCAACAATCAGACTGGTTAAAGATGGAAAAGGAAGATTGTTTACCTTTTGAAATTGGTCCAATCCTGTTAGCTCCTACAAAACAATAAACAAATCTATAATGAAAACCCTATAATATATAGTGGAATTCGAATTTGGAAACAATTAAAAAAGACATTAAAATTGGATAATTTATCATTTTCCCTCCCCATTGCAAATAATCCTTCATTTAAACCCTCAGTGTTGGATAAAGGTTTTGTACAATGGAAAAATCATGGAATTAAAAAGATGGGACATCTTTATAGAAACGGTATTTTTCTTTCGTTTCAGGAACTACAACAGAATTATGGATTACATTCAAATAATTTTTTTAGATACTTACAACTTAAAGATTATGTTAAATCACATACACAAGAATACAGAATTAGAGAACCAGAGATTCTAGATGAATGTTTGAATAAACACCCTAATACAGATAAATTAACATCTTATATTTATAATCTTCTTTTATACAGTGAGACTCCGTCGACGGAATTATATAGATTAGTATGGGAAAAGGAATTAGCCCAACCTATAACAAAAGATATTTGGGATGAAAGTTTACAACATATACATCAATGTTCATTAAATGCCAGACATTCTTTAATACAATTTAAAGTACTACATAGATTGCATTATTCAAAAACAAAATTAAATAGAATCTTTCCTAATATCTCCCCTATTTGTGATAAATGCCAATACTCATCGGCTAATTTAACCCATACCTTTGTAAATTGTATAAAAATTAAAAATTATTGGATGGATATTTTTAAAATAATCTCTGTAGTTGTTAATACTCAACTGGATCCCGATCCTAAATTAATAATATTGCGCATGTCAGAACAATACCTAAAACTTACAACAAAGCAAAGAAATTTCCTTGACTACAGTATAATAATCGGGAAAAAATTAATATTAACATTTTGGAAAAACCCTGCAACCCCCACAATTAAGATATGGATTATGGAGATGTCGGAGACCTTATATTTGGAAAAAATTAGATATGTCTTAATTGACAAACCAGAATTATTTACTAAAATATGGTCTCCATTTATAGATTATCTGAAGGGGTAGACTCGGCCGGCGCGGAGGCCTGACTGAAACCTGAACCCAGGACTGGATGAATAGTTACGTCTTCTGACCTGCGGACCTATCTCCTAAGTTGTATTATTGATAGTTTATCTTACTTTTCTAATTTCTTCTTTTTATTTCTTTATTTCTTTATTTTCTTTATTTTTATTATTTATAAATATAAATAAATAATTAGAGGCAAGGTTAATATGTAACCGATAAAGGAGGACCCCAGCTGCTTTGGTAACTGGGTACCCGGAACCCTGGATACTTAATATGTAATCGTTATACAAAGTTTGTAATGGGTTGGACTATGATATGCAGATACCTCTAATAAAAAATTTAAATATAAAAAAATAATAATAATAAGATGGCGCCTCTTGTATACGGGACCAGTAGACAATTTCTGTACACTTGCTAACCGAGTGGCAATACTTTATGACACAAAATGCTGGAGTAACTCAGTGGGACAGGCAGCATCTCTGGAGAGAAGAATGGGTGACATTTCAGGTTGAGTCCCTTCTTCAGACCTTCTTGTCATTTTCTATGGGAAGGGGTCCTCACCACCCAGTGACGACCCCTTTTCCCCACTCCACCAGTCCCCCTCCTCTTGGACTCCCCCAAACGTCCCTCTACCCTGTTTAGACCTTTTTATTTCTCCTTCCTACGCAATACTCTACTTGACTGTAAGACTTTTTTTTTCACAGTGTTAGCAGTTCACACATGACAATAAAAACCTCATTGAAACATCATTGAAGAAGGGTCTCAACCCGAAACGTCACCTATTCCTTTGCTCCATAGATGCTGCCTCACCCGCTGAGTTACTCCAGCACTTTTGTCTACCTTCGATTTTTCCAGCATCTGCAGTTCCTTCTTAAACATTGAAACATTGAAGCTCGGATGCCATTACAAATGATGAGTAGATACTACCTGTTTCGTTCCTAAATATCACAAGATGATTCATAGGAGTGTTACCAGACAAAACTTACCATTAAGGTACCAAATCAGGTATTGGGGATTCAGACTAAATCCTCAGTCAGATCAACAGATTTTCGAGAGTTTTTAAAGTAGGAATATAAATTAAATCTTTAGGCAAGGTTCACCTCTCTCCCTTCTTCTTCTTTAGGATTCTACAAATACAAGTTATTCCTTTTATAAAGCTATTGGCATGCTAATTGATTACATCACTGTGAAATTCCTTGGCTTAGTGTTACACAAGTTTTAAGTTATTGCAGCTTCCTGCCCTGTTTTACCTTCCCCTCCACCCCCAGAATGACAACAGGAGATCCTTTGACTTGTTTAGTTTAGTTTAGTGATACAGCGTGGAAACAGGCCCTTCAGCCCACCGGGTCTGCACCGACCAGCGATCCCCGCACACTAGCACTATCCTACGCACACGAGGGACAATTTATATCTTACATATTACAATTTACATTTATACCAAGCCAATTAACCTACAAACCTGCACGTCTTTGAAGATCTTGGAGAAAACCCACGCAGGTCACAGGGAGAAGGTACAAACTCCATATATGCAGCACCCGTAGTCAGGATCGAACCCCCCCGTCTCCGGCACTGCAAGGTAGCATCTCTACCGCTGCGCCATCGTGTCGCCCCGCTTCTAAGAGTCTCACTCACTGCCCTCTCCTCATAGCCCCGCAATTATTATTTTTTTCTTTCAACTACTCATCCAGGCCCCCTTTGGAACTCTGTTATAGAGTTGTCCTCCACTGACCCCTTGGCAGTACATTCCAGAGTCAAACCATTCACTGCATCACGAAAAAAAAGATTTTCTTCATGTCACTTATGGCTATTTCACTCTCTGACTCTTGGCCCCTTTTGCCAATGTGAACACTTTTCCGCTGCCGAATTGACGCAACATTTTTTTGGAGATACAGCGTGGAACAGGCCCTTCAGCCCACCGTGTCCATGACGACCAACGATCACCCAATCACTAGTTCTATTCTACACACGAGGGAAAATTCACAGAAGCCTATTCACCTACAAACCTGCACGTGTTTGGAGTGTGGGATGAAAGTGGAGCTGCAGGAGAAAACCCACGCAGGTCACGGGGAGAAAGTACAAACTCCATACAGACAGCACCCGTAGTCAGGATCGAACCTGGGTCACTGGCGCTGTAAGGCAACCACTG
The DNA here is from genome assembly GCA_038087875.1 of Malacoraja senta. Taxonomy (NCBI): domain Eukaryota; kingdom Metazoa; phylum Chordata; class Chondrichthyes; order Rajiformes; family Rajidae; genus Malacoraja; species Malacoraja senta. The sequence goes on from CM075989.1 coordinate 21,850,828, forward strand.
TGCCACCATGCCGCCCTCTGTCAGATTTCCCCTCAACACCTCTATCTTGAGGAGAATAACCCTAATTTCTCCCATCAATAACAAAGACAAGAAATACATCATTCCATAACCGAACAAGATAAAGTTAAACCAAAGATAGACACAAAAAGCTGGAGTAACTCAGCGGGTCAGACAGCATCTCTGGAGAAAAGGACTAGGTGACGGTTCAGGTCGAGAACCTTCTTCCTAGAAATAAAGTTAAACGCCCTTAATTACAAAACAGGCTAAAAAAACTAAGATGCTGAACCGTTACCTGACATTACCCAGTGACAAAGTTCTTACCAATCCATTTTATATCTGCGTCCTTACTTAAACTGAGAGAAGCTGAAAATGAGTGTGTAACGAACTACTGATGTTCAGTTTATAGCCAAACCATCCATTGGTGTAAGGTGTGGCTAACCTGCTTTGTTTTATAATCTAGTTGATGCCACAGGAAGCAAGAATGAAATCTGTTTATAAGACGTGACTGTGTATTAGTGCTTTGGGAGATCGAGTTACTGCTTTTTTTTAAAGTTATTTTGCATTTCCTTGTCCATATTAGAGGCTTCCTCTTTAATCCTGAACATGGCTTGCCGCTGTAGAAAGTCAAAGGGGAAAGGTCAAGGTTCTATTCCAGGACACCAGCAGTGGGGCAGATCAAATGATGCGACAAAACAGGATGTGGCTTTATTGGCTTCACCTTGCACTGAATGTTATTCCCTTGTCATAAGGTCATAAGGTCATGTGATAGGAGTAGAATTAGGCCATTCGGCCCATTGAGTCTACTCCGCCATTCAATCATGGCTGATCTATCTCTCCCTCCTAAACCCATTCTCCTGCCTTCTCCCCATAACCTCTGACACCCGTACTAATCAAGAATCTAACAAATTCTGCCTTAAAAATGTGCATTAACTTGGCCTCCACAGCTGTCTGTGGCAATGGATTCCAGAAATTCCTCCTCATCTCCTTTCTAAAGGTACATCCTTTTATTCTGGGGTGGGGGATGGCAACCTTCACGTGGTCCACCCTGTTTCGACTAATGCAATCAACCTGACGTGCACAAACAAGATCAAATGGAACAAGTAGATCTACAACTTTAGGCTGTGCACGCCATACGCAAGAAGAGGAAGATCCTTTTATTCTGGTTATAGATATAATCATGATAAAATATATGACTTTGGATAAATAAAAATTCCAAACTCCACTACTGGCAAAAACTTGAAAGTATTTAGGTAAATATTAGAAAGGGTGGCATGGTGGCGCAGCGGTAGAGTTGCTGCCTTACAGCGCCAGAGACCTGGGTTTGATCCTGACTATGGGTGCAGTCTGTACGGAGTTTGTACGTTCTCCCTGTGACCATGTGGGTTTTCACAAGGATCACCGGTTTCCTCCCACACTCCCCAGGGAAACTGAAGGGAGCGAAAATCAACTGCCACGGATACAAATAATGTCATACACAAGAAAGGGCAGATGCTGGTTGACTAAAAGTGAACACACAGTGCTGGAGTAACACAAAGACGCAGCAGAATTTTGGAAACGCCATCCCGTCACCTGTTCCTTCTCTCCAGAGATGCTGCCTGTCCCGCTGAGTTAAAGAGTGCCCACGGTAGACTCACGAGTCACTACGGTAAACTCACGGGCTACTATGTTCTTACACCTGTTTCCTCCCACACTTCAAAGATGTACACGTTTGTAGTTTAATTGATTTGGTACAATTGTAAATGTGCGCAGGATAGTGTATGTGTGTGGGGATCGCTGGTTGGCACAGAATCGATGGGCCGAAGGGCCTGTTCCAGCGCGGTATCTCTAAACTAAACTAAGTTAAACAAAAACTAAACTAAACCAGACAATTGAGTTATTGGACTGTTTGCAGTAAAAATGTGTCTTTTAAGAAGTTTGTCATTCTTTTAAAGGACACTTTAAATGGAACTTTTAAGAAGTTTATCATCATTTGGACAGGCACGTATACAGGAAAGGTTTTGACGGCTATAGATCAAAGGCAGGCAAGTGGGACTAGTGTGGATGGGGCATCTTGTTGGGCCAAAGGGCCTGTTTCCATGCTGTATGAGTCTATGACTGTGAAAACGACTAAGCAGGAACAGTACTGAAGAAACAATGGCAACTGCAGATGCTGGTTTAAACCAAAGATAGACACAAAATGCTGGAGTAACTCAGTGGGACAGGCAGCATCTCTGGAGAGAAGGAATGGGTGACGTTTCTGGTCGAGACCCTTACTCAGAAACATGGTTATGTTCCAAGTTGGCTCACGCAGTAACAATTGATTTTTAACAAGTATCAATCCTCTTTGGATTTACATTTTGTTTTGAACCTGCGGTGCATCATTCTTCTGATGCAATAATAACTTTGCCTTGGTTAAAATGATGATTCCGATGTCTTTAATTTAAACCTACGGATAACCGAGAGAGGTTTTCAGTTTATTTGCCTTTTAAATTAAGACCAAGTGCACGGAAATATTATGAACAGCAAATGAAATGATTTCTGGAGTTTAGAGATGGTAGTTAGGACGATATAAATAGTTGGTGTAATAAGCTGGAACGAGTCCATTCTAAAACCATCTTCCACACACATGTGAAGATAAAAGGCTGCGAGTGGAGGAAACTCCAAATAGAGAGTGATTCCCCAGTGAGAGGTTGGTGAGCACCAGACTATGATTTGCCAAGAGATTGAAGGACAGGATGTTAACAGCAGCAGGTGTTGGACATTACTTCACCCTTGGGTGCCTGGATTTTGACATTTGAACTTAAGCTTCTAATTTAAGACTTCACTTCAGCTCATCCATGACTGAATCAAAACCTGATCGAACTCAGACTCTGTGCTGGACCAAGGGCTTCACTTTCCATTTCCTGCCAACTTCAGTACTGAAGGATTTCTCGCTCGGATTAGAACAAGCATGGTTTGCAGAAGATTGACGCAAAATGCTGGAGTAACTCAACGGGACAGGCAGCATCTCTGGAGAGAAAGAATGGGTGACGTTCTGTGGCAGAGAATTCCACAGATTCACAACTCTCTGGGTGAAAAAGTTTTTCCTCATCACAGTCCTAAATGGCCTAACCCCTTATTCTTAATCATTCATTATTCATTCTATCCCTTATTCATTTGTTCTGTATCTCTCTGCATCATCGTCTATATCTCTCGTTTCTCTTTTTCCTGATTCTAAGTCTGAAGAAGGGTCTTAACCTGAAACGTCACCCATTCCTTCTCTCCAGGGATGCTGCCTGACCCGTTGAGTTACTGTAGGAATGAAATTTCGTTCAAGCCTAGGCTTGAATGACAATAAACAGCATTCAATTCAATTCAATTCAATTCCAGCAGTTTGTGTCTATCTTCGGTTTAAACCAGCATCTGGAGTTCGATCCTACAGATATTTCTGTGCACAGTCTGACTCTTTCCTTGCGACTTTATAATAACTAGTTTTGCCAGCTTCTAAGGTCGGCACGGTGGTGTAGCGGTAGAGTTGCTGCCTTACAGCACCAGAGACCGGGGTTCAATCCTGACTATGGATACTTGTCTGTACGGAGTTTGTACTTTCTCCCCATCACCTGCGTGGGTTTTCTCCAGATCCCCGGTTTCCTCCCACACTCCAAAGCCGTACATGTTTGTAGGTTAATTGGCTTGGTGTAAATGTAAAATTGTCCCTAGGACCTCTACACTAGTGTGTGACACCTCTCTTTCTTTGCTGTTGAATCATTCCATTGCTGTTTCATTGACTGGCTGATGGTGAGATCAATAGCTAAGGATTCTTAGCCCACCGACTAGCTTGTCACTCAGAGGTATGGAGTAGGGGCCACACCAATCCTAGTGGCCACCAACGAGGCACACCACAGAATACAGAGAACCCGAAGGTCCACCTGCAGTTTTGACAATTTATCTGCAAAACCTGGGCGAGAGATTCTGCAGACACTCTAAATTAAAATATTACGCAGTTAGGTGAAAGACACCTTCAGGTGGCGGCATGGTGGTGCAGCGGTAGATTTGCTGTCTTAGAGCGCCAGAGACACGGGTTTGATCATGACTACAGGTGCTAGCTCGTAGGGCCGAATGGCCTACACCTGCACCTATTGTCTATTGTCTATTGTCTGTTCCTCCCACACTCGAAATATGTCCAAGTTTGTAACTTAACTAGCTTTGGTAAAAATTTCGAAATTGTTCCAAGTGTGCACGATAGTGTTAGTGTACGGCGTGCTCGCTGGTCGGCACGGACTCGGTGGGCCGAAGGGCCTGTTATCGTGCTGCATCCCCACAGTCTAAAATCTAAAGTCTAAAGAAGTGTCCCGACCCGAAACGTCACACACCCTTTTTCCTCCAGAGATGCTGCCTGACCTGCTGAGTTACTCCAGCACTCTGTGTCTATCTTAGGTATAAACCAGCATCTGCAGCTCTTGTTTCTATAAGAAAGATAAGCTACCGTAAGCTTCTGAAGGTGTTGAACTTCCATCAAAAGTGGCCTCTTCTGATACAACTGAAAAGATCATCCGTTTGAAATATTAATTCTACCTGACTACCTGAGTATTTCTAGCATTTTATGCTTTTATTCAAGGCCAACCAATTCTGATTCCAAGTAATGTGTGTGTATGATTCTGGTTATTTCCTCTATTGATTTTTTTTTCTAGGAAGCAACATTACACCACACTTCATAGAAAGCCACTAGGTTCAGCCTTGTTCTTCATGTCGAAAAGCAATCTATCAAAGCGACAAGACACAGAATTTCTCAATGAGTTTTGAACCGTTGTTACACTTTTCCTGCTCAGTAGTTTTTAGTTGAGTTGAGTTGAGAAATACAACGTTGAAACAGGCCCTTCGGCCCACCGGACGCCACCGACCAGCGATCCCTGCACATTAACACTATCCTACACACTCTAGGGACAATTAACACGCATACCAAGCCAATTAACCGACAAACCTGCACGTCTTTGGATTGTGGGAGGAAACCAAAGATCTCGGAGAAAACTCACGCGGTGATGGAGAGAGCGTGCAAACTCCATACAGACAGCACCCCTCGGGGGGATCGAACCTGGAAGCGTTGTAATGCAGCAACTCTACCGCTGCGCCACCATGCCGCCCTCATAGTAATAAAGTCATACAGCATGGAAACAGGTCCTTTGGTCTACCACGATGCTCCATCTATACTAGTCCCACCTGCCTGCATTTGATCCATATCCTTCTAAACCTTTCCTATCCATGCGCCTGTCCAAATGTCCTTTTTACAGGACATTTAAAAGAATTATAAACTTCTTAAAAGTTCCTTTGAAAGCGTCCTGGAATAGATGATAAACCCCTTAAAAGAATGGTCCTTGGCTGGTTATATATCCAACAAAAGCACGTGCGATTTAAGGCAAGTATGGTAAATATGAAAATAAATGCGAGCTGCATATGTTTGGGCCAAAGGATTATTTGTTACAATGTTACTGTCAATGTTAGAGCTAGATAGGTCTCTTAAAGATAGCGGAGTCAGGGGATATGGGGAGAAAGCAGGAACGGGGTATTGATTGTGGATGATCAGCAATGATCACAGTGAATGGCGGTGCTGGCTCAAAGGGCCAAATGGCCTACTCCTGTCTATTATACTATTTGTCTATTATACTATTTGTTAATGTGCACTATGCATCTTCGGTGGCAGTCCATAAGACTGGTCTTATTCTTGGGACAAGAGTGTTGTCGTTGTCCTATCACCACTTGCTGAAGGCATTAACTCTAAATAAATCCAACGAGGTCTGAAGAAGGGTCCCGACCTGAAACGTCACCCGTCTGAAATACAACATTGATGCAAAAACAAAGTGCTTAAAATTCTGGAAATCTGAACTAAAAAGAGTGATGGAAATACCTATAAAGTCAGGCAGCAACTGCAAAGAAAGAAGTGTCCCGAACCGAAACGTCACCCATCATTTTCCTCCTGGGGTGCTGCCTGTCCCGCCGAGTTTCTCCAGCATTTTGTGTCTATCTTCAATGTCATTATCAGATCAGTTTCCCTCAGCAGTGGTTTGCGATGGCATCCTGCAGTTTCACAAGAGTTGGGCGCAGCAAAACTTTTGCACCACAAACATTCGGCATCTACATCGTTCCACTGACTTCCAAAAGGAATATCCCTTTTCCAGGATATGCAACCATCCATGAAGCAAAGGCTGGCACAGGAAGGCTTTGCTTTACTGCGATACATTTTTTTTTTGTTTGTTCAACTGATGTTTTCCATGTGTGGAAGGGAAAAGCAAAGATAATTTTAAAGATGCAGAGAGCATGTTTTATTCAACATATTAATATTCTTTGAATGTACAGGACTTCTCATGGCACCAAGTAACAAGAGAACAAGGAATAATATTTGCGCAGTTAATATGTGTATATTTATGCATTTTCCGAGATGCTATTTTGCACTGAGTGATTCTGCCAAGTCAGTCGAGTTCAGTTCCCCCGAGGTTGAGCTGAAGCTATGTAATGCTGGTCAGACTGCACCTGGAGCACTTAGTTCTGGTCGACCTGACATGAGACATCCATCCACGCCCCTTGAGACGTTGCAATGGAGAGCAAAGAGGCTGATCCCAGGTGTTGGAGAGGGAGATAGGAAGAGCTAGTAATAAAAGTAGGGATCAAGAGCCTGGAAAATAATGTCTCCAAAGGGGATTCCCTTTCAGGATGCATGGAGCGCTTGATGTGATGGAGCCATTGAACCTTAGGCAATACTGCTGATTGTCAAGGTTTAGTTTAGTTTAGATTAGAGATACAGCGCAGGAAACAGGCCCTTTGCTCCCCCCCCCCCCACCCTTCCCACAACCCTGTGTCACACAATGCTGGAGTAACTCAGCGGGACAGGCAGCATCTCTGGTGAGAAGGAATGTGTGAGTGTTCAGGTCGAGACCCTTCCTCAGACAGAGGAGTCTGAAGAAGGGTCTCGACCCATAACGTCACCCATTCCTTCTCTCCAGAGATGCTGCCTGTCCCGCTGAGTTACTTCAGCATTGTGTGTCTACCTTCGGTTTAAACCAGCATCTGCAGTTCCATTGTGCTCCCATTGTTGTCTCTGGACATTGTTAATGACATCCATGGGCACATCATACAGAGAGGGTCAAGGGCAAACATCCTCAAGCCTTCTCATGACTCACAACAAACCTTCATGTGTTTAATCACTGCCTGGGTTTTTGATAACATTCTTTCACCAGCATATAAAAATGCACCACATGTTACTAATTCCAGATCATGTGTGTGAACTGCTAAATATTCATGATAGATGACAGCTTACTATTAGACGAAGAAAGATGCTAAATGCTGGAGTAACTCAGCAGGTCAGGCAGCATCTGTGGAGAACATGGGTAGGTGACGTTACGGGTTGGGACCCTTCTTCAGGCTGATCAATCTGAGGAAGAGTCCCAACCAGACACGTCACCTATCCATGTTCACCACAGATGCTGCCTGACCTGCTGAGTTACTCCAGCCGTATGTAACTTTTTATCAACAAAAAAAGACTTCTTCATTGCCTTACTGAAGCCAACAAGCTCTAATTTTGTTCTGGTGGCTGTTCTTCCCATATATATTTTCTTTATTTTACTCTATTGAATCATTTTTCGACTTTTCAAAAAAAAAAAAAATCAGTTGAATCTGTCCTCTTCTGAACTCAAGCTTGTATATTATGGCCTCAAAGCTTAATCCCTTAAAGCCTTGGATAATTCATGTGATTCAGCACTTAGACACCAAAACCTTTCCCCCTAATGTGGTTATTCATCAGAATTTGCCATGTATGTTTACAATTCTTTAAGGGGACAGGAAAAGACTATGTTATGAAAGCCAAACATTGCTGTTAATAGTAATATTTCCGCAATAACTCATTCCAGACTACTAACGGTCATGGCAGCTCATAACATGCGAGAAAATGCATAAATATGCAAATATAAATTGTACATGTATCTCTTTCTGAATCTTTTGCCTACTGACAAACATTTGGAACAGATTATCACAATATTACTCTGTGTCAGGCTACATTGGAAACCTTGATAAAGCGTTAGACAGTCTGGATCTCTCCACATTATTCAAACATTGTACTTGCCTTGCCGATGGAACAAGACAAATGTTTTTTTCTCTCTCATGAAACCTATTGAAACATTCAGACGGCATAGACTGTAAAATAATTTGACCCGAAGCAATGTCCTTCAGAAAGAATGAAAGCAAATTCAGATCTTTCATCCTTTGCGAATCTGTTTCTTGAATTAAATAATGAGCACAGTGAACAACTCAATAACGCCAACAACTTGCACTTGCACAACACTGCATTTCACAAGAGGAGGGCACGGTGGCGCAGAGTTGCTGCCTCACAGCACCAGAGACCCGGGTTCGATCCTGACTATGGGTGCTGTTTGTACAGAGTCTGTACGTTCTCCCGTTGGGGGAGTCCAGAACCAGCGGCCACAGTTTAAGAATAAGGAGTAAGCCATTTAGAACGGAGACGAGGAAACACTTTTTCTCACAGAGAGTGGTGAGTCTGTGGAATTCTCTGTCTCACAGGGCGGTGGAGGCGGGTTCTCTGGATGTTTTCAAGAGAGAGCTAGATAGGGCTCTTAAAAATAGCGGAGTCAGGGGATATGGGGAGAAGGCAGGAACGGGGTACTGATTGTGGATGATCAGTCATGATCACATTGAATGGTGGTGCTGGCTCGAATGGCCGAATGGCCTACACCTGCACCTATTGTCTATTGTCTATTGTCTATTGACCACGTGGGTTTTCTCCGGTTGCTCCGGTTTCCTCCCACACTCCAAAGACGTGCAGATTTGTTTTGGTTAATGTGATTCGGTAATTTTGTAAATTGTCCATAGTGTGTGTAGGGTAGTGTTAGTGTACAGGGTGATCGCTGGTCGGTGCAGACCGGGCAGGCCGACAGGCCTAAAGTCTAAAGTCTAAATTATAACAGATCAAAATTTGACAATACGCATACCTCCAGAGTCAAGGACAGGACAAAGTGTGTCAGGTGATCATTGGTGAGGAGGGGGGGAGGGGGAGTGGTTAGTGGTTAGGCAGATGGTGGGAACAAAGGCCAGAGATAAGAAAGGAAGGTGTGAAACAGGATTGAAGAGTGGCGATCGTGATGGTAGAGGAATGAAAGTAGTGGCAGGGGGTGGGGGGAGGAGAAATAGATGGGAGACCAGGTGGGGCATGGGGAAGGGGGGGGGAGCAGGAAGAAAGGTGGGGTGGGGGAGTAACGGGGGTGTTTGGGTGGCTTATTATAGGGTTAACTAAAATTGGTGAATTCATTGGTTGTAAGCTACCCAAGCAGAATACGAGGTGCTGTTCCTCCAGTTTGCATGTAGCACAGTGACACAGTGGTAGAGCTACTGCCTTATAGTGGCAGAGACCAGAGTTCGATCCCGACTACGGGCGCTGTCTGTACGGAGTTTGTACGTTCTCCCCGTGACCTGCGTGGGTTTTCTCCGGGTGCTCCGGTTTTCTCCCACACTCCAAGACCTAAAGTTTTGCAGGTTAATTGACTTTGGTAAAATTGTAAATTGTCCCTAGGGTGCGATAGTGTCAGTGTGCGGGGATCGCTGGTCGGCGCGGACTCCGTGGGCCAAAGGGCCAGTTTCCACGCTGTATCTCTAAACTAAACCAAACTGAACACTCTGGCAGAGTCCTCTCACTCTTTCTACAGAGAGAAGTAGGGAACTGGTGGAGAACAGTTACATCCGTAAGATGCCGAGGAAGGATTATGTGAAACATTGCGCCAAATACCACAGATACGTCAAGGTGTTTATTTATCTTTTATGTTTGTATACCTGATGTCAAATTCCTCATTCATTAACAAATAATAATCAATATGCCGCACAAATTGTCTTTTGAACTCTTTAACTGACAAAGATTAATTACAAATTCTAAACAGGATACTATGCCACGTATTTAAAAAGGTTTTCCGATATCATCTTCTTTCCGGATATGTTGTATTTATAATTAGGGATGAGGTTACAAATGAATGGGAGATGCTGAATAAAGTCATTAATTAATTTGCTGTTAAATGTTTGGGATTCATTCAACAAGACAAGATGTTTAGGAGAGATACAGTATATATTATTATTTCAAGCAAATTACCTGTATGTATTTCCAACGTTGTAAAATATCATCATATACCTGCTTTCCTGTTTTACAGGCTCATCAATTAAAAATAATTGCTTTACTGTTATACCTCATAGATATTTACTTTAAAAATGCAAAACAAGTGCCTGTGGCCTGAAAGCACCAAATAAGGGTTTTATTAAAACAAGACATGCCAGACTACCTTGCCAACTGCTTTCAACAACAAACTAAGCCTGGAGTGAAATAGAGCTGGCACCAAATATCGAAAAGACAAACTATGTCTCTTCTATCCAAGCTATGTTCAAACTCTAACACATCAGCAAAAGTGAGGTTTAGTTTAGTTTAGTTTAGAGATACAGCGCGGAAACAGGCCCTTCGGCCCACCGAGTCCGCACCGACCAGCGATCTCCGCACATTACTAGCCATGTCCCACGGTACGAGTTCATTCCAAGAGCTCTCCCGAGTTTAAAAAAAAAAAAACTCGTGGTAAGCACGGAGAATGAACGTAGCGGGTACGTCGGAGCTCGGGGACGTCTCTTAGCGGCTCGCAATGCTAACGGCAGGTACTCGGAAAGACTCGCTAACGGCAGGTAATCACAGGAAGACTCGTGAAGATTTTTCAACATGTTGAAAAATGTCCACGAGAGCCCCGAGTACCGACGAGTGGCCATTACCGTAAATCTCCGAGTTCGAATCAGGGCAAACTCGGGAGAGCTCTTGGAATGAACTCGTACAGTGGGACCGGGCTTTAACACCACCCTACACACACTAGGGACAATTTACATTTATACCAAGCCAATTAACCTACAAACCTGTAGGTGTTTGGATCATGGGAGAAAACCCAAGATCTTGGAGAAAACCCACGCGGGTCACGGGGCCTTTAAGGAGTACAAACTCCTTAAAGGCAGCACCCCTGTAGTCTCTGAACGAACCCGGGTCTCTGGCGCTGCAAGCGCTGTAAGGCGGCAACTCTACCGCTGTGCCACCATCGCCCATGGTGGTTTGTTGAAAGATTCTGGAGTAATTTAAAGCTGAATTTCCTAAGGTACTGCGCACCCAATTAGGCTGTGTACTAATGTACACAACATTCATTCCTTCTATCCAGAGATGCTGCCTGTCCCGCTGAGTTACTCCAGCATTTTGTGTCTATCTTCGGTTAAAACCAGCATCTGCAGTTCCCTCCTACACACTATGATTTTTTAATTACTTTGTTCTCAGTGACAACATCAAGACTGCGCCTCGATCCGAAACGTCACCTATTCCTTCTCTCCAGAGATGCTGCCTGTCCCGCTGAGTTACTCCAGCATTTTGTGTAGTTCTTCTTAAGATCTTGACTGAAATTGGAAGCGGAACGAGCCCGTCGTGCCAAGAGTTTACTTTTGATGGAGTGATGACGAATCACATTATAACAATGGGATTAGCAAATGAAAAGTCCTTTTAAAAAACTTGCTGTAATTCACAAAGAGAGTGGTAGAGCTGCTGCCTCAGAGAGCCAGAGACCCAGGTTCAATCCGTACCTCGAGTGTTGTCTGGGTCAACTTTGCACATTCTCCCTGTGACCACGTGGGTTTCTTCCAGGTGCTTCGGTTTTCTCCCACATCCCAAAGACATGAGGGTTTGCAGGTTAATTGGCCCAATTGCGTAGGGAGTTGATGAGAAACCGGGATAACATAGAACTGGTGTGAATGGATGATCGATGATGGGCTTGGACTCAGTGACCCATTGTGGTATGGATGCTTGTTTCGGTGGTGTATCTCTAAAACAAACCAAACACATAAAATAAAGTGTTATAATGAAATTTCAGTTTTTTTTATTTTTTAGTTTTAGAGATACAGCGCGGAAACAGGCCCTTCTGCCCACCGAGTCTACACCGACCAGCGATCCCCACACATCAATGCTATCCTACACTAGGGGCGGTGGTGCAGCGGTAGAGTTGCTGCCTTACAGCAAAATGCAGCGCTGGAGACCCGAGTTCGATCCCGACTACGGGCGCTGTCTGTACGGAGTTTGTACGTTCTCCCCGTGACCTGCGTGGGTTTTCGCCGAGATCTTGGGTTTCCTCCCACACTCCAAAGACGTGCAGGTTTGTAGGTTAATTGGCTTGATAAATGTAATCATAGAAACATAGAAACATAGAAACATAGAAATTAGGTGCAGGAGTAGGCCATTTGGCCCTTCGAGCCTGCACCGCCATTCAATATGATCATGGCTGATCATCCAACTTTAAATGGAGGGTTGGTTGAGGAATCATCTATCATGAATGACATCCACATTCAAGGCTGGCTGGTGAAACAGTAGAGGCCAATTGGAAAGGTGTGTGTGTGTGTGTGTGTGTGGTGGGGGGGAGTGGTGGTGAGAAACATTAGTGTTTTAAGCCAAATACTTGTCTCAATAACTTGCCAAAATAACAAAACCCATTTCTCTAACCATTGTCCAGTGTAAAATTGTGCAACTTCCAGTATCGTCCCAGGTGGACTCTTCGGCAGGTGCAAGGTAAAAGGTACAAGGGACAATTTTTAAATTTATACCAAACCAATTTACCTGCAAACGTGTGTGTCTGACAACTGTAACAATGAAGGAGTGCTGGTTTGCTGGAGGCATCGCCTTTGAGATGAGAGGCTGAGTTGACAATCAAGCTACCCATTTCAGACCATTCTTATTTGAAGTAAAGGTGATCAGCTTGCTGAAATAAAACAGAGAATACTGCAAAATTCTCAGTGGAACAGGCAACATCACTGTAGATAGAAGTGAGTTAACATTTCACATGAATCACCTTGGCTAAGAAGTACAAAGTAACAAAGATAAAAATGGTTTAAAACAAAAGCCATGTCCTCTGGTATTGCACCATAATATTACTATTATTGTTATTGGTTTATTGATTATTATATATTTATTTGCTTGTTATTGTGTTAATGGACCTGTTCAGCTGTAGCAAGTAAGAAGATTACTGTTGTGTTAGCGTTGCATATGATTAATGGGGTTACACAATGGTGCAGTGGTCGAGCTGCTGCCTTACAGCGCCAGAGACCCAGATTCGACCTCGACTACGGGTGCTGTCTGTACGGAGTTTGCACGCTCTCCCCGTGACCTGCGTGGGTTTTCTCCAGATCTCCGGTTTCATTCCACACTCCAAGCACGTACAGGTTTGTAGGTTAATTGGCTTGGTACAACTGTAAATCGTCCCTAATGTGTGTAGGATAGTGTTAGTGTGCAGGGATCGCTGGTCAGCATGGACTTGGTGGGCCAAAGGGCCTGTTTCCACGCTGTATCTCCAAGCTAAACTAAACTAAAACTAAAAATTTAAATACCCTTTACTCTTATACTCTGTACCTGAAAAGGTCATAAAGTCATTTCTTACTCCAAAGTATGTATTTTGTCAATACACAGAGTGCTAACAAAATAACTAGATGTGCAGAATTCTGTAAATATTGACAGCATCAATTCATTCTGCTTTCTTGAAGTATTTAATCAGGTCAAATAAATGACTGTCACACCCAAAAATCGACGTGAAATGTCCATGTTCTCCAGAGGGGCCTCCTGACCCACTGGGTTACTCCAGCACTTTGTGTCCTTTTGCATATTAAACCAGCATCTGCACTTCTTTGTTTCAACATTCAACACAGACATCAAAGTTATTTAATTTTCTCACATTTTTCCAGATTTTTGTAGTTGAAATCTTACTCTTTCCAAGCGATTTTCCAAATTTAGCTAAGCAAATGCAAAGATGAGTACCACAACAAAATAATGCCGTTATCGGGCAAATCATTTGGCCAACGAGCAAAGGAAGATCAGCTTTTGTTTTTGTACAGATGGAAATTGATGAGCAGCAGAATACAAGTCAGTGTGTCATATCTCATATTCCTATCTGACACTTTGATTTGTGATTTTCTAAAACTTTGTCACTTAACATCATCAAGTGTCAAGATGTTTACAGTTGTGAAGATTATGAGAGACCTGCTTTTTAAACAACTGGGGATAATCTTACCAAGATTAGATCATTGTCCACATCAATGAAAGTCTCTCAAAAAACTCCCTTTACAAAATGATGCTAAGGTTGAAAAATTAACAGTGTCAGTATTGACAAGGAATTCTAAATGACTCGTGGATGAAGTCAATGTGAAATAATGTGAAGAAAAGTATGGAAACAACAAATGGAGGGTGATAGGAGACAGAATGATCAAGGTTTTCTTAATTAAATTTCAATTTGACATTGTGATTTCTACCATCAAAGCCTGAACAAATGAGACCATAAGGCATTGGAACAGAATTAGGCCATTTGGCCCATCAAGCCATGAGGTCATAAGGTCATAGGTAATAGGAGTTGAAATAAAGGCCATTCGGCCCATCAAGTCTTTTCTGCAATTCAATCATGGCTGATCAATCTCTCCCTCCTGACCCCATTCTCCTGCCTTCTCCCCATAACCCCTGACACCTGTGCTAATCAAGAATCTATCTATCTCTGCCTTAAATATATCCAATGACTTGGCCTCCACAGCCTTCTGTGGCAAAGAATTCCACAGATTCACCACCCTCGGACTAAAGAAATTCCTTCTCATCCCTCTCTGAGACTGAGTCCAGAACCAGGGGCCACAGTCTTAGAATAAAGGGGGGGGGGGGGGTCATTTAAGACTGAGGTGAGAAAAAAGGTTTTCACCCAGAGAGTTGTGAATTTATGGAATTCTCTGACACAGAGGGCAGTGGAGGCCAAGTCACTGGATGGATTTAAGAGAGAGTTAGATAGAGCTCTAGGGGCTAGTGGGGTCAAGGGATATGGGAAGAAGGCAGGCATGGGTTATTGATAGGGGATGATCAGCCATGATCACAATGAATGGCGGTGCTGGCTCGAAGGGCTGAATGGCCTCCTCCTGCACCTATTTTCTATGTTTCTATGTTTCTATGTTTCCTAAAGGAACATCCTGTAATTCGGAGGCTGTGACCGCTAGTCCCAGACCCTCCTACTAGTGGAAACATCCTCTCCACATCCACTCTATCTCCACCATTCGGTCATGGCTGATCTGTTTTTCCCTCTCAACCCCATTCTCCTGCCCTCTCTTCGTAACCTTTGACACCCGTACTAATCAAGAACCTATCAATCTCCATTTTAAAAGTATCCGATATCCTCGCCTCTGTGGCAATGAATTCCACAGCTTCACCACCCTCTGGCTAAAGAAATTCCTCCTCATCTCCATTCTAAAGGGACGTCCTTTAATACGGAGGCCGTGCCCTCTGGTCCTGGACTCTCCCACTAGTGAAAACATCTTCTCTGCATCCACTCTATCTTGGCCTGGTAATGGTAATTAATGGTCGGAGCAGTAATTAATATCGGGCAGCAATAAAAAAAAAAATTTGATTGTACCTTGGGGACACGTGACCGTAAGCTAAACTAAATTAAAAGACTGGAAGGGAACGGAGAGATGGGGAAAGGAATAAATGGGTGTGCTTCAAGGTGGGGCACAGGGTAGAGAGGTGGGAAGAGAAAGAAAATCAGGGGAAAAGGGCCCTGGAAATGTTCGCAGGAGAATTCTGGAGGAATTGGAGAATTCCACATTCATACCATAGGGCTGCAAGGAATAGCAGATGCTGTTCCTAGCTCTTTGTGTCTGGCTTTACTGGTAATGGAGGAGGCCCAGGACAGAATGAGCAGTATGAGAATGGGAAGGGGAGTTAAAATGTGTAGGAAGGAACTGCAGATGCTGGTTTACACCGATTTAGGTTTGTAGGCTAATAGGCTTGGTATAAATGTTTTAAAAAATTGTCGGCAGGTTAGTGCTAATGTGTGGGGATCACTGGTCGGTGCAGCCTCGATGGGCCGAAGGGCCTGTTTCCACTCTGTATCTCTAAACTAAAGTAAACTAAAACTGCTGGAGTAACTCAGTGGGTCAGGCAGCATCTCTGGAGAGAAGGAATGGGTGACGTTCGGGTCTGTGGAATTCTCTGCCTCAGAGGGCGGTGGAGGCAGGTTCTCTGGATGCTTTCAAGAGAGAGCTAGATAGGGCTCTTAAAAATAGCGGAGTCAGGGGATATGGGGAGAAGGCAGGAACGGGGTACTGATTGGGGATGATCAGCCATGATCACATTGAATGGCGGTGCTGGCTTGAAAGGCCGAATGGCCTATTGTCCTGCACCTATTGTCTATTGTGTATTGTCTATTGTCGAGACCCTTCTTCAGTCTGAGGCATTTTCAGTCTTCAGCATGTTGTGTCCATCAGGGGAGCTAAAATGGTGAGCAACTGGGAGATCTAGCAAGTCTTGGCAGACTGAACGCAAGTGTTCGGTAAAATGGTCACTGAGACGACACTTGGACTCGCCGATGCAGAGGAGGCCAAACTGAGAGCCGCAGATGCAGTAGACGAGGGGAGATGAGGAATTGGAAAGTCCATTTGTGGTATGGCATGGGCGGAAATCGCTTTTAAAACATGGGTGGGGGGGGGCACAATGAGGCCTGAAAACTAGGACAGGGGTAGGCAACCTACGGCCCACGGGCCGGATCCGGCCCTTAACCCGAAATCATCCGGCCCGCAGGCTCATTTTTTTCAATTAGTTTTCGCGACCTGTGAACTGCAGCCAGACCTGGAGCACGCAGGTGAACTGGGCGCTACAGCCAGTCCTGGGGCACGCAGGTGAACTGGGCGCTACAGCCAGACCTGGGGCACGCAGGTGATCTGGGCACTACAGCCAGACCTGGGGCACGCAGGTGAACTGGGCGCTACAGCCAGACCTGGGGCACGCAGGTGAACTGGGCGCTACTGCCAGACCTGGGGCACGCAGGTGAACTGGGCACTACTGCCAGACCTGGGGCACGCAGGTGAACTGGGCGCTACAGCCAGACCTGGGGCACGCAGGTGATCTGGGCGCTACAGCCAGTCCCCGGCGGTCTTGCTGCAACATTTCACAAAACATGGGGGGAACTGTCCCCCACCTCTCAAAACATGGGGGTACAGGTCCGTTCCCCCCAGAATACCGTATAGTACTAAATATGGTCTATGGTAGTTTATTTGTCACGTGTACCGAGGTACAGTGAAATTCATTTTTAGATATTTATATTTATTCATTTATATTAGATAAGTATCTCAGTTACAGTATCTGTATACTATTGTGTATAGCAGCAGTACACTGAGATAGTATCCAGCGGCGACCAGAAAAAGGTACGACTCTTTGGGCGGCTACTCACGACCATACAGGCGTCACCCCGCGGCATGTCGACACGTGATGCCTGTATGGTCGTGGGCGCAGTCTCCCTTTAGTGGTGCAACTGGGATGAAGAGATGGATCTCTCAGGAAAAAGCTGCAGTTCTGAAGAAAAGTCCAGTCACCGTAAGGCACAGACTGAAAAACACCGATGTACATCACATACGTAAAGCATTATTATCACTGCCTAAATACAAGAACCCCGACCTCTCACTCCAAACGCAAAAGACAACATTTTTGAGCATTTCAACTCTACATGACCTTTCCAGCAAATTGGTTTAATACTGGAAGCCCACACATTTAAAGTGATAAATGACTATTTATTAATCAATTAGTCAAATATTTGACAAATGTTGCAATTTCAAGAGAAGAAGCTTTGAACTATTTTAATAGTTCTGAAATATAGTTCAAGTGTTTCACTCACAAGGGATATACATAGTTGAAGATTGCTTTCTTATTTGATTTAGGTCTGTGTGTGAACACAAAGAACTCCACATATGGGACTAATTAGGGGGTCTCAATCTGGAACGTCTGAATAGTGGTAAGAGATGATTGTTCTTTTGGTACCTAGTTTATTCTGCTTCCTTGTTACGCTTAACTGGGTATGTACATGGGGCATTTAGAGCCATACAGCACAGAAACAGGCCCTTCAGCCCAACTTGTCCATGATGACCAAGATACCCCATCCAAGCTGGTCCATTTGCCTGCATTTGGCCAATGTCCCTTGAAACATTTCCTTCCCCACGCTTGTCCAAGTGCCTTTTAGCTGTTGTTATTGTACCTGCTTCAACTACCTCCTCTGGCAGCCCCTTCCATACATCCACTAGCCTTATGTATGACAAAGTTGCCCCTTAGGTTCCTATTAAAACTTTTCCCCTCCCACCTTAAGCTTATGTCCTCTATTGCATGATTCCCCCACCCTGGGTAAAAGACTGTGGCTTGACCCTAACAATTCCACTCATTATTTTATACACCTCTATACGGCCCAGTGGTGCAGCGGTAGAGTTGCTGCCTTACAGCGCCAGAGACCTGGGTTCAATTCTGACTTGGGGTGCTGCCTGTACATAGTTTGTATATTTCTCTTGCCCAGAGTAGGGGAATCGAGGACCAGAGGACGTAGGGTACAAGGTGAAGGGGAAAAGATTTAATAGGAATCTGAGGGGTAACTTTTTCACACAAAGGGTGGTGGGTGTATGGAACAAGCTGCCAGAGGAGGTAGTTGAGGCTGGGACTATGTCAGCATTTAAGAAACAGTTAGACAGGTACATGGATAGGACAGGTTTGGAGGGATATGGACCAAGCGCAGGCAAGTGGGACTAGTGTAGCTGGGACATGTTGGCCGGTATGGGCAAGTTGGGCTGAAGGGCCTGTTTCCACACTGCATCACTCTATGACTCTATTTACCCTGTGACCATGTGGGTTTTCGACAGGTGCTCTGGTTTCCTCCCACGCTCCAAAGTCGCAAATGCTTGTAGATTAATTGGTATATTGTCCCTAGTGTGTGGGATAGAACGAGTGTGAATGGGTGATGGGTGGTTGGCGAGGACAGTGGGCCAAAGGGCCTGTTTCCATGCCATATCTCCAGAAGCTCGGATCACCCCTTAGCCTCCTGCATTCCAAGGGCATAAAGTTCTCACCTAGCCAGCCTCTCCCTGTAGCTCAGGCGAACTCAGCCTTGAAGGGCGGGAGGGAGGGAGTGTTGCTCACTTTGGATAACGAGGGTAAGAAGTTCGCCTCCCGCCTCTGCAGGTCCCCTGAAGCACTTTTTGTGTTTGCCTAAAGATATTGTGCCGGGTGTGCGGAAGGAGGGGTTAAAAAACTTGAGTTGAATGCACCATTAGCAGCAATTTGAAACCTGCCCTTTAGAGTGCTTCATTCGTAATGGAATGAATCTCCGCTTTCACCGAACAGCTGCGTTTCAATGGGGCAGGGCTGATTCTTGAAAAGGGCCAGGGACGCCAAGGGGTGCATTCTTCCAGTGACAAAGAGAAGGCTTCTAAAGAGCACCGATATGCTAACACACCACGTTATTGGATTGAGTCACTCTGGTAGATCTGTGTGAAACTCGCTCTCAACGTGTCGCTGAGAAGCTTGTAAAGTACTTCATAGTTCGCAGTCTCCTATTTTGGTTGGCTTCCAGGTAGGGGAGGGAAAGGTCGTCCGCTCTGCGGATATTCCTCCCTCGCCAATTATAGTGCGATGGTGGTCAAATTATAGCAACACAACCTTCGAGCGAGTGGATGGAAGGACCTCACACGCAGCACACTGAAGGAATGGCAGGGAATATTATTAAACATTTATCTGGAGAACAAAGCAAGGATTATCAAATATTAACCCGCTAACAAATTAAGAATCAGGCCAGCTTTTTTTCTTGGCTTGTCTAATCCTGTACACCCAACAGGTGTTTCAATAAAGTCGTCTTTATAAACAAGGTGGCTTAGTCATGGAGTCGTACAAAAGAGAACCAGGCCCTTCGGCCCAACATGCCCAATTGAAAATAGACCCATTTGGCCAGTTTTAGCCCATCTCCTGATAATTATCAGTTTAATTATTCATGTGTGTATATATTTATGCAATGGTATATGGACACACTGATCTGTTCAGTATTCATGCCTACTATGTTCTGGTGTGCTAAAGCAAAGCAAGAATTTCATTGTCCTATCAGGGACACATGACAATAAAAATCTCTCTTGAACTCTTGAACTCTCTCCCTGTAAACATTTCCTGTGCATGTACCTTTCAAAGTGAGTTCATAGGAGCAGAATTAGCCCATTCGGCCCATCGAGACTACTCTGCCTTTCAATCATGGCTGATCTATTTTCCACAGTCAACCCTATTCTCTTGCCTACTCCCCAAAACTGTTGACACCCATACTAATCAAGAACCTCAGCTCCATGCCACGGTAACCTAATCTCATCTGCGTGCTCATGATCTATATCACTCCATTCCCTGCAAATTCATCTGCCTAACTAAAAAGCCTCTTGAAAGCCTCCACCACCATCCCTGGCAGTGCGTTCCAGACACCCACCATAGATGCTGCCTCACCCGCTGAGTTTCTCCAGCATTTTTATCTACCTTCGATTTTTCCAGCATCTGCAGTTCCTTCTTAAACTAGTGTTGTCTTTGCATTTGAGCTCCCAATGGAATGATGTGGGTACAAAATGTTCAATCTTCAATGTAGAGATTGCAATTAGGGAACAACTTCATACAAAGTTGAAAGTGCAGTGGGTACGCAGAAGCATTGACCAAAAACAATCCCACTCAGCGATAGGACATGGCTTAAACATAGAAACATAGGTGTAGGAGTAGGCGATTTGGCCCTAAGAACCCGCATCGCCATTCAATGTGATCACGGCTGATCATCCAAAATCAATACCCCATTCCTGCTTTCTCCCCATGTCGCATGAGCTATATCTAACTCTCTCTTGAAAACATCCAGTGAATTGGCCTCCACTGCCTTCTGTGGCAGAGAATTCCACAGATTCATAACTCTCTGGGTTTGCTAGCTTTGATTTGTCCTTATGCATATTGTTCTGTGTATCTTTTGATATTTCTTGTTTCCCTCTCTCCTAGCTCTCACTGAAGAAGAGTCTTGACCGGAAACATCACCTCTTCCTTTTCTCCCGTTATCCTGCCTGACCCGTTGAGTTACTCCAGCATCTTGTGTCTATCTTCTCTCTAAACCTATCCTATGCATGTACCTGTCTATAGACACAAACAGCTGAAGTAACTCAGCGGGACAGGCAGCATCTCTGGAGAGAAGGAATGGGTGACGTTTCGGGTCGAGACCCTTCTTCAGACTCCAGACTTTCGGTCTCGACCCGAAACGTCACCCATTCCTTCTCTCCAGAGATGCTGCCTATCCCGATGAGTTACTCCAGCTTTTTGTGTCTATCTTTGGTTTAAACCAGCATCTGCAGTTTCTTCCTACACATGTACCTGTCAAAATGACAATAGACAATAGACAATAGACAATAGGTGCAGGAGAAGGCCATTTGGCCCTTTGAGCCAGCACCGCCATTCAATGTGATCATGGTTGATCATTCCCAATCAGTACCTCATTCCTGCCTTCTCCCCATATCCCCTGACTCTGCTATTTTAAAGAGCCCTATCTAGCTCTCTCTTGAAAGCTAGAGAGCTAGATAGGGCTCTCTTGAAAACATCTTAAATGGTTCTAAATCATTGTGATAGTACCTGCCTCAACTACCTCAACACCCTTTATGTAAAAAAAGTTGCCCCCTAGGTTCCTATTAAATGTTTCCCCCTTCACCGTAAACCAATGTTCTCTGCTTCATTCTGCTTAAAAGTGTAAAATGTCATTGTTGCTTGAGCTGTCGACTCTTGCACCAGTTGATGATGTGCTTTGTACCCTGCATTTAAAAAAGGTTAAACCAAAATACATGCTGTGAATGTAAAGGATATTCAAGACAAAAAGGATGAGAGACTGGAATGAGATTGATCTAAATTATTGTTCAATCGTCTAAGACTTTTATTTTTTAGTTTAGTTTAGAGATACAACATGGAAACAGGCCCTTCGGTTCACCAAGTCCGTGCCGACCAGCGATCCCCGCACACTCACGTTATCTTACACATGCGAGGGACAATTTACATTTTACAATTGTACCGAGCCATTTAGGCTACATACTGTACGTCTTTGGAGTGTGGGAGGAAACCGGAGATGGAGAAAACACACGCAGGTCACGCGGAGAACGTACAAACTCAGTGCAGACAGCGCCCATTGTCAGGATCAAAGCAAGTTTCACCTCTACTAAATTGGGAATGCTCAATAGCAACATTATCCAACATTATCCAATAGTCCTAGAGCGATACAGCGTGGAAACAGGCCCTTCGGCCCAACTTGCCCACACTGGTCAACATGTCCCAGCTACACTAGTCCCACCTGCCCACGTTTGGCCCATATCCCTCCAAACCTGTCCAATCCATGTACCTGTCTAACTGTTTCTTAAATATTGGGATAGTCCCTGCTTCATCTACCTGCTCCGGCAGCGTGTTCCACACCCCAACCTCCCTTTGCGAAATTCCTAACGTTTCATGAGAACTGGAAGGAAAAAAGGTTTATGCTTCAATCGACTACAATCTGAGCATTGTTGGGTGGGCGGTGAAGGGAGAGGTGCTGGGAGAGAGGAGGGGCTGGTGGAAATAGTAGTAAATCAAATTCACCTTAAAACATTAAACCCAGTAATTCAAAGCAGTTAAAATAACACAAAATCCACAGACCTTTCTTTTTAATCTGGGCATATTTTCAAAATCCCGCAGCTGATGGATGCAGTTTCGAGAAGAGATTAGGGACTTCAAACAGCAGTGTCACTTGTGTGAGAATGGTTTCATTCAAGGATGCATGCTGATTAATGAGTTGACATTGACAGTCGGGAACTTCATAATCTGCGAACAGTTAATTCCAAATAGACTTTTAGACCAAGAATTTGCCTTTTGCCTTAAGGTAACCCCATGCATGTTTTTGTTCACAAATATATAACTCCTAGGATTTCACACAAATTGACATTAGCAAGGTAAAGACAAATAGGATACAGTAGTTATGACCTTACATGTGCTTCGGTGTATACTATAAAATATTTACCGTTTGGTATATTGCAACAGAAATTGTGGTGCAGCTAAATAGTATCTATTGAGGTCACTGCTCTAGGGTTTATAAAATAATTTTCATATGGACTGCCAGTGCCATTGACATGGGAAGCAAGATCAATGACCTCAGAGATAAACATCAACCCTGAGAACATGAGCCGTTTGGTTTTGTGAGCCTCATTGGCAATATGTTGCTGATGAACACAGACCAGCTCAAGAATAAATCAATCACTAATCAGCAGGCATCAAACACAAACCAGATTTAACTCAGCTCGGGCTATCATTGTGCTATCATTTCCACCTTGAGGCATTGCAGTTCTTTGTTATTAGTGGCAACAATACGCCAGAGTCAGATCAGCCCTCTGAGAACAACTAACGTCACAATGCAGGACAGCTCGACCATTAAATGGTCGATTGTCACGATTCACACGGGTGATACCTACAAGTTTAGTTTTAGTTTAGAGATACAGCGTGGAAACAGCACCTTCGGCCCACCGAGTCCGCACCGACCAGTGATCTCCGCGCAGACACACACTTGGGACAATTTACGCTTACATCAGTCCAATTGACCTACAAACCTGTACGTCTTTGGAGTGTGGGAAGAAACCGAAGATCTCGGAGAAAACCCACGCAGGTCACGGGGAGAACGTACCAAACTCCGTACATGCAGCACCCGTAGTCAAGATCGAAGCCGGGTCTCCGGCGCTGCATTCGCTGTAAGGCAGCAACGCTACCGCTGCGCCACCGTGCCGCCCAATTTTGCCATGCCGCTCTGCTGCTCAGCTTTTCCTCGATTGATTGAATGAAAGATACAGCATAGGCAACAGGCCCTTCAGCCACCGAGTCCGCACT
>CM075989.1:21874752-21951889 GCA_038087875.1 Malacoraja senta
CGGCGCTCGTGCCTCACTGGCGGCGGCTGTGCTCGTGCCTCACTGGTGGCGGCTGTGCTCGTGCCTCACTGGCGGCGGCTGTGCTCGTGCCTCACTGGCGGCGGCTGTGCTCGTGCCTCACTGGCGGCGGCTGTGCTCGTGCCTCACTGGCGGCGGCTGTGGCTGCGGCCGTGCCGCACTCGTGCCTCACTGGCGGAGGCTGTGCGGTAGGAAACGTTTTTTGAACAGTGTAGGTTTTATTTTAGCACCGTGCGGTGTTGGGAACAACGCCGCACGGCCCCGGAATTGTGCGTTTGACCGAGTGCGCGGTCTATGGCGGCCCAGGAGCGGTAGATTCTTCCTGTTTCGCCGCCAATGACCGCAGACTCGTGAGACAGGCCTTTTAGCTACAGACCCGCCCATTTTTGGAATGGGGGGGGGAGAACCGGAGGCACGGTGGCGCAGCAGATGAGTTTCTGCCTTACAGCGCCAAAGATCCCGGTTTCGATCCTGACTATGGGTGCTGTCTGTACGGAGTTTGTACATTCTACCCGTGACCACGTGGGTTTTCTCCAAGTGCTCCGGTTTCCTCCCACATCGCAAAGACATACAGGTTTGTAAGTAAACTTGTTGTAATTAGGAGTTAATTAGGTCAATTTGCACGCAACACAAAAGCTTTTCAATGTACCTTTTCAAATGTGACAATAAACCAAACTAAAACAAACTAAAAAATAACTAAATAATTGGCTTCTGTAAATTGCACCGAGGTCTAGTGTATGGGTGATCAATGGTCAGCATGGACTTGTGTAGGAAGGAACTGCAGATGCTGCTTTACACCAAAGATAGCCACAAAATGCTGGAGTAACTCAGCGGGACAGGCTGCATCTCTGGGGAGAAGGAATGGGTGATGTTTTGGGTCGAGACCCTTCTTCAGACTCAATCCTTCGGAATGAGCCCTTCTTGGCCCTTCGGCCCATTGAGTCTGCACTGACCAGCGATCCCTGAAACGTCACCCATTCCTTCTCTCCAGAGTTGCTGCCTGTCCCGCTGAGTTACTCCAGCATTTAGTGCCTATCTTCGGTATAAACCAGCATCTGCAGTTTCCTTCCTACATATTGTGTCCCTTCCACAGATGCTGCCTGACCCGCTGAGTTACTCCAGCACTTTGTGTATTACCCTTCTGAGTTAGTTGTAATAATTTTACTTCCAGCTGACCCCCCATGTTCTATGGTGAAAGCATGGGGCTAAATGATGCCAAAAATATATATTTTCACAGGCAAAGTGATCAAGATAATAAAGATTGGATGGTAAAATAAGCTATCGTGGAATCATGAACTCGATGGGCCGAAGGGCCAGTTTCCAAGCTCTATCTCTAAACCAAACCAATCTGCAGATTCAGGGGAACTATTGGCGAGCTTTCCAGCAGGGCAGGTCCTGCAGATTGTGTGTTGCTAAAGACATATTTGCTATTCCAGTGCTAAGAGAAATGAAAGATGTATTTGCTCTAGCAAGGCAGGTGAAGGGAGCAGCCAAGGTCACCGCCTGTCACCAGGTGCTGTATTTGAGTAGCTTTGCCCTTGTTTCCACAACACCACCCATAAGCAACAGCGCAGTAAATCTATTGTCATTAAACATTGAGAAGCTCGTTTCTGTTGGCAGAGTGCCCACGTCATGAACTTTGTTGGCATTCCAAGGAGCACACAAGGCTGACCAGCGCTTGTGATGGGGCTCCTGCATAAAGAAGTGCAGTTTTCTTTCACCCTTATTAATTCTGCTTCTTTCAACGTATTAATTCAAAACCGTATGCGAGGCTGTGACCCGGCTGTGTTCCAAGCTATCTGATTATTAATTGTATTTTTAACTAATTGTTGCTCTCTGGGGCTTTGCTCCCTCAATGGCATTTTTGTACAAGGACCAGGAGAGCAGATTGACGCCATCTACACAATTATTATGACAGCAGAAATCATTGCTGTACTCTTTGGCTGTTGCCGTTCAAGAAAACTAAGCCGCTTAAGAAAGAACCGCAGATGCTGGAGAAATCGAAGGTAGACAAAAAATGCTGGACAAACTCAGCGGGTGAGGCAGCATCTATGGAGCGAAGGAATAGGTGACCTTTCGGGTCGAGTGTTTCTCCAGCATTTTTTGTCTACCCAAGAAAACTAAGTTGTTCTTTTCGCTGTGTTTTTCGGTATTTGGTAAATTCATCTTTTAGTTTAGTTTACAGATGCAGCGCGGAAACAGGCCCTTCGGCCCAGCGACTCCACGCCGACCAACGATCCCCGCTCATTAACGCTGTCCTACATAACCTCCAGGCCTGTGCGTCTTTGGAGTGTGGGAGGAAACCGAAGATCTCGGAGAAAACCCACGCAGGTCACGGGGAGAACGTACAAACCCCATACAGACAGCAACCGTAGTCAGGATCGAACCTGGGTCTCTGGCGCTGTAAGGCAGCAACTCTACCGCTGCGCCATCTTGCTGCCAGTATAAATTTTTTGCTTTCTTTAAATTCAGAAGTATTTTTTACTTAAGGTCACAAGGTCATAAGTGATAGAAGTAGTATTAGGCCATTCAGCCCATCAAGTCTACTCTGCCATTCAATCATGCCTGATCTATCTCTCCCTCGTAACCCCATTCTCCTGCCTTCTCCCCATAACCTCTGGTGCCCGCATCACACTGGGGGTTTGTTTGCTGGAAGCAATCCGTCACGCAGAGGTGTAGATGGGAGAGGGAGATAGACGGCCTGGTCCACATGGGCAAAGCTCAAGTGCCAGCCTTGAAGTGAGTTTTATGAGGGTGTTGCCGGGACTCGAGGGTCTGAGCTATTGGGAGAGGTTGAGTAGGCTGGGACTCTATTCCTTGGGGTGCAGGAGGATGAGGGGTGATCTTATAGAGGTGTATAAAATCAGGAGTGGAATAGTTCGGGTAGATGCTATGGCCTCTGGTCCTGGACTCTCCCACTAGTGGAAACATCCTCTCCACATTCTCTCTATCCAGGCCTTTCACTACAGGCATGCGGACAGTGGAATTGGCAGAACAGTGTGTAACATCATGAAAGGAACATGTCGGGTAGGAGCACAAAGTCTCTTGCCCAGAGTAGGGGAATCGAGGACCAGAGGACATACTGTAGGTTTCAGGTGAAGGGGAAAAGATTATATAGGAATCTGAGGTAGACAAAAATGCTGGAGAAACTCAGTGGGTGAGGCAGCATCTATGGAGCGAAAGAAATAGGCGACGTTTCGGGTCGAGACCCTTCTTCAGACTGAAGAAGGAATCTGAGGGGTAACTTTTTCACACAAAGGGTGCAGGGTGTATGGAACAAGCTGCCAGAGGAGGTAGTTGAGGCAGGGATTATCCCAACGTTTAAGAAACAGTTAGATACGTACATGGATAGGACAGGTTTAGAAGGATAAGGGCCAAACGTCGGCAGGTGGAACTGGTGTAGCTGGGACAAGTTGGTTAGTGTGGGCAAGTTGGGCTAAAGGGCCTGTCTCCACGCTGTATGACTCTATGTATTGCCAGCATCATTGTAGCCAGAGATCGCCAGTGCGGTCTCTCCATTGACTCTCAAAGAGCAACTGGGCCGGGGTCAGATAATGGAAGGCTTGGATAGAGTGGATGTGGAGAGGAGGTTTCCACTAGTGGGAGAGTCCAGGACCAGAGGGCATGGCCTCAGAATAAAAGGACATGCATTTAGAATGGAGATGACAAGCATTTTCTTCAGCCAGAGTGTGGTGCATCTGTGGAATTCATTGCCACAGACGGCTGTGGAGGCTAAGACTGAGTATTTTTTAAACGGAGATTGAAAGGTTCTTGATTTGGAAGGACTTCATAGATTACGGGGAGAAGGCAGGAACATGGTGTTGGCAGGGAAAAATAGCTGAATGGCCTCCATCTATGTCATAAGAAAAGACATGCCAATATTCATCTGAGGTTGAACATCAAACAATGGGAGAAATGTAGGTCACCAGAATTTCTGAATAGGTGTCGACCTGCAATCCTCAGACATCTCAGCTCTTCCTATGAAATTAAATTTCCCAATCAGTCACTGGAATATCAGTCAGGAGTCATGTAGACTTTAGACTTTGGAGATACAGTGAAACAGGCCCCTTGGCCCCCTGAGTCCGCGCCAACCAGCAATCACCCCTTACACTAGCTCTTTTTTACACACCAGGGACAAGTTACAATTTACTGAGGCCAATTAACCTACAAACCTGTACGTCTTTGGAGTGTCGGAGGAAACAGGAGCACCCGGTGGAAACCCACGTGGTCACAGGGCGAACATACAAACTCCGTACAGGCAGCACCCGTAGTCAGGATTGAACCCAGGTCTCTGGCGCCGTAAGGCAGCAACTCTACCGCTGAGCACAATTATTCACGGTTTATACCTCTACGCGTGCTAGAATGATCCTACTTGCCCCCACAAAATATCTTAATTTTAAAAGGTGCACGTTTAAACAAAATTATATCAATTTAAGATTACTAATTGATTTTAAAACCGTAGTAACAGCGCTTGGAGATAACTTTTCTGGATATGGTTAACTTTAATGAGTTTTTGCGGATTTGGTGGAAGATAAGAAAATCACGGAGAAGCAAAGGTGAAGATAATACCCCTCTACACTTGGGAAAAGTATGGCAATTTGAAGCATTTGTTTGAAGTTAGGAAGTAGATTAACATCAACAGAAATCCTGCTGGTTTATTTAGTAAACCGATACATCCCCAATAAGTGTGAGGCTATGGAAATGCGGTAATATTGTGAGCTGGGTCATATATCATGGTTATTGCTTATTAACATCAGCAAAGTAACTAAAATTAGCAAAGACAAGATCCATCTGTCTTGAGAGATAAGCTTGGGCTATTTATTTTCTGGCTGAAACTAATCATTTATTTGTTTTCCTGGGCCTCCTCCAATGTCAGAGTGAGGCCAAACGCAAATTGGAGGAACAGCACCTCATATTTTGCGTGGGCAGTTTACACCCCAGCGGTATGAACATTGATTTCTCTTTCGAGTAACCCTTGCATCCCCTCTCTCTCCATCCCTCCCCCACCCAAGTTGTACTAGTTTCAAAGTCGTCTTGTTGAGTCTCGTTGTCTGTGACTGTTTTTCACCTCGCCAACAGCTAACAATGGCCTGCTTCCTATTTAATCGTTACTTTGCATATCTTTCATTCATTTGTGCTATATCTCTCTATATCACTGTCCCGTTTCCCTTTCCCCTGACCTTCAGTCTGAAGAAGCGTCTCGACTCGAAACCTCACCTATTCCTTTTTTCCAGAGATGTTTCTGTTTCATTTTCAGTTCAATTTAGTTTATTGTCATGTGTACCGAGGTACAGTGAAAAGCTTTTGTTGCGTGCTAACCAGTCAGCAGAAAGACAATACATGATTACAATCGATCCATTTATAGTGTATAGATACATGATAAGGGAATAATGTTTAGTGCAAGGTAAAGCCAGCAAAGCCCTATCAAGGATTGTCCGAGGGTCACCAAAGAGGTAGATAGTAGTTCAGGACTGCTTTCTGGTTGTGTAAGGATCATTCATTTGCTGAGTTACCCCAGCTTTTTGTGTCTATCTTTGGTTTAAACCAGCATCTGCAGTTTCTTCCTGCACTTACTAGTTTTCCTGTAGAAAAAATAGTGACTTGTTTATTAAAGTCTCTTGCGCAAGAAAGTGGAAAATGTTGCTCGGACATTGTTCAGGTAAAGATATCACAATGATTTTTAGCCACCGCACTAACATGTATATCGCTGTCACCTGAGATACACAAAACCATGCCATTAATTGATGACTTCAGTTCAACTGAAACATTTTCTGTGGTATCATTCACCAATTTTTTAATATATTAAAAGCATTATGGCCACTAAACAGACTACAGCTTTAGCAGCCGTACCTGACAATGGTAATTCTTTTGGGGATAATGCCTCATAATAGATTTATAACATTGTCACTGCTAAATATATGAAAGATTCACAATGTATGAAATAACTTCCATAATTTAAAGATCCCTGCGGTATATGGAGTTGCTGCTCTGGGTTCTGAAGGACATATTGCTTACAGATTTTATTAATATTTTGTTTAACACTTCACCATCTGTGTTGTAACTTACCACCATGGGAATGTTAAACATTATCAACGTTAAGATTGCTTGGGAGCTTTTTTTCCGAGCGCGCTGTGAAAATGACGAGGGGAACATCGTCATTTGGTTAGAGGCGGAACAAGACTCACACTCTTTGCCGGCGGTGTGGAGCTAAAGCATTTCACCTGCAGAAATCCACCTGTGGTAAATGTGCCTACCCTGGCAAGGGAAAGAGAAAGTATAACTGGAGTGCAAAAGCCAAAAGGAGAAACACAACAGGCACAGGTCGCATGAGGCACCTGAAGGCGGTGTTATGGAGGTTCAGAAATGGATTCCGTGAAGGCACCACTCCAAAGCCCAGACGTGCTGCAATGGCTTCTTCCAGCACTGCATAAACTGTTGGTGTACCAAAGTCACAAATAAAGCTATCATTTGGAAAGTAAAAAAAAAAAATAATAATAATAATAAAAAGAATGCTTGGGAACTAATGGGGAAAGCTCATTCTGAATCGCTCAAGTGGGGCGGCTTGCTGGCGCAGTGGTAGAGTTGCTGCCTTACAACGCCAGAGACCCAGGTTTGATCCTGGCTATGGGTGCTGTCTGTACGGAGTTTGTACAATCTTCCTGTGACCATGTGGGTTTTCTCCGGGTGCCCTGGTTTCCACCCACACTCCAAAGATGTACAGGTTTGTAGGTTAATTGGCTGCGGTAAAAATTGTAAGTTGTCCCTGGTGTGTAGGACAGTGCTGGTTTCAGATCATGCAAACGAGGGCAAAAGTTGCATAAGTTTAGTTTATTTTAGTTTAGAGATTATGCGTGGAAACAAGCCCCTCGCACACTGACACTATCCTACACACACTACGGACAAGTTACAATTTACAATTACACCAAGCCAATTAACACACGAACCTGCATGTGTTTGGAGTGTGTGAGGAAACCGAAGATCTCGGAGAAAACCCACGCGGGTCACGGGGAGAACGTACAAACTCCTTGCAGACAGCGCCCGTGGTCAGGATCGAACTCGGGTCTCTGGCGCCGTAAGGCAGCGACTATACTGCTGCGCCACCGTGCCAACTTACCGGAGATAGGTGCAGTAAGTGTGTGTGGGGGGGTGGGAGGGCAATGAGGGCTAATGCCGAGGGAATGTGTTTGACGGATGCAGGTTGGAATATCTTTGAGGCAGCGATTACACATTTGGTAAACTGTACTTGAGTTGTGTGTGTGACAGCTGGGAGACCACACGGCAGGTTAAAAATATATATTTATATGTAAAATGAGGTCACATTTTGAACGAAAACATTGATAGCTGTGATAAATCTATAAATTTGCTCCTAATTCCTCGATTTTGGGCATACGTTAGACGGAAAGGTAATCAATCGTGTATTATTATGCTGTATGCGCTGAGGAAATCTAACTGCCCTTTCCTCCTTCATTGTCAGCTGTTAATCTCCCATAAACTGTTGCTGCGGGGCAGAAGGTGGTATGAGCAAGTCAACGAGAGACATGTTGCAAAGTAGACAATGAACAGCTGTTCCATTGTGCTAATGTAGTCAGACTTGCATCAAAATATGAGTCTGCTCCACAGCAAAGGACCTCACAACAAGAGGAGTGACCATAGCTCATCACCGGCGGTGAATTACCTTACGTATGTGCAGGGGAAAAACTGCAGATGCTGGTTTAAATCGAAGACAGACACAAAATGTTGGAGTAACTCAGCGGGACAGGCAGCATCTCTGGTGAAAAGGAATGGGTGACGTTTTGGGTGGAGACCCTTCTGCAGACTGATGTCAGGGGAGTGGGCGGTACAGAGATATGGAAGTGTATTGGTAAGGAGGGGTAAGGTGTGAAAACAGGGCCAAGGGAATGGAGAACAGGGAATATGTAGAATAGATCATTGTTAGTTGGGAGAAGGTAACAACAAAACAAACAGAGATAATATGTAGTCGGAGACAGTAAGACCGGTCGGAGAACTGGGAAGGGGGAGGGGATGGAGAGAGAGGGCAAGCAAGGTTGACGAAGTTAGATAAGTCAATGTTCATACTGCTGGGGTGGAAGCTGCCCAAGCAAAATATGAGGTGCTCTTCTTCCAATATATATCTTATATACAGTATGTGGTTTAGTTTAGTTTAATTTAGAGATACAGCGTGGAAACAGGCCCTTCGGCCCACCCTGAGTCTGTGCCAATCAGCGATCCCCACACACTAACACTATCCTACACTCACTAGTCAAGAGTCAAGAGTATTTAACTGGCATATGTCCCAGTTAGAACAATTAAATTATGTCTTGCAGCAACACAACGGAATATGTAAACAGTGCACTGTGAATAATATAATAAACGAGAAAAGAAAATTCAGTGTGTCTGTGTATATATGAATAAATACACACACACATACACACACACACACAGACACACACACACACACACACGCACACACACACAGACACGCACACACACATACACACACACACACAGACACGCACACACACACACACACATACACACACACACACACACACACACACACACACACACACACACGCACACACACAGACACGCACACACACAGACACACACATACACACACATACACACGCACACACACACACACACACACACACACACACACAGACACGCACACACACACACATACACACACACACAGACACGCACACACACACACGCACACACACACACACACACACACACACACACACACACACACACACACACACACACACACACACACACACACACACACAGACACGCGCACACACACACACATACACACAAATACACAATTTACAATTATACCAAGCCAATTAACCTACAAGTTGGAGTGTGGGATGAAACTGGAGATCTCGGAGAAAATCCACACAGGTCATGGGGAGAAAGTACAAACTCCGTACAGACAGCACCCGTAGTCAGGATCCAACCCGGGTCTCTGATGCTGTAAGGCAGCAACTCTACCGCTGCGCCACCGTGCCGTCCAGTTAATAATATCTAATGTTGATGTTCGTAGAATTTGTACTCATTATCTGTTAATGTTTTCTGCAGAATCCTATATCCTACGACAGCAATTTATGCAGAATCACAAAGATTATCGATAAAGCTTCTATGCATCATGCTGTCTGCACGGAGTTTGTACGTACTTCCCGTGACCTGCGTGGGTTTTCTCTGGGAGCTTCGGTTTCCTCCCACACTCTAAAGACCTACAGGTTTGTAGGTTAATTGGCTTGGTATAATTGTAAATTGTGTGCGCAGGATAGTGTTATGGCCCTGCCCAACAGTACGAGTTCATTCCAAGAGCTCTCCCGAGTTTGCCCAATTCCAACTCGGAGATTTACGGTAATGGCCGCTCGGCAGTACTCGGGGCTCTCGTGGACATTTTTCAACGTGTTTGAAAAATCTTCACGAGTCTTCCCGTGCTTACCTGCCGTTAGCGAGTCTTCCCGAGTACCTGCCGTTAGCGATACGAGCCGCTAAGAGACGTCCCCGAGCTCCGACGTACCCGCTACGTTCATTCTCCGTGCTTACCATGAGTTCGATTTTTTTTAAACTCGGGAGAGCTCTTGGAATGAACTCGTACCGTGGGACAGGGCCATTAGTTTGCGGGGATCGCTGGTCTGTACGGACTCGTGGGCCAAAGGGCCTGTTTCAACGCTGTAGCTCGAAACTAAACAAACCTAGACAAAAAGGTCTCTAATTAAAATGAAACCGCACTGATTTAGAATTGCCGCAAACATATCTTGAAGGAGGAAATGGAACTGCTATGCTGATGCAGCTGGGAGCTTTTGCTTTTTAGTCAGACTCCAGGTGAGTCGCTGAGATAGAATACCAGAAACATTACCCCACATCTAACCTTGCTATATTTAATCTGCAACACTGCCAACCCTCATTACTCTCCAAGCGAATCTTACACAGTAGCTAGCCAGGAATCTCAAGGTGGTGAGGAAGTGGAGCCAAGGGAATAGATAAATAACCCTTTAAGTTTACCTTGAGACCAGGAGTTGGATCTTGTTTCGAGATTTCTTTCATAATTGTGAGCATTGGGAACAGGGAACAGCTTGATACAGGCAGTGGACAGAAAACATGAAATGTGTTGCATGCCTGAGTACTGAAACCCTATCCAGCTCTGCATACATAATGTTCCTCTGAACGTCGCCTTGCTCGGTGAAAGTGAACAGAATATCCTTTGGAGGGTGTTGCAGCATCTATGGAGCGAAGGAAATAGGCAACGTTTCGGCCCGAAACATTGCCTATTTCCTTCGCTCCATAGATGCTGCCGCACCCGCTGAGTTTCTCCAGCATTTTTGTCTACCTTCGATTTTCCAGCATCTGCAGTTCCTTCTTAAACTAAACGTATACTTCCCTACTGAAGTATAGTCTGCAAGGTGGTGCAGCAGTAGAGTTGCTGCCTTACAGCGCCAGAGACCAGGGTTCGATCCTGACTACGGGTGGCGTCTGTACCGAGTTTGCACGTTCTTCCTGTGACTGCGGGTGCTCCGGTTTCCTCCCACATTCCAAAGACGTGCGGGCTTCTTGGTTAATTGGCCACTGTAAAAATTGACCATAGTGTGTGGTGTTGGGTGATTATTGGTCGGTGTGGACTCAGTGGGCCAAAGGACCTGTATCTCAGCCCAACTTGTCCACACCGGCCAACATGTCCCAGCTACTCTAGTCCCACCCACCCGCGTTTGGCCCATATCCCTTTAAACCTGTCCTATCCATGTACCTAGGAAATAGGCAACGTTTCGGGTCGAAACCCTTCTTCAGACTTCAGTCTGAAGAAGGGTTTCGACCCTAAACGTTACCTATTTCCTTCGCTCCATAGATGCTGCCACACCCGCTGAGTTTCTCCAACACTTTTGTCTACCTTCGATTTTCCAGCATCTGCAGTTCCTTCTTAAATGGAATATCCTTTGGACTGGATGTTGCAATGGTAATTATCCTGAGAAGGTCTGGGATCGTGAAAGCCAACAGCAAGGCAGGAAGTTGCTGCTGGAGTGGCCCAACATATACCCAGGGGGCATTCATCCCAACAAGCTGCACTCAGATCAACATGCGCACACTCAGTGTCTCCATTTACTTGAATGGAAAGGAGAGGCCTCACAATTAACCAAGAAAAAACACAAACATAGAAAATAGGTGCAGGATTAGGCCATTCGGCCCTTCGAGCCATCACCCCCATACAATATGTTCGTGGCTGATCAACATCTGATAGGCCTGGCATTTTTGGAGAGAAAGTCAAGAGTTACATTAAGCTGAAAATACTAATAAAACAACATATCTATTAAAAAATGCTGGCTTGTTTATATCCAATTATAATTATTAACTGCGGTAGAGTTGCTGCCTTACAGCGCCAAGGATCGGGTTCGATCCTGACCACGGGGTGCTGTCTGTACGGAGTTTGTACATCCCCTCCATCGACTCTTTTAAGTCAAGACTAAAGACTTATCTATACTCCCAAGCCTTTCCTGACGTCCTCTGAGTGAGGGCTACATGAATATACTGTATGTACGTAGTTTGTTTTTGTTTGTGCTATTCTTATAACAAATGTAAAGCACTTTGGCCAACGAGAGTTGTTTTTTAAATGTGCTGTATAAATAAATGTGACTTGACTTGACTTGATTCTCCCCGTGACCTGCGTGGGTTTTCTCCAGGAGCTCCGGTTTCCTCCCACACTCCAAAGACGTTCAGGTTTGTAGGTTGATTGGCTTGGTAAAATTGTAAATTGTAACTTGTCCCTAGTGTGTGTGTGTGTGTGTGTGTGTGGGATAGTGTTTGTGTGCGGGGATCGCTGCCCGGCGTGGACTCGGTGGGCCGAAGGGCCTGTTTCTGCGCTGTATCTCTAAACTAAACTAAACTAAACCAAACTGGCATTATCTGTATGACTGTATGGAAAGCCTCTTCATCAGTAAGGAGATAAAAAGTGAGGTAGAAATGTGTATTATCTTTAAGGCTCAAGAAGATGTATTGGTCTGTGGTGGGTCCTTGCACAGACCACCTGGGTAGTCCCTGAGAAACAACCACAGGCAGATGATTAGAACATTGAGGCAAGGTCTGTTATGTGTTAGGAGATACACGGAGACGGGGTTAGAAGCAAAGATCAAACCGTCCCTTTCAAATCTGAGACCACTCCTAATAGTTGTTGTACACAAGCCCGCTTACGGTTACAAAAAGGGGGAGACGGGGTCCCAGCATTGACAGAGGAGATGAATAGGAAACCCCTGTTTATTGTGGCAGTTTTCCCTGACATCCCCGATGTTTATAAGCAGCTGCCTGCGCTAATGACATCCCGATAACTGACACTCCTCAGCATACCGTCCAGAATGCAGTCCCTCAAGTTCTGTTAACTGTGCAGAGTCGGAATGTGTTGTTAGTTTGTGTGTGTGTGTGTGTCGTTGTGGTTTGTGACAACTCTCAAATTGGCCCTTCAGGAACCATGCATAACGAATGTGTGGAGCATTTAATACCTTCTAGTGTCCTGTAACGTCACGTGTCAGGAATCCGTTTTTAAACTTTTTTCTTTACGACCACCAAAAGTTGTAAATGAGTGATCTAACTATATTATCCAGGCAAAGAAAAACGAACTCTAGAAGCCAAACTGGTATTTACTCAGGAAATACCGCAGGCTGGTGGAATCTTTCAGTTTCTGTGGAGTAATTTCATTCATTTATTTTTTGCTTCAGAGGGATGCAATGCACTGATGCCATTATGTGGTAGTCAAGAGGAAAGCTGTAAAATGTGCGATGTTTTATTATTTTAAGGTCATGCATGAATAGACAATTTTAAAGCAATCAACAAAGAGGTGAAACAAAAGACAGGGACTGGCAATGCGTTTAAAATTCTGTTGCCAATTGGCCTCCCTGCAAATCTCTGATACTCATTGCCTTTAGCTGTTAACTATTTTTGAAGAAGCACAGTGGCGCAGCGGTAGAGTTGCTGCCTTACACTACCGCCAGAGACCCGGGTTCCATCCATACCATGGATGCTGTGTGTATGGAGTTTGTACGTTCTCCCTGTGACCTGTGTGGGTTTTCTCCAGGAGCTTCGGTTTCCTCCCACACTCCAAAGACGTAGGATAATTGGAGTTTACACAAGATGGGGTGAGAATCCAGGAATCGGAGGTGCAAAGGGACTTGGGAGTGCTGGTGCAGAATTCCCCAAAAGCTAGTCAGCTAGTGGAGTCAGTAGTAAAGAAGGCAAACTCAACGCTAGCATTTATTTCAAGAGGGCTTGTGTACAATTGCCTAGGTATAATTGCAAATTGTCCCTAGTGTGTGTAGGATAGTATTAGTTTGTGGGGATCGCTGGGTGGTGCGGACTCAATGGGCCGAAGGGCCTGTTTCCACGCTGTATCTCTAAACTAAACTAAACTAAACTAAAACAGACCATTAATATTTTTTTATTGGGCTAAATGATTTTAAAATATAAATCTAACAGAACAACACAGTACGTCAGAATCCTAAAAAGTTATTTTTCTTAGTGCATGAATTTGAAAGAGAGACATTTTGGGAGTGATTGTAGTTCATTGTTGAAACATGGAAATGCAGATGCTGGATTACAAATAAAGAGACACAAAGTGTTGGAATAACTCAAAGGGTCAGGCAGCATCTCTGGAGGACATGGTGAGGTGACATTTCGGGTCTGAAGAAGGGTCCCGGGACCTGAAGTGTCACTTATCCGTGTTCTCCAGAGATGCTGCTTGGCCCGTTGAGTTACTCCAGAGCCTTGCATCTTTTCTTGGTTAATTCTTGCTTGGAACCAAGTGATGGAACTATTGTACGGAAGATAAAGAGTTATAGGTTTAGGCAAGCAAGCCTCTTCCTGAAGTGTAAATACCACGTGATGTGACAAATGTGTGCACAGTTTATATTGAAATCTTTTGTTTCCAAAATACTCTTGGTGAGCTGAGCACACTTTTTTAAAAATCAAATCTACAAAGTGAACTGACTTCCTTTCATTGATCAGCCTAAGGACATTACAATAGCAAACTTGTATTTTCCACACATTTTTTTAAAGACGAAGAAATATGTTTTGAGAATTACATTGGAACGGTTGTTAATGGGATTTCCCATTGTGCTGCCTCAAAAGATGGCATCTACCATCATGTACCTCACTATCTGGGCCATGCCATCTTCCCACTGCCAACATCGGGCAGGGGGTGCAGAAGTCCCAAATTTGATAAGATTGGATTCAGGAATGGTTACTTTCTTACACCCTCAGGTTCATGAATCGAGATGCATAACCCGAATCCTACCTCCGTAACAGAACACCATGGACCACCTCCTGCATGGACTTGTTTTCTAATTGCATTTTGCCCTAAAGTCTTGTTTTTGCAGATTTATTTTCTTTTCATTGTCTTGCATAAGTTACGTACGATTTGTTTTTTTGTCATGTTGTCCAAGTTTGTTTGCCTGTGATGCAGCTGCAAGCAAGATTTCCACTGGACCTGTACGTCACTAGACTTGTACATATGACAATAAATTCAGAATGTACTGTAGAAACAACGAACTGTAGATGCTGGCTAATACACAAAAGGTCACTGGAGTAACTCAGCAGGTCAGGCAGTATCTCTGGAGAACATGGATAGTCATCGAGCAATACAGTGTGGAAACAAGCCCCTCAGCCCAACTTGCCCACACCGGCCAACATGTCCCAGCTACACTAGTCCCACCATGTTTGGTCCATATCCCTCCAAACCTGTCCTATCCATGTACCTGTCTAATTGTGTCTTAAACATTGGGATAGTCCCAGCCTCAACTACCTCTTCGAGCAGCTTGTTCCATACACCCACCACTCTTTGTGTGAAAAAGTTACCCCTCAGACTCCTATTAAATCTTTTTCCCTTCACCGTAAACCTATATCCTCTGGTCCTCGATTCACCTACTCTGAGCAAGAGACTCTGTGCATCAACCCGATCTATTCCTCTTCTGATTTTATACACCTCTAGATGATCACCCCTCATCCTCCTGCGCTCCAAGGAATAGTGTCGCAGCCGACTCAACCTCTCAATAGGTGACGATGTTAAGGTCAAAGAAGGGTCTCGACCTGAAACATCACCTATCCATGTTCTCCAGGGACGCTACCCAACCTGATGAGTTACTCCAGCACTTTGTGTCCTTTTGCCAATATATTCAACTTGACTTGACATTAGGCTATGTCATAGAAGCAAAATACTCTGGTACAAGAAGTCCCAACTCAAATTATTAACGATCCATGTCCTCCAGAGATACTGCCTGGCCTGCTGAGTTACTCCAGCACTTCACGTTGTACATTAAACACTATTAACACTCAGGAGATCAGGGAGAATGCCTGGTGTAATGGGCCTGTCCCACTTACGCAAATACCGTCACAGTTGCAGCAGGTCGCCGAAAATTTTCAACATGTTGAAAATCCAGCAGCGACCAGAACAAGGTACAACTCTTTGGGCGACTACTCATGACCACACAGGCTTCACCCTGCGACATGTCGCCAGGGAGTCGTCTGTGTGGTCGTGAGTCATCTCCTCAGTCGCTCAAAGAGTCGTAGCGTCCTTCTGGTCGCCGTTGAATTTTCAACGTTGAAGTCACGTAAGTGGGACAGGCCCATAAGAAACAGAGTTACAATTGCATTTCTCAGTCTGAAGAAGGGTCTTGACCCGAAACATCACCCGTTCGTTCTATTCAGAGATGCTGCCTGTCCCGATGAGTTAAGGGTCCTGTCCCACTTGGGCGACCTAATTGGCGAGTATAGAAGAGTGTAAAAAAATGACATGCTGAAGACCTCCTTCGACTATGTAGAAGACCTCCTTCGACTAGCTATGACTAACTTCGGGAAAATTGGACACCGAATAGTGGAGAGTGAAGACGACCTCCTTCGATCTCCTTCGACCTCCCTTCGACCTCCCTTCGACTATGATGAAGACTATCTACGACTACCTTTGACTACCTTCGATTACCTACGACTAACACGCCAACCTACTTCGACTAAAAAAGTATCCATTTTTTCCATGGCGATCTTTTTTTACTCGCGGGCATTTTTTATCAGGTTGAAAAAAACGCCACGACCTAGCTGAGGCCTCGAGTAGACGGAGACCACTCTCAAGCATGAAGGAGAGTTATGAAGACCTCCTGCGACCTCGTGTCGACCATGCTGCGAGTATTAGTCGAGGGCAAACTCGGCAGAACTCGCGGATTAGGTCGCCCAAGTGGGGCAGGCCCTTTACTCCAGCATTTTCTGACTATCTTCGGTGTAAACCAGCATCTACAGTTCCTTCCTACTATTCCATGTCGGTGACCAATTTCTTGTCTACACCATTGCTTTGCTCTGCTCCTAACTATTCAGTTACCTGCAAAAATAACTCCAGCAAGTGCTGCAGACAAGTAACTCATTTGTCTGCTGCACTTGCTGGGCTTGTGGTACAAGCACATTTTGATACACATGTTAAGAGTTTCAGGAGAGAAGACTACGATAATAATATGATACGATACGATACGATAGAACTTTGTTTATCCCAGGAGGGAAATTGATCTGCCAACAGTCATAAAAACACAAAATACATGAAATTAAAGTGACGAGTGGAAAGGATTTAGGATTGGGGAGAGGAGGGTGGGGAGGAGGGCGGGGGGTGGGGGAGGGGAGTCAGTCTCAGTCTACCCCACGACAGAAGGGGGAGGACTTGTACAGTTTGATAGCCACAGGGAAGAAGGATCTCCTGTGGCATTCTGTGCTGCATCTTGGTGGAACCAGTCTGTTGCTGAAGGTGCTCCTCAGGTTGACCAGTGTGGCATGGAGGTACAATATACACTTATACCAAGCCAATTAACCTACAAACTACGTCTTTAGAGTGCGGGAGGAAACCACAGATCTTCCAAAGATCTTGGAGAAAAACCCACGCAGGTCACGGGGAGGCCGTGCAAACTCCTTACAGCCAAGCGCCCGTAGTCTGGATCGAACCCGAGTCTCTAGCGCTGGAGGCAGCAACTCTACCACTGCGCCACCATAATTAAATAAATTATCTAAGCAATCACCATAGATCTTCCTAACCTTCCCAATGCAATAATGGTTTGGAATTTTGCCAGAGAAGCTCCTTAATCATCTTGCTTCCCACTCACAACGGCCGGCAAGGTATTTCAGCGATAGAGCGGCTGCCTAACAGCACCAGAGACCCGGGTTCAATCCTGACTACGGGAGCTCTCTGCACGGAGTGTGTACGTTCTCCCCATGACCTGCGTGGCTTTTCTCCGGGTGCTCCGGTTTCCTCCCACGCTCCATATACGTGCAGGTTTGGAGGTTAATTTGGCTACGGTAAAAAATTGTAAATTGAACCTAGTTTCCAAGTTATAGTGTTAGTGTGCGTGGATCGCTGGTCGGTAGTGTTAGTGTGCGTGGATCGCTGGTCGGTGCGGACTTGGTGGGCCGAAGGGCCTGTTCCTGCGCTGTATCTATGAGTGATTTTTGTTATTATTAGTATTGTCTCGCTGCTCATTCTCGGTGATTCCACCGGCCCTACAACTACTCCCCTCTGACTATCAGTCTGAAGAAGGGTCTCGATCCGAAACGTCACCTATCCCTTCTCTCCGGAGATGCTGCCTGACCCGCTGGGTTACTCCAGCATTTTGTGTCTACGTATCATCATGGTTGTGTTCATATTACTCATGCGTGGGACATTACATGCAGAAGTAATTTGTTAATTGGTTAATACAAACAAGTCGGATATAAATGGTAATAAAATGTAAAACTCACACACATACACACGCACACGTTTAATAAAATATGATTTTCTATATAAATGTAGTCACTGCAATTTTGAAGTCTCTAACGTTACAATGGGCAATTGAAAAAATTAGTTTTATTAATAATTCAGGAGGATTTTTAATGTGATAATGGACCACAAGACATTGAAATGGTGAAATTTAATTTTGCATTTTACATGTGCAAAGGTTCTTTCAAAGCAGAGCTGATATTAAGCATATAAATTACACTTTACTTTCTTAGACAGGACAATCCTTGAAGAGTGTTTCATTTCACTCAGGTACTTAGTCAGATCTTTAAGTATTTTGCCAAAGGGAGGTGGAGGAATTCGGAAAGGGGGTGTAAGTTTAAGGCCCCCCCCCCCCCAGCAGCACCCAAAGGTCCCGGAAATCCCCCGGGTCGCCTGTGGACAGCGCATAGTCCCCTTTCTAAAACCACCCGGGCGAGGAAGTAACCCCGGAAAACAGCCGGCTCGGGCAAGAGTTGAAGGGTTGTTGGGGAGGGGGCGGGGGTTAAACATTATTTAATCGAGCTGGGTTAGCAATGGGCAGGAGCAGCACTTTGTAATAAACCAAGTAGGTGATGCCCTTCAGAAAGAGGAAGGTCCAGAACTCAAACAGGCATGAAAACAGAAAATGGCTTTCAAATTATGCTGGGGAGAGAATAATTCATCGGAAGTTTAAATCAGCACCGTACCCTCAGATGGCATCAGTGATGTCAGACATCGTAAATAAAGATACACAACACATTTTGTCAGTTCGACTTGTTTCTCTGGTTTAATTTATTAAAGTACTATATTCCAGATGGCTTTGCCAAGTTGTTCAGCATGGCCCTGCAGTCTGTATGAACTACAGTCGGTTTAATGCTGAAAGGACAAGGACAGTGGGAGGCACGGTGGCGCAGCGGTAGAGTTGCTGCCTCACAGCGCCAGAGACTCGGGTTTGATCCTGACTAGGGGTGCTGTCTGTACGGAGTTTGTACGTTCTCCCCGTGACCTGCGTGGGTTTTTTCCCGGGGCTCCGGTTTCCTCCAACACTCCAAAGGCGTGCAGGTTAATTGGCTTTGGTAAGGATTGTAAATTGTCCCTAGTGTGTGTGTAGGATAGTGCTAGTCGGTGTGGACTTGGTCTGTGTACTGTTGCCGTGCTGTATCTCTAAACTAAAAATGACCCAGCAATGGGGCAAAACTAGGCAGGAACATTAGATCTGCAGCAGTGTCAGAGACCCGGGTTCGATCTTAACTTCCGGTGCTGTCTGCGTGGAGTTTGCACCTCCTCCCTATGACCCCGTGGGTTGTCACTGGGTGCTCCGGTTTCCGCCCACACTCCCAAAGAGGTTAATTAGCTTCTGTACATTGCCTCAAATGTGTAAGGTTCATGAGAAAGTGAGATATCTTTAAACTAGCGTGAGTAAGTGACCAATGGTCAGCGTGGATTTGATGGGCCGAATTCCACGCTGTATTTCTAAAGTAAAGAAGGTAACGATTGTCATGAAAATGCATAAACATTTTCCTCTCCTTTAACATACATCGAATTGCTATGGTTCATACCATAAGACCATAATACATATGAGCAAAATTAGGCTGCACTGCCATTCGATCATGGCTGATCTATTTTCCCCTCTAAACCCCATTCTCCTGCCTTCTTTCTGTAACCTTTGATGTTATATTCAAGGCTCTGATGAATAAGCCACCCCTCACCTGTATCCACCTATATCTTGCGTAGGAAGGAACTGCAGATGCTGGCTTTAACCAAAGATAGACACAAAATGCTGGAGGAACTCAGTGGGACAGGCAGCATCTCTGGAGAGAAGGAATGGGTGACGTTTCGGGTCTGAAGAAGGATCTCGACCCGAAACGTCATCCATTCCTTCTCTCCAGAGATGCTGACTGTCCCGCTGAGTTCCTCCAGCATTTTGTGTCTCTCCACCAATCTCTTCCCAGGCTTTGTTCCTAGTTTTCTGCCTGAAAAAGAGTCCCGACCTGAAACGTTGCCTTTCCATGTCCTCCAGAGATGCTGCCTGACCC
The DNA here is from genome assembly GCA_038087875.1 of Malacoraja senta. Classification (NCBI taxonomy): domain Eukaryota; kingdom Metazoa; phylum Chordata; class Chondrichthyes; order Rajiformes; family Rajidae; genus Malacoraja; species Malacoraja senta. The sequence continues at coordinate 21,894,568 of CM075989.1, forward strand.
GCTGAGTTACTTTTAAACTCCGTTCTATCCAAAAAAACGTAAACTATGCTGTCATCAACCGGAGAGCTCTCCTGACCTACAGTATTCGGATACCTTCATACTATCTTTGATCAGTCTTTACTGGACCTTAACTTGCACTAAACACTATTCCCTTTATACTGTATCTATACAGTGTGGACGTCTCGACTATAATCATGCATAGTCCTTTCACTGACTGGATTGGAGAGCACGCAACAAAAAAAGCTTTGCACTGTACCTCGATACATGTGACAATAATAGATTTAACTAAACTAAACAAAGACTCAATTCATTACAGCTTTGTTATGTTTCTGTTGAAGGTAGACACAAAATTCTGGAGTAACTCAGCGGGACAGGCAGCATCTCTGGAGAGAAGGAATGGGTGGCATTTCGGGTCGAGACCCTTCTTCCGACTTCTCCAGTTATTTTTCTGTTGTTTGGAGGTACGCGCAACTTTCTTAAGTGTATTTGTTATGTTGCAACTTTAATAGGTCGAGAGTGGTGCATGGGTCATATGTTTCTTCATACATAGTTATTTTCACCATCGACACATTATAGGTCATGTGTATTTTTGTCTATTGGCCCAGGAAGCTTTCACAGCTTTTCTGGGTCATCACTTCACCTTATTGCCGGGTGTTCTACTTCAAGATTCAAGAGATGCAAGAGAGTTCATTGTCATGTGTCCCAGATAGGACAATGAAACTCTTGCTTTGCTTCAGCACAACAGAATATAGTAGGCAAAAATAAATACAGAACAGAACAGAACAGATGAGTGTGACCATATACCCATGAATATATATGTATATACACACATAAATAATCAAATAAAGTGCAATGGGCTGTTAATGATCAGAGTTGAGTTGAGTTGAGTTTAATAGTCTGATGGCTGTGGGGAAGCAGCTATTCCTGAACCTGGATGTTGCAGATTTCAGGCTCCTGTACCTTCAACCTGAAGGCAGCGGGGAGATGAATGAGTGGCCAGGATGGTGTGGGTCCTTGATGATACTTAAATATAGTGCCGTTTTTTTATAAGTAAAGATCAGCAATTTAGAGAGAGTTTGCATAGGACAGAGCGTGATAAAGCTGACGAAGACTCATAACTTCAGAACTCTTCTGGCCTGGTGAGGCTGTGGAAAAAAAACAAGATAGCAAAGACAGTTGCTCAGATTCTTGAGACTAAAGTCACTATCAATCTAAACTAATGTTTACACGCCAGAGCTAGTTTTACCTTCTGTTTCCTCTATGTACATACTTTCATAAGTTCATCAGTGATAGGAGCAGAATTTGGCCATTCGGCCCATCAAGTCTACTCTGCCATTCAAAGATGGCTGATCTACCTCTTCTTCCTAACTCCATTCTCCTGCCTTCTCCCCATAACCCCTGGCACCCGTACTAATCAAAAATCTCCGCCTTCAAAATATTGATTGACTTGTCCTCCACAGCCTTCTGTGGTAATAAATTCTACAGATTCACCACCCTCTGATTGAAGAAATTCCTCCTCATCTCCTTCCTAAAGGAACGTCCTTTAATTCAGAGACGGTGACCTCTGGTTCTGGACTCTCCCACTAGTGGAAACATCCCCTCCACATCCACTCGGACAGTTTCTGCATCAGTTGCTTTTCAGTCTTCTATAGAATTTCTGATGACTGATTATATTTTGGATTTGTGACCCAGTTTTACAACAGTGCTCTCAATTTCCTCGTCTGGGCTTCCTTGTTCATTGGCTGGATAATATCTTGAATGAACAGAAAGATAAGAATCAGGGATGAATAATGTTCTGTGTGTGATAGTGCCTGATGCATTGATCTCAATTGGCTTTGAGGGGCTGGAGAAATACCTGCAAAATCTTTTGTTTCCCGTAAATACATTAGAAAGAATCACTGACAATGCCTTTGGAATAATAGCCTCAGTTATCTAAATACATTTTCTCAGTTTACGATAATGGCAGGTAAAGTTTAGCAGTCCTGACCTACTATCTACCTTATTGGTGACCCTCGGACTATGCTTGCACTAAAAATTATTCCCATATCACGTATGCTGGCTCGAAGGGCTGAATGGCCTACTCCTGCACCTGTTGTCTATTGTCTATTGTATCTGTACACTGTTATGGCTCGATTGTAATCGTGTGTAGTCTTTCCGCAGTCTGGATAGCGCGCAACAAAAGCTTCTCACTGTACCTCGGTACACGTGACAATAAACTAAACTGTAAATGTAGGCATGAGGAACTGGTGTCAGGGGTTGTGGGGAGAAGGCAAGAGAATGGAATTGAGAGGGAGCTCATTGAAGCATAAAGAATAGTGGGTAGCTTGGATAGAGTGGATGTGGAGACGATGTTTCCACCAGTGGGAGAGTCTAGGACTAGAGGTTATAGCCTACGAAGTAAAGGACATTCTTTTAGGAATGAGGTGAGGAGAAATTTCTTTAGTCAGAGGGTGGTGAATCTCTGGAATTCCTTGCCACAGAAGGCTGTGGAGGCCAAGTCGGTGGATATTTTTTAGGCAGAGATAGATAGATTCTTGATTAGTACAGGTGTCAGAGGTTACGGGGAGAAGGCAGGAGAATGGAGTTAGGAGGGAAAGATAGATCAGCCATGATTGAATGGAGGATTAGACTTGATGGGCCGAATGGCCTTATTTTGCTCAAGGCACTTATGAACTGCAGATGTTGATTTACCAAAATAGACACAAAATGCTGGAGTAACTCAGCGGGACAGGCAGCATCTCTGGAGAGAAGGAATGGGTGACGTTTTGGGTCGAGACCCTTCTTCAGACTTTGGGGTACATGGATAGGACAGGTTTAGAGGGATATGGGCCAAATGCAGGCAGGTGGGACTAGTGTTGGTGGGACATGTTGGCCGGCATGGGCAAGTTGGGCCGAAGGGCCTGATTCCACGCTGTGTGACTCTATGACAACTAGGCTGGGGGAGGTGGGGGTAAGAGAGAGGGAATGCAGGGGTAACGTGAAATTACAGTTGTGTCGGCCATGCAGGCAACTCAACCGTGGCTGAAAATTAGTAAGGATCCTGCCAGTGAGTACATGTGTTTTGATTAACAAGAGTCCCTGCCAACAACATGAAATGCAAAAACTGTCCGTTGTGTTTGTAGCCAGGAGATTAATGACAACTTTGCCTCTGTTATGATTATGAATTTTGGAATTTTTTTCAAGAAGAAGGCGTGGTAACGAAAGGTATATTTTCCTCAGGAAGCTGGATGTCATTTGTAAGTTCAGTATTTCATTGGAAGAGAAGATAAGACAAACAAATTCACCACGATGGAAAATAGTTTTATGAGGCTCAATGAATAAATTGTTTTCTTGTGTTGCAGTATATTAATACTCCCATCCTCTACATCACATGCCAGAGGAAAGGGAGGTAACCATTTCATTCTTCCTCTGCAGTGAATCTAATTGTGAATCTGTCAGTAGTGGACATGGTTTATCTCATCGGGTTGGAGGACTAGTTCGATGCCAACCGCAGTGATTGCCGGCAACTTAATTCAATGGGGAAAGTTTTCCTGACACTTTCAAACTGTTGATGACCCGATGAAGTTTGGCATGAGCAACATGAAAATATTAAGGTCGTTCATGACTGCCATTTGTTAAATGAGATAGGCACAAAATAGCAGGAGTAACTCAGAGGATCAGGCAGCATCTCCGGAGAAAAGGAATAGATGATGTTTCGACTCGAGACCCTTCTTCAGAGCTGAAACGTCGCCTATTCCTTCTCTCCAGAGATGCTGCCTGTCCTGCTGAGTTACTCCAGCGTCTTGTGTCTATCTTTGGTTTGAACCAGTATCTGCAGTTCCTTCCTACACATTAAGATAATTGTCATTGTCAAATGAGAACATGAGATAGACACAAAAAGCTGGAGTAACTCAACGGGTCAGGCAGCATCCCTGGAGAAAAGGAATAGGTGACGTTTCCGTTTCGGGTCAAGACCCTTCTTCAGAGCTGAAACGTCACCAATTCCTTTTCTCCAGAGATGCTGCCTGTCCCGCTGAGTCACTCCAGCTTTTTGTGTCTATCTTCGGTTTAAACCAGCATCTGCAGTTCCTTCCTACACATTGTTAAATGAGATGTGGTTTGTGGATTTGCTCGACTGTGGCCCTGAAAGAGAAGGAATGTTTGCTGGATGTGCCCTGTATGTTTTAAAGTATTGCTTATTGCTTCTATCACTGAAATGGCTTCCTGCGCACGATTGTTTATGTACATAAATGTAACATCAAAAGAGATCATTGCTTCATCCTCTCTGCTGCTGGAGCTTATGATGTGTTCAGCAAAGCAGGAGGAAACTCTGGCCGTGCATTTACTTCCTGACAAGATGGTCTAAGAATCAATGTTAAATATTTGGCAGCAGTGAAAAAAAGCGTTGGCAGCAGCTGAAATGGTGGATCAAGCTGGATATTGTTTTTTTAAATAGTTTAGTTTAGTTTAGAGATACAGCGCGGAAACAGGCCCTTCGGCCCACCGAGTCCCCACCGACCAGCGATCCCAGCACACTAACACTATCCTACACACACTAAGGACAATTTATACTTATACCAAGCCAATTAACCTACAAACCTGCACGTATTTGGAGTGTGGGAGGAAACCGGAGATCTCGGAGGAAACTCACGTGGTCACAGGGAGAACGTACAAACTCCGTACAGACAAGCACCCGTAGTCGGGATCGAACCCGGTCTCCAGCGCTGTGAGGCAGTCACTATACCACTGTGCCACCGTGCCGCCCTCTAATACTACACCTATATAAAACTATTTGAAGCTAAACATATATCCAATTCTACTGAAACCTAATTCACTGCTATTATGCACGGATCGCATCATGAAAAAAAGAGATTACATCCTCTTTTATTCAATGGTAGTTCCGGACTTTGGAAAACGGAAACAGTGGTCAGGAATTATAGCCACAATTGTACTTTTGCCAGCTTCGATTTCACTAAATTGAACATGCAGTAACAATAACTCTGAAAGGCCCTGGGGTTTGGCACAGCTATTGTGTATAATTTGAAAATGAAGTCTCAATAAGTTTTCAAATTGGCCACGCACATTGTTATCGAGCTTTTTGCAAACAGAATGTACATCGAGGATGTTTTCAATAAGGAGGACATTTGCATATTGAAACCGATGCCTGAGGAAAGTTTAGTTTTGGAAATGAACTGCAGATTGGAATGCCATTGGAATGCCATTTTTATTGTCACCACACACGTGTACAATGAGATTAAAAGCAGCTCGTACTCAGTGCAGACATGTAATTAGTTCAAAAAACAAAGAAACAAAACAAAACAAAAGGGGGGGGGGGGATAAGGTGCACAGTTCTGCAGCGCTATATACATATCTATAAAAATTCTGCTGGTTTACACCAAAGATAGACACAAAATGCTGGGTGTAACTCAACGGGTCAGGCAACATCTCTGGAGATAAATGAGTAGGTGACGTTTTGGGTCAGAACCCTTCTTCAGACTGCAGTAATGCTACAACACGTACGTTTATTAATTGTCCATGCCAGCATCTACCGTTATACAAAAAAACACTGCTACAAACTATTATCATTCACTTTGCCATCGTGGTTATCAAAGGGTTCGGGGAGAAGGCACAAATCTATGATCTAGGAGAATAGGGTTGAAAAAAAAAAAAGATCAGCCATGATTGAATGGCAGAATAGACTCGATGGGCCGAATGACCCAATTCTGCTCCTATGACATGTGAACTCTGACCCCCACCTTTGCTATAAATAATTTTACAATGAGCAATTAATCAGTGGGTAGAAAGTGAAGGAAAAGGCTGTTTCAGTTTAGTTTATTGTCAAGTGTACCGAGGTACAGTGAAAAGCTTTTGTTGCATGCCAACCAGTCAGCGGAAAGACAATACATGATCACCATCGAGCGGTTTACAGTGTATAGATACATGATAAAGGGAATAACATTCAGTACAAGGTAAAGCCAGTAAAGTCCGATCAAGGATAGTCCAAGTGTACCCCATCAATGAGGTAGATAGTAGTTCCTGACGGCTCTCTGTTTGTGGTAGGATGATGAAAAAGGTCAAAGGGAGAACATGCAAACTCCAAACAGACATCACGGGAGGTCAGAATGGAACCTGAGTTGCTGGAGTCAAGAGGTGGCAATACTAGCATTTATTTCAAGAGGGCTTGTCTACAAAACAGGGATGCAATGTTGAGGCTCTACAAAGTGCTGGTTAGGCTTCATTTGGAATATTGTGAGCAATTTTGGGCACCATATCTGAGGAAGGATGTGCTGGCTCTGGAGAGGGTCCAGAGGAGATTTACAAGAATGATCCCAGGAATGAGTGGGTTAGCATATGATGAGCGTTTGTCGGCACTGGGCCTGTACTCGCTGGAGTTTAGAAGAATGAGGGGGGGACCTCATTGAAACATACAGAACAATGAAAGGCTTGGATAGTGGATGTGGAGAGGATGTTTCCACTAGTGGGAACTAGACTAGGACTAGAGGGCATAGTCTCAGAATTAAAGGACGTTCTTTTAGGAAGCAGATGAGGAGAAATTTATTTCGTCAGTAGGCTGTGGAGGCCAAGTCAGTGGATACCTTAAGGCAGAGATTCTTGATTAGGACAGGTGTCAGGGGTAATGAGGAGAAGGCAGGAGAATGGGGTTAGGAGGGAGAGATAGATCAGCCATGATTGAATGGCGGAGTAGACTTGATGGGCCGAATGGCCTAATTCTACTCCTATTCCTTATGACCTTATGACCTACGTATAAATGGCACCACTGTGCCATCTAAAAGTCCAGGATAAATCTCTGTAGGCTCTGAATCATGTCTCTATAATATATTCCTTCTCCACAAGCCTCATCTGCTGCATTGTAGCCTTATTGAGTAATATCCTTCCTTTTGTTTTTTTTCTCTCGCTAGCTGACTGAACTATATTTCCATAAAAACAGCGATCAATATACAAAAATGTCAAAATTCATTGACTGGCCTGATGCAGTGGTAGTGATTTTGACGTACACACAACAAATAATGAACTAAACCTCACTCAATAGTTTGCTATTAAATCTTCTTTTCAGACATTTGTGATCGTCTCCTTCAGATAGGCTCGTGATGAAAGATGATGAATAGAATATTTCACAATTGGTGGGGTGTTACCGGGATTGTTTTCACGCCAGTGTCACAGATGCACACCACCTCAGGTTAAATAAAGATTACGGAGCAGATTCACGCCAGTCCAAAGAGAAATAATCACCATCGTTGGGAGAGATAGTTTGGAGATGAGGTTGGCGGTGTTGTAGGTCGCGGTCGTTCCGGACCCAAGGCCTCTATTCAGTCACTTTACCAGTGAATGGTGACTGTGGTGCAGCGGTAGAGTTGCTGCCTTACAGTGCCAGAGACCCGGATTCGATTCTGACTGCGGGAGTTTGGACGTTCTCCCCATGAGATGATTTCTCTGGTTGCTCCGGTTTTCTCCCACACTCCAAAGACGTGCAAGTTGGTAGGTTAATTGGCTTTGGGAAATTGTCAATAAACGTTATTCCCTTATCGTGTATCGATACACTGTAAATGGCTTGATTGTAATCAAGTATTGTCTTTCTGCTGGCTGGATAGCACACAACAAAAGTACCTTGGTACACGTGACAATAAACTAAATAAACTAATTAGAAAACGATTAGGTGATGTTTTGGGTCGAGACCTTTCTTCAGACTGAGAAGGAAATATGGAGGTATGGAAGGATAAGGTGTGAAAACGACAGATTAAAGGGGATGAGGGGCAATGTAGAATGGGTCATTGTTAGCTGAGGGGAAGGTGACAACGAGGCACGCAATCTGTCAAATTTAATCAGGAGGACAGTGAAACTAGTCGGAAAACTAGGATGGGAGTGGGATGGAGAAAGAGGGAAAGCAAGGGTTACAAAGCTAACAAGAAGTCCAAGCAAAATATGAGATGCTGCTCCTCCAATTTGCATTGGGCCTCACTCTGACGCACTGATGTTCTGTTTGCTCTCGTTTAATCTGCTCGAGTAATTTTTCACCAAAATCACATCAAATTCTGAAAAATTATTTTCATATGCACATTTGCACAAATCTTGCAAATCGGCCGGAACACAGTCTTCGATCCTGACCGCGGGTTCTGTCTGTACGAAGTTTGTACGTTTGGTTTGTGACCTGCATGGGTTTTCTCCCATGTACTCCGGTTTCCTCCCACACTCCAAAAACGTACAGGTTTTGTCTTTGGTAAAAAATGTAAATTGTTCCCTAGTGTGTAGGATAGCGTTAGTGTACGGAGTGGACTCGGTGGGCCGAAGGGCCTGTTTTCGCACTGTATCTCTAAACTAAACAAAACTAAACAAAATTAAACTAAACTAAACTAAACTAAACTAAACTAAACTAACAGCCTGCCCCTTGAAGTTGGCTCCGAGCAAAACCGAACCTGAATCAAAGTGTAATAATAGTCAGAGAGAGAAACAAGGAACTGCAGGTGCTGGTTCACAAAAAAAGACACAAAGTGGTGGAGTAACTCCGGGAGTTACATGGATAGGTGATGTTTCAGGTCAGAAGACGTCCGAGTCTGAAGAAGGGTCCCATCTCCAGAGATGCTGCCTGACCCGTTAAGTTACTCCAGCACTTTGCGTCATTTAAAAAAATAATCATCAATAAAGTCGTCTTTTCATTCAGAAGAGAGGGATACAAGGAACTGCATATGCTGGAATCTCGAGTAAAATACTAAGTGCTGAAGTAACTCAGCAGATTAGAACTGAATCTGAAGAAGGGTCTCAACACAATACGTTAAGTACCTGTCCCACTTTCATGACCTAATTCACGACCTCTGCCAAGTTTGCCCTGGACTCATACTCGCAGCATGGTCATCACGAGGTCGTAGGAGGTCGTAGATAGGTCGTAGCAGGCCGTGATGCTAGTCGTAGGTACTCGTGGCATCAAGTAGGTCGGGGCGTTTTTTCTAGCCCGATGAAAAATGTCCACGAGTAAAAAAGGTCGCGAATTAGGTGGTGAAAGTGGGACAGGCCCTTTACCTATCCTTGTTCTCCAGAGGTGCTGCCTGACACGCTGAGTTACTCCAGCACTTTGTGCCTTTTTAGAATAGTGATAAATAAAGTAGTATTTTCATGAAGAGGGACATAAGGAACAGCAGGTGCTGGAATCTTGTAAAACACTAAGTGCTGGAGTAACTCAGTGGATCAGGACTGAGTCTGACGAAGGGTCTCAACCCTGGAGTAACTCAGTGGTTCAGGCAGCATCCGTGGAGGAATTAGATAGATGACGACCCTTGGTGTCGGGGCCCTCTTTCAGACGCCGTCATTTCTGTAAACTTTTTGCTGGGAGCTTTGATCTTTTCATTGTTATTTTTAGTAATGGCAACTTGTTAGTCAAATTAACATTAGTAATCATGGTTTACAGCTGCTGATGCTTTGAGGTCAGTCACATCTGTGCATTTTAGTCGTATGTATTCCTGAAACATGATTAGTGTAATTACTTTCTTTAGCTACTATTTGAACCACAGACAAGGCTAAGGTTAAACCCTGTGCTGTTAACTAGAGCGAGACTTTGCCAAATCTTGAAGTAATCACGGAATTGGATTACAGAACATGGGCGAATTGACCTCCATATGTCTGAACTAAAAACTTTCAACAGGGAGTTAGGGCGGCGTGGTGGCGCAGCGGTAGGGTTACTGCCTCACAGCGCCAGAGACCCGGGTTCGATCCTGGCTACGGGTGCTGTCTGTACGGAGTTTGTACGTTCTCACCTGCGTGGGTTTTCTCCAAGATCTTCGGTTTCCTCCCACACTCCAAAGGCCTACAGGTTTGTAGGTTTACTTGGGTTAGTATCAATGTAAAAAAAAAGTGCGTGTAGGATAGTATGTGGGGTGATCGCTGGTTGGCGGGGACTCGGTGGGCCCAAGGGTCTGTTTCCGCGCTGTTTCTCTAAACTACGCCAAACTGTGTGTAGATTTCCTGATAACCACCAGCAAGTGAGCACATTGGAGGAACAGCACCTCATATTGTGCTTGGGCAGCTTACACCCCAGCGGTATGAAGGTTGATTTCTCTAACTCCAAGTAACGCTTAATCCCCTTTCTTTCCCCACCGAGTCATTGTACTCATTTCACTGTCGTCCTGCTGAGTTTCATTGTTTGTAACTCATTTTCACCTAGCCCACAGCTATCAACGGCCTGTTTCCTTTATCATCGTGAATTTTCTGCCTATCTTTCATTCATTTGTTCCATATCTCTCTACATCACCGTCTATATCTCTCGTTCCCTTTTCCCCAGACTCTCAGTCTGAAGAAGGGTATCGACCCAAAACGTCACCTATTCCTTTTCTCCAGAGATGATGTCTGACCTGCGGAGTTACTCCAGCAGTTTGTGTCCATCTAGCAAGTAATGTTATCCTGACTTCTATTCAAAACCACCCGTGCACAGAGAGCAATGATAGTTTTTTTATTATAAAGTGCATCACAATGTACAACTTGTCTAATAGAGAACATCACTGCCCTTGGGTATATCAACTGAGGAATCTAGTTAGCCACATTTGAGAGTTTAATTGATATCCTCGGATTCCATTAAATTACCTTTGGTATAAGAAATCTCCTTAATGTTCCACTGTTTGTTGTCTCGCTCAAAAACACGAGTAGTCAGAAGAAAACAAAATTATTTACAAGCTCTCTGGAAATAAAAGCATTTTATTTTCCCACGCATAAGAGTTCTGACGTTTTAAATTGCCTTTCTAAATTTGATGAATAAAGTTTTTAATTTGATATTTAATTTAAGCTTAGTGAAGAATGTTATTGAAAATAATTTGTTTTTTTGGAGGTGTTTTGTAGAAGTGTATAAAAGGTGTACAGATACTTGATAAGGGAATAACGTGAAAAACATTTTGTGTAAGAAAAAGTCCGATCAAAGATAGCCCGAGAGTCTCCAATGAGGTAGATAGTAGACAATAGACAATAGACAATAGACAATAGGTGCAGGAGTTTGGCCCTTCGAGCCAGCACCACCATTCAATGTGAACATGGCTGATCATCCCCAATCAGTACCCCGTTCCTGCCTTCTCCCCATATCCCCTGACTCCGCTATTTTTAAGAGCCATACCTAGCTCTCTCTTGAAAGTATCCAGAGAACCGGCCTCCACCACCCTCTGAGGCAGAGAATTCCACAGACTCACCACTCTCTGTGAGAAAAAGTGTTTCCTCGTCTCCGTTCTAAATGGCTTACGCCTTATTCTTAAACTGTGGCCCCTGGTTCTGTGCAGTAGTTCAGGACTGCTCTGTTGTTGTTGGTTGGATGGTTCAGTTGCCTGATTGTGGTGGATGGGGGGAACACTGGAAAAGAGGAGGGGGCAAGACATGGTTTCTCTTTACAAAAGAGAATAACCTCCTTACTTTCAGTTGAAAATCATGTACTTTGACATATATAAAAAAAAACTTCACTCACAAACACCTAAACAAAACCTCGACTTCTCCTCAAGTTTAATCTTCAAGGAGTTTAAAAAAAAAGTGGAACAGCTGGTCTGCATGGACTTCAGTAATGAAGCAAATGAAGTCAGTCAGTACACAAACATATCAACGAGCACAACTCCTATTATCTTAAGGTATTTATACAGCGCAGCCTTTTTAATCTCCATTAGTGTTGTGTCCCAGTTCTGGAAATTATGCTGAAGGAACACTAACACTGGCAAGAAGAATCTGACGAAATAAAGCCCTTGCAATGAAATACTTCAGGACAGATTTCCTGTTATCTATGTTCGCATATCACAAAGGGTAAATTATGAATAGCAGAGGAAGTGTGAGACAGTTAATCTCTCATCATGTGGAATCGTGCCAGCCTAATGTCCCATGTATGTAAGTAAGTTGAACTGTCATTGAATAATAGGAGCAGCTCCCTCTGTGGAAAGACACATTTTAGTTTAACAAGGCAATATCGCTGACTTTCCCACCATTGTTCCAGTGGTTTAAACCAACACCTGTAGTTCCTTCCCACACATTTTACCACACTGTTTAGTTTAGTTTAGTTTAGATAGACAAATGCTGGAGTAACTCAGTGGGACAGGCAGCGTCTCTGGCGAGGAGGAATAGTCATAAAGTCATAAGTAATAGGAGAAGAATTAGGCCATTCGGCCCATCAAGTCTACTCCGTCATTCAATCATGGCTGATCCATCTCTCCCTCCTAACCCCATTCTCCTGCCTTCTTCCCATAACCTCTGTCACCCGTATTGATCAAGAATCTATCTATCTCTGCCTTAAAAATATCTACTGACTTGACCTTCTGTGACAATGAATTCCACAGATTCTCCACCCTCTGACTAAAGAAATTTCTTCTCATCTCCTTCCTAAACGTCCTTTAAGTCTGAGGCTGTGACCTCTAGTTCTAGACTCGCCCACTAATGGAAACATCCTCTCCACACCCACTCTATCTAAACCTTTCACTATTCGGTAAAGTTTCAATGAGGTCCCCCCTCATTCTTCTAAACTCCAGCGAGTACAGGCCCAGTGCAGGCACATGTTCGTCATTGGTTAACCGACTCATTCCTGGCCTCGACCCTAAAGCACCCATGGACACCAATCCCATTTATCATCAGTGAGCCAAGGTCAGAGCCGCGAGGTCAGGGTCGGGTCGGGGTCGGGCCAAGGTGGACAGGACGAGTCGCCGAGGACAAAGTGGGCCCCAGCGTAGGGGACCGCCTAGAACAAAGAGCGGAACTATCTATGATGGTCACTGGTAAATAAATGGGGTTGATATAGATGAGTGCTTTAGGATCAAGGTAGGTTTGCCTATGATGAGCATTTGACGGCACTGGGCCTGTACTTGCTGGAGTTTAGTGGGAGAGTCTAGGACTAGAGGTCATAGCCTCAGAATTAAAGGCGGGGTCTCAGTGAGCTGCCGGGCTTGTTTTCACACTCTATCTCTAAATGGGGGGGGGGGTTGGGGGGGAGAAATGATTCCTGAGTTTGTTGCTGCCCACTTTCAAGCTTCTGTACCTTTTGCTGAACGAGACCAGGGAGAAGAGGAATGACCGGGGTGGGACAAGTCTTTGATGTTGTGGGTTTAAAAACGAACTGCAGATGCTGGAAAATCGAAGGTAGACAAAAGTGCTGGAGAAACTCAGCGGGTTCCCTCCCATTCCGAATCCGACCTTTCTGTCCAGGGCCTCCTCCATGGCCAGAGTGAGCACCACCGAAATTGGAGGAGCAGCACCTCATATTCCGCTTGGGCAGTCTGCACACTAGCGGCATGAACATTGACTTCTCCAATTTCAGGTAGCCCTTGCTGTCTCCTCCCCTTCTGAGCTCTACCTCAGCCCTCAACCCTCTGGCTCCTCCTCTTCCTTTCTCCTTTCTTCTCCCTGCCCCCCACCCTACATCAGTCTGAAGAAGGGTTTCGGCCCGAAACGTTGCCTATTTCCTTCGCTCCATAGATGCTGCTGCACCCGCTGAGTTTCTCCAGCACTTTTGTCTACCTTTGATGTTTGTGGATTGTTTTTTCCAAGGCAGCGTGAAGCGTAGATGGAGTCTAAGGTGGGGAGTCTGTCTGCGTGTAGGACTGGGCTATGTCCAGAAGTCTCTGCGATTTCTTGTGGCTGGCTTTGGGCAGAGAGCAGTTCCAAAGCAAGCTGTGACGCACATTCCAACAGCATGTTTTCCTGTGGTGCATCTGTGGAAGTTTGGCAAGAGTCACTGTGGACCTGCCGTATTTCCTCATTCCGTTTCTGTCCACTCCTCAGGCAAAAGGTCATCCCACTTTGCTGCAAGCCAGTAGCAATGCCACAGGCAGCAAAGACTTGGCCTCAAACTCCATCACCCTCTCTGCCCCGTGCACCTTTGACTAATCCAAGGGTAATCAGATGAAATAGAGTCTCAGGTGTTACACTGATGTACTTGGCTTTGTATCCGCTTGACTAATAACGTGTTTAAAATGCATGAACATTGATCTGAGGCGTTTGGCGGCATTGCAGCAATACACTTTAAGCTAGAAACAGACTGTGAACCTGGTCTCACAAAGGACTCTTTATAGACAAACAGGAGGGCTTAATAGTGTCGAGGGTTAACAGACGTCAGGGTGAAAATTACAGCAGTGCCTGTTCTGGAGAAAATAACAGTGGTTATGATACTTTGGTTGGAATCTGTCATTTCCACTGTGATGGTAACAAAATACTCAACAGAGTCTATGACAGATTAATCTGCTTGAGGCGAACTGAGATGCATTGGCAGCAGAAAGGGGAAGTATTTCAACATCGCTGGTTTATGGAACTGGGAGAATCTTCAAATGTCAAGTGGATAAAGAAGTAAAGATGTTTCAGTTGGGTCATAATGTTCTCACCATATGCTGTTATTAACTTAAAAGTGATGAAAGCAGAGGATAATACTCCTTCTTTAAATCACCAGGTGGGGCGAGAGGGATGGGGTTGTGTGGAGGTGGGGTCAAGAGCTGAGGAAAGGCTTTTAACAGTACACTTGGTATTTACTTCCCTGAACTGTTCAGGAGAAGGGTAACCCTTTGAGATTATAACCTATTAACTGTGTAGGAAAGAACTACAGATTCAACTGCTGGTTCAAATCGAAGGTAGACACAAAATGCTGGAGTAAGGGGTGGGGGAGAAAGGGGTGGGGAAGTGGGGGGAAGGGGGGTAGGGGGGTGGGAGGGGGTGGGGGGAGGGGGAGAGGGGAGGGGGAGGGCGGGTAGTGGGGGAGGGGAGCGGGGGAAAGAGGGGGGGAAAGAGGTAGGAAAGAGGGGGGGGAGAAGAAGGGGGGGAAAGAGGGGGTGAAAGAGGGGGGGGAAAGAGGGGGGAAAGAGGGGGGGGAAGAGGGGGGGAAAGAGGGGGTGGAAAGAGGGGGGGGGAAAGAGGGGGGTGGAAGAGGGGGGGGAAAGAGGGGGGGAAAGAGGGGGGGGGAAGAGGGGGGGGAAAGAGGGGGTGGAAAGAGGGGGGGGAAAGAGGGGGGGGAAGAGGGGGGGGAAAGAGGGGGTGAAAGAGGGGGGGGGAAGAGGGGGGGAAGGGGGGGAAAGAGGGGGGGGAAGAGGGGGGGGGAAGAGGGGGTGGAAAGAGGGGGGGGAAAGAGGGGTGGAAAGAGGGGGGGGAAAGAGGGGGTGGAAGAGAGGGGGGGGAAAGAGGGGGTGGAAAGAGGGGGGGGAAGAGGGGGGGGGAAAGAGGGGGTGGAAAGAGGGGGGGGAAAGAGGGGGTGGAAAGAGGGGGGAAAGAGGGGGGGAAAGAGGGGGGGGAAGAGGGGGGGGGAAAGAGAGGGGGGAAAGAGGGGGGGGGAAAGAGGGGGGGGAAGAGGGGAGACACTTTTAAGAAGCCAGAGATACACAGCTGTGAAGTTTAGCGGGCATTTAACATTACCGGTCGGTTATCCTTGCTTCTGAAAACTCCTGCTTACGTTTTTTTTTCACCAATGAGCCAATGAAAATGACCGGTCAGCAAAGGCGATGAACTAAAACTACCTACGACTACCTCGACTACCCATAACTACAGGGCGACCCCACTACCACTGCACCTACGACTACAGGATTATTGGTTTTCTCCATGGCGACCAATGTTGAAAAATTTGCGGCAACCATACTGAGGCTGCGACTAGTTCCCAGAAAGCGGGAACTCCTCGCGACCATGAAGGAGACTCACCAGAGACCACCAGCGAACATGTGGCGACCATGTGGCGAGCGCAGAGTCACCTGCACTCGCCTGAGAAGTCGCCTGTGGGACAGGCCCATAACCCTATCTCATCCAGAGACTTGAGAAGAATGGGCTGGATTGTACTGATCTTATTCTACGCACACCCCCATTAGTTTTGGGTGAATTATCGTCACATGTACCGAGGTACAGTGATAAGCTTTGTTTTGCATGCAATTCATTCAGGTGAGATAATACTGTACTTAAATACAATCAAGTCAAACTCAAGTTCAATAGGCAGAGCGGAGAGGAAGATACACAACTCCCACCTGCCTGCGTTTGGTCCATATACCTCCAAACCTGTCGTATCCATCCATGTACCTGTCTAACTGTTTCTTAAATGTTGGGATAGTCGCAGCCTCAACTACCTCCTCTGGCAGCTTGTTCCATAAACACACCATTGTTTGTGCGAAAAAGTTACCCCTCGGATTCCTATTAAATATTTCCCCCTTCACCTTAAACCTTTGTCCTCTGGTCCTTGATGTACCTGCTGTGGGCAAGAGACTCTGTGCATCCACCCAATCTATACACTCACTAAACTAAACTAAACTTTAATCTTTTTCACTAAACTAAATTCTAACCTAAGAATAGGTGGAGACCATCGAGGGCCATTGCAGAACAACAGAAAGAAAGGTAGGAAGATATGTTTTAGTTAATTTTTTTCCCTTTCGGTTTATTTTTTCACACTATAATCCTATAAATAACACTCAATGCTTTATAGCCACAACAGAAAACCAAGGAAGTTTAAGAATGGATTCACACTTCATTGATTGTAGATTATACCTCACTGGAAGCGGCACCTTTTAAAAGAAAAAAAACATTTAAATTTTTCCGAACAAGTAGTAGTAACCCATAGGAAATTGAAGACAGACACGAAAGTGTGTGTTGGATGAGTCACACATGGGTTCTTTTAATCTCAGTGAAGGCAAATGATTCAAGTTTGTAACATGGGAAGAATGTGTGTATTTCAAAGGGCCTGTTTCTCTATTGTTAATGTCCCAAGCACTGAGCCCAGCTTTTAACATCATAATGAAGGATGCTCCTGATGGATTATCTGGAGATAGGATTAATTCCTTCACAGCTACTCTGGAGGCGAGACTTTTCAGTCCTGGGTACACAAGAAATCGCACTGCTCACACTTTATCTCATTTTCAAACTCTGCTGTGAATCAAATGCCTCCCCCACCCCCCCCCCCCCCCTGTATCCCCGTTTAGTTTTGAAGTGAAATACCATCTTGACTATAAGCTGTGGGGACGAGTGAAGATCGAAATGAGTCCATGTGGAGGATTTACATTCAGACCTCAATGGAGCCCGACTCTTAAAAATGTTGATGAGAGAAAAAAAGATTACATTTTTAATGGAAACATGAATTGTTTGCAGTGTAGGAGGAAAGAGGAGAGGGGAGGGTTATTGGGACCTTCTCAAAATGTGTAAATTGTCTTTCAGTTAGGGGTAACCCGAGTTAACGGACTGTTGCTGCTGCAAGACTTATCATTTCCTGCAGCGACGTTTTACATGAGCTTGTTGGATCAATATGCTCTTATATATCTTTATCAAGATTCCAGACATTTGTATTAATGGACTATTTATTGGCAAGTTTGATATCTCAATAACTATGAAGACTGTTTATTTTTTCCATGTTGGGACATTGTTCCAATTAGCAAAACTATACTTTTTTGCAGATTGTGTTGTCTGGTTATATTTTGTCTCAATTCAATTGTATTAGAGCAAACCTGAACTACTGTCTACCTCATTGGAGACCCTCGGACTATCTTTGATCGGACTTTACTGGCTTTATCTTGCAATAAACATTATTCCCTTGATCATGTATCTGTGCACTGTGGACGGCTCGATTGTAATCACGTATTGTCTTTCCGCTGGCTGGTTAGCACGCTAACAAAAGCTTTTCACTGTACCTCGGTACACGTGACAATAAACTGAAGCCGAACTAAAGTTAACTTGATTACAAGCCTCTGCAGTTTCCAAGATTTCCAAAATGAGAAATTACTTATCCTTCCCTCAATGTTTTGTTATTTTTCTCGCTTTGACATTGCACTTTCAAATACAATCAAGAGCAGCAATTAGACTGTAAATTTATTTTAATATTTAAAACAACTCTTAGAGCTGCAAGTGGTTCAATGTTGTCAAGGCTGTGCAGTGAATTATCAGAGTCAAACAGACAAGCGGCAATTTAACACTGGGAAGAGATCTGGCCGTCGGAAGCTTAATAAATGGGAAGATTTAGAAGGATCACTGGCAAGATGTGAAGAGTATACAGATTTTTCTTTCCCACCAGACAGAAGGGGTACAGTGGTCATCGGGATGTAAATCAAAGTGTGGGAGGACTGGTGAAGGGTTCAGAAGTGCAGAAAGCTTGGGAGATGGATGGCTCGTGGCTGTTGCTACAACAGGCAGGGGAGTATATTGCAACTCAGAGCAAGTACAGAAATGAAACAGTGAATGAGCAGATCTATTTTCACCAGATCATTTAGTTTAGTTTATAGATACAGCGCGGAAGCAGGTCCTTCGGCCCACTGAGTCCGCGCCGACCAGCGATCCCACACTATCCCACACACACGCGAGGCAATTTTACATTGATACCAAGCCAATTAACCTACAATTTGTACCACTTTGGCGTGTGGGAGGAAACCGAAGATCTCGGAGAAAACCCACGCAGGTCACGGGGAGAACGTACAAACTCCGTATAGACAGCACCCGTAGTCGGGATCGAACCCGGGTCTCTGGCGTTGTAAGGCAGCAACTCTACTGCTGCGCGCCACTGTGCCACCATGGAAAGTGCTATCCAGCCTGGAGTAAATGTGGCATTATATAGACACAAAATGCTGAAGTGAATGCATGTTGGCCTTCATTGTGAGAGAATTTGAGCTTAGGAGCAAGGAGGTCCTAATGCAGTTGTACAGGGCCCTGGTGAGACTGCATCTGGAGAACTGTGTGCAATTTTGGTCTCCTCATTTGACGAAGGACATTATTGCTATTGAGGGAGTGCAGCGTAGATTCACATGGTTAATTACCGGGATGGCGGGACTGACATATGATGAAAGAATGGGTCGACTGAGCTTGTATTCACTGGAATTTAGAAGGATGAGAGGGGATCCTATAGAAACATTTAAAATTCTTAAAGAATTGGGCAGGCTAGATACAGGAAAAATGTTCCCGATGTTGGGGGAGTCCAGAACCAGGAGTCACAGTTCAAGAATAAGGGGTAGGCCATTTAGGACTGAGATGAGGAAAATGTGAATCTGTGCAATTCTCTGCCACAGAAGGCAGTGGAGGCTAATTCACTGGATGTTTTCAAGAGAGAGTTAGGGCTAACGGAAACAAGCGATATGGGGAGAAAGCACGAACGGGGTCCTGATTTTGGATGATCAGCCATGATCATATTGAATGGCGGTGCTGGCTCGACAGGCCGATGGCCTAGTCCTGCACCTGTTTTCTATGTTTCTATGATTCTATTTGTAACTCAGCGGGACAGACAGCATCTCTGGAGAGAAGGAATGGTTGGCGTTTTGGGTCGAAACCCTTCTTCGGACCTGAAACGTCACCCACTCCTTCTCTCCGGAGATGCTGCCTGTCCCACTGAGGTACTCCAGCATATTGTGTCTATCTTTGGTTTAAACCAGCATCTGCAGTTCTTTCCTACGTAAATTTGGCATTACCGTTTACCGAGGACAAAAAGCCTTTCACTTCTGCTATACTCTCCACATCTCTTGCAGGGCATGATAAAGAGTTTAAAAGCCAATACATTAGCTTTGAAGTATGAATGCTGATGTAATGAAGGAAACACGGCAATTAAAGTGCACACCGCAAGCTGCCATTAATGGGAATGTGATAATGACCAATCTGCTTTTCTTCGCAATATTGAACTAAGGATAAATATTGGCCAGTGCCCAAGGATATCTCCGCTGGTCTTTTTTGAAATAGTACTATGAGATTTTTTTTACATCTATCTGGGAGAGGGGACCGGATCTCTGGTTTATGTCTCAACTGAAAGACATCGCCTCTAACAGCAAACAACTCCCCAACCACGGCACCAGAGTAAGTTCATAAGTGATAGAAGTAGAACTAGGCCATTCAGACAATCAAGTCTACTCCACCACTCACTCATGGCTGATCTATCTTTCCCTCTCAACCCTATTCTCCTGCCTTCTCCCCAGAACCCCTGACACCTGTACTAATCATGAACCTGTCAATCTCTACCTTAAAACTAACCATTGACTTGGCTACCATTAAAAATAGCCATTGACTTGGCAATGAATTCCACAGATATACTACCCTCTGACAAACAACATTGCCTCCTCATCTCCTTTCTAAATGTACGTCCTTTTATTCTGAGGCTGTGGCCTCTGGTCCTAGACTCTCCCACTAGTGGAAACATCCGCTTCACATCCATTCTATCCAAGCCTTTCACTATTCATATCCTATCTTGAGATAACACAATACCTGGTAACTGACAACCTCCGACAGCCTCGACCCGAAACGTCACCCATTCCTTCTCTGCAGAGATGCTGCCTGTCCTGCTGAGTTACTCCAGCTTTTGGTGTTGACCTCTGCATATAACTCTTGTAGAATGCATCAAAGATATTTGGAGTTAAAGAGCAAAGGTCTGAATATATCAGTTCAGTTCAGTTGATTGTCACGTGTACCGAGGTACAGTGAAAAGCTTTGGTTGCGTGCTATCCGGCCAGCGGAAAGACAACACATGATTATAATCGAGCCATTTACAGCATATAGATACATGATAAGGGAATAACGTTTGGGGCAAGGTAAAGCCAGCAAAGACCGATCAAGTGTTAAAGAAGGAACTGAAGAAGGGTTTTGGCCCGAAACGTTGCCTATTTCCTTCGTTCCATAGATGCTGCTGCACCCGCTGAGTTTCTCCAGCATTTCTGTGTACCAAAGACCGATCAAGGATAGTCTGAGGGTCACCAAAGAGGTAGATAGTATATCAACACTGCTCTCTGGTTGTGGCATATATGTCTTAGCCCTTGCAGTTGTCCAAATCTGATGTGCTCGATCAGTTTTATTTCTATTCAACCCAAGAGCTGATTATTTGTTTTGGCCAAGCATCATTAGTGATTATAGCCTTGTGTATCAAACACAAAACACTATAATTTTCAGTAATCTGGACTATAGCCTTTTGTTAATAGGGTTGCATCGCGTTAATCTTTATTTCACTGGATTCTGGGAAGAGGGAACGGCTGGAGTGGACGGTGGAGTCTCCTCCAGATCTGGAGACTCGAAACCTGTGATTTTATCCTTTGTTTCTCGAAAACGGAAAATTCGATGACTCAGCGGTAGAGTTGCTGCCTTACAGTGCTGGAGCAAATCCTGGCTAGGGTTACTTGTTTGTACGGAGTTTGTACGTTCTCCCCGTGACCTGCGTGGGTTTTCTCCGAGATCTTCAGTTTCCTCCCACACTCCAAAGGCGTACCTGTTTGTAGTTTAATTGGATTGATATAAATGTAAAAATTGTCCCTAGTGTGTAGAATGGTGTTTGGGTGCGGGAATCGTCAGTCAGTGATTTGAACTCGGTGGGCCGAAGGACCTGTTTCCGCGCTGTATCTCTAAACTAAACTAAACTAAAAGTAATTTTGCCAATGATTAAGACTATTTAAACCAGAGTCTGAAGTCAAAGACATTCCCATACATTATCCCCAGCATGCATGGTATAAAATATGTATTACTTATGCTTCAGGCTTCCCGCTGAGCCGCGGTTGCGGACCGGGAATGTCCGGAGGCCTTTAATCAATGTGCCGCCGTCCGGAAGGTCGCGGAGAAGCCGGGGCCGGAGCCCCGCCAGTCGGAGCGGGGGCTTCGTTGGTCGGTGGAGTCCCGCGGGTCGGAGTCCGCTGCCGACGGCCCCTGGGCCAGAGGAGCCCGCGGCTGGGGCCTGGGCAGGCACCACGGAAGCATCAGGAGGGGACCCGGCAGTGATAGTGGAGAGTCGGGGCAGTGGTCGACCGACGGACGAGGACGGACCACGTGGAAGTTAGGACACCGCTGCCGAGCGGTGGAACAAAGAAGGACCCGGCTTGTGGAGGCCACCGTTAGGATGGGGGGTGGGGGCAAAAACCGGTGCAGGGTACTTTGCAACTTGTTGGCGCCCTTTAGGTGGCGACTGTTTGCATACCTTGGGCATGCAAGCAAAGAATTTCACTGTGACTTGTCACATGTGACAATAAAGTATTCATTCATTCATTCATGTACTGTGGAGTCAAGAATGCAAGATAGTGGAGCCATGTTTGATTTTGAAAGAAGGGCTGACCTTCTGGTGTCCTGCAGTGCATGAATTAGTCCTTTCACCTTGAGGTCAGCCTCAGATAAGTGGTGAAAATATCACTGTGTGTTGCAGTTTTACAAAACTGGTCTTTAAAACTGAGGGGGAGATGAGGCTCCCTGGCCATACACTATGTCCATTCAGCAATGAAACAATGGATGCCTTCACCCATTCAAATGCAAACTCTGCATCTGCCAATACTGCCTGAAGTTCTTAAGTACAGAAGGACTTGATTTAATGTTCGTAACTGATGCTGGTCACTTCTTCAGCCAGTTCCAGTCCCAGAGATACTGATTACCAGATGTGTACATACTCAGACAGTCGTTCTGCCGGATCCATATGTAACGCAATAAGACGGCATGTTATAAAATGTGGTCCATATGTTTTGTCCATTTTTTGTAGTGTACAGGTGGATATCGTCTTGTGTTACACTATCTGCAACCACGCTGCTACAGAAACTGTAACTCATGCAAATTTCTATCATTTTTTTCGGACTTTAGTCTCCAGAGATACAGTGCGGAAACAGGCCCTTCAGCCCACCGAGTCTGCTCCAACCAGCTATCACCCCTCTCACTAACACTATCCCACACGCACTAGGGGCAATTTTGCAACTTACCAAGCCAATTAGCCGACAAACCTGCTCATCTTTGGAGTGTGGGAGGAAACTGGAGCACCCGGGGAAAACCCACGCAGGTCACGGGGAGAAGGTAGAAACTCCGCACAGACAGCGTCCACAGTCAGGTTCGCACCCGGGTCTCTGGTGCAGTGAGGCAGCATCTCTACCGCTGCGCCACCGTGCTGCCCAATGTGACCGAGTGGGTAAAGGACAGTGAGCAAGGTGGGCTCACTCCAAAGATGGACACAAAATGCCAGGGTAAGGCAGCATCTCTGGGGGAAAGGAATAGGTGACGTTTCAGGTCGAGACACTTCTTCAGTCTTCTTGAGCTCTTCTTGAACCAGCATCTGCAGTTCCTTCCTGCACACACGGTTGGGGCACTGCTCCCTGGACCTGGGTCAACCTGCAACAAACATTATTTGTTGGTGAAGAAATTGTGGGAAAAATATGATTACTCTGCTTCAAGTGACAAGCGATCATTTATGCCCTTCTTGAGCAGTCATAGAAACATAGAAAACAGGCCAGCACCCCCATTCAATATGATCATGGCTCATCATCCAAAATCAGTACCCCGTCCCTGCTTTCTCCCCATATCCCTTGATTCCATTAGCCCTAACTCTCTCTTGAAAACATCCAGTGAATTAGCCTCCACTGCCTTCTGTGGCAGAGAATTCCACAGATTCACAACTCTATGAGTGAAGAAGTTTTTTCTCATCTCAGTCCTAAATGGCCTACCCCTTATTCTTAAACTGTGACCCCTGGTTCCGGACTCCCCCAACATGGGGAACAGTCAGATCGGGCTTCAGCTTAACATCTGTGCTGAGGGATGGCTGTGTAGAATGGGGACCCGGCGTGGTGGGACCGCCATGATGGACGGTGGTAGAACAAAGGGGGAGCCGGTGTGGGGGAGGGGGGGGGGGGGCACTCTAGTTTAGAATCTTCTGCTCAGGGGATAAGCCTGCGTGCGTTCGTTCGTTTGTTCGTTCGTTCATTCCAGTGAAGACGCTGTGCACACGGCAGCCAGCCAACACTCGCTTGTGTTTTTTCTTTTTGTTTCTCACTTTTAAATTCAAGTTTTCGTGTACCTTGTTGTGTTGTGACTGTCGCAGAACAATTTCCCTCCGGAGATGAGCAAAGTTTTACCGTATCATATCGTATCGTACGAAGCGACTTTCTCTCAGCAGCTCACTGTAAGGTCCAGATTAGGTGTACAAGTGCGTTAAGTTGGACATAAACCGACAGCCTTCTGACACACAGGTGACGGTGGTCCTAATCCACGGGGAAATATGAGCAATGAAGTCAGTAATTTATCAGAGTGGATTTACAAATTGAATCTGGAGGCAGTCAGTCAGGGCCAGCTGAGCAGCCAAAAGCAGAACTTCCCCTGATACCAAATACTTTGTGCATTTTAAGTTTTCCCGATGACTTTACGCGCGCAGTATGTATTTCCAGCACGGAAGAAATAAAAACATACCTGAAAAGGTGTTGGATCTGGAAGTAGCAGTGGTTATTGGTCAGAGTTTGTGTGCTGCAAATAAACGTTGTACATCCTTCAAATGAATCAGGTCGTGACAAGCTGGAAGCTCTTGATGTAGAATGTAGAAACAAGGAGTGTAGAAAGGGAACTGCAGATGCTGGTGCGGTCTGAAGAAAAGTTCCCACCAGAGACAAAGTTCGTTTGCGGGCGATTCATGGTCAGCGTGGACTTGATGGGCCCAAGGCCTTGTTTCCATACTGTTTCTCTAAACTAAACTTAACTCAGAGACCCTTATATTACAACCTTTTAAACATAGAAACATAGAAAATAGGTGTAGGAGTATGCCATTTGGCCCTTCGAGCCAGCACCGTGATCATGGCTGATCATCCACTAACAGTAACCTGTTCCTGCCTTCTCCCCATATCCCCATGATTCCGCTAGCCCCAAGAGCTCTATCTAACTCTCTTTTAAATTAATCCAGTGAATTGGCCTCCACTGCCTTCTGTGGCAGAGAATTCCACAAAATCACAACTCTCTGGGTGAAAGAGTTTTTTCTCATCTCAATCCTAAATGGCCTACCCTTTATTCTTAGACTGTGGCCCCTGGTTCTGGACTCCCCCAACATTGGGATCATTTTTCCTGCATCTACATTGTCCAGTCCTTTTATAATTTTATATGTCTAATCATCTCTGGCCTATGTCCAACCATCTCTCACCTGTATCCACCTGTCACTTGCCAGGCTTTGTCTGTCCCCCACCCCTCTTCCAACTTCCTCACCCCCTCCTCCAATCAGTCTGAAAAAGTCCAGACTCAAAACGTCACCTATCCATGTTCTCCAGAGATGCTGCCTGAACCGCTGAGTTACTCTAGCACTTTGCGTCTATCTTCTGTGGAAACCAGGAACAGTCGATGCTGGTTTACAAAGGAAAGACACAAAATGCTGGAGTAACTCAGCAGGTCAGGCAGCATCCATGGAGAACATGGGTAGGTGATCTTTCGGGTCAAGAACCTTCTTCAGACTCTGATAGGGTGGTGGGGGGGGGGGGGGTGGGGATGGGGGATGAAAAGGTTCTACTAATAAAAAAACGACAGTCTGATGAAGGGTCTCGACCCTAAACATCACCCATTCCTTCTCCAGTGATCCTGCCTGTCCTGCTGAGTTACTCCAGCTTTTTGTATCCATCTTCGATTTAAATTAGCATCCACAGTTCCTTGCTACACATATTTCCAGAGATGTTGCTTGTCTCTCTGAGTTACTCCGGCACTTTGTGTCTTTTTATGTAAACCAACACCTGCAGATCCTTGTTTCTACATTATAACAATAATTTGTGGTCTAATTCCTTTTTGGGAATCAGTAGGACAACATTCAGTATCACTGGGAATGAGTGGGTTAACATATGATGAGCGTTTGACGGCATTGGGCCTGTAGTCGC
Source organism: Malacoraja senta (assembly GCA_038087875.1). Lineage (NCBI taxonomy): Eukaryota > Metazoa > Chordata > Chondrichthyes > Rajiformes > Rajidae > Malacoraja > Malacoraja senta. Next base: position 21,920,049 of record CM075989.1, read on the forward strand.
TGGAGTTTAGAAGGATGAGGGGGAACCACATTGAAGCTTACCGAATAGTGAAAGGCCCGGATAGAGTTGATGTGGAGAGGATGTTTCCACTAGTGGAGGAGTCTAGGACCAGAGGCCATAACCTCAGAATACATTAACGTACTCTTAGAATGGAGATGACTAGGAATTTCTTGAGTCAGAGGATGGGGAATCTGTGGAATTCATTGCCACATAAAGTTGCGGAGGCCAAACAATGGATATTTTTACAGTGGAGATTGACAGTAAGGGTGTCAGAGCAAGGTTATGAGGAGCAGGCAGGAGAAGGCAGAAAGATAGATCAGCCATGATTGAATGGTGGAGTAGGCTTGATGGGCTGAATGGCCTAATTCTGTTCCTATAACATGAACTTATGAACTATTTTTAACTCTTGTCCTTTGTTGCTGTCATTAGTGTTCCAGGTTGGCTTGCATATGCTTGACCCATGGGATGGTTATCAGGAGGTAGATAAAAGTGCTGGAGAAACTCAACGGGTGCAGCAGCATCTATGGAGCGAAGGAAATAGGCAACGTTTCGGTCCGAAACGTTGCCTATTTCCTTCGCTCCATAGATGCTGCTGCACCCACTGAGTTTCTCCAACACTTTTGTCTACCTTCGATTTTCCAGCATCTGCAGTTCCTTCTTAAACGAATGGTTAACAGGATATTATTTGACTTACACCCCCACACCAATTGTCTCATTCCTTGTGGAATGTTCCAGTGGGCACTGGAAGTCTTTGTCTGCCTTTTTTTGTATTTTGGAACAAAAAGCATGTGGCTCTAACCATTTCCTTGTTCGTTTTTGATGCCTTGTGCGGGCTTTTAAATCATTTGGAATCATTAGCATTAACAATTGTTTCTTTACACCCAACGGACTCAAAGGAATAAATAATGAAAGGCATATCTGTTGGCTGCTTTAACTAACCACGTCCGTGGTGACTTACTACACACTGTACATCCTGAATAAGCGTCACATTCTCCTGAATCAGAGTTAGACAATTTCCTACCGTGGTCATCTTAGTCCACGGCAGTGATTTGGTTAAAATTCTACGTTTACTGTCAAATTCTACTGTCAAAGCTGCCACAGCCAGACATGAAAACAGTTTTCATCCACGAGTAGTTGCTCTACTCAACAGCCAAAAATCTGTAGCCTCCCTTTGATCTGGTATTTTGTTGGTTCACATGCTTGATCACATGTATTATCATTAATGTTTTATTATTATTAATGTTTATTGTTTTCCGAGTCATTCGTAACTGTCACTGTATGTCACTTTGTTACTTGTGGGCGGAGCACCAAGGCAAATTCCTTGTATGTGAATACTTGGCCAATAAACTTACTTACTTACTTACTTCTATTCATGACTGAATTGGTTGAAAGATGCAGCATGGAAACAGGCCCTTCAGCCCACCCAGTCCGCGCTGACCATTGATCACCCGCTCGCACAAGTTCTATGCTATCCCACTTTCATATCCACTCCCTACATACTGGGGCCAAAGATCTTACAAACCCACACAACTTTGGGATGTGGTAGGAAACCAGAGCACCCGGAGGAAACCACACTGCCACAGAAGGCTGTGGAGGCCAAGCCAATTAATATTTTTAAGGTGGAGATTAATAGATTCTTGATTGGTGTCAGGGATTAGGGGGAGAAGGCAGGAGAACGGGGTTGAGAAGAAAAGGATATATCAGCCATGATCGAATGGCAAAGTAGACTTGATGGGCTGAATGGCCTAATTCTGCTCCTATAACTTATGAACTTGTGAACTTATGAACTTATCAAACTATAGTCAATAGACAATAGGTGCAGGAGTAGGCCATTTGGCCCTTCGAGCCAGCACCGCCATTCAATGTGATCATGGCTGATCATCCCCAATCAGTACCCCGTTCCTACCTTCTCCCCATATCCCCTGACTCTGCTATTTTTAAGAGCCCTATCTAGCTCTCTCTTGAAAGCATCCAGAGAACCTGCCTCCACCGCCCTCTGAGGCAGAGAATTCCACAGACTCACCACTCTCTGTGAGAAAAAGTGTTTCCTCGTCTCCGTTCTCACAGGGAGAACGTGCAAACTCCTCACTGACAGCTCCCGAGGTCAGGATTGAACTCGCATCCAAAAACGTAGCCAGAAGTCTTAATCTCTCACGAAGGTACTTCGACCATCCTTACTAATTCCCAATCCCTAAACACTTGCCCCATCCTTGGCCAGTAGTACTGGCCGCCCTTTGCTAAATAATTTGATATCTCCTACGTTGGCAGCTGATGCATCAGTGGTGATCATTGATTTTAGTTTAGTTTAGAGATATAGCATGGAAGCAGGCCCTTTGGCCCACCAAGTCCGCGCTGACCAGCGATCACCCCTGTACACTAGCACAATTCTACACCCTAGGGACAATTTCCAATTTTTACCAAAGCCAATTATCCTACAAACCTGCACGTCTTTGGAGTGTGGGAGGAAACCCGAGCACCCGAGGGAAACCCACGTGGACCAAACCCGTGTCTCTGGTGTTGTAAGGCAGCAACTCTACCGCTGCGCCACCGTGCCGCCCCTCCTGGTACCTTCTCCTTCTTAACAGAGGGGTTTCATGTCTTCACAGCGTACGAGGGGCATTAGTGAGTGGTTGCCTCGCACTGCAGCCACAGTGAGTGGATTCAGGACAAGAATGCTCCGGGCATTGTGTACAGTGCCAGTCTTGTCCATTGAAAACCAACTCCAGTTGTGTGAAATTAACAACAGGTTTGAATCGTATGAATTTGCATGCACACTATTTTAATAGGCCAAAGAATTTTTTTGAATAATTAAATTGAATCCATAATCTATTACCTTCTGAACCTTCTGAATGTTGTAGTCGGCAGGGCAGTACTCTGCATATCGCCAACTTGGACAATTTTACATTTATACCGAGCCAATTAACCTACAAACCTGTACGTCTTTGGAGTGTGGGGGGAAACCGAAGATCTCGGAGAAAACCCACGCAGGTCACGGGGAGAAGGTACAAACTCCGTACAGACAGCACCCGTAGTCGGGATCGAACCCGGGTCTCTGGTGCTGCATTTTGCTGTGAGGCAGCAACTCTACCGCTGTGCCACCGTGACCGCCCTATTAGTGCACGCTGTTGCTAAAAGCCTCGCTTAAAGACAGCGTGGAACGGGCAAACTAGACAGAGAGATTCAGACCACCAGCTTGGCACGGTGGCGCAGTGGTAGAGTTGCTGCCTTACAGCGCCAGAGACCCGGGTTCGATCCCGACCACGGGTGCTGCCTGTTCGCAGTTTGTACGTGACCTGCGTGGGTTTTCCTCGGGTTCTTCAGTTTCCTCCCACACTCCAAAGACCTGCAAGTTTGCAGGTTAACTGGTTTGGTAAAAAAGTAAAATTGTCCCTAGTGTGTGGGGATCGCTGGTCGGCGCGGACTCAGTGGGCCGAAGGGCCTGTTTCCGCTCTGTATCCCTAAACCACACTAAACACTCGACTGGTGTGCTTCAGATTCTACGGCAATCCGTTTATCTCCGATCCACATTCCTACAGGGAGAGGCTACACAGGGGAACGTAACCTTTGTGAATTTCTACCCCTTGCACCTGTTTAGCCCCAGGGACAGTTTGAGGAGAGGCTACGGAACTTGGTAGGCCTTGATATTCGCGCGAGCAATATTGCCGTACTCGAGTCCGTAATTGGTGCATGTGTTGGCTTCAAGGCGCGGAGAGGAGGAAACCCCAGTGTGATCTTTGAATGGGGCTACAGGCTTACGCCAGGTGCCAAATTAGAGCTCAATTAGACCGGGTCTGAAAATGCAAAGTCTGTGAAACACTTTGAAATTGAACGCTAGATTTATGTTGCAAATGCCACATTATTTTTCCATTCCAAGCAATTATGCCAGGAAACCAATCACCCTCTCACACAATGCTGAGTACCACAATTTTGTCGCATAAATCTTGTCAGTATAATTGCATCACTGCACTGGTAGGGATGAACACCCATGATAAACATGCAAGTAGAAATTTACAGGTGGAATAAATAAGTTATATTTATAAAATGGTCAGATCCGAAACGGCCTGTTGCAAGCGATGCTAATTGGGTTACATATAGCGCTATTTCAGGCAGATAATGGCTGGGGTAGGAATGAGAACTCATTACATCCAGTTTACAGCCAAACCTGTCTGAGCAGGTCCTGTTTAGCAAAACGTATCTAACTCTTCAGGGGCCTGGCGGGGTAAATGTAGAGCGGTATTCAGGACCCAGGGGTCAGACTGCCCTCGTTTTTATCCTGCCTACTTAGGATGGAAACGAGGAGGAATCTCTCGCAACTCTGCCGCTGCGCCACCGTGCCGCTGGGCTGTCTTCGGAAATGAGCAGAAATCCTTTGCCAAGGATGTGTTACAAATCCAACAGCATGGGGCGACTCAGTCGATGTTTGGCTGGCGGATACGAGGAGAGATCTCTGCGCTCACAGGCACTGGTGAATCTTCAGGCTCCCCCCACCCAGGGAGGGACTGAGTCACTGAGTACAGGTCCACCAACGTGTTACATCATCTAGCCCGCTTCACCCACCCCCCCACTCCCCCCTCCCCCAATTAATCCGGACAAAATCCCCCCCCCCCCCACCCCGGAAATGTGGCGCCTGGGCCGGGTGAGGTGGCACCCCGCTCCTCCCTTTAATTAAACCCCACTAACCATTCCTCAGTCCACCGGTCCTGGCCACATGTAGCCGACAGATCCGTTCCCACAGACGACTTAAGAATTCTTAGATTAGGAATAAGGAGTAGGCCATTTAGAACGGAGACGAGGAAACACTTTTTCTCACAGAGAGTGGTGAGGCTGTGGAATTCTCTGGATGCTTTCAAGAGAGAGTCTGAGGCAGGTTCTCTGGATGCTTTCAAGAGAGAGCTAGATAGGGCTCTTAAAAATAGCGGAGTCATGGGATATGGGGGAGAAGGCAGGAACGGGGTACTGATTGGGGATGATCAGCCATGATCACATTGAAGGACGGTGCTGGCTCGAAGGGCCGAATGGCCTACTCCTGCACCTATTGTCTGTTGTCTATTGACTTCCGAGAATGTATAAACTCCCTGCAGACAAGCACCCCGATTATACCAAGCCAATTAGCCTGCAAACCTGCACGTCTTTGGAGTGGGGGAAGAAACCGGAGCACCCGGAGTGAACCCACGCAGGTCACGGGGAGAACGTAACAAACTCCGTGTAGACAAGCACCCGTAGTCAGGATCGAGCCCGGGTCGCTGGCGCTGTGAGACCGCAACTCTACCGCTGCACCACCGTCGTCAGGAATGAGCGAAAATCCTTCTAGTATCACAAATTAACAGCATGGAGTGACTCAATCAATGTGTGGGAAAGAACTGCAGATGCTGGTTTAAATAGAAGAGAGACACAGAGAGCGAGACAGGCAGCATCTCTGGAGAGAGGGAATGGGTGACGTTAGGGGTCGAGACCCTTCTTCAGACTGGTCTAGCTAGTCTGAAGATCTAGACGTCTGAAGATCTCAACTAGTTTGAAGAAGGTTCTCGACCCGAAACGTCACCCATTCCTTCTCTCCAGAAATGCTGCCTGTCCCGCTGAGTTACTCCAGGTTTTTGTGTCTCTCTGCGACTCAATCAATGTTTGGCTTGTGGATATGAAGATTTAAATGCAATCAGTCAGATTTTATTTGAAAACAGAACCACCATTATTTCATTTCGACTTGTAAAGAATCCCAACATTTTATTCATACATTTGTTCTCTTAAAAGTATTTTTGTCCACAGAAGGGTTATTTTAATGCATTCGCTGTGATGCACCATTTCATTGCAAAAGGAACGCGAGAACAATAATTCTCTAAGTCCTGTTTTGTCTGAAGGGTAATGGTTGATGTTGCTGGTGAGAGGTGTTTAGATTAGACTCAGTGCATCTTGCACTCTCCTCTCTCCTGCCTGTCTGTGGCGTATTACTCTGTCTGCATCGGGCAAGGGGACAGCACAGTTTGGAGATGCCTCTATTTGTAATTAGGTCCCTACATTGGCATGACAAAAGAGCTGTTGGGCATTTAGTGGGTGGATTGCGATTCCTCCTCTCAGCATGCCTCGCGGAACCACAGGTTTGCCATGTCACTCACCCTTGGCACACAAAGGGGATTAAAAGAAAGACACAAAAGCAAAAGTACAAATCTATGCAGCAAATAACATCTCATTGCCAGACATTTCAATTTATATTGTTCTTGAGTTTTCTATCGTGAATATGCGCCTAATGATAATGACACACACACACACAAATGTACACACACACACACACTAGCACTTATAATTTTGTAATGGTAAATAATACACACACTCGCACACACACAGAATTTATAATTTTGAAATGATACATAGCACACACAAATACACATACTAGAACTTACAATTTTGGAATGACTAATAACACACACATGTACATGCACACACGCACACACACACGTACACATACACACATGCACGCGCACACGCACACGCGCACACGCACGCACACACGCACTAGAACTTACCATTTTAAATTTGATTTCTGCGAAAGAAGTATCATGTTTTGACTTTGCGGAATCTCTTTGTAAACAGCCCGGACAAAATGAGTTGATATTGCTTAATGCGCCAGAAATTAATACATAAAGATAAAACAACTGCATTATTTGTCACATTACACAGTGCAGCTCACTTTCACTGCACTTTACAAGTGCAATTGTGGAACAAGCTATGTGTCGCTCAAGGATGAAACAGAAGGCCATTTGATAGTCTCAATAAAATGTTTGATGAAAACATCATGATTGTTTAAACATGCTACTTCAGCATTGTGTTGTGAGTGAAGATTATGTCAAATTATAGGAGGAAACAAAGTCAATGTTGTCATTATGACTGTGGTCACATTCTTGTCAGCACAGCTCCTCGATATATTCAGTTGAAGATGCAACTGCCTAAACGTTTGTGCACTAAATGATAATTACAAAGACTCAAGGATGAAATTTGGAGAATGACAATATCAGCTTCATTTACCGGAGACGCAAGAAACTGCAGATGCTGGAAATTATTCACTTAGAATATCTTCCTCAAATAGCCCCCCCCCAAAAATCCATGAAACCTGAAAGAAAATGTGAAAATTATGGTTTTGATTGATTGAAGCCGTTCCTTCGACCCACAGGGTCCACACTGACCATTGAAAACCCGTTCACACTAGTTCTCATTGCATTGACTAATTAACCGACCAAGCTGCACATCATTTTTGAATTTAGACTTTGGCGATACAGTGCGGAAACAGGCCCTTCGGCCCACGAGTCCACGCCAACCAGCGATCACCCCGTACACTGGCACTATCCTACATACTAATGGCAATTTACAATTTTAATGAAGCCAATTAACTTACAAACCTGCACGTCATTGGGATTTGGGAAGAAACTGGAGCCCCCGGAAGAAACCCACACGGTCACAGGAAGAAGGTGCGAACTCCACATGGACAGCAGCCGAGGTCAAGATCAAAAGCAGGTCTCTGGCACCGTGAGGCAGCATCTCTATCAGTTGCGTCACTGTGCCAACCCATGGTAATGAAGGAGAAATGAGTACAGTATACTTCGCATACACATAATGTATGTGAGGCGAGGGGGGGAAAGATTAAATCGAAAATGAGGGGTAACTTTTGGTTGTATGGAACGAGCTGCCAGAGGAGGTAGTTGAGGCAGGTACTATCACAACTTTTAAGAAACATTTAGACCGGTACATGGATAGCATAGGTTAAGAGGGATATGGGCCAAACACAGGCAGTTGGGAGTAGTGTAGATGGTACATGTTGGTCAGTGTGGGCAAGTTGGGCCAAAGGGCCTGTTTCCGCGCTGTATGATTGTATGACTCTCTATATTTTGAAAGATGCTAGTCACAAAGCAATGACAGAACGGAACACTACATTTGATGGCCAGAAAGGAAACAGCTTTGTAATCTTTCTAGATTGTTGCATATCTTTCAACACATCTCCTGTCAGACAAGGAAGGTTATATTTGCAATCCTGCACTGGCTTTCATTGATAGTTAAACTTTCTATTTCGCATAGTTTCAAGCCAGTTTACATTGTATTGCAAAGTTTTAAGCCAACCACATTTTCAAATAGATTTTGTTTATACATAAAATTTGATGCCATTCCCCTTCACTCAAGGTGAAGGGGAAAAGATTTAATAGGAATCCGAGGGGTAACTTTTTCACACAGAGGGTGGTGGGTGTATGGAACAAGCTGCCAGAGGAGGTAGTTGAGGCTGGGGCTATCCCATCGTTTAAGAAACAGTTGGACAGGTACATGGATAGGACAAGTTTGGAGGCGCAGGCAAGTGGGACTAGGGTAGCTGGGACGTTGTTGGCCGGTGTGGGCGAGTTGGGCCGAAGGGCCTGTTTCCCCACTGTATCACACTCTATGACTCTGTGACTCTATGATACTTCATAAAATCTGAGACAATAGGATAATCTGCCCTTGGTCCATAAAGAATTAGGTTAAGAAAGTAGGAAAGATAACATTAGTATCCACTTTCCAACCTCACTGAGCCAATGTCAGCAGTATAATAACCTCCAATACAATAGGCATCATTATTTCTTAATTAAAGCAACTGGTAAAATATCTCCAACTACGTATTCAATGATTCAATGATCCTTTATTCACATCTACCTCGGTATAGTGAAATTCTTTGTTTTGCATATAACCTGGTAAAACCGTGTAAAAGACCTCACCTAGACAGTACAGAAGGATTGCCATGTTTTGGCGACGACAAAGTTATAACATTTCACCAAACATGCCGCCGCGTGCATTAAGTATTGGTAATAATTATTTTATTCCAACTGAAGGCAAATTTTGAACAGAGATTATACTTGGATCAAAAGGAGAGATAACAATTGGCCTGCACGATGAAGACAGGAGGGTATGGAATTGAGGGGGGTGTAACTGGGACGTCAGGTATCACCGTTGAGCCCTCTGGAGATGTTGTGGGCTTATCAATGAAACGTCAAAGAAGGAGGGTGCCCACCTGATGACCCTGTTGACTTACCCACCCGACCTTTCACCACTCCAATCCCACTGCAAATAGCAAGAGTGCCGACCTATTACAGGGATTGAAACATCAAGTCCTATTAGCTCTACTGAATATAGGTTCTTTTTTTATTTTTATTTTTTATTTTTTATTTATTAGAAGTACATTACATTACAACCACATACATTAGTACTCGTCACTTATGTCTTCTTACAATTAATGCACTCCATTTGTTTTTTACACGAGTAAAAGGAAAGGATAAGATTGAAAGAAAGAAGAAAGTGAAGGAAAAAGTGAGAGTGTAGAAAATGTGACAACAAAAAAGGACGAAGACCCTATAAGAACAAAATTAAAAACAAAAGACAAAGAGTTAAGAAACAGACCCTAGAAAAGAAGGAGAAAGAGAAAGCGGAAAAAGAGAGAAACAAATATTTTTATGAGCATTACGCAAATGGGACATACCAACTCTTCAACTAGCATCCCCCCTTACCTGACCTCAACTTTTTTTAAGGTACTTTTGCACCCTATATTTGTAATAATTCTATAAATGCAGACCACGTCAGGTGGAAGTGATCTGGTTGACCTGCTAGGATGAATATAGGTTCTGACGTGAAACATCACCTAGCCATGTTCTCCACAGATGCTGCCTGACCCTCTGAGTTACTCCAGCACTTTGTGTTTTGATCGAGATTCCGGCTTCTGCAGTCCCTTTTTTTGGATGCTGTTAAACACTGACAAAAACCAGATAGAGACGAGTTATCAGCTTGATACTAACTTCAGCCAAAAGTCAAAACTACCCAAATGCAAAATAATGGTCAGAGGGTCAATGGAAAAGGCACAAATAAGATAGCTGAATGCCATCATCCCAAAACCACTCTCAGTACACTTGGATTCAGAGTTACCAGAACAGGCAAAATACACATTGTACACAGAAATATAGATCTATGAGATTAATGTAAAGGTATAAACAGCTGCTTTAGGCAAGAACAAAAACAAAGAGGAATCATTTAGAGTCAGATGAAAAATCAGCACAAATAAAAGGAGAGATTTAGAAACAAGGAACTGCAGATGCTGGTTGATACAAAAGATAGACACAACGTGCTGGAGTAACTCAGCAGGTCAGGCAGCATCTCTGGAGAACACGGATACGTCCTGTCCTTTTTCTCCAAAGATGCTGCCTGATCCGTTGAGTTACTCCAGCATTTGCCCCGTAGCAGAAGCGTCCAGGTCGCGGGGGCTGGAAACTGGAAGTATCCCGAGCTAATTCTTGCTACCACCATCATCTATTGCAACAAGTGATGGCTCCCACTGATTGTCGCCCTTTTCAGGATGGATGATGACAGCGAATGTCAACATTTGTAACAAGATGGACACAAAAACGAAGACTCCAGCATTTTGTGTCTATGGTTGCCAGATTTACTTGTCGACAGCATGACCATTTTTTTCCACCAGGATTCAAAACCACAAAACAGATAGTACATGGAAGTCCATATTATTTTTAAATACACAGGCACTTCTTAAAGGGACTTCCACGGATGCTGCCTGAAACTCCTGCCCTTTGTGTTTACTTCTTCTATGTTTTGCTTAGTTAAGGGGTTTGAGCGCCCCTTAAACATAGTGACTGTATTTATCTCTACCCCTTTCTCTAGTGGGCAGTGGGCAGGTGCTATGGACCTGCACGGGAAGGTAGACGCTCCCGCCCCCATGAGTCTCGGGCAGATGGAGCTCATCAGCCTGGGAAGGCAGTCCATCTAGGAGAGGGAAAACTCAGATTTTACTCTGGACGGTAACATCGGGAGCCCGCGGGTCCCTGGTGGGAGGCCGCTTTTCAGAGCTCCCGCAACGGCAACTTCTCCCGCCCGAGTTGCAGGTTTGAAAATGACCTGGAGCGGGGCCTAACATCACCCGGCGCAGCTTTAATGGCCGCGGGACTTGCTAGCACCCGCCGGGGGCTCCAACATCAAGACCCGGAGCGCGGCCTTGCATCGCCTGGCGCGGCTTTAATGGCCGCGGGACTTATTTACCATCGCCCGCCGGGGGCTTTGACTCTGACATCGGGATGAGAATGTGGAGTGCAGGGGAGAGACAAGACTTTGCCTTCCATCACAGCGAGGAGGAGATTTGCTGTGATGGATGTTTGTGTAAATTGTGTTGTGTCTTGGTTCTTCTACTTGTTTGTATGACTGCAGAAACCAAATTTCGTTTGAACCTCAATGAGGTTCAAATGACAACAAATAAATTGTATCATTGCATCATTGTATCATTTAAAATCTCCACTGCCTTGTGGCCATATCCAATCATGGAAAAGGCTCCAGGAGTAAACCTCAAGAAAATCCGGAGTCGGAGCCCCTAAGGTAGTTCGTCGTTGTCTACAACCTCGCTCTGGCAGCTGGTGTCGTTGTCTACAACCTCGCTCTGGCAGCTGGTGCCAAACTGTAACGGCCCTGCTGTTCCTTTGGATCGATCAGCGACGTGGAGAGGGGGGACGTGCTGCATGGGCAACTGCCTGTCCTCCAGGCTTGCATCTGACCACACATCACCTGCAAACAAGGATGCATCGCCCAAGGTCAGTCGTGACCGAGAGGGGCCTACTACCCTTTCTCTGGTAACTTCAGATCTCTTTCATTTCCTCCAGCTTACTCCTTCTCCAAGATTACCTTCACAGGTCTCTCAGCCAGCACCAAAACCACTTGTGCCAAGTTGTGCGGGAAGGAGCCACAGACGCTGGTTTACACGAAAGATAGACACAGAAATGCTGGAGTAACTCAGCAGGACAGGCAGCATCTCTGAAGAGAAGGAATGGGTGACGTTTTGGGTCAGGTCCTTTCTTCAGACTTGTACCAATTTCTCCGTGTCTCCAACTCTACTGCTGCACCACAGAGACACTCTTTGCTTTGCTTCCTTTTTGTTTTGGTAAATGGTTCAAAATTGAAATAATGGGTGGAACAGGCGAATCTGGTAGAGCTGCTGCCACAACGATCCAGGGACATGAGCTCAGTCCTGACCTCAGATGCTCTCTGTGTGGAGTTTGCACGTTATTCCTGGGATCACCTAAGTCTCTTCCGAGTCGTCTGATTTCCTCCCACATACGGAAATGAATTGGCCACTGTAAATTGGCCCTGGTTTGTAGATGAGTGGTAGAATCTGGGGGAATTTGATCGGAATGTGATGGGAAAATGGGATTAATCTAGGATTAGTATAGATACATAGATACATAGAAAATAGGTGCAGGAGTAAGCCATTCGGCCCTTTGAGCCTGCACCGCCATTCAATATGATCATGGCTGATCATCCAACTCAGTATCCCGTACCTGCCTTCTCTCCATACCCCCTGATCCCTTTAGCCACAAGGGCCACATCTAACTCCCTCTTAAATATAGCCAACTACCCTCTGTGGCAGAGAGTTCCAGAGATTCACCACTCTCTGTGTGAAAAATGTTCTTCTCATCTCGGTCTTAAAGGATTTCCCCCTTATCCTTAAGCTGTGACCCCTTGTCCTGGACTTCCCCAACATCGGGAACAATCTTCCTGCATCTAGCCTGTCCAACCCCATAAGAATTTTGTACGTTTCTATAAGATCCCCTCTCAATCTCCTAAATTCTAGCGAGTATAAGCCGAGTCTATCCAGTCTTTCTTCATATGAAAGTCCTGACATCCCAGGAATCAGTCTGGTGAACCTTCTCTGCACTCCCTCTATGGCAATAATGTCCTTCCTCGGATTTGGAGACCAAAACTGTACGCAATACTCCAGGTGTGGTCTCACCAAGACCCTGTACAACTGCAGTAGAACCTCCCTGCTCCTATACTCAAATCCTTTTGCTATGAAAGCTAACATACCATTCGCTTTCTTCACTGCCTGCTGCACCTGCATGCCTACTTTCAATGACTGGTGTACCATGACACCCAGGTCTCGCTGCATCTCCCCTTTTCCTAATCGGCCACCATTTAGATAATAGTCTGCTTTCCTGTTTTTGCCACCAAATGGGATAACCTCACATTTATCCACATTATACTGCATCTGCCAAACATTTGCCCACTCACCCAGCCTATCCAAGTCACCTTGCAGTCTCCTAGCATCCTCCTCACAGCTAACACTGCCCCCCAGCTTAGTGTCATCCGCAAACTTGGAGATGTTGCCTTCAATTCCCTCATCCAGGTCATTAATATAAATTGTAAATAGCTGGGGTCCCAGCACTGAGCCTTGCGGTACCCCACTAGTCACTGCCTGCCATTGTGAAATGGACCCGTTTACTCCTACTCTTTGCTTCCTGTTTGTCAGCCAGTTCTCTATCCACATCAATACTGAACCCCCAATACCGTGTGCTTTAAGTTTGTATACTAATCTCTTATGTGGGACCTTGTCGAAAGCCTTCTGAAAGTCCAGATACAACACATCCACTGGTTCTCCCCTATCCACTCTACTAGTTACATCCTCGAAAAATTCTATAAGATTCGTCAGACATGATTTACCTTTCGTAAATCCATGCTGACTTTGTCCAATGATTTCACCACTTTCCAAATGTGCTGCTATCCCATCTTTAATAACTGACTCTAGCAGTTTCCCCACTACCGATGTTAGACTAACTGGTCTGTAATTCCCCGTTTTCTCTCTCCCTCCCTTCTTAAAAAGTGGGGTTACGTTTGCTACCCTCCAATCCTCAGGAACTACTCCAGAATCTAAAGAGTTTTGAAAAATTATCACTAATGCATCCACTATTTCTGGAGCTACTTCCTTAAGTACTCTGGGATGCAGCCTATCTGGCCCTGGTGATTTATCGGCCTTTAATCCATTCAATTTACCCAACACCAGTTCCAGACTAAACTGGATTTCACTCAGTTCCTCCATCTCCTTTGACCCGCGGTCCCCTGCTATTTCTGGCAGATTATTTTGTCTTCCTTAGTGAAGACGGAACCAAAGTAGTTATTCAATTGGTCTGCCATATCCTTGTTCCCCCTTGTATCAACTGGTACTGACTCTTTGGGCCAAAGGGCCTGTTCCCTTGCTCTATAACTCAATCTGTATACCTTGAAAGGGCACTCGAAGAGTTAATCTACACTTCTCGGTTTCCGCTGTTCTAATTTATGGTTAAACAATATGAGACCTGTTCCTGATAAAGCACATTATATAGATGCAATTAATTCAATATTGAATGTTGAATTACCATTCTTCTGCCTTTTTTTTATTAAGGTTGAACTCAGATGAAAGTCAGATTATATAAAAAAAACATAACATGCATTTCTTCAACTTCCAGATGTAGAAATAAAGTAAAACAGCATGACTGAAATCCAAGAGAGGTTGGATGACACAGTGCAATGATGTCACATCTGTTACTGCTTCTGATATTCAGTTAGCGGGGTATGTTTGTGCGATGCATGGCTCAGCAGCGGAATTATGCACACGACTCCTCCACTATCTTTACAAATTAAAATCTTCATCAAAATTCATCAAAATTAAAAAATCACGAGAGGATTAGATCGGGTAGTTTAGTTTTAGTTTAGAGATACAGCGCGGAAACAGGCCTTTCGGCCCACCGAGTCCGCGCCGACCAGCGATCCCCGCACATTATCACTAGCCTACACAAATCAGGGACAACTTACACTCGTACCAAGCCAATTAACCTGCAAACCCGCACGTCTTTGGAGAGTGGGAGGAAACCGAAGATCTCAGAGAAAACCTACGCGATCATGGGGAGAACGTACAAACTCCGTACAGACAGCACCCGTAGTCAGGATCGAACCCGTGTTTCTGACGCTGCAAGTGCTGTCAGGCAGCAACTCTACCACTGCACCACCATGCCACCCTAAGATGCACAGTAGATGGAATCGAGCACCACAGGACATAGTTTTAAGGTGAAGGGGAAAAGCTTCAACTTCTTTTCACAAACTTCTTCACACAAAGGCTGGTGGGTGTATGGAACGAGCTGCCAGGGGTGGTAGGCGAGGCAGGGTCTATAGCAACGTTTAAGAAACAATTAGACAGGTACATAGATAGGACAGGTTTGGAGGGATAGTGGCCAAACACAGGCAGGTGGGATTAGTGTAGCTGGGACATGTTGGCCGGTGTGGGTGAGTTGGGCCAAAGGGCCTGTTTCCGCATTCTATGATGCTATTCATTAATGCTCCCTTTAATTGCACATCACTACAGCCCTAGGATGAAGTTTTATTTGACACTCGCCAACCCAACTTCAGTGTGAAAATAGACACAAAATGCTGGAGTATCTCAGCGGGACAGGCAGCATCTCTGGAGAGAAGGAATGGGTGACGTTACAGGTCGAGACATCTTCTTCAGACCCGAAATGTCACCCATCCCTTCTCTTCAAAGATGCTGCCTGTCCCGCTGAGTTACTCCAGCATTTTGCGTCTATTTTCGGTGTAAACCAGCACCTGCAGTTCCTTCCTGCAAACTTTAGTTTAGAGGAAGTACTGACACTTTTGAGAAATATAAAAGTGGATAAGTCTCCAGGTCCGGACAGGATATTCCCTAGGACATTGAGGGAAGTTAGTGTAGAAATAGCAGGGGCTATGACAGAAATATTTCAAATGTCATTGGAAATGGCAATAGTGCCGGAGGATTGGCGTACTGCGCATGTTGTTCCATTGTTTAAAAAGGGGTCTAAGAGTAAACCTAGCAATTATAGACCTGTTAGTTTGACGTCAGTGGTGGGCAAATTAATGGAAAGGATACTTAGAGATAATATATATAAGCATCTGGATAAACAGGGGCTGATTAGGAACAGTCAACATGGATTTGTGCCTGGAAGGTCATGTTTGACTAATCTTCTTGAATTATTTGAAGAGGTTACTCGGGAAATTGATGAGGGTAAAGCCGTGGATGTTGTATATATGGACTTCAGTAAGGCCTTTGACAAGGTTCCTCACGGAAGGTTGGTTAAGAAGGTTCAATGGTTGGGTATTAATGGTGGAGTAGCAAGATGGATTCAACAGTGGCTGAATGGGAGATGCCAGAGAGTAATGGTGGATGGTTGTTTGTCAGGTTGGAGGCCAGTGACTAGTGGGGTGCCACAGGGATCTGTGTTGGGTCCACTGTTGTTTGTCATGTACATCAATGATCTGGATGATGGTGTGGTAAATTGGATTAGTAAGTATGCAGATGATACTAAGATAGGTGGGGCTGTGGATAATGAATTAGATTTTCAAAGTCTACAGAGAGATTTATGCCGGTTGGAAGAGTGGGCTGAAAGATGGCAGATGGAGTTTAATGCTGATAAGTGTGAGGTGCTACATCTTGGCAGGACAAATCAAAATAGGACGTACATGGTAAATGGTAGGGAATTGAAGAATGCAGGTGAACAGAGGGATCTTGGAATAACTGTGCACAGTTCCCTGAAAGTGGAATCTCATGTAGATAGGGTGGTAAAGAAAGCTTTTGGTGTGCTGGCTTTTATAAATCAGAGCATTGAGTATAGAAGTTGGGATGTAATGTTAAAATTGTACAAGGCATTGGTGAGGCCAATTCTGGAGTATGGTGTACAATTTTGGTCGCCAAATTATAGGAAGGATGTCAACAAAATAGAGAGAGTACAGAGGAGATTTACTAGAATGTTGCCTGGGTTTCAACAACTAAGTTACAGAGAAAGGTTGAACAAGTTAGGGCTTTATTCTTTGGAGCGCAGAAGGTTAAGGGGGGACTTGATAGAGGTCTTTAAAATGATGAGAGGGATAGACAGAGTTGACGTGGATAAGCTTTTCCCATTGAGAGTAGGGAAGATTCAAACAAGGGGACATGACTTGAGAATTAAGGGACAGAAGTTTAGGGGTAACATGAGGGGGAACTTCTTTACTCAGAGAGTGGTGGCTGTGTGGAATGAGCTTCCAGTGAAGGTGGTGGAGGCAGGTTCGTTTTTATCATTTAAAAATAAATTGGATAGTTATATGGACGGGAAAGGAATGGAGGGTTATGGTCTGAGCGCAGGTATATGGGACTAGGGGAGAATACGTGTTCGGCACGGACTAGAAGGGTCGAGATGGCCTGTTTCCGTGCTGTAATTGTTATATGGATATTATATGGTTATATAGTGTGAGTCTTGAGGTATTTTTATGACATTGTTTTTGGTACCAATTCTCCATTCCCTCCTCTGTGCTCACTTGCCATCCTCTGGACCCCCCAAAAAAACAGCTATAGACCCTGATAATAATAACTAGACTAAGTGGGACCTGTTGGGTCCCAGCATCACACGGGAGGGCTGGTTTCACAACGCAATATTCCACCTCTCCACCAATTCCAATATTGGTGGCCATTTCAAGCAGGGTGCAAGGCCACTGAAGACAGCGAGTCGTGACCTCTCCCTCCTCCATCTTGCAGAGACTGAGCCACGCCCACACTTCTGGGTTTTATAGTCCCTCCCCCCCTCCCACCAACAGGGGCGTGGCCTTCATGGCACGATTGACAGGAGAGAGAATCTCAACGTTTTTAAAAACACTAATAACTCTTTTATTTTTCATCGATGGGAAAAGTCCTCGGCACCTGATGGGCGGAGGGGGACTCTGAGTAAGATGGCCAAAAATCACAGCCATACGTGGCAGCGTTTTTTCTAAAATCAATACAAAGCGCAAACAGGAAGTGGTCAAGATTAGACTTTTAATTATATAGAAGGCAAGGCAACTTTAATTAGGCAAGGCAACTTTAATTAGGCAAGGCAACTATAATTAGGCAAGGTAAATTTAATTAGGCAAGGCAACTTTAATTAGGCAAGGCAACGATAATTGGGCAAGGCAACTTTAATTAGGCAAGGCAACTTTAATTAGGCAACACAGCTTTCGCATTTCCAAACCAAAGGCAACACAGCTTTAGCATTTCCAAACTATATTTTCAAACCACATTAAGGGCACTGACAGGTCAGTAAAACCACTCACAGTTTAGTAGACATGTGTTCGGTGTTATTCACAGCTCAGACTGAGAGACGTGACCCTCTCGGTCCACCATCTTGCAGAGACTGACTGAGGCACTCAACACTTCCGGGTTTTATGGTCCCTCCAGAAAGGGCGTGGCCTTCAGGAGAGAGAATCTCAACATTTGTTAAACACTAATAACTCTTTTATTTTTCATCGATGGGAAAAATCCTCTTGCCCTGCGCAGCGGAGGGTGACTCTGAGTAAGATGGCCGAAAATCACAGCCGTAAGTGGCAGCGTTTTTTCTCAAATCAATATACAGAATAACAGGAAGTGGTCAAGATCAGACTTTTAGTAATATAAGATAAATAATCCCTATTCCTTTCCTCACCTCCTGCTGTCAAGCTGCATTTCTAATTGGCTGAGGGTCACTGCAACTAAGTTGGGTACCCCTTTAAATATGTGCAAAGGTGGCCAATGATGCTATTAAGACCTCAAATTAATTTTATTTGAAAGGGTTTGTGAGGTGATTACTCTGCCACCAGAATAATTGTGCCGGTTTTGGGGATGTATTCTTTCACGTAACTCCATTTAAATTCTCAGCCTCAGGGGGCTGTGGAGGCTGGTCCTCTGGATGCTTTCAAGAGAGAGCTAGATAGAGCTCTTGTAGATAGCGGAGTCAGGGGATATGGGGAGAAGGCAGGAACGGGGTACTGATTGGGGATGATCAGTCATGATCACATTGAATGGCGGAGCTGGCTCAAAGAGCCGAATAGCCTACTCCTGCACCTATTGTCTATTGTCTATAAAGAAAGAGCAAAGTGAATCATAGAGAAAGGTTAGGCCCTGGTTTACTGACCATGCAGAAGCTTGGTTGCATTATCAGAGTATGGATTGATTTGCTGCTACCTTGCAAGGCCTGAGATCCCCGGTTCAATCCTGACCTTAGATGCTGTCCTTTGTGGAGTTTGCACGTTCTCCCTGTGACCACAAAGAATTCCTTCGGGCGCTCCGGTTTCCATCTACCATTAGTTTAGTTTAGTTTGGAGATTCCACGCAGAAACACGCCCTTCGGCCCATCGAGTCGGCACCGACCAGTGATCCCCGCACGTTAATACTATCATACACACACTAGGAACAAATTACACTTGTACCAAGCCAATTAACCTACAAACCTGTACGTCATTGGAGTGTGGGAGGAAAGCGTAGATCTAGGAGAAAACCCACGCAGTCACAGGAGAACGTACAAACTCCGTAGAGACAGCACCCCTAGTCGGGATCGACCCTGGGTCTCAGGTGCTGCAAGCGCTGGAAGGCAGCAACTCTACTGCTGTGCCGCTGTGGATGTATTTAAATCCTGAAGATGTGCGGGTTTGTAGGTTAGTTGGTCTCTGTAAATTGTGGAGGGAATGGATGTGAAAATGGAATAACATAGAACTAGTGTGAACAGGTGATCGATGGTCAATGATGGACATGGTAGGCCGAATGGGCCTATTTCTACGCTATATCTTTCAATCAACATATCTTGATTCATAAAGTAAATTTCTGAAATTTAAAAAATATCAATTGTCATCAATATCTATCTGGGACTAGAGGTCATAGCCTCAGAATTAAAAGATGTTCTTTTAGGAAGGAGATGAAGAGAATTTTTTTTAGTCAGAGGCTGGTGAATCTGTGGAATTCTTTGCCACAGAAGGCTGTTGAGGCCATTAGTGGATATTTTTAAGGCAGAGATAAACAGATTCTTGATTAGTACGGGTGTCAGAGGTTATGGGGAGAAGGCAGGAGAATGGGATTAGGAGCGAGAGATAGATCAGCCATGATTGAATGGCGGAGTAGACCTGATGGGACGAATGGCCTAATTCTACTATTCCTTATGATCTTATGACCTTATGACACTGAGAGGCTCCGTCAATTAATAACTCTAAAAACACCAGGAATAGGTAAGCTGAATGCACTGTATTTTATCCAGGGTAGGGGACTCAAGAACTGGAGGATGTGGATTTAAGGTGAGTGGGCAAAATTTAATAGGAACCTGAGGGGAAACATTTTCAGTCAGAGGGTTGCAGGCAAATGGAACCATCTGCTAGAGGAGGTAGACGAGCAGGTGCTATGACAGCATTTAAAAGATCCTTGGACAGGTGCATGGACAGAAATGGTTTAGAGGGATATGGCCAAAACGCAGGCAAATGGGACTGGCTTAGATGTGTTATCTTGGTCGGCATGGACAGATTGGGTTGAAGGGCCTGTTTCTGCAGAAACCAGGAACTGTTGATGCCGGTTAATACACAACGTTATGGTTAGGTGGAGCATTTTGGTCGGCATGAATGCGTTGGGATAAATGGCTTGTTTCCACCCTGTATGACTCTATGATTTAATGTGTGCATTGTTTAAGACAGAAACATGAGAGGCGTTGATGCATGGTAATAGTATGTGTGGAGAATGATTGCATGAAGGAACTCATCAGCGCTTGTGCAGGAGCTGAATTGGAGCCAAAAGATCACGTCTTCTGGCAGTGACACTATTCTTTGCAAGGACTGGCAACTATTCCATTGCATACCATACCATCGGGACCCAGGCTCGATCCTGACTATGGATGCCTTCTGTACGGAGTTGGTATGTTCTCCCTGTGACCTGATTAGTACGGGTGTCAGGGGTTACGGAGAGAAGGCAGGAGAATAGGGCTAGGATGTACAGATGAATGATTGAATGGCGGAGTGAATGGCGGAGTAGACTTGATAGGCTGAATAGCCTAATTCTGCTCCTAGCACTTATGAACATGAACCTGTGTGGATTTTCTCTGGGTGCACCACTTTCCTCTTACACTACAAAGACAGACAAGATTGTAGGTGAATTGGTTTGGTAAAACTGTACAAAATCATCCTCAGTGTGTCGGATAGTGTTAGTTTGCGGGGATCACTGGTCGGCACGGACTCGGTGGGCCGAAGGGCCTGTTTCTGCGCTGTATCTCTATACTAAACTAAAAATGCTGCCTGACCTGCTGAGTTCCTCTAACACCTTGGGTTTTTTTTTTGCAGGAAAGCCAAGAATGTTGACAATTTGCTGTAATCTACATAGAGCGTTCCACAAAGTACATTGCCTGCAGCTTCAAGCATCAGTTTGTGTTGGTAGAAACCTGCACTGTGCAAATAATGACATCATTAAATGCACACCTAATTCCAGGAAAAGGTTGGGCTCTCAAACCTGGAACACAATTTGAAATACCAGGTCCAATTTCATGATTTCACCCATGAAAGATTGTTGGCATGATAAACACTTCATGTAATCAATTTGGAGTTGGGTAGTTTTTCTTACTAAGTTCTTTGCAAGCCAATAAGCTTTATTCCTCTTCAATGCTTATAGTTCGTTCACTAGTGTGTCAGACGATGTTGCTTTTGGCTTCTGTTGTCGTCCAACATGTTGACAGAATTGTCGGCCGACGCGTCACAGAGTGCATCGCGTCCAGGGATCGCCACGAGGAGGCTTCTGTCATGTTCCCCATGCTTATAGTTAGAATGGAGAATAGGGTTAGAAGGTCCCGGAATAAAACATGTTCCGGTTGCAGGAAACATGTTCCCGATGTTGGGGGAGTCCAGAACCAGGGGCCACTCAGTTTAAGAATAAAGGGTAAGCCATTTAGAACGGAGACGAGGAAACACTTTTTCACACAGAGAGTGGTGAGTTTGTGGAATTCTCTGCCTCAGAGGGCGGTGGAGGCCGGTTCTCTGGATACTTTCAAGAGAGAGCTAGATAGGGCTCTTAAAGATAGCAGAGTCAGTGGATATGGGGAGAAGGCAGGAACGGGGTACTGATTGGGGATGATCAGCCATGATCACATTGAATGGCGGTGCTGGCTCGAAGGGCCAAATGGCCTACTCCTGCACCTATTGTCTATTGTCTAAAACAAATCTCTTTAAAGTGCATAAGAAAAAATGTATTGAAACATCAGAACTGGAATATGCTGCCTGACCCGCTGTGTTATTCTAGCACTTTGTATTTTACGCAAGATTCCAGCACCTGCAGTTCCTTGTGTCTCTATTTAAGAAATCTGAACTTTCCTTACTCTATCCAAACTAATTTCAAGTAACCTTATAAAG
Organism: Malacoraja senta; assembly: GCA_038087875.1. Classification (NCBI taxonomy): domain Eukaryota; kingdom Metazoa; phylum Chordata; class Chondrichthyes; order Rajiformes; family Rajidae; genus Malacoraja; species Malacoraja senta. The sequence continues at coordinate 21,942,018 of CM075989.1, forward strand.
ATATTCAAAATCAGAACAAAGTTTTTCACTGTTTCTCAGTAAACCTGACAATAATAAAAACAATATCAATACCAACAACTATTTTGATGTAGACATATGGATCTCCAGATGCTGGTTTACAAAACAAGACACAAAGTGTTGGAGGAATTCAACGGCTCAGGCAGAATCTCTGGAAGACATGGATAGGGGATGTTTCGGATCGGGACCCTTCTTCAGACTAATCCTAGTAGGTGGGAGAAACCTTAGAAAAGAGGTGGGTCAGGACAAAGCCTCAAGTGATAGATTGATACTCAGGTAGAAGGTACAGGAGCCTGAAGACTGCAACGACCAGGTTCAGGAATAGCTACTTCCCCACAGCCATCAGGCTATTAAACCTGGCTCAGACAAAACACTGAACTTTATTAGCCAATTAACTGTTATTTGCACTTTATCAGTATATTGATTCATGTGTGTATATATTTATAGAATGCCTTGTAGTCAATGCCTACTATGTTCTGTTGTGCTGAAGCAAAGCAAGAATTTCATTGTCCTATCAGGGACACACGACAATAAACTCACTTGAACTTGAACTTGAACTACTAGTCAGGATTTCTATTTCTTGGTAGATATGTGGACAAAGGCCAGAGATGAACACAAGACTAACTGATAAGAAGAGGGGTAAACTGCGAAGGAAGGTGTAGGAAGGAACTGCAGATGCTGGTTTAAACCGAAGATAGACACAAAATGCTGGAGTAACTCAGCGGCACAGGCAGCATCTCTGGAGAGAAGGAATGAGTGACGTTTTGGGTTGAGAGACTTCTTCACCAGTCTGAAGAAGGGTTTTGACCTGAATCGTCACCCATTCCTTCTCTCCAGAGATGCTGCCTGTCCCGCTGAGTTACTCCAGCATTTAGATTAAATTGTGAAGCCAGAGGAAGGGATATAGGTGGAAGGGGAGGAAGGGAGTGCAAGTGTTTGACTTGATCTTTGGAAATGATACCATAACAACATTTAAAAGATACTTGGACACTGTGAAGGAAGAACCTTTTTGTTCAGAAGGAATCCAACTAGTTATTTGAATGAAAATGAAGTAAACAAGAGATTCAGGATTTAAGCAATAGAGTTGGGGGGGGGGGGGGGGTCAATGTGTTTTCGCTCGTGGATCGAGGATAGGAGAGGAGGTGGAAGGAGACAGTGATGGCAGTTGGACAAAGGGCCCAGTGAGAAGAACCAGGGGGTCTGAAGAAGGGTCTCGACCCAAAACGTCACCCGTTCCTTCACTCCAGAGATGCTGCCTGTCCCGCTGAGTCACTCCAGCATTTTGTGCCAGTCTTAGGTTTAAACCAGCATCTGCAGTTCCTTCCTACACAGGGGGGTCTTACCTTCTGTGCCCTTGAGATCGGCTGCGGGAGAGCCCCCCCCCCCCCCCCCGGGGAACAAGGGCTGGAGAGGGAGATCGGTTGGCGGGACGACCGGAACGGAGGCGACGGCTGCAAAAGGTCTTTGTGGCCAGCTGCAGCTAGGACTCTATAATGGTGCCAAAATGGAGCCTCTTGCGTATTGGGCAGTTCTGTACATTCTTCACTGACTGGGGCAATTGTGCTTATGTATGAATGGTGATAGCCTTGCTGAGTTGTATTGCAAAAAATGTGTTTCACTGTACCTGGTCCACGTGACAATAGAGAGACCATTGAACAACTGACTCACAAAGAGAAAAATGCTGGCAAATACTTGAGGCAAATAACTTTTGTTTTCATGCCGTGCGGTATTATTCTGCAATTCTTTTCCAACGGCCCATACTGAATAGCCATGTTCGACTGTAAAGGAATGTGCTGGGCTGTGATTGCTTTTACATTTGAATAGCCTGGTAAAAGATGTTGTGGTTTAGTGTACATGTTAAGAATGGCTCCTTGAACAAGTTATTGGGTGGCTGCCAAAACCAGTGAAATCATAGCCCAGCAAAAGTGAACGTTATAGGCAAAGGGAGGAAAGTAAAACAGGAGAGAGATCTTCAAGCCCAAAGACCACCAACTGATAGCAAAATAAATCTCATGCAGATGAGTGGTGTGCGGGAAAGCTGCCTTTTGTCCATCAGTCCGTTTTATTATACAGTGGCACAGTGGTGGAGTTGCTGCCTCACAGCAGCAGAGACCCAGGTTCGATCCTGATCACCGCGCTGTCTGTGCTGAGTTTGAACGTTCTGCTTGTGACCACGTGGGTTTTCTCCGGGTGTTCTGGTTTCCTCCTGCGTTCCAAAGACGTGCAGGTTTGTCGGTTGATTGGCTTCTGTACATTGTCCCTAGTGTGTAAGGTGTGAAAGCGGGATAGCATTGCAAGGAGGACATGGTCATTTTATCCGTTAACACCCGATGTACAGGCAGAATCGTTGAAAGTGATAAGTACCATGCACACGGCGGTACTGCTGTCTCACAGCGCCAGAGACCCGGGTTCGATCCTGGCTTCTGGTGCTGTCTGCCTGGAGTTTGTACGTTCTCCCTGTGACCGCGTGGGTTCCCTCCAGGTGCTCCGGTTCCCCCCCACATTCCGACAGATGTGCAGGTTTGTAGGTTATTTGGCCCTCTGTAAATTGACTCCTAGTGTGTAAGGAGTGGATGAGAAAGTGGGATAACATAGAACTAGTTTAAAAGGGTGATTGATGGTCGGTGAACATTCGCTGGGCCAACTGGTCTGTTTCCATGCTGCATCTTTCAGTCAATTTAATCAAAGACTGGAATATAAAGACTTTATAACACTGTCCATTCTCTGGGCCTGTACTCGCTGGAGTTCAGAAGGATGAGGGGGGAATCTCTTTGAAACCTACCGAATAAATAAAAGCCTGGATGGAGTGGATGTGGAGTGGATGTTTCCAGTAGTGGGAGAGTCTAGGAGGAGAGTGCACAGCCTCAGAATAAAAGGACGTACCTTTGGAATGGAGATGAGGAGGAATTTATTTAGCCAAGTGTGTGGTGAGGCCAAGTCATTGGATAGTCTTAAACCCCTGTCCCACGGTACGAGTTCATTCCAAGAGTTCTCCCGAGTTTGCCCTGATTCGAACTAGGAGATTTACGGTAATGGCCACTCGTCGGTACTCGGGGATCTCGTGGACATTTTTCATCGTGTTGAAAAATCTTCACGAGTCTTCCCGTGCTTACCTGCCGTTAGCGAGTCTTCCCGAGTACCTGCCGTTAGCGCTAAGAGACGTCCCCGAGCTCCGACGTACCCGCTACGTTCATTCTCCGTGCTTACCACGAGTTTGATTTTTTTTTAAACTCGGGAGAGCTCTTGGAATGAACTCGTACCGTGGGACAGGGCTATTAAAGTAGAGATTGATACTCTCTTGACTAGTATTATTGTCAGGAGTTATAGGGAGAAGGCAGGAGAATGGGGTTGATAGGGAGAGATAGATCAGCCATGATTGAATGGCGAGTAGACTTGATGGGCCGAATGGCCTAAGTTAGCTCCTATGTCCTACAATCATCTACCCAACCCTGCCCACTCCTCCTCCTTTACCCCAATAAAACTGGCTGTCCTGTGATCAATTCCACTCATCCATTATTCCCCCAGGTATTCACTAATTGGTGTGTACAGTAAAGCTACCAGAAGTTTGTGTAAATAGTTAACGCACTTTTTTTCTCCTCTGCATAAGAATATCGAAGAATAATACCAAAAATAAAGGGAGCTATAATTGGAGAATTATTCATCTGTGTTTTCTTCTATTTTTGAGTTATTAGTGAACATTGTCTTTTGCTGTGCAAAATAATCCTCTTTTTCACTTCAAAGGCAATATTTACGGGTTCATTCTTTGTCACAATCTGAGATTTGTTTGAAATATGTTGCCAGCCTAAAGTTTACTACAAAAGCTTAATCAAAGAAAAGTACCAAGCAATCCAAACTGTTTCAGTTCTGCATTCGTCTGTATATGAGGGACTTCTCAGCAGCTTCTTCGTTGTAGAAGGACATAAAATGCTGGAGCAACTCAGCGGGACAGGCAACATCTCTGGAGAGTAGGAATGGGTGACGTTTCGGGTCGAGACCCTTCTTCAGACTAAATATTCCGACTACATCTCCATCCCTCACCAGGAAGGTCTTAAATCCCTCCACTTCTTCCTTGAACACAGAACCAGACAATTTCTCTGTCTCAACACCCTCCTCTGCCTAGAAGCACTGGTCCTTTACTCCTCAGTCTGAAGAAGGGTCTCGACCCAAAACGTCACACATTCCTTCTAGTCAGAGATGTTGCCTGTCCCGCTGAGGTACTCCAGCATTTTGTGTCTATATTCGGTGTAAACCAGCATCTGCAGTTCCTTCCGACACAGCTTCTCAGCTATATCTGATCAAAAATGCATGTGAAAATGTTGTGGTTAGTTAGGGAAGGAATTGTGGAGGATCATACAGAGATAGTTTCATCTTTAGCCATGGCTGAAGTTCCAGGAGATTGGAGGGTGGCTAATGTTGTACCGTTATTTCACTGTGGATGCTCCGTGGATTGTCACCTTGTCGTGGTGGAGAAGCTTGTGTGGTCCTGAGAGCGATGCCGTCTGGAGCTATGCTCCTGCTAGGGCCACACATGGCGGTAAGGTCGAGGGGCAGGACTCTGACAAAGAGCAATCCAACCAAGACCTCAACGGTGGAACAGGCGGAGGATGATGGCTGACTTTAGTGGAGCGTCACAACGGCTGGGAAGGCTGCAGCAGAAAAGGGTCTCCGATCGACTTGGACTCCATGCCACTGGATCCTGACCCAGATCTGTCAAGGGCCATGTGGAGGCTGTCTGATGGGCTGAGGGAGAGCTGGGAAGGGGAGGAGAAAGCCGGGACTACCTGCTATTAGAGAAGTCAATGTTCATACCGCTGGGGTGTAAACTACCCAAGCGAAATATGAGGTGCTGCTCCTCCAATTTACAGTGGGCCTCACTCTGGCCATGGAAGAGCCCCAGGACAGAAAGGTTGGATTCGGGATGGGAGGGGGAGTTGAAGTGCTGAGCCACCAGGAGATCAGGTTGGTTATTGCGAACCGAGCGGAGGTGTTGGGCGAAGCGATCGCCAAGCCTGCGCTTGGTCTCACCGATGTAGAGCAGCTGACACCTTGAGCAGCGGATGCAATAGATGAGGTTGGAGGAGGTGCAGGTGAACCTCTGCCACACCTGGAAAGACTGCTTGGGTCCTTGAATGGAGTCAAGGGGGGAGGTAAAGCGACAAGTGTAGCATTTCCTGCTGTTGCAAGGGAAAGTGCCAGGAGAGGGGATGGTTTGAGTGGGAATGGACGAATTGACCAGGGAGTTACGGAGGGAGCGGTCTCTGCGGAAAGCAGAAAGGGGAGGAGATGGGAAAATGTGGAAAGTGGTGGGATCCCGTTGGAGGTGGCGAAAATGTCGGAGGATTATTTGTTGTATGTGACGGCTGGAAGGGTGGAAGGTGAGGACAAGGGGGACTCTGCTGCCCTTGTTGCGAGTGGGTGGATGGGGAGTGAGAGCAGAGTTACGGGGTATAGAAGAGACTCTGGTGAGAGCCTCATCTATAGTAGAAGAGGGGAACCACCGTTCCCTGAAGAATGAGGACATCTCCGATGCCCTGGTGTGGAAAACCTCGTCCTGGGTGCAGTAGCGGCGTAGACGGAGGAATTGTGAGTAGGGGATGGAGTCCTTATGGTTGAGTTGCTTTCACCCCAAGATTGAACTGGTTAAGCCAGAGTGTATAAACAAATCATTCTTCATGTGGTTTGGTGTGAAAATTACAACAGGGAAGGGATTTAGACAATGCGTTTGGTTTGAGCTGTAGTACATGACAAATGGGTGAACTCATGCAAATCCTGGTTCATTTGCAAACACAATAGATTTCATGACGCTGCCTTCATTCTGACATCAATTTATAGAATGAGCTCTTTTATCTTTTGCCAATTTGTCCTCCCCCAGCTCTCTGGAAGGTGTTGGCCTATTTCTGGTTCATATTTCCAAGGTGCATTAATTTTTTTGTCAAACTTGACAAAATGTGTGTGACTAGGTCCCAAATTAAAACCATTCTGATTCTATTTGAAGCAAGATATTCAGAAGGTGAAAATCTGACACACACTGCAAAATGCCAATTTTACTCAGCGGGTCAGTCAGCATCTCTGTAATGAGGAACAGAGTCATTACTTCAGGTCAATAACCTTTCATAATGAAGAAAAAATCCAATTCTCTCTCCTGCTCTGCCAATGGCTCATTCCAGCAGTAAGTTTGAACACTGTGTGTGGCACCTGGACTGAAAGGACCTAGCTGTAGAATTCCATTTTATTTTGCATGTCACTCCTCCTCTTCTTTCCTTATTTGACAATCTTCTGTCTCTGTTTTCACTTCCAGACTTTGGGACAATGAACAGCTCCCCCCTCCCTCCCCCCTCCCTCCCCACTCCCTCCCCACTCCCTCCTCCCCCCCACCTCAACCCTTCCCGCATCCTCCACCACACACCCCCATCAACCCCCCTCCACCATCCCCATCCACCTATCACTTGTGTAGGAAGGATCTGGAGATGCTGGTTTATACCGAAGATAGACATAAAACGATGGAGTAACTCAAAGGGTCAGGCAGCATCTCTGGAGAAAAAGAATAGGAGATGTTTTGGGTCAGGCCCCTTCTTTAGGCGGCATGGTGGCGCAGCGGTAGAGTTGCTGCTTTACAGCGCCAGAGACCAGGGTCCGATCCCGACTACGGTGCTGTCTGTAGAGAGTTTGTACGTTCTCCCTGCGACCGCGTGTTTTTTTTTTTCTGAATCTCTGGTTTCCTCCCACACTCCAAAGACGTACGGGCTTGTAGGTTAATTGGCTTTGGTAAAATTGTAAATTGTCCCTAGTGCGCGTAGGATGGTGTTAGTGTGCGGGGATCGCTGGTCGGCGCGGACTCGGTGGGACCCGAGGGGCCTGTTTCCGCTCTGTATCTCTAGACCAAACTGAACACTACCTTTGGGGAACTGTGCACTTGTACTCCAAGATATCGCTCTTTTGGAACATTAATGGAGTGATAACCAGGCAACATCTATAAATGGGATAGGGCCATTCCTAATTCTGTTCCGCTTTTCTCTTTCAGGAGAGGGAGCAAGGTGGAAGAAAAAAGAAACTGCTGAACATTGTGGATGTTCTTGGTACCGTTCCATACCTCTAGGTTCCCTCTCCACGGACTCTCAGTCTGAAGAAGGGTCTCGACCCGAAACGTCACCTATTTCTTTTCTCCATTGATGCCGCCTGACCTGCTGAGTTGCTCCAGCACTCTGTGTCTATTACAGATATAATGTCAGCACATGTACTCGAGTCCAGAGAAGAAGAATGTCCCAACCGCAGGGTGAAATTTAGACCCGATTAATTTTTGATCAATGCAAATGAGGGAATACAGGAACAAATGAACACCTGCAGAAGCAAGGTTACGCCACAGCTAAAATAACATATTCACTGACTCCCTCTGCACTCTGAACACTGCAGGGGCCAGCATTCCTATAGTTTGGGCTGAAGCTTGTTTAATTAAAATGAGAAAATGAGCCAAATCAAGAGCAAAGACTCAAGAGTGTTTTATTATCATAGGTCCCAGATAGAACAATGAAATTCTTACTTGCAGCAGCACAACAGAATATGTAAACATAGTACGCTGTAAACAATCTAATAAACGAGAAAAAAAAGGTTCAGTGTGTGTGTGTATATACACACAAATTCACGAATACGCATAGACCATATATATGTGTATGAAGGAACTGCAGATGCTGGTTTAAACCGAAGATAGACACAAAATACTGGAGTAACTCAGCGGGACAGGCAGTCTGCCATTCCTTCTCTCCAGAGATGCTGCCTGGCCTGCTGCGTTGCTCTAGCTTGTTGTGTCTGCCTTAGATCTAGGGTTGCCAACTGTCCCGTATTAGCAAGTCATCCCTTATTTTGGGCTAAATTGGTCTGTCCCGTACAGGACCGCCCTTGTCCCGTATTTGACTGCTACTACTCGGGTCGAGGGGACTGTCGGGTCGGAGCGCCGCGTCCGGCCCCGCCTCACCCGTCCCGACGTAGTGCAGCCCATGGAGTGCAGCAGCAGCAGCAGCAGCGCCTCGCCCGTAGCCCCGTCGGTCGGCAGCTCGGCCAGCTGTCCGACCTTCGGACCTTCGCTTACCGCCCACACCACCACCCCTCCTTCTTACGGCCGATCATCGGTTCATGAGTTGGATGGGGGTGCCGGACTTTGCGCGCGACGTCTTGTGAGCCAACACTCCTCAGCTGGCCCGCCGGCTGGGCTTTGTGTGCAGTCCAGCACCCGGGCCAACTCATCATTCACCCAGCCACGGCCGAGTCGGTCAACGAATTGCTGTCGGGGAATTTGTCCCGTATTTTGACCTATTGTCCCTTCTTTGTGAGTGAGAAAGTTGGCAACCCTACTTAGATCATAGATATGATCTATATCACTCTGGTTGCCTGGCAAGGTGAAGATTAAGATACTGGACAGCAGCCTTACAAAGAAGCTGAAAGCAGCGAGTTTTTGCTCTCGAATAGTGAAAAATGAATACCACCTTTAACTCATTGGGACAGAGAGCACTGCAGGAAATGTCATGAAGTGGTGATCTCATTAGCTGGCTTCATCCTGCTTTCTGAATGTAAACAAAGTTTCTGCCAGAGAGGTAACCTTGAGTTCTTTATCACAAAGTAGGGCAAGCTCTTTGCAACAAGGCGCCGTTCATATCGGCTGCTAAACCCACCAGTGATACCAAAATCAGTCTTACTTAGAGGCTTCAGCAAATTATATATAAAATTAACCTCGGGCTGCTTAATAGCCTGTGTGATTGTTTAGTGTTCAGCTCTTACACGACAGTTGTGTGTTCAACACACACGTGAAACATGATTAAATCACCAAGGATTGCTTCATCAACAAGGTTCAGTATTACTAACAACATTGGGCGGCACGGTGACGCAGCGGTAGAGATGCTGCCTTGCAGCGCCAGAGACCCGGGATCGATGCTGACCACGGGTGCTGTCTGTACGGAATTTGCACGTTCCCCCCGTGACCTGCGTGGGTTTTCTCCGGGTGCTCCGGTTTCCTCCCACGCTCCAAAGACGTGCAGGCTTGTAGGTTAATTGGCTTGGTACAAAGGAAACTTGTCCCGCGTGTGTGTAAGATAGTGTTTGTGTTCGGGAACCGCAAGTTGGCGCGGACTCGGTGGGCCAAAGGGCCCGCTTCCGCGCTATATCTCTAAACTAAACTAAATCAGCTGGTAGAATTTGCTTTTTTTTTGCATTTGGTGCTCTAAAAATCATCTCTCTTTCATTAGTATGGATGCAACATCAAACATAGGGTTTCTGGAGTTCAGAAATAGAAATGGTCCTCACCTACAAAGCCCTCAACAACCTGGCCCCCCCTTATCTCATTGACCTCCTCTCCCCCTACCAACCCTCACGGTCCCTCAGATCCACATCAGCTGGTCTCCTCTCCACTCCTAAATCAAACCTCTGCACTTTTGGAGGCAGAGCCTTCTCCAGGGCAGCTCCCAGGCTCTGGAATTCCCTCCCACAACCGGTCCGAAATTCTGAGTCCCTCACCATCTTCCAGTCCCGCCTCAAGACCCATCTCTTCACCTCTGCATACCCTTAGTCCCATGTTCCCCTCCCCTCTGTCTTACTGCTCTATTTTGTTTTGTTTATTCCTGACTCTCAATTGTAAAGCGACTTTGAGTCCTGAAAAGCGCTATATAAATAAAATCTATTATTATTATTATTATTATTAATAAATAAGTGAAAAAAGTGAAAAGTAGAAAAAATTCAGGTGGACATCTTAGATCACATTTGTCACCACATCCAGGTGTGCCATCTCTCCCAGAATGCATTGCTCAAAGAACAAATCACATCACCTGGTGGTGCTAGTTTAATTCCAGCATAATGAGCTGCACAATTTG
>CM075989.1:21952089-22088174 GCA_038087875.1 Malacoraja senta
CTCTATGATTCTATGGGTGATAAGGGAATAAAGTTTAGTGCAAGGTAAAGCCAGCAAATCCGAGCAAGGTTAGTCTGAGGGTTGGTCAGAGTGTTATAAATGTGGAACATTATTGCTGTGAACAGAATTGTCTTTTGTTCAGGGGTTTTATGTTGTGAAAACCACTGCTCAGTGACAGTGTGGGTTACAGACAACATGTAGATAATCCCTGGCCACAACACCAGGAAATTATGCTCAAATTACACCATAAATGGAATTGATCCCAGACACCACTGTCTCCATTGGCAGAGGAAGGAGCGATTGCAACAGTTAACATCGATCAAATAATATTAGTCATTCTGGGTTAATATTTGATCCCCCCCATTGTAGCAAAACTGAACGTTAGGAAATAAGAATAATATTCCTGTGTTCCCTGATATAATTAAATTAATGTTATCTAAAAGGACCTGGCCAGTTAGGCTAAGGATGACAGATGGGTACAATCAGTTCAAGTAAGGTAATGCAAATTTGGTACCAGAGCCGCACGGGCCCGATCCACCCGCCCAACAACCACACCACCGACGACCGGAACGTGCCCGGTAGGCCCGACTCACCTCATAGGCCTCCCAGGGGACTGTGAAGAAGCATGGCAGCGAGGCCTGTCCGGTTGCCGAAGGAGCCTCAGCGGCGGCAGCGTGGGCCTAGGACGTAGGCGGGGGTGGAGCCTCGGCGGCAACGTGAGCCTCGGCAGCAGCGTGAGCCTCGGCGGAAGCAGGAGTCTCAGTGGCGGTGGGGCCTCCTGATCGACCCGCGATCGACAGTTGATGAGCGTGAGGGGGAAGGGGAAGACAATGGGGACCCGGCGTGGGGGGACCGCCATGAGGGACGGGGGGAGAACAAAGGGGGAGCCAGTGTGGGAGAAGGAGGGGGGGGGGGCACTCTAGTTTAGAATCCTCTACCCAGGGGATAAGCCTGCATGCGTTTGTTTGTTTGTTCCATTGCACACGGCAGCCAACAGTCGCTTGTCTTTTCTTTTGTTTCTCACTTTTAATTCAACTTTAATTTGAAGTTTTCGTGTACATTGTTGTTTGTTGTGACTGTTGGCGGATCAATTTCCCTCCAGGGGTGAATAAGGTTTAATCGCATCGTATCGTAGAAGGCATTACCCACATAAAGCAAAGAGTAGGAATTTATATTCTTGCAGGCTGTTGGATTTAGCAATTACAGTGAATTGCACAGTAGTACCAAGTACCTGCAGATGCTAGTGGACAGAGGTAAGGCCACTCTGGAGTAGTTCAACGGGTCAGGCAAGGATATGTGGCGTTTTGGGTCGGTACATCGGAAGAAGGGTCCCGACCTGAAACATCGCCTATCCATGTTCTCCAAGGATGCTGCCTGACCTGCTGAGTTACTCCAGCATTTTGTGTGTTTCCAAGATTGAATTACAGCCATCTTGGGTTCATCCCATGGTTGAGTTGAAAGTCATATGGTCATTAGATCATCAAATTGACCTGGTCCAACTTTGACATTATGGGAATGTGGAACTGTTACCAGTGAGGTACATGAGGAAAGAGACATCCTAGATAAGTCTGGCACTAACAAAAGCAGCATCAGAGAAGTGCTGAGATGTGATTACAATGTTCAAAAGTTAGACAGTGAAGCATTTTGAAGCTTTTCAGACATTCATTTGGCTCAGGATATCTCTGAAAATAATGTCAATGAGTTTTCAAAGTTGCAATTGACACAATACCCAAACCAAGTAAAAGAAAGTTCCATGTTGCTACTACCTTTTTGTGGAAAATCCACATTCCAGAACTCATAGAGTGATGCAACTTGGAAACAGGCCCTTCAGCCCAACTTGCCCACACTGGCCCAACATGTCCCAGCTACACTAGTCCCACCTGCCCGTGTTTGGTCCATATCCCTCCAAACCTGTCCTATCCATGTACCTGTCTAACTGTTTCTTAAACATTGGGATAGTCCCTGTCTCAATTAACTCCTCTAGTAGCTTGTCCATACCCACACCACCCTTTGTTTTAAAAAGTTACCCCTCAGATTCCCTTTAAATCTTTTCACCTTAAACCTATGTCCTCTGGTCCTCGATTCGTGTACTCTGGACAAGAGACTCTGTGCATCTACCCGAACTGTATGAATATTTTTATCATATTCAAAAAAATGCGAAAAGATTCCTTCAATATTTTGGATGTATCATGTATCTCCCTAATAAGAAGAGCTCATCAGCTAGGGCTGGACGGTGGTGCAGTGGTAGAGTTGCTGCCTTACAGCACTAGAGACCCTCGTTCAATCCTGACTAGACGTGCTGTCTGAACAAAGTCTGTACGTTCTCCCCGTGACCTGGGATGGTTTTCTCCCAGTGCTCCGGTTTTTTTCTCCCACACTCCAAAGTCATACTGGTTTGTAGGTTAATTGGCTTTGTTCAAAAAAATTGTAAGTTGTCCCTCGTGTGTTGGACAGTTCTAAGGTGGGGAGGTCGCTGGTCAGTGCAGACTCGGTGGGCTGAAGGGCCTGTTTCTGCGTTGTATCTCTAAACTAAACTAAAACTAAACTATGCTGCGAGCCACATTCTATTTTATGCTTTTGGTGGTTGCCTGAGCAGAGGAGGACTTGGCTTTAGTTTATAAAATAGTATTTTGGAATAATTGTGAATAGAATTTTTTCTCTCTTCTGGAGCCATTATGTGCCGTCGGTTATTCTGTGTATCATGATTCACCACACATCTGGAATTAAGGCAATTTGATCAGCGTTGCTGGTGAAGTGCCAATTTAGGTGATTGAGATGTGTGGAAACAAGTCACATTTAGCTACTTTTCTGCTCTTCGTGTTATTAAATTCATGTTTCACAAATTACATACAAGAAAAATGTCTGCCAGCTGTTTTGGATTGTCATCATTGCAATATTAAAATAATAACGCATAAGAGGTAAAATGTCCTAAAGTCTTTAATAATTCTATTAAAACTAAACGGGAGCAAAGCAGTAGCAGAAAATGAAAGAAATACTGGTGGTTTCAAAATTGAAAAGACAAACGGATGACAATCGGCTTGCAACTATGCAATCAGCCATCAATTATATAAAGTATAGATTGGTATAAACCAGCATCTCAAGTTCCTTGTTACTACTAATAATTGTGTCAAGTTGGCTTGAAAATGGAAGACAAGAACACAGGTGTCAGGGGTTACGGGGAGAAGGCAGGAGAATTGAGTTAGGAGGGAGAGATAGATCAGCCATGATTGAATGGGCCGAATGGCCTAATTCTGCTCCTGGATCGTATGATCTTATGAAAATCCACGCAGTCACGGGGTGAATGTACGAACTCCGTGCAGGAGGCACCCGTGACCAGGAGGTGGTTTTCACTGACGGACTTTTTACTTCTGCAAGGATCCGTGCTCTTTGTAAAATGTGTGTGGCTTGAATGAAAATGCGAGTGGTCTGATTCATTAGTTCGTAGACAACATAGACATTGATAGAGTTCTGATTGGTGAAGAAGCTTGTCAAAGGATACAAAAGGATACCACAAAGGTGGCACGGTGGAGCAGCAGTAGAGTTGCTGCCTCACGGCTCCAGAGACCCGGGTCCGATCCTGACTACGGGTGCTGTCTGTACGGAGTTTGCACGTTCGCCCCGTGACCACATGGGCTTTCCCCGGGTGCTCCGGCTTCCTCCCACACTACAAAGACGTTCAGGTTTGTAGGCAAGTTGGCTTCGATAAAGATTGTAAATTGTACCTAGTGTGTAGAATGGTGTCGGTAATCTTACAGCGGAGTGTAAAACCATGAGGGGTATGGGGATGAATACACAGAGTCTCTTACCTCGAAGGTAGGGGAATTAAAAACCAGAGGACATAGGTTTAAGGTGAGATGGGAAAAATTTATTATGAACCTGAAGGGCATCCTTTTCACACAGTGTATGGTGGATATATGGAACGAGCTGCCACAGGAGGTAGTTGAAGCAGGTGATATAACAACATTTGGACAGTTACATGGATAGAAAAGGTTATGAGTGATATGAGCCAAACACAGGCAGATGGGCCTACCGTAGATGGGGCATCTTGGTCGACATGGAACAAGTTGGGCTGAAGGGCCTGTTTCCATGATATATGACTCAATAGACAATAGGTGAGGGAGTAGGCCATTCGGCCATTGGAGCCAGCACCGCCCTTCAATGTGATCATGGCTGATCATCCCCAATCGATGACTATGCACTGTGTAAAACGTCCAAAACTGGAGCAAGAGTGTTAACCTACAAAGCTCAGTTGCGCCTGGAACAAGAGCTGAGATCAGCCAGTTCTTGCTAAATGAGGCCAGTCACTGTCTGGGGACTCTCCAATTGTAACTGTTTGTCTCCAGGCTTACCGACTGTCAAATGTATCAAAAACTTATGAGTGTCTCTAACATAAGCAAACATTCAAAGATGATTAGTATGACTCTATGCCCCCGCTCTGGTCCCATGCAACTTTGGTTGGAAAACAGCAGAGGTCAACTTTACTCCGAACGCAGTTATGACAAACAGGCGGAAAAGGTTCCAGGGAAATTCCCGGCTGCGGGGTTGTGTTTTGGCAAGTCAGGAGCCTAGCTGCCCGAAGATAAAAGTTCAGAGCAAGTCATGTTTGCAGTGATCCTTTTAATCTTTAATGTTTGCATCCATTGCAAACAGCGGCAAGCGATTAAGGAAGAACCTTGAACATCATTTTAAAGAAAAATGCAGGTTCAGTGATTACACATGACAGCTTTCTTCTATGAGTGGTTTACTCTGTAGATAGGTTTAATTTCAACCAATTGATGTCAGTGTTATCGGCACCCTTAGGAGGAAAGAACATTTAAACTGTTCATGGAATTGTGGACCTATTTGTAAAATAAAGGTCATATTGTATGGCTGAAATGTGGGGAAAGATTTGACTCAGTTGGATAAATCCTGATTGTTTATTATGGGGAAGAGCATTGAACTGGACCCTAACCTTTGTGACATTAAATGGATCAATTAAGTTTTTTTGTGTTAGCCTGAAAATAAATAGTCACTTTTTTTAGCCAGAGGGTGGTGAATCTGTGGAATTCATTGCCACAGACGGCTGTGGAGGCTAAGTCAATGTAGAAGGGTCTCGACCCGAAAACGTCACCTATTCCTTTACTCCAGAGTTGCTGTCTGACTTGCTGAGTTACTCCAGCTTTTTGCGTTTATCTCCAAGTCAGTAGATATTTTTAAGGTGGAGGTTGACAGATTCTTGATTAGTAAGGGTGTCAAGGGTTATGGGGAGAAGGCAGGAGAATGGGGTTGAGAGGGAAAGATAGATCAGCCATGATTGAATGGTGGAGTAGACTTGATGGGCTGAATGGCCTAATTCTGCTCCTAGAACCTATGAACCTTTCCTGCCGAGCAATTCTTTTTTGAAGTTACAATGGATGGGGAGTGGAATGTGGAACTTGTCTTAAATTCTTCAATGCATAACTTGACCCTAATGCAGGCAAATGGTAGAATATACAACATTTGGGGCAGCACAGTGGCTCAGCTGGTAGAGTGCGACCTGCATCTGATCCTGACCTCGGGTGCCGTCTGTGTGGAGTTTACACGTTCTCCCTGTGACCACGTGGGTTTCCTCCAGGTGCTCCAGTTCCCTCCCACATCCCAAAGACCCGCGGGTGTGGAGGTTAATTGTTCTCTGTCAATTGCCCCCATTGTGTGTGGAGTGGACGAGCAAGCGCAACAACACAGAATTAGTGTGAACGTGATCGGAGTGGATTCAGTGGTCTGAAGGGCCTGTTTCCATGCTGCGTCTTTCAATCAATCAATTCAATCAATAGATCAATACAACACAGGAACAGGCCCTTTAGCCCACAATGTCCAAAGCCAAGCAAGTTGCCAAGTTAAACAAATCTCCTCTGCCTGCACAAAATTAAAGAAAGTCAAATTTGGCAGGACATTCTAAAGCACATTGAACCAATTAAGTAATTTGAGAACTTTCCCTGGCTATAGCAACTTGACATGGAGCAGATTGTCCTTGGATCTAATTGTGGCCATTTCTTTGGTGATCTGAAATTAATCTCCAAATAATGAATTGCTGTTGGTTTTCTGATTGCACTCTACAGTTGAACTTCGAGTGATGTATAAAAATAGTAGTCTTTTGACGTTATTTTAGAGCTACAGTAAGGAAAGGCTACTCGGCCCACTGGGTCCACGTTGACCAACGATCACCCCGTACATTAGTCCGTACCTACACACTAGCGACAATTTTACAGAAGCCAATTAACTGACAAATCTGTACGTCTTTGGATTGTGGGAGGAAACTGGAGAAAATCCACACAGGTCATGAGGAGAACGTACAAACTCAACACAGATAGCGCCCGTGTTTAAGAAAGAACAGCAGATGCTGGAAAAATCTAAGGTAGACAAAAATGCCGGAGAAACTCAGCGGGTGAGGCAGCATCTATGGAGCGAAGGAAATAGGCGACGTTTCAGGTCGAGACCCTTCTTCAGACTAAAGAAGGGTCTCAAACCGAAACGTCGACTATTCCTTCACTCCAGAGATGCTGCCTCACCCGCTGAGTTTCTCCAGCATTTTTGTCTGCCGACAGATAGCACCCGTGGTCAGGATCTCACCCAGTTCTATGGCGCGGTAAAGGGCCTGTCCCACTTGGGCGTCATTTGCAGGTCATTTACACGACATCATTTAGGCATCACGACGCACGACGCGCGCATGGTGCTCATCACACGTGCATGGTGCGCATTACGCACGCATGGTGCATGGTGACGTAGGCAGTGACGCGCGACGTGCGCATGGTGCTCATCTCACGTGAATGGTGCGCATTACGCACGCATGGTGCGTGGTGACGTAGGCAGTGACGCGCCCCAGGATTTTGGGATTCTTCGAGCGCCACCTGCGTGACACGCAAATGACGCTGAAGTGGGACAGGCCCTTAAGGCAGCAACTCTGCCGCTGTGCCTCTGTGCTGCCCTATTACCTACAATCCCATCTACTTTAATTTTGTATAATGACCTGTTAAGTGGGACCTTATCAAAAGCCTTCTGAGAGTCCAAATTCACCACCGTGACTGGTTACTGACTCTGCACTATCTATTCCACTAGTTACATCCTCAACAAAAAAAACCTCCAATAGCTTTGTTAAGCTTGATATCCTTCTCATTAAATCAATGCTGACTTTGCCCAGTCCCATTAATGCTTTCCAAGTGTTCTGTTATTGCACATTTTGTTATAGGTTCCAGTGAATTTCCCACAACTAATCAAGGTGAACAACTAATCGCACTTCTCCAGCTTTCCCAATCCTCTCACTGTTTCTGTGCCAGTTTAGACCTGACAATACACAACAGGCCCATTCACTTCTGTGGCTGCAAGGGAGAAGGGTGTGGTATATCGTAATTTAATTGCAATTTTATTGGATTAATTTTAATATACCTATAATTTTTTACAATGCTGTATGTCTTCTTTTTTTAATTTAAAGGATTTAAGAAGTTTTTATTTGATTGATTACTTTTTAATCATCCTTGCATGTGTGTTTGCTTATATGAGAGACACCCACAGATCATTGATATCTTTGACAGCTGGTAAGCCTGAGACAAACAGTAACACCGAAGATAGACACAAAATGCTGGAGTAACTTGGCACAGTGCAACGGTCGATCCTTACAGCGCCAAAGACCCGGGTTCGATTCTGACCACGGGTGCTGTCTGTATGGAGTTTGTACGTTCTCCCCGTGACCTGCACGGGTTTTCTCCGAGATCTTTGGTTTCCTCCCACACTCCAAAGGTTTGTAGGTTAATTGGCTTGGTAAAAAAGTAAATTGTCCCTAGTGTGTGTGTGTTGGATAGAGTTAATGTAAGGGGATCGCTGGTCGTCAAGGACTCGGGGGGCTGAATGGCCTGTTTCTGTGCTGTATCTCTAAACTAAACTGAACTAAACTCAGCTGGACAGGCAGCATCACTGGAGAGAAGGAATGGGTGATGTTTCGGGTCGAGACCCTTCTTCAGATTGAGCTGGAGAGCAGGAGGAATCACAGAGGGGGAGCAGCAAGAGAGGGTGTTGCAGAACTCTCGTCGGAGAGAGGAAGAGAACTTCTTCAAAGTAGGCATACCTTGAGGAGATTTTGCGTTGGAGCAGACGGAATGTGTAGGAAGGAACTTCAGATGCTGGTTCCTTCCTAGACAAACAGTAACAATTGGAGAGGCCCTGGACAGCAACTGGCCCTTGCTTAGCAAGAACTGGCTTCTCTCAACTCTTGATAGACACAAAATGCTGGAGTAACTCAGAGGGACAGAGAGGCATATGCTGCCTGTCCCGCTGAGTAAAGGGCCTGTCCCACTTGACGATTTTTTCGGTGACTGCCGGCGTCATATCAGTGTCGCCAAAAGATTTTGAACATTTCAAAATCCAGCGGCAACAAAGAAAATGTTGTGGCACTTGAAAAATCACCGCTCGTCATACGTCACCACGCCGCGTCATTCCGGTGACCTGATATGTCAGTCAATGATGCCGGCAGTTGCCGAAACAATCGCCAAGTGGGACAGGCCCTTAACTTCAGCATTATGTGTCTATCTTCGATTTAAACCTGCATCTGCAGTTCCTTCCGACACATTCTCTCAACTCTTGTTCCAGATGCGAATGAGCTTTGTACGACAACTTGCTGGCACCAGTTTTGGATGTTTTACAGTCAGTACAAAGAGTCATAGTCATGGAGTCACATGGCCTACTCCCTCACCTATTGTCTATTGAGTCATACAGCATGGAAACAGGTCCTTCAGCCCAACTTGTTCCATGTCGACCAAGATGCCCCCATCTACGGTAGGCCCATCTGCCTGTGTTTGGCCCATATCACTCACTCATAACCTTTTCCATTCATGTAACTGTCCAAATGTTGTTATAATACCTGCCTCAACTACTTCCTGTGGCAGCTCATTTACAGATGCCTAGTAAATATTTCCCCTCTCACCTCAAACCTGTGTGTCTGGTTCTTAGTTCCCCAATCTCTGGGGTAAAAGACTCCGTGCATTCATCCCTATATCCCTCATGATGTTATAGTCCTCTGTAAGATTACCGACACCATCCTACACACTAGGGACAATTGGCAATCTTTACCGAAGCCAATTCAAGCAGGCGG
Organism: Malacoraja senta; assembly: GCA_038087875.1. Lineage (NCBI taxonomy): Eukaryota > Metazoa > Chordata > Chondrichthyes > Rajiformes > Rajidae > Malacoraja > Malacoraja senta. The sequence goes on from CM075989.1 coordinate 21,961,190, forward strand.
GACTAGTGTAGATGAGACATGTTGGTCGGTGTGGGTAGGATGTGCCGAAGGGCCTGTTTCCACTCTGTATCACTCTATGACTCTAAATGCTTTCCCCTGCAATGCCATACCAGGCAATATCTCAGGGAGCCACACCTTACACAGACATATATCTTACAGGAGCAAAGTCCGACTTTCCCGCTTCTGAAAATTACACGTGTTACCTGATTTATCTGATGTAGATGCTACAGATTTAATTCTAAATTTTTTTTTTTACTCATTCCTTGACTCATTCTGGGGCCTTGCTGGTAACGGCCAGTATTAATCGGCCATCCTTGATTATTTATGAAAAGTTGGTGGTGAAGTTTAGTTCAATAGGAACTAAAAACCACTGCCGATTCACAAACAGAACTTTTCATCCAACTGAGTATTTAATTACCAACTTGAAGGTCGCAAGGTCAAATTCCAGAACAGTCTGACACTCAAATGCATTTGTACCAGTGGGTTAAACTCTTTAAATTTAATTGTCGGTGAAAGCTGCAGTAGAAGAAATAAGAATATAGTTTAATTATTTCGATAAAGAAGGAACTTGCCATTCATCTAGCAACTTGCACTTCAAAGTACATAACGGCTATGGAGCAGCACGATGGCACAGCGGTAGAGTTGCTGCCTTACAGCGCCAGAGACCCGGGTTCAATCCCGACTACGGGTGGCTTGTCTGTAAGGAGTTTGCACGGGTCTCCCCGTGACCTGCGTGGGGTTTTCTCCGAGATCTTTGGAAGATCTGTGGTTTCCCCCCACACTCCAAAGATGTAGTTTGTAGTTATTGGCTTGGTATAAGTGTATATTGTCCCTAGTGCGTGCAGGCTTGTGTTAATGTGTGGGTATCGCTGGTCGGTGCGGACTCGGTGGGCACAGAGTTTGTACATTCTCCCCGTGACCTGGGTGGTTTTCATTAATTCATAAGTTCCGGGAGAAGAATAGGCCACTCGGCCCATCAAGTCTACTCCGCCATTCTATCATGGCGGATCCTATCTTTTCCTCTCAACCTCTCCAACCCCATTCTCCCGCCTTCTCCCCATAACCCTGTCACACCCGTACTAATCAAGCATCTCTCAAACTCGGTCTTTAAAATATCCATTGACTTGGCCTCCACAGCCTTCTGTGGCAGTTTTTTGCCAGGGGCTCTGGTTTCCTCCCACACTTTAAAGACGTACAGGTTTGTGGGTTAATTGGCTTTGGTAAAGATTGTAAATTGACCCTATTGTGTAGGATAGTGCTGGCGTAACAGGGATCGCTGGTCGGCACGGACTCGGGCGGGCAGGGACGAAGGGCCTGATTCTGCCGTGTATCTCAAAATTAAACTGAATTAAATTTTCCAATAATGCAAACGAGGCTGTCTTAGGATGTCTCCCCTCAGCCGGCCCACATGCCAGACCTTGTCCAGCGATGTAGCCCACTCTGCCAGTGCACACACCCAGCAGAATCTACATCTTTCAAATCCTTCAGTGCGTGACCCAGCCGGGTCAGGGTGGATTGAAGCATCACACAGACGGACATCTGAACTGCCTTTAATGGAATAAATCAGTTTGGATTCACCGCATTATTCAGCTTTCTGGTCTTCATGGGCGGCAGTGGCGTGACACATGGTGAGGATGGGAAACACTGCTCTGACAGGGTTGAAATAAATGCAATAGTTCCCTGCCCTTTAGGTCTTGATTGCAATGCAGTTGCATTACAATATACACTTTATATTTTTACTCTGTTGCAACCTGTTAAAAAAAATACTTCATCTAACTTCACTTTGGACCGTGTAAGGAGCTCCCACCGCAAGGCTGAGTCCGCGCGACTCGCAGGAAGTGAATCTCTGACCTTTGCCCCCGCAGGGATGCCTATTTCCTCAGGACTGGGGTCAGGAGGAAGGGGGCAGCCATCCCATTGTACCAAGTAGTCTCCTCCTTGCCAGTGTTTACAATTCCACCAGCTTCGGCCCCGAGCAGATCAGAGGTCCGGGATGGGAATGCTAAATGAGATGCAGTGGAATGCTCCCCGGCTTCCTGGCTCAGCATCCTCACCTTGCCCGAGCCCCCCGGACACCGCGATTGTCAAGAGGTTGCTGGTGGTGGAACATGTGTCAACCTCCTCCCAGCGTCGGGTCACAGGAGGGGAAGCCTCACAATAAGCTGAAGAGCAGCTTTCAACGTCGAAAAAAAAAAAAAAAAAGACATTGCCGGCTTCAAGTGACCTGATGACATTTGGGTCTTAGGGTCACTTGACTGTCCATCTCCGCACTCAGCCTGAAGCCCCAGTGACAGGGAAGATTGAGGGCTGAGGGCCAGTTCCTACGCTGTACCATGCAGTAAGGATCTGCAGATGCTGGTTTACACCCAAGATAGACTCAAATTGGCTGGAGTCACTCAGCGGACGGGCAGCATCTCTGGAGAGAAGGAAATGGGCGACGTTTTGGGTTGCGACCTTCTTCAGACTGAGGGTCAGGGGAGAGGGAAACAAAGAAGGGTAAGGAGTGAAAATGAGAGATCGATGGGGACGAAGGTCAAGGGAAAGTAGAATAGATCGTTGTTAGCTGGGGAAAGGTGACAAAGAGGCATTGGAGGCCCAGGACAGAAAGGCCTCTGTGACAGGCAGCCGCGCAATCTTCACCTCCCATCCACATTGCTAATGGAGTCATACAGCACAGAACAGGCCCATCGGCCCCACCCGCCCTTGCCGACAAACATGCCCCATCCACATGAGTGGCCTGCATTTGGCCCGTATCACTCTAAATCTTTCCTATCCATGAACCCGTCTAAGTGTCTGTTAAATGCAGTATCTGGCTCAACTACCTCCTCTGGCAGCTCGTTCCGTATACCCACCACATTCTGTGTGGAAAATGTTCCCCTTAGATTCCTCTTAAACCTTGCACCTCTCACCTTACACATACTGTTTGTCTTCTGATTCTTGATTTCTCCCAACCTGGGTAAAAGACTATATGTATTCACCCTATCTAATACCCCTCATGATTCATCAACCTCTATAAGATGATCCCTCATCCTCCTACGCTCCAAGGAATAAAGTCCTATCCTGCCCAACTTCTCCCTGTAGCTTAGGCCCTCGAGTCGTGGCAACATCCCCGTAAATCTTCTCTGCACCCTTTTCACTTCCCTTCCTCTACCCCATGCATTCTGCTGTGCAGGGTCCATTACCCTTTGTGTTTGGAGCGGTGTGGACAGGCTGGGCAGCACGGTGGCGCAGCGATAGAGTTGCTGCCTTACAGTGCCAGAGACCCCGGTTCGATCCTCACGCCGGTTGCCTGTCCGTATGGAGTTATACCTTCTCCCTGTGACCCGCGTGGGTTTTTCTCCAGGTGCTCCGGTTCCTTCCCACACTCCAAATATGCGCAGGTTTGTAGGTCAATTAGCGTGGTAAGGATTGTAAATTGTCCCTAGTGTGTAGGTGGTGCTCGTGTGCGGGGATCGCTGGTCGGCACGGACTCGGTGGGCCAAAGGGCCTGTTTCCATGCTGTATATCTAAACCAAACTAAACTAAAGGTGGGAACCTAGTGTGAGGCTGATTGTGTGTCGTATCCAAATGAATGGCTCCGATCCAGAAGAGACAACGGTAGATTATGTTTCCGACTTACTACTACTGCTTATCTTCAATAAATGTCCCTTCATCCAAACTGCATCTAAAAAGTCTTCAAATTATTCTTATTGTGTGTGTACCATGAAAAATAAATGGAGGGATTTATTTCAGAACCGAGTTAGATGAGATGATCAACTGCATAAGCTTTGTACTTGTAATTTATAATATGGGAAATCCCACAATCTATTACTGCCTTGAACCACACGGTTATTATTATCTCATATTCATAGTGACTCCTAAACTGAGTATGTTTCATAATATTGTCATTTGCCATTTATCAGTCAAATTTGAGGTAATATATCACCTAGAGTTATTTTTGGAATATTGTTTTGTTAATGTGGGTCTTAGTATATCATGGGAACTCTCAGTACAATACAGTCATTGGACATTTAACAAAGGAAGATAAATGATAAAGAATTAATCACTATCAATGTATGTGTTCTGTACATATTTATGGAATAATCAGTTAGTGGGATATTTTCTGGAATATGTCTACTACTAACCAACAGTTATCTGCTTGATGTCAAATTTAAGTTGGAACAAACTGCAGAGGACAAGTTGGACGTCGAGGATATGTGCTTATTTTCATCCTCTAACCCAAAGGAGCATTTTTCACTAAGTCTCTGCTTTGCAACTTTGCTGATCAATTCACATAAAGACCTTCTTGCAAACGTCTCTTCCTTGCAGATGTCACAGCCACCGCCGAGGATTGGTGTCTGCTGTTCACGTGCCTCGGGTAACAAATGAAACTGTCACAGGTCTGTGTTCTCTCCGTGCTTTGACCTCCTCGTGATGTTTCCCAGCTCAAGGCTATTCGGGGATATGATTGTGGTTTGGTGTTGGGGCAGGGATGGGGGGTGGGGGAGTTCAGGTGCGGAGGTTGGTGCTCTTTTGTTTTGCAAGATGACTTTTGTTCTTCTGTTGATAATTCACTTGAAAATCTCTATCCAAATTTGAGAACACATCACTATTTGCCTCCAACAGTCATAACGATCGCTTTTGAGGCGAGAATGCGAATATTAGAATAACTAGAATGGGAATATTATGAAAACAAAGATACAATACTTCTTATTGAACTAATGATATTAAAATAGTTGTACCATGTACAATCATTTAAATGAACATATCTTTGAACTTGGAAAAAGGGCATGTGGTGAAAAATAGGACAACTCCACCATAATGTTTGAGACTAATACTGAATTGCTGTTAAATCACAAAGTACTTGAGCTAAAACACCAGGAGAAACACTCAAGCAAGATAACCAAGACCAATGCTAAACCAGTATATAAACTGTCCATAAATACTTACGCTGTAGAACAATAACTAACTTCATATTCAGTAATAAGCTGAATATCTGCACAAGCTGTAGTTTTAACCAAGAAACCCTATCCCAATGTCACATGAGAATAGAAAATACCATTACACAGTTAAACTATAATGTTTTATTCTTAATGTTTTAATGTTTTATGTTTTATTCTTAATGGTTTACTGTAGGTCGCGTTACTTGCGAGCGGAGCACCAAGGCAAATTCCTTGTATGTCTATATACTTGGCCAATCAATTTATTCATTATTATTCATTATTATTATTAACAAGCTGGCTGTGTGCATCAACCTCAAGTTTTTAATCTTTTAAAAAACTGCACATGAAAAAGACAAAATGAGATTTATCAAATGTTAAAAAAATTCTCATATTAATAATAATTTCAAAAACCTCAGAGGAAATTTGTTCAAGGAAACAAGAGAAAATGTGAATATTCCCGAGCTGTACAGAGGGAGGGTGTGATGGTCAGCGTCAAAAATAGACACAATTGCTATTTACGTTTTTTGACGGACGCTCAGAGAGAAAGAGAATTGGTCTCCTACATTCGCCCATAACAACCTTTGGCTTTCCACGAGCATGTCTCAGTGTGGGACCAACGCACTATTTATCACTGGAGCTTCCCCGGATTTGACAATCGCTGGATGTTCTGACATTGTAATTGAGCCTGGTTGTCTTTTCTAGGACACCAGAAGATCTAACTCAGTCAAGGCACCTCACTTCTGCTCGAGATCTCTATAAATGATCTATCAGTTAAAGACGCAGACTGAGTAATCAATCAGTGCAGAAATACTGAAGCCTTCGCATGTATCATCTAGGGCACTGTTCCTTTCGACTTCCACTGCCCAGCACATTGGCAATTCAGGCAGCATCAGAACATTGATACAAATGTTGACTTTTATGAGATTCCAGACTAGTACGTAAGGCCCAACAGTCAGAAAACTGATATTAATATTTAGCAGAATAACCAATAGAGACATAGGCCCAGTTAAAAATTAACTGAAACATATAAAGATATGTATTACAGGTTTCAGCTTCTGCGATCCTTTCTATGAGTAAGCACCTATTGGGAAATAAAAAGGAAATCAATTTGAATTGAGTTACAGAAACAAAATTTTTAGAAGATAATTCAGATCAATTATTGCGCACGTACTCATTCTCTGTCAGTTCGAATTTTCTTCCACTAGAACCTGGATCTAGCTGTCTAATCTTTGATAAACAGGAGTTAGATTGCTTGGCTTTTCTGTGTTCCCCAGAGTTAACACTCCTGATACAGATCAATTAAGCTTTATTTAAAAAGAAAATAGATTTTAAAAGGAATCTGATATCGTGCGTTGAAAGTTCAGCATCGGAAATAGAACGACGTTTACGCTGTCAGGCTTATGACTGTCAGAAAGCCAAAGGCTTCTGATTGCAGTCATCAACCAGAACTGTATGTTACCTGGAGAAACGGTGAAGGGCTTTGTGTTTATATAGAAGCATGTGAACTGCAGTTGCTGGTTTCCCTTTTACTCTTTCACGCGATCACGGGGAGAACGTACAAACTCCATACAGACAGGAGTCGTAGTCAGGTCTAACCAGGGACCCTGGTGCTTTGAGGCAGCAACTCTACCGCTGCGCCACTCGGAAAACTCTTTCATTTGGTGGAGAATTCCACATTCCATATTCTTTTCATTCTGTGGATTTTTTGGAAAACGTAATCATTTTTTGGATTCACTAATGAGCATATTGAGGGTATCACACATAATTCTAAATAAGTCAAGCCCAATCTGAAAACCATAATGTGAACATCCTACATTTACAGTCAAATTCATAATTCTCAGAGCAAAAAGCTTCTCTCCATTGGGCAGCACGGTGGCGCAGCGGTAGAGTTGCTGCCTTACAGCGCCAGAGACCCGGGTTCGATCCTGACTACGGATGCTGTCTGTACAGAGTTTGTACGTTCTCCCCGTGACCTGCGTGGGTTTTCTCCGGGTATCTCCGGTTTCCTCCCACACGCCAAAGACGTACAGGATTGTAGGTTAATTGGTAAAAATATTAATTGTCCCTAATGTGTGTAGGATAGCGTTAATGTGTGGGGATCGCTGGTCTACGCGGACTCGGTGGGACGAAGGACCTGTTTCCGCACTGTACCTCCTAGCTACACTAAACTAAACTGAAAATTAATAAGGGTCAATTCCATGGTTCGACAGTCGCAATGGGGAATACGAGTCACAGGGATCATCTTGGGCGGCACGGTGGCGCAGCGGTAGAGTTGCTGCCCCAGAGCGCCAGAGACCCCGGTTCGATCCTGACTACGGGTGCTGTGTGCAGAGTTTGCAAGTTCTCCTCGTGGCCTGTGTGGGTTTTCTCCTGGTGCTCCGGTTTTCTCCCACACTCGATGGAAGTACAGGTTTGTAGGTTAATTGGCTTGGTAAAAATTGTAAATTGTCCCTTGTGTGTGTATGATAGTGTAAATGTTTGCTGGTCAGCACGGACTCGCTGGGCCTGTTTCCGTGCTGTATTTCTAAAGTCTAATGATTGTATCCTTGGCAAATACTGATTGCCTCCCTTGACCTTGTGTCTTTTAACATGGATGAAATACTCCAGCCTGCTTCACTATGCCGCATGGCACAAGATTCCCCCCCGGATCGGGGAACCATAACAAAATATTGTTATTTCAAAGACCACGATATTCCCAGTAGATTGGGCAATGTGTGAATTTGACCTCGCCAAATGTCTGTTGATTAACTCCTTCATAAAGGATTTAGTTTGATATTTGATTAAGAAAACCCAAAGGTCACCTGTGTATGTACAAACGCAAATGATCCCCAAAAGAAATACTGGTAGACAATGAAATCTGTACCCTGCAGAACATAATTGGTGATAGCTGAATAAATAGGGTAGATCGATATCTTGCAGTTTCGAATGATGACCTTGGAAGCTGAAGGAAAATTTCACCCAACTTCATTATCTCATTTTACCTGTAGTTAGTTTTTTGGCTTTGGAGATCAAATACCTCGGCCAGAATCCAAACTTTGTGCAATCAGTGGAAGGAATATGTTTAATGAGCCAATTAACCTTTTCTTGTCCTGTACCTGCCTCTGATCCTTCTGTGGAATACCTCATTTCCTTTGATCTTACATCGAGATGCAGAGATGAGTTCTGGCAAACCTCATCCAAATTAGATCGGTAGATCACAGCGACCGATCTTTCATGGAACAACAGCCTCCTTGTAAAGAGAGAGGAATTTGCAAATTGCTGACCATAGTTACCCACCACATTTGTTTACATCTCGCTTGTAATGTATTGATGGTATTGTCAACCTTCCGTAGCACACTTTTGTGTTATCAGATGAGTGCAAAATGTCATGAAGGTTGCAAAGTTTTGTTTTATTTTGTGATGGCTTAATCTGACTTTGCTTCCTTTAAAATATTGCACAAACATATCCGGAAGAAGCCGAATAATTCCTGCAGCGAAAGAGAGAGGGGCGGAGAGGGAGGGAGGGAGGGAGGGAGGGAGGGAGAGGGAGAGGGAGAGGTGGAGGGAGGGAGAGGGAGGGAGAGAGGAAGGGAGAGAGGGAGGGAGAGATGGAGGGAGGGAGGGAGAGAGGGAGGGATATGGGGAGAGGGGAGGGAGGGATGGGTAGTGGGAGAGAGGGAGGGAGGCAGATGGGGAGAGGAGATGGGGGTAGAGGGAGACAGGGAGGGAGAGGGAGGGAGGGAGGGAGACAGGGAGACAATAGCCATGGAAGTAATATACAGTTTAGTGTCCAGGACTATCTGCTATTAAGAAATGACATCATCTAGAGGCAGGACGTCATGCAGGTGTGATTTACATGGAAATATCAGAGGGCATAAATGTCTCTGGCTTTTGAGGCTGGGTATTAGGCAGTCCAACAAGCCATTTATAAACCTCCAATGTTAATGGGCGAAACTATTAAATGGTTAAGGCTGAAGACTCATGCTTGAGCAGCTGTGCTGATAAGTGATTAAAAAGGAGTAAAGCATTGCCAACTGGTTTTCATTACGGTGATAAAATGGTTCTCTTTTCACTTGAAACGGTTTACTAGCCAGTTCATTACTGGGGTGCCTGTGTGTTTTACTCCATCACAGGCAATTTGACCTAACATAAAAGGCTGAAAGGACTATGGACGGGCCTTAATCAAATGCTAATTGTAAGATATACTGGGGAGTATTAACACCCTGAGTGTAGGGTTGTGCCTGTTATGGATCATATCTATTATGGCATAAACCAGACACAAACATTAAATACAACCGTCGATAGTGAAAGCTCTGCCTGACTGTAGAGGGGGACTGTGGTTAAATGAGCACACTGGCTTCCTGCAATGTTGAAGAGGTGTTGCATTACACAAGCAGATATGTGAAGAACGATCAGTGGGAAACCTGCACCAGTTACTTGGTGTGTGTCGGGTTCACAGCTATTGGTACGAAGCAATCTGTTTCAGAGTGGGGTTCCAGCACAGGGGCGCTGCTGGTAGAGCTGCCGCCTCTTAGCAGCGGAGACCTGGCTTCGACCCTGGAATCCTGATCCCGGGCGCTGTCCGTGTGGAGTCCGCACGTTCTCCCTGGGACCGCGTGGGTTTCCTCCAGCTGCTCCGGGTTCATCTCGCCTCCCAAAGACGTGCAGGTTTAATTAGCCTCTGTGAAATGCCCCCCGTGTGCAAGGAATGGAAAAGCAAGTGGGATAAAGCAGAACTTATGCGATCAGGTGATCAGCGGTCAGTGTGGACTTGGTGAGCACACAGCAGTGGTTGATTAGTGTGAGGGGGATATCGCCGTGAGGGACGGTGGGAGAACAAAGGGGGACCCGGTGTGGCGGGGGGGGTGGCGGGGGGGGGGGGGGGGGGGCTCTCTAGTTTAGAATCCTCTGCCCAGTGGATAAGCCTGCATTTTTCGTTGTTTGTTTATTTGTTCGTTCCGGTGAAGGCGCTGTGCACGCGGCAGCCAGCCAACACTCGCTTGTCTTTTATTTTTTGTGTCACTTTTAATTTAATTTTAATTTCAAGTTTTCGTGTGCCTTGTGTGTTGTGACTGTTGGCGGACCAAATTTCTCTCCAGGGATGTATAAAGTTCTACCATATCGTATCGTGGGCCCAAGGGCATGTCACCAGGCTGTGTCTCTAAACTTAACTAAATTAAACTACACTTCATAATTAGATTACTTTTCCCCCATAAATAATGTGCAATCGTACAATGTTAGAATAATTTACCACTGGTCATTTAAAAATCCCACTGTTGCTAATGTCTGGTCAAACTAAGGTCTGGTCAAACTGAGCTGGCTAATGGAGAGAGTCCAAATCCTGCAGCCTTATCATATCCAGTCAAGAATGGTTGCAGCTAATCTACACCAGGCCGCCAGCATAATCAAGGACCAGTCTCACTCCCTCTTCTCCCCTCACCCATCAGGCAAGAGTTATACAAGTTTGACAACATACCACCAGATTCAGGGACAGTTTCTTCCCAGCTGTTATCAAGCAACGAAACCATCCTTTCACCAACTAGAGTGCAGTCTTGACCTCTCATCTACCTAATTGGAGACCTTTGATCTATTTTTAATTAGACATTATCCAATGTTATATCTTGTATCCTTTATCCTTTATCTGTGTATTGTGGACTTCTTGATTATGTTCACATATAGTCTTTCCGCTGAAGATAGACACAAAATGCTGGAGTAACTCAGCCTTTCTGGACAGACAGGCAGCATCTCTGGATAGAAGAAATGGCTGACATTTCGGGTCGAGATCTTTCTTCAGACCTTTCCGCTGATTGGATAGCACGCAAACAAATGCTCTTCACTGTACTTCAGAAACATCCTATCACATCTAGAGAGCAGCAATACTTTGGTTAAAAGACGCAATTTGCTGGTGTAACTCAGTGGGTCAGGCAGCATCTCTGGAAACGATAGGGAGAGGTGAAAAAATTCTTCAAGTTAGGCATACCTTGAGGAAATTTCGCAGTGGAGCTCTAAAATGTAGACATAAGGAACTGTAGATGCTGGTTGAATAAAAATACTTTGGTTACTTTTCTTTGTTTAGCGATACATCGTGGAAACGGGCCCTTCGTTCCAGCAAGTCCATACCGACCATGGATCGCTGTTCACACTAGTTCTACAATATCAAACTTTCTCATCCACTCCCACCAGTGGCCTATTAACTCACAAACCCACACGTCTTTGGAATGTGGGAAGAAACCGGAGCACCCAGCGGAAACCCACGTGCAAACTCCACACAGACAGCACCCGAGGACAGGTTCGGACCCGGTCACTGATGCTGTGAGGCAGCAGCTCCACCTGCTGCGCCACTGTGCCGCTTTTGTTTCAGTGGACGGATGCACATTGGGGTTTTTTTTTAATTGAAGTTTTAGCAAAATTAAGCAAACTTTGAGTTATTTAAAACTACTGTCAGAAGTTGCGACAATTTTCAGACACTATGTGCAACGACTAAACCGAAATCAATAATGATAACAACAAATGCTAACTCAAACTCACATTAAAATCTAGCATGATCTCTGGGGTCAATATCAGCACACCTCTGGTCAACACATCTCACAAACTAATCGCAGTGAAAGGCATAGTGGCATTCTCATACATGAATTAGAATGTATTTCTACATGGGTGGCATTTAGTGTCAAAGTACAGCTTTACTGGCAAGAAACAAAATCACTTTTCCAGGTAGGCTTTTTGAGCGGTCTTCAATTTCAATGAGTTAAACTGAAACCTTCACTCTTTATTTATGTAGAAGCCATAAGGTATTAAAAGAGCACACACAGTAGTTTCCAGAGAAAGATTGACACCGATACGCAAATAAACAAGAAGAAAGTGTTTGCGAACAAGACTGGGTTGACCCGTAAGATGGTGCAGTTCTCCCACATTATTTGTGAGAGAAACGTAATCTAATTTGATGCAGTTTAATTCTGAAGTTTAGTGTAGTTTAGATTAATTTAGGTTATTTTGAACTACTGTTCTAGTCTAGATGAGGAAAGGCCTTGCCAACCTGTCTTGTTACTCACCAAACATGGATAGCCTTCTCTCTCAATTCATTCCCCATCTAATCTCTGTTCACACTTCTGGATTGTGGAAACATTCTCAGTCTTGCAAAGCTTCATGAGCTTAATACCCCTCTAAAACCTTCTTATTCATAGACAGGTACATGAATAGAAGGGTTTCGGCCCGAAACGTTGCCTATCTCCTTCGCTCCATAGATGCTGCTGCACCCGCTGAGTTTCTCCAGCATTTTTGTGTACCTTCGATTTTCCAGCATCTGCAGTTCCTTCTTAAACACATGGATAGTTTAATTTAGTTTATTTTTGTTTATTGTCACGTATACCGAGGTACAGTGAAAAGCTTTTGTTATGTGCTAACTAGTCAGCAGAAAGACAATACATGATTACAATCAAGCCATCCGCAGTGTGCAGATACGTGACAAAGAGAATAACGATTAGTGCGAGATAAAGGTCAGTAAAGTGAAATTAAAGATAGTCCAAGGATCGGCAATGAGGTAGATAGCAGCTCTGGACTACTCTCTAGTTGTTGGTAGGATAGTTCAGTTGCCTGATAGCAGCTGGGAACAAACTGTCCTTGGATCTGGAGGTGTGCGTTTTCACACTTCTGTACTTCTTGCCTGATGAGAGAGGGGAGAAGAGGGAGTGGCCGGGGTGCGACACCTCCTTGGTTATGCTGGTGGCCTTGCCGAGGCATCGTTAGAGGGATATGGTTGAAACGTGGACAAATGGGACTAGCTGAGATGGTGCATCTTGGTCAGCACGGACGAGTTGGGCAGAAGGGCCTGCTTCCATGCTGGATGGCTCAATGACTAAGCATCTCTAGTTCTCCAGGACTGAGATGGGTAAACATTTACAAGTTTCTGAATGAAGGAATTTCTCCAGACCTCAATCTTAAATTACAAAATCTTAAACTGGAAAGGACAGGTTTGGAGGAATATGTGGCAAACACGGGCTGGTGGGACTAGTGTAACCTGGACATACACAACTGCTGCTTACCCACCACACCACCTCCAGGTCCCTCAGATTCGCCGACTTGGGGTTACTGAACATCCCGCGGTCTAGGCATAAGCTCAGGAGCGACCGCGCCTTTGCGGTTGCAGCTCCTAGACTGTGGAACAGCATCCCTCTTCCCAACAGAACTGCCCCCTCCATCGACTCCTTTAAGTCGAGACTTAAAACTCATCTCTACTCCCAAGCCTTTCTTGACGTCCTCTGAGCGAGGGCTATATGTATGTAGTGATGTATGTATTTAATCTATGAACCACTGTTGTATAATGTTAGTACCTCCACCAATGTAAAACACTTTGGCCAACGAGAGTTGTTTTTTAAATGTGCTATATAAATAAAAGTGACTTGACTTGACTTGACTTGGACATGTTGGTCAGTTGGGCCAAAGGGCCTGTTTCCACACTGTATCACTCTATGACACTATGACTGTGCAACCCTTAAACTCAGCTCCATGTTCTGGACCTTCTGGTCAAAGGAAACAATCTCTCAGTATCCATCCTGTCAATTCCTTTCAACACATTACATGTTTTAATGACATCACGCTATATTCTTTTATACTCTATCCAGTGTGCACTTAAAACACTACAAACTCAAGATCCATCATAAAGCTGACTGCTCATCCCAGGAAACAAACCAATAGATGAACTCTCCACTTCCTCCAAGTCTTGAATATCCTTCATGAGTATTTAGACACAATTGTAAACAGTCGAGGTCTCAACAGAACCTGAAAAACTAGCAACACTTAATAAGCTAGACATCAGAACGAAAATCACAATGTCTCCGCGCTAGACTCCAGGAACTGTAGATGCTGGTATATCAAAAAAGACACAAAGTGCTTGGGTAACTCAACGGGCCAGGCAGCATATCTGGAGAACATGATAGGCAATGTTTGTAGTCAGGACCTTTCTCCCGAAATGTCCCACCAAAACGCTGCCTGTTCATGTTCTCCAGAGATGCTGCCTGAAGTTACTCCAGTATTGGCAGCCCTGCCAACAATCTGTCTGTTTTTTCGTTTTTCTTTTTATTTTTTGTGTGTTTTAAAAGTCTGTGTAAATGTTCTCGGGTTTGTGTTATGTGGGGGGAGGGGGAGGGGGAGGGGGAACCTTTTTTCCAGTTTCTTACCTTGCCGGAGATGCGATTGTTTTCCAGATCGTATCTCCGGTCACTCTGCGGCCTACCATTGATGGAGCTGGGGGCCTCCTCGGACTAACTTCAGCCCCACTGCAGGGCGTGGACTTAACATCGGACCTGATCCCTTGCCTGGGATCGCTCCAACTGCAGCCTGCGGACTTTACCATCGTGAGCTCGCAGTCTCGGGAGAGGCTAGTCGGGAGCTCCTACGACGCAGAGGCTTCCACCTATTAACCACACCTTGCACCTCAGGTTTCTATTTCTGAATTCCATATTTAGGTTTCAGTTTAGTTTATTGTAAGTACACAAAAATGCTGGAGAAACTCAGCAGCATCTATGGAGCGAAGGAAATAGGCAACGTTTCGGGCCGAAACCCTTCTTCAGACTGACAGGGGGTGGGGAGAAGAAAGGGAAAAAAGGAAAAAAGGCGGAGGAGGAGCCCGAGGGCTGGGGGAGGGGAGGAGACAACCAGAGGGCTGATGAAGGGGAGGGGACAGCAAGGGCTAGCAGAGTTGAGAGAATTCAATGTTCAAGCCCCCAGGATGTAGACTGCCCAAGCTTTAACACTTTAACACTTAGTTTATTGTAACGTGTACACTGTACTCAGTATGTTTTAGAAACATAGAAACATAGACAATAGGTGCAGGAGTAGGCCATTCGGCCCTTCAAGCCAGCACCGCCATTCAATATGATCATTGCTGATCATCCAAAATCAGTGCCCCATTCCTGCTTTCTCCCCATATCCCTTGATTCTGTTAGCCTTAAGAGCTCTATGTAACTCTTAAAAGGACCATTGCTTCTGTGGAATTAGACACTATTCCGAGGTAGAGTGGAAAGCTTTTGTTGCGTGCTATCCAGCCAGCGGAAAGACAATACACGATTACAATCGAGTCATTTACAGAAGCCTAATAAGGGAATAACGTTTATTATGGTCAAAGTAAGAAATGTTGCTGTAACATGTCCGAGACACTACATCTTGAAAATATTAGACTTGTCTTGGCAGAAAAACCAGATCATTTTCCCAAGACATGGACACCATTCATTGATTTATTACAAGGATAATATGGTGCAACACAATTTTGGATTTAAATCTAATTACGGGTTGGGTGAGGTGGGTGGGGAGGGATGAGAGGCAGGTATACCAACACTTTTCTCTCTCTTTTTCTTTTTGTCCTTTTATTTTTTTTTCTCTATTCCTCTGTTCTTTTTTTCTATTATTCCCTCTTTGGCTACACTACTTTGGTAGTCTAGGAGTTCTATCTTTGCACATCTCACTTCTTCTCTTTCTTGCTTTTTCTCCTTTCTTTTCTTCTAATTCAAAGCTAAAAAGTTAAAATTGTAGCAGTACAATAACTGTATAATTGTATATGCCGTTGGTTCCATTTTTGTACATTTGCTTCTAATAAATAAATAAATAAAAAATAAATAAAAAATAAATGTTGCTGTAGGAGTAGAGATTTGAGAGTGTGGAGCGATCGTAATGTGAGTTAGAAACATAGAAATTAGGTGCAGGAGTAGGCCATTCGGCCCTTCGAGCCTGCACCGCCATTCAATATGATCATGGCTGATCATCCAACTCAGTATCCTGTACGTGCCTTCTCTCCATACCCTCTGATCCCTTTAGCCACAAGGGCCACATCTAACTCCCTCTTAAATATAGCCAATGAACTGGCCTCGACTACCCTCTGTGGCAGAGAGTTCCAGAGATTCACCACTCTCTGTGTGAAAAAAGTTCTTCTCATCTCGGTTTTAAAGGATTTCCCCTTTATCCTTAAGCTGTGACCCCTTGTCCTGGACTTCCCCAACATCGGGAGCAATCTTCCTGCATCTAGCCTGTCCAACACCTTAAGAATTTTGTAAGTTTCTATAAGATCCCCTCTCAATCTCCTAAATTCTAGAGAGTATAAACCAAGTCTATCCAGTCTTTCTTCATAAGACAGTCCTGACATCCCAGGAATCAGTCTGGTGAACCTTCTCTGCACACCCTCTAAGTTAAAATTGTAGCAGTACAATAACCGTATAATTGTATATGCCGTTGGTTTTATTTTTGTACATTTGCTTCTAATAAATAAATAAATAAAAAATAAATAAAAAATAAATGTTGCTGTAGGAGTAGAGATTTGAGAGTGTGGAGCGATCGTAATGTGAGTTTGTAGATCTGCTTCTGTGGCCAACACGCAAATAGTCGCCTGGGTTGGTCGCCATCTTGGGAAGCAGAGCTTTCTTCGTGACCTCACTGACGATCATTTCCGGGTGAGTTTGCACCAGTTTCCATGGGCGATACACACTGGCACATCTGTCTCCTTCCCAATATCAGTCAAGTTTGTAATGGTAGACAAAATGCTGGAGTAACTCAGCGGGTCGGGCAGCATTTCTGGAGAAAAAGAATAGGCGACGTTCAGTCTGAAGAAGGGTTCCAACCAAGTCGAAAAGTCACCCATTCCTTCTCTCCAGAGATGCTGCCTGACATGGTGGGTCACTCTGGCTTTTTGTGTCTATCTTTGCTGTAAACCAGCATCTGCAGTTTCTTCCTGTACATACAATACTCTCTCTGGGGTGGGGGACTGCAACCTTCACGTGGTCCACCCTGTTTCGACTAATGCAATCAACCCGACGCGCACAAACAATCAGATCAAATAGAACAAGTTGACCCACAACTCTAGACTCTGCACGCCATAAATACGCAAGAAGAAGAATACTCTCTCTTTTTCTCTTCAAACTCAGAACATGAAACACTGTCCTGAAACAAAACCAAGTCCTGGTGCTGACTGTTGCTATCAGTTTATATCACTTTGACTGAGAGAGTGAGTACATTGGATTCCTACTTTGCCTGTTAATAAAAGTTAGGACTCTGTCTTCTGTTTCTGGTTCTGTTTGAGGCAAACATTTATAGCTGCCATGCACTGTTCTTGACATCCCTCCCCTTGCACCATTAGTATTAGGATCACTCAGTGTTGGTAGTTGCAGTGGAAGGAATCTTGGTTCAGATTCCAGCATAAAGTGTGACATTTGCACTTTGGTTTTCTACCGAGGGAGAGTGTGGCAGTTTCAGGCTGTTCTGTGGGGGAGGGCGGGAAGGATTCATCCCTGTTCCACTCAGCTGCAACTCCTACCATCCCCAGAGATGTCAGTGGGCTGAACAGTCCCCCCCCCCTCTCTATACTGAGAACGTGAGTGTGCGGATGAAGGGAATTAAGCAAGTGGGAGGAGAGGGAAGAGCAGGGAAATTAAGCTAACAGAATTGCAGCAATTGCTGGGAAGCACCATTCCCAAGGAATTAGTAATCATCAGAATACTGTCTAATTCCTCAGAAGCAATGGTCCTTTTAAAACATGCTGAGCCATGTTAAATAATAATTAATGGATGGATTTGTCTGCACTGATAAAACGCTCTGGGAGAACTTATTTTGTAAAATGAAGCAAAAAAAAAAACATATATCAAAATATTATTGGATGACAACCCTTCAGGCAAAGAAAATATTTTATTTTGTCTCGATAAAATAGATTGGCTTTGCCATGCTATGTGTAAGCTGGAGCCATATAAAATTATGTTAAGTTTTAATGTTTAAAAGTCATCGGGAATTTCAATGCAATATCATTGCACACTGTGGTGCTGTTTGATTGCTGCAAAGGGTTTGAATGGATTATGATCTCCCGACAATAGCCCACAGAATAGCTGCTACACTTCTAATTGAAAGTTCCAGTCAACTTCATATAGACTCCTGCCTACATGAAAAAAAGTTTTCTGTAGTGTTTAAAGCTGGTTGTTTCTTTGCATCCCCATGTCTTGTCAGAAGTCTCTTTCATTGCACCCAGCATCTGTGACAGTGAAATCATCTCGCCCTCCAATCTTTCAAGCGTGTAATCACTTTGACTTGAGAAGCACAGATATTTTTCAAAAGAGAAGTTACTGGGTGGTTTTCCACCACAAATCCAACATTTTCATTCCCTCCCGCCTGTGAAGATTTCCACAGCGGTAATAATTTTTTAACTCTCCACCTGGATTTCACACTGTGTAACTAAGGAGCGAAGGGCTTATCTGTGTATCACATTAAATGTTTGTTTTCAATACACATTGTGTAGCCTTCACTAACCAGTTAAAGACCTGCAACTCCCCTCCGAAGACAAAAGGCACTGCATATTCCAACAGAGAGCTAAGCACCCCTTTCACCATGTCTTACTTTGAATAATTATGAAGGGATTTATTTAAATTAAGACATACCGACCATTCAGGTTTAAATCTTGGCACAGGATAAGATAATCGTGTCCATGAGTGTTGGATTAGTCGAATGAAACCAAAGGACTCCTATTCCTTCAGCACAAGAGCGGTAGAGACCCTGCCCCTTCTTTTTAAAGGCTTTATTTTAAGACCCATAATTGCCTCAAGTATTCTCAAGAGTCCCTGAACCCAGACAGAGTGCGGAAAAAATAAAGTCACTGCAGAAATTTTTGTTTTTGTGTTGCATTAAGACAGATAGGGCCAGAAAGCATCCCCTTTCCCGTTACTCAACTTTTTGCAGCCGACACTGTTTTAAATAGTCAGAGATTTAATTAAACTAATTGATTCCCTTGCATTTTATTAGTCATTGTCATAACGAAGATCTGACCCCGTGGTTACTCACTTAGATTAGAGTCCGTGAGGGATGTTCTCCGTGAAACAATGATGTAAATTGTGGTGGAGTTAGCCCACTCGTTCACTGTTACAGACTTGCATTAGCTGTAAAGCTGGGAGGACAACAGACAATGGTAAAAAATAATCTGTCGTGATCTTCAAAATAAACCTAATTGCTTCAATCACAAAATATTCTTGTACTAAAAAAACCCCGAAAGGTTTATATTTTTTATCTCCGCCTGACAAATATAAAATATAATCTTCGTGTCTTGGAGTACGACTGAGTGCAGATAGTCCATCAATTCATAAGTGATAGGAGCAGAATTAGTCCATTTGGCCCATCAAGTCTACTCTGCCATTCAATCCTGGCTGATCTATCTCTCCCTCCTAACCCCGCTCTCCTGCCTTCTCCCCACAACCCATGACACCCATACTAATCAGGAATCTATCTATCTCTGCGGTGGCGAAACCTCGCAGCGGTGGGGCCTGGCGGAGGCAGCAATGCCTCCTCGCGGGTCGATCCACGGCCAACGGTCGATGAGAGCGTGGGGGAGGGAGGGCGAAGAACAAAGGACAATGGGGACCCGGTGTGGGGAGACCTTGCGTGGGGAGACCCAGGGTGTGGGGTGGGGGGGGGTAGAATAAAAGGGGGAGCCGGCGCGCTTTATAACTTTGTCAGCGCCGTAGATGGCCGCTATTTGTATACATAGGGTATGCAAACAAAGAATCTCACTGTGTCTAGTCACATGCGACAATAAAGTATTCCATTCCATGTTATAAAAATATCCATTGACTTGGCCCTCACAGCCTTCTGTGGCAATGAATTCCACAGATTCACAGATAGATATTTCTCCTTGGAGATGGAATTTACTCCCTTTGGAGAAATAGATAATACTGCAAATTGGGACAATCCCAATTGACCTGCGATCATGGCAACTTCCTGTTTCTGTTAAGGCATTTAATTAGGGAAGAGAAAGCCAAAGAATCCTGAGCCAATTTGTTGCTGGGGCCAGACAATCTTCAGCCAGCTCCGTCCGTGGCCGACCGAAAATAATGTAAAGCCTAGGTGCTGCGGTATCTAGACTTCTCTGGGAGCCCATTGCTTAACCGCCAGGTGATTGGCATTATTGAAAGTATGCCAAGATGTCAGGATAAGAGGCCAGAGGTTCAGGATTGGCAAAGGTACGCTTTGGGACAAGCTTCTGAACATGGAGAGTGATCCACAACTGGAATAAATTATTAGGCATGATAATAATGGGCAGGGTGCTGGACTTGTGGAAGGTAGGCATCCTAGGTGGAGAAATTGTGCATTTCAGGTTAGTGTGGATCTTGGGACCTGCCCAGAAGTTAAGTTTAGTTTAGTTTAGACAATAGACAATAGACAATTGACAATAGACAATAGGTGCAGGAGTAGGCCATTCGGCCCTTCGAGCCAGCACCGCCATTCAATGTGATCATGGCTGATCATCCCCAATCAGTACCCTGTTCCTGCCTTCTCCCCATATCCCTTTAGTTTAGAGATACAGCGTGGAAACAGGCCCTTCGGCCCACCAAGTCCACACCGACTAGCGATTCCCGCACACTCACACTATCCTACACACACGATGGACAATTTACATTTATAGCGAGCCAATTAACCTACAAACCTGTACGTCTTTGGAGCGTGGGAGGAATCTGAAGATCAGATTCAGAGAAAACCCACGCAGGTCACGGGGAGAACGTACAAACTCCGTACAGACAGCACCCGATTCTTCGGATCCTGACACAAAACGCCACCTATCCATGTTCTCCAGAGATGTTGCCTGACCCGCTGAGTTACTCCAGCATTGTATCCTTATGAGTAACTGACTATTTGTTTGCTAATTGTAATCCTTTTGACTCGATCAATTGACATGGTTTAACCTGGAGACTTAATCTTGGGCTTTCTTCAATCGAGTCAAGGAAACAGCCTATGCTGCCTGAATCAGTGTGTCACATAATCTTTGCCGCAAATTGTACTCATCTCTAGTTCACAATTATGGTGACCGCTCCCCAATTTGCCCCCAACTTTTACATCATGCAAGTGAGAAGATGCAGTCGTATATTATTCCAGGATACCTCACATGACTGAGGTGGACCATCTAGCTCATCAAATCTAAACCAGCCCTCTCTTAAAAAAACCCAATTTGCACAAAGGGTGGCGGGTGTATGCAACGAGTTGCCGGCAGAGGTAGTTGAGGCTGGTACTATCGTGATGTTTAAGAAATATTTAGACAGGTTTGGAGGGATATGGGTCAAATGCAGGCAGGTGGGACTAGTGTGGATGGGACATGTTGGCCAGCGTGGGCAAGTTGGGCTGAAGAGCCTGTTTCCACACTGTAAGAATCTATGACCATGACTTACAAAAAGTCATACAATTGTCCCCCAATTCCATCTCTCTTTTTCAATTCCCCCAATTCCCAACTCAAATATCACTGTACCTTAATTGAATCTTGAATCTTGAATCTCTTGTTATTCTCCTCCCCTGCATTATTTTAATTCTGGAACTATTTATCAACATTATAAGGTCATAAGTGATAGGAGTAGAATTAGGCCATTCGGCCCATCAAGTCTTACTCTGCCATTCATTCTTGGCTGATCTATCTCTCCCTCCTAACCCCGTTCTCCTGCCTTCTCCCCATAACCTCTGACATTCTTGTGAGAGCTGTTATTGAGCCTGAAATTATCATCCTTGTGAAAATACAGAAGAGTCCTAGAATATCAGCTGAGCATTTTTCAGTTGTGGTTTTGATGTCTCTGTATCCATGTAGAATTTGAATCTGTCACTGCCTTCTGCGATCATTAGTCCATTGGAAACTCTGCCCAATAAATTGATAGAGTGGACAAAGTAGACTGTAGTAAAGGTGACCCTATTGTAACATCAATGTCATCATTCAAATAACCTCCAATGTGATATATTGATATATAACTTATTATCATTACTTTCTTGTTGTTTATTGTACCTATTCCTGGGTGGCTCGGTGGCGCAGCGGTAGAGTTGCTGCCTTGTAGCGCCAGAGGCCCGGGTTCGATCCTGACTACGGGTGCTGTCTGTACGGAGACCGCTGGTGGCCGTGGTTTCGCTAGGCTGAAGGTGCTGTTTTCGTGCTGTGTCTCGAAACTAAACCATCTCCATAACAGCATAACTAATTAACATTTTATAACGGGACATAATAATAAAGAATGGTGAGACATTGGTGCAGCTGGTAGAGCACTGCCGCCACAACACCGGAGACCCGGGTTCGATCCTGACTACGGGTGCTGTCTGTATGGAATTAGCACATTCTCCCTGTGACCACGTGGGTTTCATCCAAGTACTCAGGGTTCCTCTCGCATCCCAAAGACTACAAGTTTGTCGGTTAATTGGCTTCTGGAAATTGTCCCTCGTGTGTAGGATAGATCTAGCATATGGGTGATTGGTGGGCCTGTTTCCACATTTTGTCTCTGAGCTAAACTAAACTAAACTACGGTATTACACAACCTCTCAATTAAACTCAAGTAACCTTTTACCTTGGAACGATAACCGATAACACAGGGGAGAAAGCTCATTGCATTTTTTTTTTAAGCTGTGGTTTATTATTGATTTATTGTGAGTCTTTGGTTATTGTGTTATCACAATAATGGTTATTGCTATCATCAGGATCTATCATCACACGTTGAAATGATGTACACTGAAAGCAGCCGCTATACACAAATTTATTTTAAGAGGCTTGCACTGCACACTTCCGCTGAAATTGGTCTTGCCACCGCTCAGAATGCAGAAGCTTATTGAAGAGTCACAGGTTGCAACACATTTAATGCAATCATATGAATATTTCATGGCCTTTAGAAGATGAGATGAATCCATATTCATACCTTCAGATAATAATATTATTTCTCACATACCTTTTGGTTTATGTAATATTGGCGCAGATATATTTTGCATTCCTAGCTCAATTCAGCAACCTTGCTGACCTAAGCATGACTTTAAAATTTATTCCAGTTTTAGCTGTACAGCTGTTGGTCTCTACCCTTGTTCAATAAGTACTGCAAATTCATATTACCCCTATGACAGAAAGTATTTTACCCAGAGCAGGGGAACCATGGGGCGGTATAGTGGCGCAGTGGTAGAGGTACCGCCTTACAGCGCCAGAGAATCGCTTTCGATCCTGACTACCGGTGCTGTCTGTATGGAGTTTGTGCGTTCTCCCTGTGACCTGTGTAGGTTTTCATCAATATCTTTGGTTTTCTCCCAAAATCCAAAGACATACAGGCTTGTAGAATTGTAAATTGTCCCTAGTGTGTGTAGGGTAGTGTTAATGTGCGGGGATCGCTGGTCGGCTAAATTGCTGCTATTTTTATATTCCATGTGCTTCATAGATTATATTCTGCATTGTCTACCAGAGACCCAATTCGATCCTGACCTCAGATCCTATCTGTACGGAGTTTGCACGTTCTCACTGTGACCGCGTGTGTTTATTTCGGATGCTCCGGTTTCCTCCAACATCCCAAAGACTTGAATGTTTGTAGGTTAATTGACCTCCGTAAATGTCTCTAGTGTGTAGGGAGTGGATGAGACAGTGCGATAAGATAGAATTAGTGCGAATGGGAGATTGATGGTCTGTGTGGGCTTGCTGGGCCGAAGGGTCTGTTTCCATGTTGTTTATATAAATAAAATCTGTTATTATTATTATTATCTCTAAACTAAACTCCCTAAACTCAAAATAAACAAGTAGATCAACTAACTAGAACGTTGTTAAATTGGTCGTCTCAATTCACAGTTATTTATAATGAAGTCTATGGGACAGATGCAAAACACACAGTGCTGGACTAACTCAACGGGTCAGGCAACATCTGTGGAGGACATTGATTGGTGATGTTCCAGACTTCTGACACCATGTAGACGGATGATTTTTTTTAATGCAGATCATTTTTACGGCTTTGGAAAATAACCTTCCTGTGAATTAAAAAAAAAAAAATAATTCTTCTACACAATTACAGTCCTTCACTTTGTGTGTTGACTTTAAAATCTAACCTTGGCTATGGAGGAACTCGGGTTTGGACTGTGACATATTTTCATGGAACCGTACTTATTAATCTTCTAGAAATCTGCTAAAGATCTTTCAATTTTGATTTGTTTTCAAACCTGGATTCGGTCAGATCAAACGGAAAGCTGCCCCTTTAATTCTGCAGAAAAGCAGCTCTCTGGTGCAGCTTTATTACCAGTTGTAACTAATAACTGAAGGCAGTTATCTCAGCTGTTAAAAAGGGTGTGTGCATCTGCTGGCTACAGTTTCGAGCGTTAATAAAAAGGTCACCGAGTGAAAACCTAATAGCTGTCTTTTTCTTCCCCCTATTCGGGTTATGACTCTGATCATGCTGTTCTTACATAGATGCTGTTTCATATAACCTTAGATGATTAAATACAGAATAAAATTAGACCTCTGAGGAGGCCATTACAGCCCTCTACAGGCCGTGATGTAGGCTCAAGCACCTGCAACTCTAAGCATCCGCTCGTAGCCATAAAAAGAGGCATCTGTTGTAGAGATGTGTTATCACTTTATCCTTGCTCCTATCTGCTCGCTCCAGTCACCAGTCCTATTTGATGTGAATTACTGTCAAATATTTTACAAACAGCTCATACAGCCAGGAAGTTCATGGTTATCAGCCTCTGTATAAAGAACAGGGCAGAGAGTTTCAGAAAACCTTTGACACCGTGAAAGGCGGGTTGCTGAGCTCCAGTTGACCCCCCGGATAATGAGAACTTTTTTTTTACTCTCCTTCGCAGTGAGTGCATTTAGTACAGGGATCATTTTGATCCTCGATGACTGTTGCAATTTTCAGTGTGTTTTTGGATCTCGTGTTTTGGGATTTCAAAAACACTCGACCAATAAACAGCGCATACATCAGTGGTAACTAACTCTCACCTATCATCAGCTGGTTTGGAATTTGCTAAAGAGTTTTCAGTCTAAATCCAGAAGGTATGATAAAATGAGCCTTGTAAAAACATAGTTTCCTTCTGACTGGTTTGTTAAATCAGTAGCTCCTTCCTCTTGGCCGATTTACAACATTTTTGTAGCAGAACAGGGGAACTGTGCTGAGTTAAATATATTTTACCTTGTGAAAGTTTTGTGTTGTTAGTTTTCATGTATTTCGTGTCATATGTACCTAATAGCAAATGTGAAGGCTTTCGTCTGACGAAGTCTGAAGAAAAGTCTCGACCCGGAACGTCACCTATTCCTTTTCCCCAGAGATGCTGCCTGACCCGCTGAGTTAATCCAGCTTTTTGTGTCTATCTTTGGTTTAAACCAGCATCTGCAGTTCCTTCCTACATGTGAAGTTTTTTGGTGTCTCTTATCGCTGAATTAGAAGACTTTGAGTTCAGGCACCTGACATGAGCACATCATCTAGACGGGATATTTGTAAGCAGGAGGTGTCCCAGACTGTCAGAGTCGTTGCCTCTTGGACGAGGTTCCTAAACTGTTGACCTCTTTGTTCTCTCAAAAATATACCAAAGCACCATTTGAAGGAAAGCCGCAATCTTTCACTTTTACTGCGTTCCTCTCTGACTCATCCCTTCTCCATATCTCTTTTCATAAGTTCATGTGTTATAGGAGCATAATTAGGCCATTTGACCCATCAAGCCTATTCAATCATGGCTGATCTATCTTTCCCTCTCAACCCCTCTCCCCATAACCCCTGACACCCTTGCTAATCAAGAACCTGTCAATCCCTGACTTAAAAATATCCATTGACTTGGCCTCCACAAGCTTCCGTGGCAATGAATTCCACAGGTTCACCACCCTCTGATTAAAGAAATTCCTCCTCATCTCCTTTCCAAAGGTATGTCATTTCATTCTGAGGTTCTGCTCTCTAGTCCCAGACTCTCCCACTCGTGGAAACATCCTCTCCAATGAGCCCCCCCTCATTCTTCTAAACAGCAGTGAGTACAAACCCAATGGCGTCAAATACTCATCACAGAGGAGTCTGAAGAAAGGTCTCGACCCAAAACATCATCCATTCCTTCTCTCCAGAGATGCTGCCTGTCTGTTCCGTTGAGTTACTCCAGCATTTTGTGTTGCTCATCAAAGAGACCCGGGTTCGACTATGGATGCTGCCTGTGTGGAGTTTGTACGTTCTCCCTATGTCCTGCGTGGGTTTTCTCCGGGTGCTCCGGTTTCTCCCCACATTCCAAAGGCGTGCAGGTTTGTAGGTCAATTGGATTCTGTAAATTGCCCTATTGAGTAGGATAGAACTAGTGTACGGGGTGATCGCTGGTGTGGACTGGATGGGCCAAAAGGCCTGTTTCCACACTGTATCTCTAAACTAAACTAAACTAAGAAACTAATAAATGTTAGCTCTGTTTCTCTCTCTGCAGATGCTGCTTGTCTTGCTCATTATTTTCAGCACTTTCCGATATCAGTTTTATTCCGTTTGTATCTGGATCTCAGACAAAACATGGGAAACATGTTCCTTATTTATTAATGATAAGGCATCAGCTTTAGAAGAAGTTAAAAGGATCACTACAGATTAGAGAAGCCAAAAGGATCATGATATATATACCCCACCACTCGCCACATCTTCCCATCTCCCCCCATGTCTGCCTTCCGCAAAGACCGCTCCCTCCGTAACTCCCTTGTCAATTCTTCCCTTCCCTCCCGTACCACCCCCTCCCCGGGTACTTTCCCTTGCAACCGCAAGAGATGCAACACTTGTCCCTTCACCTCCCCCTCGACTCCATTCAAGGACCTAAGCAGTCGTTCCAGGTGCGACAGAGGTTCACCTGCATTTCCTCCAACCTCATCTATTGCATCCGCTGCTCTAGATGCCAGCTGATCTACATCGGTGAGACCAAGCGGAGGCTTGGCGATCGTTTCGCCGAACACCTCCGGTCGGTCCGCAATAACCGACCTGACCTCCCGGTGACTCAGCACTTCAACTCCCCCTCCCATTCCGTATCTGACCTCTATGTCCTGGGTCTCCTCCATGGCCACAGCGAGCAACACCGGAAATTGGAGGAAATGCACCTCATATTCCGCTTGGGCAGTCTACATCCTGGGGGCTTGAACATTGAATTCTCCCAATTCTGCTAGCCCTTGCTGTCCCCTCCCCTTCATCAGCCCTCTGGTTGTCTCCTCCCCTCCCCTAGCCCTCGGGCTCCTCCTCCGCCTTTTTTCCTTTTTTCCTTTCTTCTCCCCACCCCCTATCAGTCTGAAGAAGGGTTTCGGCCCGAAAAGTTGCCTATTTCCTTCGCTCCATAGATGCTGCTGCACCCGCTGAGTTTCTCCAGCATTTTTGTGTACCTTCGATTTTTCCAGCATCTGCAGTTCCTTCTTTAACACATGATATATTAATTAATTGTTAACTAAATAATCCTATATTTTCAACTTTGTTGCGTACTTAAATTGAACTTTCAGTTATACTGGTAAATATATCATAATATTTATTTGATATAATAAGGAATGTGTTTTTGATTCTTCTGTTGCCTTTACTGTGACACTGCATTGGTTTCAGCTATGTGTTCTAACAATCAGCAAACATCACTTTGCCTGTACATGTGAGTCACATCAAGGCTACAGCGGTAAGCTTTGTTTACATTGTGCCTTGGTGCCTTAATTTAGACTCATTGCCATACACTGATCTGAAGGATTCATAGCAGATCATCTTTTTCATCTGCCGCATCTTCACAGTGTGAAATTTTTTTTTTTACAAATGTTGGGCAAATCCATGCATGCTGGACGCTGACTAAACTCATCAAATGATGTACATGTGTAGATAGGACATAGAACAGATAAGGGGCGGCACGGTGGCGCAGCGGTAGAGTTGCTGCCTTACAGC
Organism: Malacoraja senta; assembly: GCA_038087875.1. Lineage (NCBI taxonomy): Eukaryota > Metazoa > Chordata > Chondrichthyes > Rajiformes > Rajidae > Malacoraja > Malacoraja senta. Next base: position 21,988,719 of record CM075989.1, read on the forward strand.
GCTTAAAGCGCCAGAGACCCGGGTTCGATTCCGGCTACGGGTGCTGTCTGTACAGAGTTTGTACGTTCTACCCGTGACCTGTGCAGGTTTTCTCCGAGAACTTCGGTTTCCTCCCACACTCCAAAGACGTACAGGTTTGTAGGTTAATTGGCTTGGTAACTGCAAATTGCCCCCAGTGTAGGAGAGTATTAATCTGCGGGTCGGTGCGGACTCGGTGGGCCGAAGGGCCTGTTTCCGCGCTGTATCTCTAAACTAAACTAAACTAAACTAAAAAAGTACAGGCTCTTTGGCCTACAATGTCGAAGCTAAACATGATGCCAAATTAACTAATCTCCTCTGCCAGCACGTGATCCATATCCCACCATTCCTGCATATCCATGTGCCTATCCAAAAGCCTCTTATATGTCACTATTTTATCTGCCTCCACCACCAATGTGTTGCAGGCACCAACCACTCTCTGTGGAAAAATACTTCCCCGCACAGCTCCTTTAAACCTTGTCCTTCTCACCTTAGTGCTATGCCTTCTTCTCCTTGCCATTTCCACCCTGGGGGGGGGGGGGAAGTTCTGACTGGCTACCTTATTTAGGCCTAGCTCAATGTTATATACTTCTATCAGGTCTCCCTCAGCACCTGACGTTACAAGAATAACAACCCAAATTTGTCCATCATTTCCTTGTATGTAATAGCCTCTAAACCAAGCAGCATTCTGGTAAACCTCTGCTGTACCCTCTCCAAAGCCTCCACATCTTTCCTGAAATGGGTGGAGAGACCTAATTCACTCCCCTTTTACTCAGCATAGTTCAGTTTAGTTTGGTTATTATTGTAACATGTACTGAGGTACAGGAAAAGGTTTTGTTGCATGCTATCCAGTCGAAGACAAGACTAAACATGATTACTATCAAGCTGTCCACAGTGTACAGATAAAGGATAATGGGCACAACATTTAGTGCAAGATAAAGTCCGATAAGGTCCGATTAAAGATAGTTCCAACATCTCCAATGAGGTAGATGGGAGAGTCAGAACCGCACCCTAGCTGGTGAGAGGAAGCTTCAGTTGCCTGATAACAGCTGGGAAGAAACTGTCCCATATTCTGGAGGTGTGCGTTTTTAAACCTCTGTACTTCTTGCCGGATGGGAGAGGGGAGAAGAAGGAGTGATGGGCTGAGACTGGTCCTTGATTATGCTGTTGGCCTTTTTGAGGCAGCCTGAAGTGTAGATGGACAATAGTATAGAGTCATACAGCATGGAAACAGACCGTTCAGCCCAAATTGCCCACACTGACCAACATGTCCCATCTATACTAAATTGAAACACCCTCTAAATGACTCATCAAACATTCAATCTGAAGATGGGTCCCAGACTGAAACATCATCTGTCCATTCCCTCCACCGATATAGTTATAGTCAAAGAGTCATACAGCGTGGAAACAGGCCCTTCGGCCCAACTTCACCACACCCACCAACATGTCCTAACTACACTAGTCCCACCTGCCTGCATTTGGACCATATCCCTCCAAGCCTCTCCTATCCATGTACCTGTCTAATTGTTTCTTAAACGTTGCAATAGTCCCTGCCTCAACGACCTCCTCTGGCAGCTCGTTCCATACACCCACCACCCTTAGTAGACAGAAAGTATTGGATATTTGCAAACAGATCCAGAGAATATAGATGTAAAGTCAAATTCCACCAACCCTATCCCGACCAGACTTAACTATGTCTTACTTCAACATCTGAGTGGGCAGAGTAGCTGCGATAAGAGTTCGCCTTGCAGTGGGAATATTGCCAGGTTACTGAAATCAGGCAGGTGTTCAGTCTTTTTCAAAATCTGATTCTCTTTGTAAATGGAACATGAAATGACATTAATATACAGTATCACACAGCAAGTCATCTTTCTTTCATTGAAGCTCACTGTAGATCTACTTTAAGTAATGGTATTAGGGAGAGAGTTATAGCTATACATGCACTGGCACAACCTGGTTCAAACATTCACATTTCAGCAGGCAAGGTGGTGTGTTGTATACAGACGTGAAAGACATCTTCTTATGTCTTGCCAGTGGAATGATAAACTAACTGTGAAAGCAAGTTAAAATACCTTTCTTTTACTGTTTTAAGTTTTTAGTTTTAGAGATACAGCGTGGAAACAGGCCCTTCGGCCCACCGAGTCCGCAACGACCAGCGATCCCGCACACTGACACTATCCCACACCCACTAGGGACAATTTACACTTACACCAAGCCAATTAACCTACAAACCTGTACGCCTTTGGAGTGTGGAGGAAACCGGAGATCTCGGCTAAAACCCACGCAGGTCACGGGGAGAACGTACCAACCCCGTGGTCGGGATAGAACCCGGGTCCTTGGCGCCGTAAGTGCTGTAAGGCACCAACTCCACCACTGCGCCACCATTATCAGAGTAAATATTTCCGACAAATGTAATAATCTCTAGATTACTGCTTTTCGTAAAACTGGTCATTCACTTTGATAGTTTCCTAGTACATGGAACATGGAACAGTACAGCACAAGAACAGGCCCTTCGGCCCACAACATCCATGCCAAACATGATGCCAAGACCATCTCTTATCTACCTGTGCATAATCCATATCCCTCCATTCCCTGCATCTCCAAATACATAACCAAAAGCCTGGTTGAATAGAATTTGATGAATTCCTCCATTATGTGCTTACCATCATGGTCTTACCAAAGATATAGGAGCAGAATTAGGCCATTCGGCCCATCAATTCTACACCATTCAATCATGGCTGATAATGTAACAAACGGCTCATTTGTGATCCAAGAAACTGAGGCCAAGAATAACATCTCTTTTTTTACACACAACTTTTTGATCTTAACCCAATTCGGGTCGAGTCTGAAGAAGTGTCTCGACCCGAAACATCACCCATTCCGTTTCTCCAGAGATGCTGCCTGTCCTGCTGAGTTACTCCAGCATTTTGTATCTATCCCCCTGTCAAATGTTTTTGAAGCAATGTACGATGATAACAGGCCAAGGCAATCATGTTCTGTCTCTGAACTTTAGTCAAACATGGATTAATGATGACACTTTTTCCTGTTTCATGAATTTAAGGAGCAGAATGAGGTCATTCGGCCCATCAAGTCTACTCCGCCATTCAATCATGGCTGATCTATCTTTCCCTCTCAACCCCATTTTCCTGCCTTCTCCCCATAACTCCTGCCATCCTTACTAACCAAGAATATGTCAATCTCCATCTTTAAAACATCCATTGACTTGGCCCCACAACCATCTGTGGCAATGAATTCCATAGATTCACCACCCTCTAACTAAAGAAATTCCTTCTCATCTCCTTTCTAAAGGTACGTCCTTTTATTCTATGCCCTCTAGTCCTAAACTGTCCCACATGTGGAAACATCCTCTCCACATCTACTACTCACCGGACCTTTCACTGGTCGCTAAGTTTCATGAGAAATGGTCATTGTTTTGAAAACTTATATTATTAGATTTGGAGCTCGACAGACTATTTATGTGCAACAACAAATGACTTAATCTTCACCTGATTCATTAATAAAGAAACATTTATCAGATATGCAGATCTCACTTTTGCTGTATACCTCGTTCACTTTTCCAATACAGGTCAGGTTTTCGTGTTCATTTTACACCACCACCAAGAGCAAGTGAAGGCAAATTCCATTCTCAATACCTCTTGAATTAAACATCTCTTCAACATTCACCTTAGCATTGCAGTCAATCACTCTGTCTGTCTGTTGCCATTTTGGTTAGGACTTCCCACAGCATGCACGTACAAAGTAGATTTTCAATAACATTGATAAACTCCTCAGCAAGCAATTAGCTCTTTAACTGCAATAATTGACTGACAACCTAGTAGAGACTTAATTTGGACTGCCCTGCAGTTTTGATACAGTCCAAAAAAAAGGGACCGTTCATGCAATATACTGTTCACTAACAATTATTAATCATTAACTTATATACGATACAATACTATACAATAGAACTTTATTTATCCCAGGAGGGAATATGACTGGGAATCTGCCAACAGTCATAAAACACAACATTATACATGAAACATGAAATTAAAGTGACGAGGCCAGGATTGGGGATGTGCAAAGATTGGCGACGGGGGGGGGGTGTCAGTCTACCCCATGACAGAAGGGGGAGGAGTTGTACAGTTTGATAGCCACAGGGAAGAAGGATCTCCTGTGGCGTTCTGTCCTGCATCTTGGTGGAACCAGTCTGTTGCTGAAGGTGCTCCTCAGGTTGACCAAGTGTGTCATGGAGGCAGTGAGCTGTATGTACAGCAAGTGCCCTAATAGCAAGGAACAGTCATTTCTACCCAGTGAAGTAGAATCTCTAATTGAATGCAATTAATACTTAGAATGAACAGACACGGAGTGAGAAAGAAAATGCAGGCAAACAGGTTAAATGTGTAGGGAAGAACTGCAGATGCTGGTTTATGCTAGCCTCCTCATTGCCCAATCTAAAGATGCTCAGTGAAAGGCCTGCATAGAGTGGATGTGAAGAGGATGTTTCCACTAGTGGGAGAGTCTAGGACTAGAGGTTATAGCGTCAGAATTAAAGGACATTCTTTTAGGAAGGAGATGACTAGAAATTTCTTTAGTCAGAGGTTGGTGAATCTGTGGAATTCTTTGCCACAGAAGGCTGTGGAGGCCAAGTCAGTGGATATTTTTAAGGCAGAGATAGATAGATTCTTGATTAGTGCGGGTGTCAGAGGTTATGGGGAGAAGGCAGGAGAATGGGGTTAGGAGGGAGAGATAGATCAGCCGTGATTGAATGGCGGAGTAGACTTGACAGACCGAATGGCCTAATTCTGCTCTTATCACTTATGATCTTATGACCTGATGCCTGATTTCCCACCAGGGAAAAATCTAATTAGGTCCACAAATTGAATGCAGATTTATGTAAATAGCCGTCAGTCATGATTTCCTGTGCTGTTCACTGCAAATGTACTGACAACTTTTCACACCTGTGTAAAATAAGAACTAAAAGAAAGGCATGTTTTGGCCGTTAGGAATGGAACACTTAGGAAGGTACGTGAGAGGAATAGAATGGGCAGATGCACAGAGTCTCTTTCCCAGAGAAGCAGAGGGCACAGTTGTAAGGTGAAGGGGGAAAGATTTAACAGGAGTTAAATCTCTGAAGAAGGGTTTCGGCCCGAAACGTTGCCTATTTCCTTCGCTCCATAGATGCTGCTGCACCCGCTGAGTTTCTCCAGCATTTTTTGTGTACCTTAAGATTTAACAGGAGCCTGAGGAGTAACTTTTTCACACAAAGGGTGGTGGGTGTATGGAACGAGCTGTAAACAGTATTGAATGCATGTATAGCCTAGGAGAATGTTGGATGGAATCTTGTAAGGATCATGTATTGGATATATTTAATTCTCGAATAAAGTATATTTTGAAATTTAAAAAAAAGATGGTTGAGGCAGAGACCTCATGAGTTACTCCAGCACTTTGTGTTTTACTGGAGATTCCAGCATCTGCAGTTCCTTACTGTATGTCTTCATTTAAAAAAGGAAGTCTACTGGTACCTGGTACTTGACCATAACATTGTTGACGTTTCCAATTTTAGTTGCCGCAGCTAAACCTCCAGAGAAGAGAACTATGCTGAATGTTCTTCTTTTACAGAAATCTGGAGCCAGAAGTGGGGTTACTAGTGAGAGAAGACCTGGAAGGAATTACACGAAGAGTCATTCTCTTCTGACAGAAGGAGTTATTTTTATGTCAAAGCAGACCATATTAATATCTCAATTTGTCAAGGAGATATCAGTGTGGTGTGTCTTGGAACTGAATTTTGAACCTCACATAATATCCATTGCATATATTCCTCTCCTGGTAGGTAAGAAGATGAAAATATGATTTAATTTTCACAACATCAGACATTCGGATCAATCCCCTGCCAATCCCCTTTTTAATGCCTCCCAGTCACCATAGTTTGATGGGCAATCTCCAAATATTAAATCAGCTTTGTTGTCGATATTGTGGACACAAGGAACTGCAGATGCTGTTTTACAAACAAGGCACAAGGTGCTGGAGTAACTCAGCCGGTCAGGCAGCACCTCTGGAGAAACCTCCGGAGTCTGATAAAGGGTCCTGACCCGAAATATCACCCAACCACGTCCTACAGAGATGTTGTCTGACCCATTGAGTTTCTCTGACACTTAGTGTCGTTTTTTGCTTGTTGATATTGTAGGAGTCATGAGCTCATTAATTCATGTCGTAGGAGCAGAATGAGGCCATTCTGCCCATCAAGTCTACTCTGCCATTCAATCATGACTAATCTATCTTTCCCTCTCAACCCCATTCTCGTGCCTTCTCCTCGTAACCCCTGACAACCGTACTAATCAAGAATCTGCCAATCTCCGCCTCACAAATATCCATTGAATTGGCCTCCAGAGCCTTCTGTGACAATGAATTCCACAGATTCATCACCCTCTGATTCCTTCAATCTATCTGTCTTACACTGCCTTTTACAGTAAACATGTACAAATATTTTCATTCTGAAGGGTGAAGACCATGGGATGGGCAACTATCTCAAATGTGCTGGATCATACTGTATTAGTTGTTACATCCCCATCTGATAATCAGTTACATTGTCATCAATAAAATGCCTGGCAATCTGATCACGTGACGAGAACCTGCTAGGCGGCATAGTGGTGCAGCGGTAGAGTTGCTGGCTTACAATGCCAGACACCCGGGTACGATCCTGACTACGGGTGCTGTCTGTACGGAGTTTCTACGTTCTCCCCGTGACCTGCGTGAGTTTTCTCCGAGATCTCTGGTTTCTTTCCACACTCCAAAGACATACAGGTTTGTAGGATAATTTGCTTGGTATAATTGTAAATTTCCCCTAGAGTGTGTAGGATGGAGTTAGTGTGCGGGGATCGCTGGTCGGCGCGGACCCAGTGGGCCGAAGGGCCTGTTTGCGTGCTGCATATCTAAACTAAAGTATATCCCATTACCAGTGAAGCTCCCATGTACAATACACATACAACAATAAGTCACATAAGTCGTGCAAAATGGCGATGGAACTGCAATATTACTGAAGCACGCTAGAAGCTTATTTCACTAACATCAGAAATCTTGATCTTTTATCTTCATAGGCTTTGATTGACTGTGGAACAGCATCCCTCTTCCCATCAGAACTGCCCCCTCCATCGACTCCTTTAAGTCGAGACTTAAAACTCATCTTTACTCTCAAGCCTTTCTTGACGTCCTCTGAGTGAAGGACTTATGTATGTATTTATGTATGTACATAATCTATGAACCAATGTTATGTAACGTTAGTACCTCCACCAATGTAAAGCACTTTGGCCAACGAGAGTTATTTTTTAAATGTGCTATAGAAATAAAGTGACTTGACTTGACTTGACTAAAACTGAATATTTACCTCAGTGATTTCCACAATGCTTTGAGTAAGGCAAACTTATTGTGCCCCATACCCTCGGAACTTGCACTTTGAGCAAACACTTTCAGGGTAATGTGTTCATGGCAATTTGCCTCAGCGATGAGAACATTTTCCTTCATTGTTTCCACATTTATTGATAAATGGTGCTGGTGTCAACTGACACGACCAACTCTATCCGGATGCCTTCGGTCTTTACTTGTTGCTAATGGCAAATTAACTGTGCTCACCACTGTCGTAGGTAGTAAGTATAAACTTAACTTTCCAGATCCGCAAGTGTCGACTTACATTCCCATGCCAAAATGATGAAACCTTTTACTGCTGCACAATAACATGTAGCACAATGACCTACATTCCACTGTGAACCTGCTTAAAATAAACGCAGCAGCTGACTAAATACTATCTTAGTTATCAAACATGTTAATGTTTTGGGGATATTTTTAATACCTTTGAAATTCAAAGGATTTGGACGGCACGGTGGCACAGCGGTAGAGTTGCTGCCTTACAGCTCCAGAGACATAGGTTCAATCCTGACTACGGGTGCTGTCTGTACGGAGTTTGTACGTTCTCCGCATAACCTGTGTGGGTTTTCCCCCGCACTCCGGTTTCCAAAGACGTGCAGGTTTGTAGGTAATTGGCTTCGGTAAAATTGTGAACTGTCCCTAGTGTGTGTAGGATAGTGTTTGTGTGCGGGGATCGCTGGTCGACGCGGACACGGTGGGCCGAAGGACCTGTTTCCGCGCTGTATCTCGAAACTAAACTAATCTAAACTTACAAACAAGATAAATTCAGCAAAACAATTGAAGAAGTTTAAAGACAATTAACATTAAAATAAAAGTTTGAAACAATCAACAATATTTAATCAAGAAGGCAACTTAAATGTATAAACGCTGTGCCAACACATTTATGTTACTGTGGTGAAGAAGGCTTATGGTATACTTGGCATCATAGTTAGGGGCTGTGAGTATAATAGTCTGAAAATCACTTGATAGTGATTCAGAAAATCACTATAACTTGTGAACTTGTGAAAATCATGTGCAGCTTTGAGGGACTTTGGTTCAGCCACATTTGGTGTATTGCACGATCTTTACAGGAAGGATGTGGAGGCTTGCGAGAGAATACAGAAGAGTTTTTTTTGGTTTTTTTTTACAATAGGTGCAGGATTAGGCCATTCGGCCCTTCGAGCCAGCAGATCTTTGCCAGATTAGGGAGCATTAGCTTCAGGAAAATGTTGGACAGACTTGTATTGTTTCCTCAGTAACGCTAGGGGTCGTGAGGACGGTTGGTAGACGTATATAAAATGATGATCGACATATATAGGGTAGACAGTCAGAACCTTTTTTCCTAGGGCGGAAATGTCAAAGACTAGAGGGCATAGCTTTAAGGTGTGAGGGACAAAGTTTAAAGGAGATGTGTGGGGCAGGTTATTTCACACAAAGACTGGTGGCTGCACCAGGGGTGGTGGTGGAGGCACGTATTATCTGAATGGTGGCCGATTAGGAAAAGGGGAGATGCAACGAGACCTGGGTGTCGTGGTACACCAGTCATTGAAAGTAGGCATGCAGGTGCAGCAGGCAGTGAAGAAGGCGAATGGTATGTTAGCATTCATAGCAAAAGGATTTGAGTATAGGAGCAGGGAGGTTCTACTGCAGTTGTACAGGGTCTTGGTGAGACCACACCTGGAGTATTGCGTACAGTTTTGGTCTCCAAATCTGAGGAAGGACATTATAGCCATAGAGGGAGTGCAGAGAAGGTTCACCAGACTGATTCCTGGGATGTCAGGACTTTCATATGAAGAAAGACTGGATAGACTCGATTTGTACTCGCTAGAATTTACAAGATTGAGGGGGGATCTTATAGAAACTTACAAAATTCTTAAGGGGTTGGACAAGCTAGATGCAGGAAGATTGTTCCTGATGTTGGGGAAGTCCAGAACAAGGGGTCACAGTTTAAGGATAAGGGGGAAATCTTTTAGGACCGAGATGAGGAAAACATTTTTCACACAGAGAGTGGTGAATCTCTGGAATTCTCTGCCACAGAGGGTAGTTGAGGCCAGTTCATTGGCTATATTTAAGAGGGAGTTAGATGTGGCCCTTGTGGCTAAAGGGATCAGGGGGTATGGAGAGAAAGCAGGTACAGGATACTGAGTTGGATGATCAGCCATGATCATATTGAATGGCGGTGCAGGCTCGAAGGGCCGAATGGCCTACTCCTGCACCTATTTTCTATGTTTCTATGTTTCTATGTATACGTTAGTGGCGTTTAAGAGGCTTTTAGGTAGGCTCATGGAAGTGTAGGGAGAGAGCATTTTTTGCCTTGTTAATGTCTGCAGTACAAAACTATGTGGTAACAACATGCACATTCAAGATCTACAATCAGAAAGTGAGGCTTTTCTTCGCTGTTTGCAACAGTGTCGTCTAAATGCACAGTGTTTGCCTGGTCAGTTATTCTGGTTCATACATCATGCTGGGAACAGGATCGGGCCAATAGGCTCTGAATTGTTGTGGGCATCTCCCAATCTCCTCCCACCGTCTCGTTGGAAAATCAGTGGAATTCTTGGAAAGGTGACGGGATTGCATATTTTTGGCCACGGCTGATATTTTGCCAGGAGACATATCAAATCTCCTACTGTTGAGCTCCCTAACTTACTGCTGCCCATCACTGGAAGAAATATCAGATGAGTGTTCAGTGTTAAATAGACATTAAAAAAAAAGAAAGTTGCTACAAGTTGTTCAGGGGCTTACCAAATATTATAATTTAAATATAAGTCACATTGAAAGGCGTCGTGATGTCACATAAATGCCAAAGATGACATGTGAATGTAATTGAACGAAAACAATGTACAACTGTTCCATTGTTCGATTCTTCTCACTCTCCATTGACCAGGGCAGTGCCCTGGAGAACCTTAGTTCAATGAACACAGTTTGAAGCAGTGGACAAAGAGTTTTCTGTGCACAAGGGAAGGGGAAGGCACAATCCTTTTCTGTGTTCACAGAAGGTGGCGGAGAATTTTCACCACGACAAGTCTGACACCATCACCGTCCCCCTGCAACCACACTGACTACAGCGGACAACGTAAATAAATGACTGAATCCTCTGCCACCTATTGCCTCTTCAGTCACAGGAAAATCTTCCCCTTCAGAATCAGATGGTCCTTACTCCTACCTCTGCCCTTGTCCTGAACTAGCCTAAAGAACAGTGAGCATGTTCCCTTCCGAGCCTGTGTCATTGGCATGTTGAAGTATGGTCTAATCACCCTTTGTTCCTTGCATCTTCTTAAGGTTTTGGAGGTTAGCCAGCACCTACAGGTATCTAGAGAGTTCAGGCAATGTTGGATGAAGGGAGCCACATGCATCCATCTTGATCCAGAACTGTTGCAGATGGTCTATTCCACCTTGGCTTCCAATTCCCCAGTTGACAGCACAAATGGTACCTGTCAAGCCACCTCTTGATGATGTTGTGAGTTGTGTTGTACCACAGGGACCATCAGCCCCGGCACTCTACGCTCCTCTGCTGCCCTAATGCCTCCTGGTGATATTCTGTTACGGCATGTCTATCCGAGGCCGAGACCCCACTGCAGGAGAGTTTTGTCCTCGGGCGGGCAGTCCGGACAACAGAGATAGATGGATGTCCTTGCCAGTAGAAGCAGAGCGGAATTAGTTCTACCCTGCACCCACGCCCACCCAACCATCTGCTCCAAAAACATCAAGACAATGGTAAAAAAACTTAAAATAGGCCAACAAATATTTCAAGTATTCTTCAGTGTGATTGTTGATTTTAAGATCACGATTTAAGGTGGCACGGTGGCGCAGCGGCAGAGTTGCTGCCTTACATGGCCAGAGATACCGGTTGGATCCTGACTACGGGTGCTGTCTGTACGGTGTTTGTACGTTCTCCCCGTGACATGCGTTGGTTTTCTTAGGGTGCTCCAGTTTCCTCCCACACTCCAAAAACGAATAGGTATGTAGGTCAATTGGATTGGTATAACTGTAAACTCTCCCTGGTGTGTGTAGGATCGTGTTAACGCGCGGGGACCACTGGTCGGTGTGGACTCGGTGGGCCGACCGGCCTGTTTCCATGTTGTATCGCTGAGCTAAACTAAACTAAAATATAGCAAGAAATAATGGTGGTACTCTAATGGATCATAGTCACATCCAATTAAACTGGAGAAATTAAAGATTAACTTTCCACCCAGTGAATGCAGCAAATAATATTTGCTAATAAACAACATACCTCACTAACTACAAACATCCAACATTAACATTTGTGACTTGGGTTTAATTAAATGAAGGTAGTATTGATTCCCCCCCCCCCCCCCCAAAGTAATAGGTTTCACATAAGACGATTAATATTATTCACACCCACATGTCTGCTGAATGATCTTGACCCTTGTAACCTTGGCCTTTTCAGAGGCTTACACTGCGCCTGCTTGCAGCCTGTCCCCGGCATGTTATTGACATAAACAGAATTTAATCTGTCTCTAGCAAGCACGAGCCAACCAGCACATTGGGCGATGACTGTGCACCACACAACAAGCTGCACAGCAGTGCCTAGTGGTGGTGGCACTATTTCTGCAGTCAGAATTAAAACAATAAAGTATCCACACGAATCCCTCCGTGTCCCAACTCGTAACTGAATTGGACTTAAATTAAATAAAAGGACACAGAATGCTGGAGTAACTCAGCGGGTCAAGAGGCATCTCTGGAGAACATGGATAGGTGACGTTTCACACAGTGCTGGAGTAACTCAGCGGGTCAGGCAGCATCTCTGGAGAACATGGATAAATAACGTTTCACAGAGTGCTGGAGTAACTCAGCGGGTCAGGCAGCATCTCTGGAGAACATGGATAGGTGACGTTTCACAGAGTGCTGGAGTAACTCAGCGGGTCAGGCAGCATCTGTGGAGCGAAGGAAATGGGCAACCTTTCGGGCCGAAACCCTGAAGGAAATAGGCAACGTTTCGGGCCGAAACCCGGAAGGGTTTCGGGCCGAAACGTTGCCTATTTCCTTCGCTCCATAGATGCTGCCGGAACATGGATAGGTGACGTTTCACAGAGTGCTGGAGTAACTCAGCGGGTCAGGCAGCATCTCTCGAGAATATGCATCGGTGACGTTTCGTAAGATCATAAGTTCATAAGAGTGGAATTAGGCCATTAGAACAATCTGAGCGTTTGTTGGCATTGGGCCTGCACTCGCTGGAGCGGGGACCTGATTGAAACGTACAGAAAAGTGTAAGACCTGGCTAGAGTGGACGTGGAGAGAATGTTTCCACCAGTGGGAGAGTCTAGGGCAAGAGGTCATAGCCTCAGAATTAAAGGACGTTCTTTTAGGAAGGAGATGGGGAGAAATTTCTTTAATCAGAGGCTGGTGAATCTGTGGGATTCTTTGCCATGGAAGGCTGTGGAGGCCGTCAGTGGATATTTTTAAGGCAGAGATAGATAGATTATTGATTAGTACGGGTGTCAATGGTTATGGGGGAAAGGCAGGAGGATGGGGTTAAGAGTGAAAGATAGATCAGCCATCAAATGGCAGATTAGACTCGAAGGGCCGAATGGCCCAATTCTGCTCCTATTACTTATGACCTTATGACTATTCAGCTGAATTGAGGAAGGGATGTGTAACTTCCAGTTCAAGTTGAAAGTCCAATGTGAACAAAATATAGAAGTTACATGATCCCTGACTCAACGGTTGACATTACTTACTGTAAACAATTTCTGCGTTTCAAAATAGGATTTTTACCGAAACCATCAGTTTAGGTGGCGTTCCGGTACAAATAACTCCTGCAACTGATGAGCAAGATCCAGCTCAGATTTGGAAACAAAGTGCCTTTGTCTGAAAGCAAATAGTAAATGCATCACAGGGTCAATAAGTCAGAATGCTGTTGGGTCATTAGGATGCATCTCTCTCAGCCTACGCAGTAATGGGGGGATCTATTAGAGAGATTATTTCACTGAGTCACAGACTGAGATAATCCATTCAATGAGTCTACAACTGAAAATGGTCCTCTCAGTGAAGATAGACACATAAATGCTGGAGCAACTCAGTGGGTCAGGCAGCATCTAAGGGAGACACAAAATGCTGGAGGAACTCAGCGGGACAGGCAGCATCTCTGGAGAGAAGGAATGGGTGACATTTCGGGTCGAGACCCTTCTTCGGACTGATCAGGCGATCAGGCAGCAAGACTGGTGAAAAGGAAAAGCTGGGTTGGAACCCGTCTTCGGACCGAGAGTCGTTTACCAATCCACCCACCGGAAGGATTCACATATTGTGGCAGTAAGGATCCAATCGGCTGAACTATGGTTGATTAAAACACCCCTTAAATGCTGACTGGTTTCTACTAATCTAAACACTGAAGATCTCGGAGAGAACCCACGCAGGTCACGGGGAGAACGTACAAACTCCGTACAGACAACCACTCGGTAGCCAGGATCGAACCCGGGTCTCTGGCGCTGTAAGCGCTGTAAGGCAGCAACTCTACCGCTGCACCACCGTGCCGCCATGCCACCCAGAAGGGTGTTTGGCTTCTGAATGGCTGCTGTGACTACTGACATACACATTGATTTACAAGGCAGGAACCATAAAGTAGGTTATCTGCGTTGAAGCCAGCGTACAGAGTAACACATATTAATGGACGCTTCAGCATCATGCCTTTGTAGGGATATATAATCCATTGTTACAAAACAGGATGCATTTATAAAAATCATGGATTGTATTTATAGATACCAAAGAATGGATGTCCAGACACTTTTCCAGTCCTTGGTCTATAAGCCAAAATATTAAATCACTTTCCGAAGATGCAGGCTTCAGTTGAGTGTGAGTTTAGCTTATAGTCACGTGTGCCGAGGTACAGTGAAAAGCTTTTGTTGCGTGCAAACCAGTCGGCCGAAAGACGATACATGTTTACAACTGAATGGTGAAAAGCCTGGATAGAGTGGATGTTTCCACTAGTGCAACAAGAGATGGGAGCCAGCCTCAGAATTAATGGATGTTCCGTTGGGTAGGAGATGAGAAGGAATTTCTTTAGTCAGAGGGCGGTGAATCGGTGGAATTATTTGCCACAGAAGGCTGTGGCGGCCAAGTCAATGGATATTTTTAAGGCAGAGATAGATAGATTCCTGATTAGAACGGGTGTCAAAGGTTATGGGGAGAAGGCAGGAGAATGGGGGTTAAGAGGGGAAGATAGATCAGCATTGATTGATTGGTGGAGTGGACTTGATGGGCCGAATGATCTAATTCTGTCCCTATAACATATGAAATTATGAAGCGAGCCATCCACTGTGTACAGCTATTGAAAAGAGTGGAGTGATTGCCAGCAATGTGCCAAGCAACATTGGATACCTGGTTAGAAAATACTTTGAAACTGTGCACAGAAGTTGAGTCACGGGGTGATGGGATTGGGGTGGGGGGGGGGGGGGGGGGCGGGAGGGGAGAGAGACGGAGACAGTGAACACTTCACATATTCTTATCACTCTCTTTTCCTCTTGACTCCCTCTGTGAAGTTGCGATCTATCGTCCACTGCTCCTTCCAGACAAGACTTGCATTTCTGCAAACTGTGAATAGCACAAATGTTTAGATTTCAGTTCATGAAGGTTGCAGTAGACCAGACAGTGAGTACATTAACAATGTTTTGACTTACACAAGTTTTTGACTTTTTTCTGCCAAACCACTACATCAGACAGACGAGTTCAAAGTTGCTAATGGGGGAAGAAAACCCTGTTTAGAAATATTACCTCAGCTTAAAATATAACCTCAGCTTTCCTAGGTGATGAGAGAGGGGGCAGAATTATTGATATGGTTGCCAATTTGGTTCACATTGTTTCATTAATATATGACGGACTCATTCTGGTGGGAACGTGATTGCCATTATGTACCCAAAAGTCATTTTGCTGTATCTCTGTACAAGTGTACTGCTGGCACATTCCAAGTGGCGAGCGTTAGAGTCTTGACTGTACCTAAGCTGATCCCATGGTGTTCAGTACAATCATCAAAAGTCTTCTGCGCTGTTGAACTGCTGTGGGAGTATCGCAGCACTAATGAGCTACGCCTCCACATGACATAATGTGCCAATGCATAGAAACATCGAAACATAGAAAATAGGTGCAGGAGTAGGCCATTCGGCCCTTTGAGGCAGCACCGCCATCGGGCAGCATGGTGACACAGTGGAAGAGTTGCTGCCTTACAGCGCTTGCAGCGCCAGAGACCTGGGTTCGATGCTGACCACAGGTGCTGTTTGTACGGAGTTTGTACTTTCTCCCCGTGACCTGTGTGGGTTTTCTCTGAGATATTCGGTTTCCTCCCACACTCCAAAGACGTACAGGTTTGTAGGTTAATTGGCTTGGTCAATGTAAAAAAAAAAAAAATGCCCCTAGTGTGTGTAGGATAGTGTTAATGTGCGGGGATCGCTGGTCGTCGTGGACCCGGTGGGCCGAAGGGCCTGTTTCCACGCTGTCTTTCTGAACTAAACTAAAAACTAAATATGATTGTGGCTGAATATCCAAAAACAGTACGCCGTGCCTTCTTTCTCCCCATATCCCTTGATTCCGTTAGCCTAAAGAGCTATCTCTTGAATACATCCAGTGATTTGGCCTGCACTGCCTTCTGTGGCAGAGAACTCCACAAGTTCACAACTTTCTGGGTGAAAACTGGGTGAATGCAACATCTGGATCGCAGGAATGAATCAAAATATGGAAGAAATGGTTCAGCTCAAGAGAGGTTCCTTGATCCGTTCATTACGACATCTTTGAATTTGCAAGAAAAAAATACTCAAGAACTATTTGGCGAGTGTTCGTGCAGAAAATGCTCGCTGGAATCCATTTAAGGAGGGATTCAATTCTGGGTGATTTAATTTAGAGGTACATTTGAACATGCAATTGTTTCTAACAGGCAGTATTAATGGCAAATTGCGATTTTCATGTTCAAAGCTGACACTGTTAACAAATATAAACGATCAGGCATTGCTTGAGCCAGCTGTGAAGATGGGAATGTTTGCCAGGCATTTCGTTAGACACCATTGAAATTATAATTTAAAGCCACAGGGCCTTGTTCTGTGCTTGTATATATTTGAAAGGCACTTAAATACCCGATTAATAACTATAGCAATGTTGCAATGTCAGAACAAAACACTTTTCCCCTTTTTCTGATCACATTTCACCTACATGGTGCCTTTTTATAATGTGACTTTGTTCTTGTGTTCACAGCAAGAACAGTATTAGTTTAATGAGCTAAATAAACCAAGATTAAAACAGGTAAAACTCTTCGCTGCGATTTGCATCAAAAATAATAACACTGAAAAAATAAAAAATCATGCTTCAGAAATGAAGATTTACTACACAATCTTGTTTTCATTGGTTTCACCTGACTTGATGCTTATTTATAATGTACATTTCATGGCTGGATTCAAAACGCCAGAATAATTGTACTCATACCATATAGAAACATAGAAACATAGAAAATAGGTGCAGGAGTAGGCCATTTGGCCCTTCGAGCCTGCACCGCCATTCAATATGATCATGGCTGATCATCCAACTCAGTATCCCGTGCCTGCCTTCTCTCCATACCCCCTGATCCCTTTAGCCACAAGGGCCACATCTAACTCCATCTTAAATATAGCCAATGAACTGGCCTCAACTACCTTCTGTGGCAGAGAATTCCAGAGATTCACCACTCTCTGTGTGAAAAATGTTTTTCTCATCTCGGTGCTAAAAGACTTCCCCCTTATCCTTAAACTGTGACCCCTTGTTCTGGAACATGGAACAATATATAGAAGATAGAAGATAAACAAAGTTGTAGAGTAACTCAGTGGCTCAGGCAACATCTCAGGAGAAAAAAGATGGTCACGTATCGGGTCATAAGGAATAGGAGCAGAATTAGGCCATTCGGCCCATCAAGTCTACTCCGCCATTCAATCATGGCTTAATTTTGCCCCGATATCCTATGAACATGATAATTTGCTGTCAGTAAACTTCATAACATCTATTTGACCTCATGAAGAGTGTTTTTGGACCCACCTTCAAAGGGATTCTAGAAACCACGGGAGCCTGCGGACTCTAACATCGTGGAGCTCGCGGTCTCTGATCAGAGACCGACTTCCAAGCTTCGATCGCCCCGACGCGGGGGCTTCGACCGCCGGCTGCGGGAGCTTCAATCGTCCCAACTGCGGATGGTTCAACTGCCCCCGAATGCGGTAGAATAAAAAAGCGGAAGAGGTTTGGACTTTATTGCCTCCATCACAGTGAGGAACGTAGGGAATCCGCTGTGGTGGATGTTCATGTTAACTTTTATGTAGTTGTGTGTCTTGTTGCTTTTTTTTTAGTATGGCTGTATGGTAATACGAATTTCACTGTACCTTAATTGGTACATGTGACAATAAACTGACCTTGAAACCTTGAAACCTTGATACAAAAATATGATATCCAATTCGTTTGTTAGGAAGAGCACATTTGTACATCCTTTGGGTCATGTTATTGTGTACATTGGTATCAGATAGCATGAGTCAACACCAGCTTGTAAAGTCCGTGAGATTGCCTTATCACAGTGACTGACACCATTGATCCACAGCGGTTTCGATGGCAGATCTGAATTTGTAACAATACTGAAAGGTTACTTTTCTTACTTGTAGGACATTGTTCTCCTTTACCGAAGGCATCAGTCAACCTCGTTACCCCCAAGCTCAGATGTTTACAAATGTGAGTTATGAGAGCTTTGTTGGATATTGTTTTAAGATGCCTGCTTCATGGACTTGTCACTAACTAATTCAATACTTATTATCCAAGACTTAAATTATATTATGTAAACAGGGATATACTTTTGAATTGCAAAAGATTGTCCAACAAGCACCTCATATTTAATATATCTCCAATCTGAAGAAGGATCTCGACCCGAAACATCACCCATTCCTTCTCTCTGGAGATGCTGGTTGCCCCGGATGCAAAGACTGAGACAAAAATAGTTGCCTAATCCCTGGCTGAGTAAATGTTTTCAGGGGAGTGACCATTTTAAATTCTTAATATTAACAAAAAAGGCAGCTGGCATAATCAATTATAGAATGATAATCAGCAATATGAATTCTGAATCTGAAATCTGAAGGAAGGGACTCGACCCGAAACGTCACCCATTCCTTCTCTCCGCAGATGCTGGTTGTCCCGCTGAGTTACTCCTGGTTTTTGTGACTATCTTCAATATGAATTCTCCCAGTGATTTGACAAACCCTGAGTGCAACAACCTAACACATTCTCAACGATATTAACATCAGAAACGTTGAAATGTTCATGCCTAACCTTGAGATTTATTAAGCGATTTCATACAGAAACCCAGTTTCAGTGGTGAACATAAATTGGATATAAACACATAACCATCCAGGTCTACTTTGTTTTCCTTGATAGAAACCTGGTCATAAAATGTTCTAGATTAAGTGGTTCAATTTGATCTCTAAATATTATTTCACCAGAAAGTCCTGTAACTTGGTTCAGTCGTCGACATTCAATGAATTCCAATTATCGAGTCATGGAATCTTAGTGTGGAAACAATCCCTTCGACCCAACTTGCCCACACCCACTAACATGTTCTGTCTATTCTATAACTGCCTGCATTTGCTCATATTCCTTCAAACCTTGGCCTATCCATGTACCTGTCAAAATGTTTCTTCAACATTGCAATAGAGCCTGCTATCTTGAGAAGATAAGCAAGGCTTACAGGGCGGCACAGTGGCACAGTGGTTGTGTTGCTGCCTTACAGTGCCAGAGTCACAGGTTCAATCCTGACTACAGGTGCTGTCTGTATGGAGTTTGTACGTTTTCCCCGTGACCTCCATGGGTTTTCTCCGAATGCTCCGGTTTCCTCCCACACACCAACGATGTACAGGTTCGTAGTTTAATTGGCTTTGGTAAAATTGTAATTTGTCCTCAGTGTGTAGAATAGTGTTAGCATGCGGGGATTGTTGGTCGGTAGGCTGAAGGGCCTGTTTCCACACTGTATCTCTAAACTAAACTAAACGAAAGCTTGAAAAGCAAAAGACATGTTCTGAGAGGGGTGTGTGGTTTTTTTTAAACGACAGAAAATAAGTATCTCCAGAGCATTTTTGGTGTTTTACATCGCTAGGATCTGGTGTAGAGGCGTGGATTTGGAAACAACAAGTACAGGCAGTTTCCACCAGTGATCACTTGACCCATAAGCTCACAATGAAGTCACAATGAAGAGGCAAAGAGCTTATATTGAATGACAGATGAATCTTGTGCTGCTCCATTGCATAAACAACCAAGAGTGCCTGCAGCATTTTGTCTGTTAATTTAGACATAATTCATGCTTCAAATATGTTGACTCCAAGTTGTCAATGGGCAGGCAGCGTGCTTCCTCAGGTGCTTGTGAAGGTGTCAAAGGAGGGGCGTTCTGAAGTGGTTAGTGAGTGAGCAGTCATCTGGAAAGCCGAGAATGTAGATGCCATAATGTAGTCAATAAAAAAAGGAAGCTCTTACCCTTCATATTCCCTCAGGTTTATTTTTCACAATACATTTTCTGTAATCAGGCTTCCATAGGCTAGGATTCTGTCCGATTCACCTCTACCCTTTGTCTGAAGATGGGTCTCGACCCAAAACATCACCCATTCCTATTATTTGTAGGAAGGAACTACGGATGCTGGTTTAAACCGAAGATGGACACAAAATGCTCAGCATGACAGACAACAAATCTCTGGAGAGAAAGAATGGGTGATGTTATGGGTTGAGACCCTTCTTCAGACTAGAGTCAGGGGAAAGGGATACGAGAGATATAGGCGGTGATGTAGAGAGATATAGAACAATGAATGAAAGATATGCAAAAAAGTAATGATGATAAAGGAAACAGGCCATAGTTAGCTGTCTGCTAGGTTCTATCCATTCCAATTCCTTCTCTCCAGAGATGCTGCCTGACCTGCTGAGTTACTCCAGCATTTTGTGTCTACCCTTTACAGACATTGGACTTTGTCTATGGAACTGTTACACTGCAATACTGAGAACTATATCTGCACTCAGCATGTTCCCCATTGCCCTATCCATTGTACTTGAGTTTGGCCTGATCGTATTTACGTATAGTAGGATCGGATTTGATTTTTTGGCGTGCAAAACAAAGCTTTTCACCCTACCTCGATACACACAACAGTAATAAACTAAAACTTAAACCCGTGGAGAAATAAAGAAGAAAGGGTGGGGACTTGAAGCAACTGGTTGCAATGTGCTCTAATCCAATATTCCTCAGCCTTTGATTGAAGAAGTTTGATACGTTTTAAACAGATGAAAGTCTGGAACGTAGGCATGCTTTATGGTTCTCTTGTGAATTTTCAAATGTCTTATGACCGTATTACATTACAAATCTTATTTCCAATACTAAATTCCCACTGCTTATTAACTATCCAACATGATAGCCAAAAGCATGTTCAGAAAATTCTTGAGCAATTTAACTGAATCTCCCTTTTATTATTGATGCCTTAGCTGGCCACTAATTTCCAATTAGATCTTCCCATTTCTCTCTGGTTATTTTTGACGTTTTATGGACCTTCTTTTTTTCTGCCATTTCATGATCGTTTTATCCGTGACCTACGTGAATGCGAATTGTTCCTGAGATGTGGATGGAATCGGAGCCTCGGGTGAGCGTTGTGTGATGTTGGCTTTGTGTGAAGTTTCATTAGGAACTTTGAAGTGTGGTAGATAATGTGCTTTGCCAGAATCTTCTGCTGAATTGCAAAACTGACCTGCAGGCTTTCTAATGTTTTGAATATCTCACCTTTCCCCTGGGTGTGCCCGAATTACTGAAGCACCTTTTATGTCTTACTTTAGTTCATAATTGCACAGGAGAAAATGAGTAGGAGTAGAACATTCCGCCCCTCAAGCCTATCCCCGCCATTCAATGTAATCATGCTTGTTCTGCAAGAATAATCCCAGGAATGATTGGGTTAACATATGATGAACGTATGATGACGGCATTGGGCCTGTACTTGCTGGAGTTTAGAAGGATGAGGGGACACCTCATTGAAAGTTACCGAATAGTGAAAGGCCTGGATAGAGTAGATGGGGAGAGAATGTTTCTACTAGTGGGAGTCTAGGACCAGAGGTCATTCATACTCTTAGAATAAAAAGATGTCCCTTTAGGAAGGAGATGAGGAGGAATTTCTTTTGTCAGAGGGTGGTGAATCTGTGGAATTCATTTACACAGAAGGCAGTGGAGGCCAAGTCAATGGATAATTTTAAGGCAGGGATAGATAGATTCTTGATTAGTACGGGTGTTAGGGGTTATGGGGAGAAGGCAGGAGAATTGGGTTAAGGGGGAGAGATAGATCAGCCATGATTGAATGGCGGAGTGTATTCAATGGGCCGAATGGCCTAATTCTGCGCTAGTCCTATTTGCCCACCTTTGGCCCACATCCCTCTATAAGCCTAGCCTGCCCAACCTCTCCCTATCACTCAGGCCCTTCATTTCTGGCAACATCCTTGTAAATCTTCTCTGCACTCTTTTGAGTATCATATGTCAATTTTCTGTAACTCGAGTCAGCCAAGGATAGATAGATAGATAGATAGATAGATAGATAGATAGATAGATAGATAGATAGATAGATAGATAGATAGATAGATAGATAGATAGTTAGATAGATAGATAGATAGATAGATAGATAACATTATCAATAAATCACCCACCCCCACCCCCCCCCACACCCCGGGTCCCCTTTTATTTCTCGGCACGGTGGCGCAGCGGTAGAGTTGCCTTACAACGCCAGAGACCAGGATTTCACTCCTGACTACGGGTGCTATCTGTACATAGTTTGTACGTTCTCCCCGTGACCACATGAGTTTTATCCGAAATCTTCGATTCTCTCCCACAGTCCAAAGACGTGCAGGTTTGTAAGTTAATTGGCTTGGTGTATGTGTAAAAAATTGCCCCTAGTGTGTGTATGATGGTGTTAATGTGCGGGGATCTCTGGTCGACGTGGACCCGGTGGGCCGAAGGACTTGTTTTCGCGCTGTATCTCTAAACTAAACTAAACTAAACTAATAGATGAGGAAATGTGCCTAATAGTCGTTACCAGGTTGAGTGAAGACCAAAGAAAGGATAGTTGGTGGAAACAGTTATTCTACATAGAAATAGTTGCTAATTGCAAAGAGAATCTGGAGACACCCACGGCAATTGGTGATTCTGTCCATGGTAAAAATGTGATTGATTATTATAAGTCTGTCAAACATCATGTGTC
Organism: Malacoraja senta; assembly: GCA_038087875.1. NCBI lineage: Eukaryota > Metazoa > Chordata > Chondrichthyes > Rajiformes > Rajidae > Malacoraja > Malacoraja senta. The sequence continues at coordinate 22,011,341 of CM075989.1, forward strand.
GTCTCATCTCGACATTTAACCTTTCATGTTGTCACAGATGTATATTTGTATTCCTAGATAGTACTAAATTGATTTTGAACTTGTATAGTTTCTTCCATTTACATGGCAGGCTAATGGTTCATTCAAATTGTCAGTTGTGTACGACGAGAATTTAATCTGCAATAATTCTGTCCACTCTCTACCAAGGTCAAGGTTAAGTTCAATGTTATTTGCACAACCACAACACAATGAAAACTTTTCCTACAGCAGCATCACGGGTACATGGACTCAGACAACACACAAAACATCAATAACGTATAAATTCTGCAGGTTAGTGAAGAGAAAAAACTGTGAAAAAAACCTCCATTAGTTTTAGGTCGGGCACGGTGGCGCAGCGGTAGAGTTGCTGCCTTACAGCGCTTGCAGCGCCGGAGACCCGGGTTCGATCCTGACCACGGGTGCTGTCTGTACGGAGTTTGTACGTTCTCCCCGTGACTGAGTGGCTTTTCTCCGAAATGTTTGGTTTCCTCCCAAACTCCCAAGACTTACAGGTTTGTAGGTTAATTGGCTTGGTGTCACGTGTAAATTGTCCCTAGTGTATGTAGGTTAGTGTTAGCGTGTGGGGATCGCTGGTCGGTGCATGCTCGGTGGGCTGAAGGGCGTCTTTCCACGCTATATCTCTAAATTATACTAAACTAAACTAAGCTAAGCTAGTGCAAAACACAATTCAAAATCAAGTCCATTGGCCTGCAAGCGGTAAATATTCGTTGTTACATTGCTTTGGTAGGATTAGGGTTAGGGTTAGGGTTTGGTTAGGGTTGTACTGATCAGGTCAAAAACCCGATGTCAGAAAATAGCTGTTCCTGAAGCTGGTGGTGCGGGACTTTGGATTTCTTTATTTTACAACTGAATGATGGGTCGATACTGTATCGTCACATGTACTCCTGTACAGTGACATTCTTAGATTAGCATACAATACATGTATGCAAAGTGTTAACACGTATAACAAAGTCACAAAAGTATGCAATGTAGTCCCAATGGCCCCCCTCCTTCTTGCCCCCCCATCCCCACTCCCCAAGTCCCACTTTTTTCTGGGTAGCCCCGCAACATCGGGTCCCTCTTTGATCTCTGCACGCCCCCAGCCCCCCCCCCCCCCCACCCACCACCGGGTCCCTCTTTCTCTCTTTCGGCCTTGCCTGGATGGGTGGGATCCTTGAAGATAGATGCTACCTTCTGTAGATGCTTTCGATCAATGGTGGGGAGGGAGGTGTCCATAATGGACTGGGCTATGACCACCAGTCTTTGCAGCCCCTTGCATCTCTGGACATTGGAATTGCCAGAATACAATCGTGCGAGTAGAAGGCTGTGGAGGCCAAGTCAATGGATATTTTTAAAGCAGAGATAGATTCTTGATCAGTACGGGTGTCAGGTATTATGGGGAGAAGACAGGAGAATGTGGTTAGGAAGGAGAGATAGATCAGCCATGGTTGAATGGCGAAGTAGACTTGATGGGCCGAATGACCTAATTCTGCTCCTATTACTCATGACCTTATGACAACTAGTCAGGATATAATGTACAAATAGCATCTGCAGAAGTTTGTTTGTCTATGGTCCCATTAGTCAGCAGGATGATAGAAACAAGATTCAATTTTTTGTAAATCTACTATTTTCATTGACTACACAACAGAAAAACCATGATATAGCGATATTAATGATATGAATTAATATCTATTAAGTCATTGTGCACAAATATTGGAAAATATTTTGGGCAACTTCAAATTTCTGAATCAATCATTGACTGAGTAAATAATGTCAGTGCTGCATTAACCAATTGTAATGTTCAAAGGAGGCCTGAATATAGTTATTATCTGAAAACAATAGTTTCCATTACAGTTGTTGAGCTAATCACTTCCTTTTGATTGACAATAACTTTCTGCTTCATTTTCATCCAAAGATTTAAACTAAATGGAATACATTTTTAGTTTAGTTTAGTTTAGTTTAGAGATACAGAGCGGAAGCAGGCCCTTCAGCCCACCAAGTCCTTGCCAACCAGTGATCTCCCCTCCCCGTACACTTAACATTATCCTACACACACTAGGGATAATTTTACCAAAGCCAAAAAACCTACCAACCTGTAAGTCTTTGTGTGTGGGAGGACCCGGAGAAAACCCATGCGGTCACAGGGAGAACGTGCAAACTCCGTACAGACAGCACCCGGCACCCGTGGTCGGGATCGAACCCAGGGCACTGGCGCTGTAAGGCAGCAACTCTACCGCTCCACCATTGTGCCGCTGTTCACTGTTGCAGGACAACATCAGAGACCCCGGGTTCGATCCTGATCTTGGGTGCTGTGCGTGTGGAGTTTTTCACGTGTTCCCTGTAACCACGAGGCTCCCCAGTTTCCTCCCACATCCCATAGACGTGCAGGTTTGCGGGGTAATTGTCCCTGAAAATTGTCCCAAGGGTGTTGGGAGTGGATGCGAAAATGGGACAACATAAAACTAGTGCGAGTGGGTGATCGATGGTCGGCATGGACTCGGTGGGCCGAAGGCCTGTTTCCATGCTGTAAGCAAAATTAGGTTGGAGCTCTTTTTAATACAGCCAGAGCTAATCATCGCATTGTTGGAATCACAAACAATTTAAATTTAGACGTCAGCATTTCATTCTTGCAATAAAGTTTCCCAAACCAAGCTTGTTTGTGTGCATGTGTTTGCATGTTTAATGTTGGTGCCTGGAGTAATATTCCCTGTAGTCACACACACAAATATCACTCAGTCACCTTTTTATACTCGGCCTTGAACATATAAAATTAGTCTCCCTCTCTCCGCTGAGTTGTTTCAGGATCTTCATCTGCTTTTATATCGATAATTCGTTCAATCACGGGGGATCAGTGTAACATCCTGAAATGTTGTAATGTTATGTTATTTTCAGGATTAGAGGAAAAGTACGTTTTCACAGTAAACCTGTGTCAGTTTATTTAAAGGATTTGAGTCGCAGACTTAAAAAAAAAAAATTCAACCCTTGTTCAAATTCAAAGCACTTGTGCCAGCATAGACTCTATGGGCTATAGACCCTGCAAACAGAATAAGGTCTCAGCTCTTTACTAAAACACATACTTGGAACATTTAGCTCACCAGTCATTTTATTTACGAACTGTTGATGTGATTGTGTGGCGAAGATGAAACTAAGTATTCATTGTTAATAAGATTTCCCTTGCAGCTCGTGACCTGATGATTGTGATCGCAGTCTGAAGAAGGGTCTCGACCCGAAACGTCATCTATTCCTTCGCTCCATAGATGCTGCCTCACCTGCTGAGTTTCTCCAGCATTTTTGTCTACCTTGCATTCAGAACAATGTCATTTTTCCTTCAATATATAGGAACTTTTTTTATTTACCTGAAGCCTAATTAACACTGTCTAGAGTACAACCTAGACTTGATTAAACCAATGATTCAATGATGCTTTGTTTGTCACATTGACAACTGTACAGTGACATTCTTTTTGCATACTTACACAGGAACGTATGTGTGCGTGTGTGTTGGTATATATATATATATACACCGCCTGTGTGTGTGTCTATAGGTGTGTGTATGTATACTGTACATACACACAATAAGTTTTTTTTCTCGTTTATTAGATTGTTTACAGTGTACTATGTTTACATATTCTGTTGTGCTGCTGCAAGTAAGAATCTCATTGTTCTATCCGGGACATATGACAATAAAACCCTCTTGGTTCTCTTGATATGCAGGTGCCGCCATGTTTTAGCACCATTTCCATAGACCAAAGTCAAAGTCACCCGACTAGTTTACAGGGCACAGTCCCAGTTGGAGCCTCTGTCAGGGGAGCAGGAAAGTAGGGCAAGGTGCATTAATCACCAACGCACAAAGCAAGTCACCATAAACTAAATGGGTTTCTTTTTGTTGAAACAGAACTATTAAGACTGGAGATGTGTTCGTACGAGCCCAAGACCTCAGATTCGCATCAGATTGGAATCTGGTGCCTTGTGGGAATTAATTACCAGAAAAGGAGGAACTTGTGGGAGATGTAGTTTGTTAACATTTCCTGCTAAATGAATCAATGAAGCAACATTGGTCCTGGTGATTCCCCCTGTAGCAGAGAAACTATACATCTTCATTATCAAATATTAGCAGAAGGGTGACAAGCACCTGCCCCAGAACTCTGCAGAATCCTAAACCCATTTTAAAGTAATTTTCAATCAATTAACTTTGAAGCACAGCAATAATATGAGTTATATTAAAGATTTCTTGCTTCATATAACTTTCAGCTCAAATTCTTCCAGCTGATTTGCAGGTCACGCTGAAACATCTAGGGTTGGAACTTTTCTCTTAAGCATGTCTCTGTTTTGCTGCTATCTGCCTCAGGTCATTGACTAAGTAGAACTTACCCCTGGTGCTTGTCCTTCACACAACCTGTTTTAATTAAAATATTCTCAGCTTTCAGTGCAGGCCCCAATGCGCTAAAGATCCAGTTTTATTTTACTGTAGAGGCCGATATTTAAAGCATTTTCGGAAGCAGCATTTCACTGCACTGAATGAATAGAACGTGAATATGAATCTTACAGAATGTACTGCAGGTAATTTCAATGTTTTCAAGCACTTTTGGACATTGTAAACTTTTGTTAATAATTGGAACTCTTGCAAAATCTACCATTTGGCAGTAAAAATTATTGTTTACATTATTGCACTACTACTGTTTATTTTATGCGTGTAGTTATGTGTGTGTATGTGTGTGTATACATATATGATCTATATATATATGTATTTGTGAGTATGTTTATGTATACACACTAAACTTTTTTCTCTCTCTCGTTTATTATATTGTTTACAGAGTACTATGTTCACATATTCCGTTGTGCTGCAGTAAGTTAGAATTTCATTGTTCTATCTGGGACACATAACAATAAAACACTCTTGACTCTCGAACATTTATTTTCTCCAACTGACGGAGCCTGCAATACTTTGGTTAAGTCTGGAGAGTCACGTGGATGGTAATGAGCATTCTTGACCATTTTAAAATGCAGTTGGTGTAGGATAGACAATATGCCACTGCTGCCTTAACCCTTTAACCTACGGAGTCCTGCCTTGCAAAAGAATGACCTTGCAGTCCATAGAGATTTTTACTATCATGCTGCCACAGTCTCTCCCAATCTGCTATCACAACTGATGCAGCTTCCATGTGTATAAAAAAACAATCTATTAGTGTTACAGTTTCCGATTTATCAGTGGCAAAAATTCTACAGATACCTTTTGCCATTAGCATCTCACAAATGGCGTCAATTATGCATGCTGCAGTTTTAATGCAGGTCTATACCAGTAAACAAAAAAAAATGATAGCTTAGACATCAATGGAGATGCATGTAATATGGCTGGAACCACTCAGAAGAAAATACTGGCAGTGTGTCAGTAAGTGCTCCTGGAAGTTCAGGAATGGAAGTCGGGTATTCTCCCGTGTATTTGTCAGCTCTTGTTTATAGTTTTGCCGTTATTAATTATACTGTAAAGAGGACCATAAATTTCTAATTATCAAATGAGATGTCTATCGTCACGTTGAGTGATGTATGTAAACATTAGATCACCATAGTCTGCATCAAAGGCAATCGTATAGACCATCTCTCCATGAGAAGCAAATCACCAAATAGCTCTTCCTTAAGTATGAAAGATGTGTAATTATAGCAAGGCCAGTCTTTGGCTTGGCGACAGGGTGAATATTACGCTAGCTATAACGCTAGCCCTTTGAAAGTATTTGTTTGCTAGACTTTTTCAAAATTCCTAATCAGGTTTTAGTTTTAGTTTTAGAGATACAGCACGGAACAGGTCCTTTGACCCACCGAGTCTGCACCGACCCGCTATCCCCGCACACTAGCACTATCCTATCCGACATTTTGATACCAAGCCAATTAACCTACAAACCCGCACGTCTTTGGAATGTGGGGGGAAACCGAAGATCTCGGAGAAAACCCACGCAGGTCACGGGGGGAACGTCCAAACTCAGTAGTCAGGATCGAACCAGGGTCTCTGGCGCTGTAAGGCAGCAACTCTACCGCTGCGCCACCAGGCCGCCCTGGTCTAGTTTTCCATTTTGTATGATATGTCTACTGTAACTAGGATTGGCAATCTCCTACCTTTTATATATTTAGTTTTTATTATCATTGCACATGCCCAATTGAACATTAACTGAATCCATGCTAAAGACCTAATCGCTGTGCTCATTCAGATGGAAGGAATGCTGGTTTAACCCTTTACTCAACTAATGTGAATCACTTTTTAAATTAAATGACCATCTTCTACAAATAATGCCACCAACAAATTTGGCGATCTTCATAAGTGATAGGAGCAGAATTAAGCCATTCGGCCCATCAAGTCTACTCCACCATTCAATCATGGCTGATCTATCTCTCCCTCCTAACCCTATTCTCCTGCCTTCTCCCCATAACCCCCTGACGCCCGTACTAATCAACCTTGTGAGATTTATTGGAAAGACTTCTCTTCAGTCTGAAGAAGGGTCTCACCCCGAAACGTCACCTATTCTTTTTCTCCTAGAGATGCTGTCTGACCTGCTGAGTTACTCCAGCTTTTTGTGTCTATCTTCTTTTCACAGTGTTATCCTTGGAACAATCTACCACATGTCAAGTTATGACATGTAGTAACTAGTCTAGTTATCAGACACATAAAAGATCCATTGGTTGCAATCACCAGAGGGATACACTTAAAATTAACATTAAATATTTAGTAGAACAGTACCAGATTCGATTGAAAATGTGCGGTTTTATAAACTAAAAATAAACTCATTAAAAGGTTCAGAATAAGACATTCGTGCTGTATAGGTCAGAAGTCACAAAAATGTTGATGCAAAAATCATTTTATTAATTGAACAATTAAAAAATAAAATTTGCAAATATGGAAATGGGGAATGGGTTGGCTGAAATTATTATCATTAAAAATTTAAAAAGAAATATTATTATTGTCAAAATCTAAACTCATAATGGACTTGACAGAGATTTTAAGTAAGTGGGAAACCTCGGGTGAAAAGACTGGTGTTTTAAATGATCCAAGGGTGGTGAATCTGTGGAATTCTTTGCCACAGAAGGCTGTGGAGGCCAAGTCAATTGATATTTTTTTAAGGCAGAGATAGATAGATTCTTGATTAGTATGGGTGTCAGGGGTTATGGGGAGAAGTCAGGAGAATGGGGTTTGAAGGGAGAGATGGATCAGCCATGATTGAATGGCGGAGTAGGCTTGGTGGGCCGAATGGCCTAATTCTGCTCCTCTCTCTTATGACCTTATGATTAGTTTAGTTGACAATCTCATGGCAATTTTTTATCAGTGTAGTCACTTTAAATAGCAGAGATAAATGCTGCATCTGGGTAAGTAGAAAATAAAAGTTATAAATACTGATAATAAAATGAGATTATACAACAAACACTTTGTTGTATCAAGTTAGGTCAAAGATTGTATCGTATTGCAATGGGATGTGATGTATGTACGTATTAACTGATAATGTTCCAAAGGGAAAAAGAAACACAGCCTTATTCACAGCTGTCATAGATTTGATATATTCAGGCTCATTGTCACAGCAATAATGTGTCGATTGAACTTTTTGTATGGAGGTGGAATGACAAGACACAAACCTGATTGCTTTTATATTTTTATAGTTGTTGCACTCTTAGCACCTGCCAAGACAGGAGACAAAAAAAAATGTAGTAGAGATAAAGTAGATATTAATTATTTAACGTGTAGTAAGGAACTGCAGATGCTGGTTTAAACCGAAGATAGACACAAAACGCTGGAGTAACTCAGCGGGACAGGCAGCCTCTCTGGAGAGAAGGAATGTGTGACGTTTTGGGTCGTGACTCTTCTTCTGACTACTTCAGACCCGAAGCGTCACCCATTCCTTCTCTCCAGAGATGCTGCCTATCCTGCTCAGTTACTCTGGCATTTTGTGTCTATCTTAATTATCTAACATTACTTTTAGAAAGGTATATATACCAAAACATAATGATTTGTGTTGGAAGCAAAATAATACTGCAAGCCTACGCAGACAATGATAGCATTTATGTTTGCGACCCTGGCTATTATTTGGCTTGACCATTCTCAAAACAAGAAATAAATACACACATAAACAGTTGTAGAATCTAATGGAAGGAGTTGTCTGGTAATTGGTACACTGGCTAATGTCACCATATTTTAAGCAATAACTGCATAACTCTATCATACAGTCATCAGTGTTCCAAAAGGTCATTGTTCATTCACTGTAGCACAAAATTAGCTCATGTCTGATTTGTGCTTGAGGCTCACCGTGATAACAATCAGCAGATGATTGGACACACACATTCTTAACATGGATGACCCATGACATTAAGGATGCAGAGGAGTCTGTCATTAGATGCTCCTCTGTCACCCCTTATCTCGCCAGATGACTTTGAGATTTTTATTCTCTTCACAATTAGGGTCGCAAGCCAGCGCAGTAACAACAGTGTTGTTGTCGCAGGTTCAGAAATGCTAACACTCTCATTTTCATTCCGGCTCTATCTTGGAAAATAAAACACCATGACTTTTACATTGTGAATCCGAGGAAAATCACCCGTTATCTTTATGATCATGAATTTCAGTGCCATTATAGTGATTATTTTTCCTGTTTAGTTACAAGGGGCTTTAACATATTTAATTTGACTTTCTGGGTCAACCTGAAGCTCCCAAACTGTTCTACACAGACCTATTTGCTGTTTGAATCACACGTCAAGATGCACACTTTATACATTTCTGAGAGTCACCACTGAGGTTTATATTTACTTCTGAAATTAGCATTGATTTTTCAATTGTTAATTCAATCACATCCAATTAAGAGCAATGCCCAGAACGAAAGTCTGTCAATTAAACAGTCACTTTGGTGTCACAGTCAATATTTATTAGAAAATGCTAGATTGAGAAATGCAGATCCCAAATAAAAATTAAAACATCGCTTGATTTAAACAGTGGTTTTCGCAACCTTAGAATGTGTACTCCAGCCAAGTTAGGTAATAAGACGGTTTGCAATGCAAAACATATGCTTTTTAAAAAATCTAGCAGGGAAGTATAAAATAAATGTGGACCTAGTTAAGACAGACATGTGAAGAAACTTCAATATATGCTTGAGACGGTCAATGATCAGTCCTAGCACTTCCATGCCTGGGGTCAACACCGAATATGCAGAGATAGACATTGTTTCCACAACAGCTTGTAATTAAAATAAGAGACGTTTCAAAGCTGTAATACATCCCAACTCACAGGAGCAGAGTTAGGCAAAGCACAAAAAGGACAGGTGGCAAAAGCTTAAGGCAGAATTTGAGGAGCATTTTAACGAAGAAGGGGTGGCATGGTGGCGCAGCGGTAGAGTGGCTGCCTCACAGCGCCAGAGACTTGGGATCGATCCTGACTATGTGTGGTGTCCGTACGGGGCTTGTACGTTCTCCCCGTGACTCGCGTGGGGTTTCTCCGGGGTCTCCGGTTTCCTCCCACACTCCAAAGACGTACAGGGTTTGCAAGTTAATTGGCTTGGTATAATTGTAAATTGTCCCTGGTGTGTGTGGGATAGTGTAAGTGTGCGGGGGGTGGGTGCGGACTCAGTGGGCCAAAGGCACTGTTTCCGCACTGTATCTCTAAACTAAACTAAACTAAAGAAAACAAGGTGGCGTTTAAGAGGCTTTTCGATAGTCACGTGGATATATGCAGGGAATGGAGGGATGTGGATCATTTGCAGGCAGATCTTGGCATCATGTTTGGCACAGACACTGTGGTCCGATTGGCCTGTTCCTAATCTGCGTTCTATGTTCGAAAGTCACTGAACCTGAGGGGTAACTTTTTTGCACAGAGGGTGGTGGGTGCGTGGGTGCGTGGGTGAGGAGGTCGTTGAAGCAGCCACTATCACCTGTTTCTAATAAGAAACATTTAGACAGGTACATGGATAGGTGCAAGAGTCTAGGACCAGAGGTCGTAGCCTCAGAATTAAAGGGGGCTATCTTAGAGAGGAGGTGAGGAGTAACTTCTTTAATCAAAGTGTAGTAAATCTATGGAACTCATTGCCATAGAGGACTGTGCAGGCCAAGTCAGTGGATATTTTTAAGGCAGAGATAGACTTGATTAGAAAAGGTGTCAAGGGTTTTGGGGAGAAGGCAGGAAAATGGGATTAGGAGGCAGAGATCAGCCATGATTGAATGGCGGAGTGGAGAATGGGCCGAATGGCCTAATTCTACTCCTATAACTTGTGAACTTGAACAGACAGGTTTAGAGGGATATGGGCCAAACGCAGGCAGGTGGGACTAGTATAGATGAGGCATGTTGGTTGGCGTGGGCAAATAGGGCTGAAGGGCCTGTCTCACCTGTTTTGGGGTGAGAATTTGGACCTATCTAAATATACATTTTCGGGTATTACTTGCATTTGAGTGGATTTTTTGTTTGCAAACCACCACCCACCAGTCTAGTTTAGTTTAGATCCCTTTAGTTTACTTTAGTTGACTTTAGTTTATTGTCACGTGTACAGAGGTACAGTGAAAAGCTACCCAGTCAGTGGAAAGACTATACTTGATTACAATCAAACCATCCACAGTATGCAGATACAGGATAAAGGACATGACGTTTCATGCAAGATAAAGTCCAGTACAGTCTGATTATAGATATTAGTTCAAAGGTCTCCATTGAGGTAGATGGTTGGTCAGGCCCACACTGTAGTTGGTGATAGGATGGTTCATTTTCCTGATATCTAGTTCTCCTGATATCTATCCCACTTCTGACACCATGTAGGAAATGATCAGTGATTAGAATCCATAGTCTTTTATTAGCAACTCTGTAGAGGAAACACAAGGCGCTTTCGTCTCCACATGCATACAGCTAGTCTGCTAGAGAGAGGGAGAGAGGGAGCTCTCTGAAGAAGGATTTCGGCCTGAAACGTTGCCTATCTCCTTCGTTCCATAGATGCTGCTGCACCCGCTGAGTTTCTCCAGCATTTTTGTGTACCTTCTCTAATAAGCCTGTGAGTGGGCCAAATCTACACTAGCCAGAATGAATCATTCAATAAATAATGTGTAAGAAAGAACTGCAGATGCTGGTTTAAATCAAAGGTTGACACAAAATGCTGGAGTAACTCAACGGGACAGGCAGCATCTCTGGAGAGAAGGAATGGGTGACGTTTAGGGTCGAGACCCTCATGCAGACTGAAGACTGATTTAATAAATAATGTTGTGAAACACCAATTCATGCCATGAATCCAATGCCCATGGTCCCATCATACCACCAATTCATACAAATTCAAAAGAGCAGCAATACCTCCCCGTGGAGTGAGAAGTTTTCTATTGAATTACATTAAATTATTGACATTGCATAAAATCTCTTGCCATCTTCATTCACATAGAAATTGTTTTTCCAGTGAATTTTCTGTTTTAATCATTTTTTGAATATATGTCACAGCCAACAAGGAGGGTCTTTTTACCTCTGACAAACTATTGTCTTGATAGTTCATAATGCTCCACGTCTTTTTTTTCCTAACTCTCCTTTGAAGCATCTATGATTGTGAGTTTTGGAGTGTCGTGCTAAGTTTTGGTCACCCTGCTGTCAGAAGGATGTCATTAAGCTAGAAAGAGTGTAGAGAAGATTTTGCAAGAATGTTAGCAGGACTCGACGGCCTAAGCAATAGAGAAAGGTAGGGTCAACAGTGGCCGAAAAAATCGCCAAGTGGGACAGGCCCTTGAGCAGTGTATAAAATAGAGGTGTATAAAATCATGAAGGCAATAGATCGGGTGAATGCACAAAGTCATTTACCCAAAGTAGGGGAATCAGGAACCATAGAATTAAGGTGAAAGTGGAAAGATTTAATGGGAACCTGAGGGGCAACTTTTTCACACAAAGGGCGGTGGATATATGAAACAATCTGCCAGAGGAGGTAGTTGAGGCAGGTACCATAACAACATTTAAAAGACACTTGAACAGGTACATAGATAGGAAAGGCTTTGAGGCATATGGGCCAAATGTGGGCAGATGGGACTAGCTTAGATGTGGCACCTTGATCGACATGGATGCGTTGGGCCGAGTGGCCTGTTTCCATGTTAGATGACTCTGTGGCTCTAAGATGCTGTCATTATTGCAACAGTTTTGTGATAGCAATGGATCCATGTTGATCACCATAACCTGAGCGATGGTTTTGAGGTTGTGCCAGGCGATCGTGTCATCTCACAATTATCATCATCTTTACTGAGATTTACTGACATTGTCTAGAGGCAGGAAACATGTTTCCGATGTTGGGAGAGTCCAGAACCGGGGGCCACAGTGTAAGAATAAGGGGTAGGCCATTAAGAACGGAGATGAGGAAAAACTTTTTCACCCAGAGAGTTGTGAATCTGTGGAATTCTCTGCCTCAGAAGGCAGCGGAGGCCGGTTCTCCGGATGCTTTCAAGAGAGAGTTAGATAGAGCTCTTAAAGATAGCGGCGTCAGGGGACATGGTGAGAAGGCAGGAACGGGGTACTGATTGTGGATGATCAGCCACGATCACATTAAATGGCGGTGCTGGCTCGAGGGGCCGAATGGCCTACTCCTGCACCTATTGTCTATTGTCTATCTCTCTTCTACTGCCCAGTTGTGCAAACACAAAGAGTGGTCAAACAAATGACTAAAATCTATAGTTGGTAATCTTTACATACATAGTATGTCCAACGTTGAACAGAACCTCCTTTCAGAAAGAACACACTGAGGAATTCTTCAAATTATTTGCTCTTAAATTACATTTTGTGGATCTGACAGCTATTTCAGAAGAAATCTACTGTACAGGTGTCTTATATGGGCATATGAGTAAATTGTCCTCAGAAAAATTGTATACACTTTAGTTAAATGTACTTCCTAATATGCACTTCAAATGCTTTTAAGACCAATAATTCAAGACTATTTTAGAATTAACCTAATGCTTTACTGATGTGACGGTAGAGTTTAATGCATTGGGGTTTTTTGGGAGAAAAAAGTGCATTAAAATCACATCTCTCTCTTCATTTCCATTAGGAGAATATGAAAAAGCCTTAAACGAAACACACATAACTCGTCTCTAATGCAGCTTAAAGTAGATATTTAAGAGCTCTCACTCAGAAGGCAATTGTAACATTTGAAAAGCTATTCCAGTTTTTGGCAGCTGTCTTTTGTCGGAGTCCATGGAAGTCATTGTGAAGCAGTAAAATTGATCTTTGGAGCCACAGCTACCCAGAACATGTTTAATGGTCTCTTAGTCTGTTAACAAGGGGTTTTCTGGAAGTTTTTAATTTCCAAATGCAGTCTTGAGTAGGTCACTAATGTGATCCACAATATCTACTGGCAAGATAACATCATAAATCAAAGTGGACTAAATGTGCTAGACAGACGCTGGGGTTTTTTTCACAAATGATTTTGAGAAGTGTCTGCATTAAAATTAATTAATGTTACACATGGCCTTGTGCTTCAGCTCAAACAAAAGTTGTTGTTTTTTTCCGGCTTGTCCAAGGCGAGTGAGAAAAACAGAGGGGGGAATATATTGACGGGAAGCAAAGGCGATGAAGAAGGATGGTGAGGTATTGATATCGTCGAGGTGAGAGAGGTGAGAAGGAGGAAAGCAAAATACATGTTGACATGCGGTGAAATATGACTCATTATCAAATTCACGTTTAGACCCGTATTGGTGCAGGGACTCCATCCGTCACTGCATCACCCTGCTCCTAATGAGCCCTCATTGAATATTCATTCTACTGGAGCATGGCTACACACACCCTAGGCTAATTCCTGGTAAATATCTCCACCTCAATCCTCGACTCTGCCCGACTGACTTTTTGTTATGTCACAGCAATTACAGTGCAAAAGTGTTGCGAAAGATTGATTACTTTGGTCTGTGGTTCAATAGTAAATTAGAATACACTGCCCCTGGGGAAACAGAGACCTATTTGTGATTAAGAAAAGCTCTATAATAGACTAATAGATAAAGTTCTTTCACTACTTTCAGGCAATTAGCTTGATGAAATGGCCTTTTTGTGCTTCCTGGATATGTAAACTGATACTGTAATGAAGTGCAAGATGTTTATTCCGCCTTTTCACCTTACAATACAAGAAAACACTTCATTAATGCTCGCTTGATTTTCAAATTAGATAAGGAGAGATGCAGTTTTACGACCCACATTAGTTCTTTTAAGAGGATGGTATCTTTGTGGAATCTCTCAGATCTGACGCAAAATGGTATTGCGTTGCTGACAAGTTTAAAACATTTGATAGAAACATTTAAAGAGGCTGATAATGTGGTGTCGTAGTTGGTGGAGCCATTGCCTTACAGCGCCGGAGACACGGGTTCAACCCTAGACTCGGGTGCTGTCTGTGCGGAGTTTGCACGATTTTCCTGTGACCGCGTGGGCTTCCTCCGAGCGCTCCGGCTTCCACCCACATCCCAAAATACGTATGGGTTTGTAGATTAGATTAGATTAGATTCGATTTTATTACTTGTCATTTGAACCTCAGAGGTTGTAGGTCTGTAAATTGCCTCCAATGTGTCGGGAGTGACTGCGAATGTAGGATAACGTAGAACTAGTGTGAACGATGATGGACGCAAAAAGCTGGAGTAACTCAGACAGCATCTCGAGAGAAAAAGAATCGGTGACGTTTCGGGTCGAGATGGTTGGTGTGGACGCGGTGGGGTGAAGGGCCTGTTTCCAATCTGCATCTTTCAATCAAGCAGGCAACCAATGTCACTGCAAAATGTTGACTTCTGGCCAAATTCCTCGAGTTCACAATATTGTAGTTGCTTGAGAGGGGATCTACCACAGCCGCTGCCTCAAAAAGGCTGCAGCATCATCAAGGACCCACACTATCCTGGTCACACACTCATCTCTCCGCTGCCTTCAGGTAGAAGGTACAGGAGCCTGAAATCTGCAACATCCAGGTTCAGGAACAGCTACTTCCCCACAGCCATCAGAGTACTAAACTCAACTCAAACAAAAATCTGAACTTTAATAGCCTATTGCACTTTATATGCTTATTTATGTGTGCATATATACATTCAATGGTATCTGGACACACTGATCTCTTCTGTATTTATTTATGCCTGTAATATTCTGTTGTGCTGAAGCAAAGCAAGAATTTCATTGTCCTATCTGGGACACATGACAATAAACTCTCTTGACTTGACTTAACTTTGAGGTGCAAAGGGACAGAAACTTGTTCTCAGTTGCATATCGTGTCGTTGAGTTACTCCAGCTTTTTGTGCCTATCTATAGAATTAATGCAAGCAATAAGACAATAAGAACAATGCCCTATTTAATGTTAACAACAGATGAATAATGTTAATAGTAACTTTGTTATCTGGCTATATTGGTTGACATCAATGTAATAAAACGGAACTGCAGATGCTAGTTTATACCAAAGATAGACACAAAATGTTAAAGTAACTCAACAGGGTCGGGCACCCTCTCTGGAGAAAATGGATGGGTGACATTTCGGGTCTGAAGAAGGGTTCCGACCTGAAACGTCAGCTATCCATTTTCTCCAGACACGCTGAGTTACTCCAGCACTTTGTATATATCTTTGGTTGGTATCAACTTGAATTCTGGAAGACTTCCTTTTAAATTGTACTGTTTACAACCTGTTCCTTTATATTGCACTTCTGGTTAATAATGTACCAACCAGATGTGCCATAAAAACAACATATATTTATACTTGTGCAATAATTCTCACACAAAATACACCTCCAGTTATATAGCACCACTCAGTCTGAGCTTGAACCCTGACCAGAATCATCATCTCTCCATTCCCTCCACAGATGCTGCCTGACCTGCTGAGTTCCTCCAGCACTTTGTGTTTCACTCAAGATTCCAGTTCCTGGTGGCTCTAGTGCTCAGGAACCTCTGCATTGTTCCAAAGTGCTTTTGGTAAATGAATACCTTTGATGTGCCATCATTGTGGGAATGTCGAAAAGCAAGTCAATCATACATTTCTGGACATATTCAAGGGATTTTGCTTCCACGAGGCTTGCATGATTATCCATTCACACTAAGAAGGGAATTAGTGAATGGTGCACACCTGAATTACCTATAGATACCTGTGTCTGCTTAACCCTAACCCAGGAATTGAGGGAAGGGAAAGTTGACAATTTGAAGAAGGGTCCAGACCCAAAACATCACCTGTCCATTCTCTCCACAGATGTTGCTTGACCCACCGAGTTCCTCCAGCACCTTGTGTAGGAAAGAACTGCAGATGCTGGTTTAAATCGAAGATAGACACAAAATGCTGGAGTAACTCAGCGGGACAGGCAGCATCGCTGGAGAAAAGGAATGGGTGACGTTTCTGGTCGAGAGCCTTCTTCAGACACAGGTGATGTTTTGGGTCATAAATTCTACAAAGTCTGAAGAAGGGTCTCGACCAGAAATGTCGCCCATTCCTTTTCTCCAGAGATGCTGCCTGTCCCACTGAGTTACTCCAGCATTTTGTGTCTACTTCCTCCAGCACCTTGATGTTTTTCTCAAGATTCCAGCATCCACAGTTTCTTGATTCTACAGTTAACAATTTAATCAGTTGTACGAAAGACATTGGCCTAGAACCTTTATCAATTCCAGCATCCATTAATGTGAGCAAAAGGGACAAAAATTACAGTTCGATGTACATAACAGGAGAAACAACGAACAGCAGATGCTGGTTGACCAAGAAAAGGCACCAAATGCTGGATTTAGCATTTAACAACTTAACGGGTTAGTTCAACAAAGGTTTCATGGGTTCTTCTTCACAGCACGATGTCCTTAATGGGGTTCAGAGATATCTTGTATCCATCACCAACCTAGAGAAGGGTTTCCATCCTAAAAACGTCATCCATTCCTTCTCTCCAGAGATGCTGCCTGTCCCGTAGAGTTACTCCAGCATTTTGTGTCTGACTTCAACCTACCCAGACATCCTCTACCAATACATTTAGAAGCCAGTGGATGGAAACAGCTGTGAAGGTCAATGTCAGGACCTGAGACCCAGGAGATCAATGGTCTCTCAAAGGTAATGTTAATCAATATATCCTTAAATACTAACACGCTCCACTCCAGCCCAAAGTACACCACTAATCAATCACCACATGCCCATCACTTGGTTGAAACAACAACATGGTGCTTAAGTTAAGACACAAAGTGCTGGAGTAACTCAGTGGACCAGGCAGCATCCTTGGAGAGCATGGATTGGTGACATTTTGGGTTGGGACTGATGAAGGTCCCAACCCAAAACAACCTGACAGATGAAAAAGCTCATTTTCATTTCTTCCTGCCATATCCATCTGATGGCCTTTCTTCAAGAGAGTCATATATATCAGTCTGAAGAAGGGTCCCAACCCGAAACATCAGTTATTCATGTTCTCCAGGGATGCTGCCTGAGTTACTCCAGCATTTTGTGTCTTTCCTTGGTAGACCAGCATCTGCAGATGCTTGTATCTACATGGCGCTTATGTTCCTGAACAGGCACATAAATCCTTTAGCTGGTGATCCAGAGATATGTTCAGCTCCTGCCACAGCACCTGTAAAGCTTAAATTAAAGCAGATAAATACGTCTAGAATTAAAGTTGGTATCAATAATGAAATGACTGGATCGTTTTAACCAGCTGTGTTGTTTTGTTAATGCCCACCTGGGAATTAATCTACTGGTCTAAACGTCACTTTTACCCATGTGGCTGAACACTTAGAAATCTCTAAAATGGCCAAGCAAGCCACAAATTTCAGGGGCTAATCAGAATCGGAGTAGGAACTAAATACTCATTCATTTCTCCACAGAATGGAGGGTAAAAATATAAAAACAAAGCTAACTAACTTCTTAAAATTTACTAAGCTTTAGTTTTATGTTTTTTAATTTATTAAATGTTTAGTTTAGATTAGTTTCTTATTGCCAGGTATAATGAGGTACAGTAAAAGGCTGCTTGATGCGTGCATGTATAGAACAATAGAGCTTCTCTTTGTACCTCGGTAAACGTGGTAATATTAAGACACTAAACTAAACTAAACATATTGTGTAGGAAGGAACTGCAGATGCTGGTTGAAACCGAAGATAGACACTAAAATCTGGAGAAACTCAACAGGACATGCAGCGTCTCAGGAGAGAAGGAACGGGTGACGTTTCGGGTCAAGACCTTTCTTCAGTCTGAAGAAGGGTCTCAATCTGGAAAGTCACCCATTCCTTCTCTCCAGAGATGCTGCCTGTCCTGCCGAGTTACTCCAGCATTTTGTGTCTACTAGTAGTGGAATATTGTTTCTTGGGCTGAAAGAAAGCACACTGTGGAGGTTCCCTAGAAGTCATCACCAAGCCAACAGCTTGGTTTTAATACACAGTGAAGATTAGGACTTGCTTGTTCAAGGCACATTTCCCATATTTGTTGCTGACACAAACTTAGAAGCACATTGAGCGTTGAGGAGGACAGTAATAGTATTCAAGGAGAAATTAACAGACTGGTGAACCTGTGTAGATGAATGAAGATGAAATTTAAATCATCGAATGGCACCTGGTTGAAAGAATACCGTGAAGAATTATAAGCTAGAAAGCACAGTTCTAAATGATTTGCAGCACCAGAGATACCTGGTGTTATATGAGCACAATGAAAGTGTCAGTACAGGTTAAAAAAATGATTTTTAAAAAACATACTCGATCTTGGGCTTTTTCAATCTGACAAAGAGATTTTGACCTGAAAAGTTAATTCTGTTTCTCTTTCCAAAGATGCTGCCTGACCCATTGACTGTGTCCAGACTTATTTGTTTTTGTTTTATAAATAGAGCATCGAGTGCAAGAGCAAGAAAGTCATGATGATACATTATAAAACATTGGTTCAGACATCTGGACACTACACATTAGTTAAGATGTGGAAGCTTTGCTGTGAGTGTACAATAGACTTATCAAAACGATTCCAAAATGATTTTTTTTAACATTTGTTCTTTGTACATTTTCATACCTCTAGTTTCCCCTTCTCCTGATTCTCAGCCTGAAGAAAGGTCTCGACTCAAAACATCACCTATTGCCTTTTTCCAGAGAAACTGCCTGCCCCATTAAGTAACATTTTGTGCCTATTCTCGGGATGAGGTGTTTTAGACTTTACAGAGAGATTTAGATGTTAGAGATACAGCACGAAAACAGGCCCTTCAGCCCACCAGATCCACGCTGACCAGCGGTCACCTCGTACACTAGCACTAACTACACACACTATGGACAATTTACAATCTTTTACCGAAGCCAATTTACCTACAAGCCTGTACGTTTTAGGAGTGTGGGAGGAAACCGGAGCTCCCGTAGAAAACCCACGCAGTCACATGGAGAAAGTACATACTCCGTACAGACAGCACCCGTGGTCAGGATTGAACCCGGGTCACTGGCGCTGTGAGGCAGCAACTCTACCGCTGCGCCACTGTGCCGCCCATTACTTATGTGGATAGAATGCAGAAGCTGAGGATGTTCTCCTTGGACTAGAGCAAGTTGTGAGGAGAATTAATAGAAGTATTTAATTTCACAAAATGTACGGACAGAAGAGGTAGACAAAGCCTTTCACTTTAGTGGGGGAATTTAAAAAAAGATGATGAATAAAAGTGTTTGGCAAAACGATTCAAAAGAAAAATGATTCTACACAATTAAAGGTTAAAATCTGCAATGTTCTGACAGTAGTGAAAGCAGTTTTAATTGCATATTATTCCATCTTTCCTTGTGACATATGAGGCGACGTTTTGGCCCATTGAGTCTATGGCAACTCACAAAGCAATCTCATTCTCCCACTAATTTTCCCTTTAACCTATCTGCCGCACATTCCCATCCATTCCACCACCCACCTAAACTGAGGGCAATTTGCAGGCCGATTAATCGACCTATTCCCATGTACAAAAGGAGCTGAATAAGTGTCTGAAAGAAAAGATTTTACAAGGCAAGGGGGAAAGACCAGGAGAATGGGGCCAGCTGGGATTCACATAGATAGAGTGAGGATTCAGTGGACCGAACAGTCTGTTACTGTCCTGCAATGATGCTATTATTCTATGAGTTGCACCACTTTATAGTGAGGTTGGTGTTTGAGAACTTACGTCACTTCCTGATGGCTCAGTGCTCTCATACCATCATAGAGACACTTCTGTGTTGTATAGTCCAACATCTGTGAATGCTCTTTACTGTTGAGGGGTTGCCTCAAAGAAGGCTTCACTCCAATCCATTCTGTCCCACAAAGAAAAGTCATGCAAGAGCCACTGATAAATCCAAAAAAAGGAATTCAGAAGAAACCTCTTCAGCCAGAGTGTCTGGAATGTGGATTTTGCACAAAAGGAAAACGAGACAAATAGTTTAGTTTTAGTTTATTTGGAGATCCACCGAGTCCTCGCCGACCAGCAATCCCCGCACATTAACACTATCCTACACACACCATGGACATTTTACAATTTCACCAAGCCAATTAACCTACAAGCCTGTACGTCCTTGGAGAGTGGGAGGAAACCGGAGCTCCTGGAGAAAACCCACGCAGGTCACGGGGTGAAACGTACAAACGCCGTTCAGACAGCACCCAGGTGGTCAGGATCGAACCCAGATCTCTGGCGCTGTAAGATAGCAACTGTACCACTGCGCCGCCATGCCGCCCAAATAGCACAGACACTTAAAGGGATAGCAGGCGAGAAAGAAAGTGATAGATCGGGTCGGTTGCGGAGGGGTGAGAGGAGTCGTACCAAATGGCTGGTTACTCTGCTGTGCATTTTATTTAGTAGTTTTTTTTAAGAGAAACCTGCCGGCCTCTTCAGTAAATCTTCGTCTGCTCCTTTGCTCACTTGCTGTGCACTTCACAGATGGATTTGCAAAGCATAAGTGTTTATTGCTGATTAAGTGGCTTGTTTGATGCCTAAAGAGGGCTCAGCAGCATTATTACAGGTGCCGTCTAATTGCTTATCAGTTGCAAGTGCATTCCAAATGACATCAATCTTGCAAAAATATCACTTTTCAAAGTCATGCCTTTGCAGCAGAATAAAAGCACAGTTTATCATATTTTCTGTATTCAGTGAGACTTTCTTCACCATCATCTCACTGTGGCAAAAGTTGGCGATACACTTGCTTCTAAGCCACAAGGTTGTAGGTTCAAGTGCTGCTCCACAGACTGCTGATGGACCTGTGGAATATTGAGGAACTTCTGCACTATCCACGGTGCATCTTTCAGGTGGATAAGTGAAGGCCTGGTGACAATGAAAGATTGAATCACAAAGTGCTGAGTTAGCTTAGTTTAGTTTTAGAGATACTGCACAGAAACAGACCCTTCGTTCCACCGAGTCCGCCCCAACCAGCGATCCCCGCACATTAATGATACCCTACACGCACTTGGGATAGTTTACACATACATCAAGCCAAAAGACCTACAGACCTGTATGTTTTGGGGATGTGGGAAGAAACCGAAGACTTAGGAGAAAACCCATGCGGGTCATGGGGAGAATATACAAACGGTGTACAAACATCACCCGTAGTGGGAATCGAACCCGTTCTCCGGCACCGCAAGAGCTGAAAGGCAGCAACTCTAACGCTGTGCCACCGTGCCGCCCATAAGTTTGCTTAGAAGGTCAGGCAGCATCCCTCAATGTCAAGGACCCAGAGTCCTCTTCATTGATGTGACCAAGAATGTGAAGTTACTTTCAATAACTGGTATCAGTTTTATTAAAGGTTTACGTTAGTTTAGATTAGTTTTGTTTAGTTTATGCTCATAAGTTCTTGGAGAAGAATTAGGCCATTCAGCCCATCAGGTCTACTCCACCATTTAATCATGGCTGATCTACCTTCCCCTCTCAACCCCATTCTCCTACCTTCTCCCCTTAACCTCTAACACCCGTACTAATCAAGAATCTGTCAATCTCTGCCTTAAAAATTATCCACTGACGGCCTCCACAGCCTTCTGTGGCAAAGAATTCCACAGATTCACCACCCTCTGACTAAAGAAATTCCATCCCATCTCCTTTCTAAAGGTACGTCCTTTTTTTCTGAGACTATGGCCTCTGGTCCTAGACTCTCTTACTAGTGAAAATATCCTCTCCACATCACTCTATCCAGACCTTTCACTATTTGGTAAGGTGAGGTCTGCCCTTATCCTAAAATCCAATGCTTGATGCCTTCAAACGCTCATCATATATTAACCCAATCATTCCTGGGATCATTTAGTTTAGTTTAATTTAGTTCAGTTTAGTTTAGCTCTCATTTACTGAATATAAATGATAGTCTCCCATTGTAGCAGAAAGTTTAGTTCAGTTTAGTTCATTATTGTCACATGTAACGATGTATAGTGAAAAGCTTTTTTGTTGCATGCTATCCAGTTAGCAGAAAGACTAAATGATTACAATCGAGCCATCCCCAGTGTACAGATAGAGGATAAAGGGAATAATGTTTAGTGCAAAACAAAGGCCAGTAAAGTCCAATTAAAGATAGTCTGAAGGTCTCCAGTGAGGTACAGTAGATGGGAGGTCAGGACCGCTCTATAATCGGTGATAGGACGGTTATGTTGCCTGTTAACTTGCTTCTGCTGGTTAACAGACTGCAATTGTCAGTGCAAGGTGTAACTCTCAGACCTGCAATCCTAACTCCGCCACATTGCAGCAATTGGGTTGTTTTAAGGTCTATCTCTCTTTTGTCTTTAAAACTATTTGAGCAGCATAACTGGTTCATGAGAAGCATTCAATTAATGTTGCCCAGTAACACATTTCAATCCCAAAGGTTACTTTCAATGTCACTATCGAAACACTCAGTTCAACATTTTTAAGTCCTAATTATGCCGCAATTTGACATCAGTGATACCACACCAGCACCAAATATTTGATAATACATTGGCAACTTGACATGAGAGGAGAATCTACCACCGATAGTGATTGTATTTCCCAGTCAGTTGTCACTGTTTAAGTTAAATCACCTAAACGTAAATAAATAGAAATCTGGCAGACAATTGTATTACATTTAAATTTTAAGTGCTGAATAATTAGATCACCTCTGTTAAGAAATCGTACTGGCAGATGGAGCTGATCTCTGTTATTTAATCATAGATTCCTTCATTTCAAAAGAGTGATATCATAGTAACTCCTAACAGAGACTGTTCCCTGAAAGCTCCTTAAGTGTGACATTGATAGATTCAAAGGTAGACAAAAATGCTGGAGAAACTCAGCGGGTGAGGCAGCATCTATGGAGCGAAGGAATAGATGACGTTTCCGGTTGAGATCCTTCTTCAGACTGGGTGGGGGGCGGGGGGGCGGGAAGAAGAAAGGAAGAGGCGGAGACAATGGGCTGTGAGAGAGCTGGGAAGGGGAGGGGAAATAGGGAGAAAGCAAGGACTACCTGAAATTGGAGAAGTCAATGTTCATACCGCTGGGGTGTAAACTACCCAAGCAAAATATGAGGTGCTGCTCCTCCAATTTACGGTGGGACTCACTCTGGCCATGGAGGAGGCCCAGTCGGTCAGGCAGGAATCTCTGGAGAGAAGGAATAAGTGACATTTCGGGTCGAGACCCTTCCTCAGACCCAAAACGTCACCTATCCTTTGTCTTCAGAGAAGCTAAGTTACTCCAGCATTTTGCGTCTACCTTCAGTTTAAACCTGCATCTGCAGTTCCTTCCTACACATTGACAGAATCAACACAGCTAAAGATTTCTGCAAGTTCTCCCGCTCTGTAAACCAGTGAAGGATTGTTTATTAATAGGCAGGCAATAATATAAATGTGTTTTTTTTGGTTCAGGATGATTGTAATTATATTGTGGTTATGGAAAGTTTGTGCCTGTCAGAGTGTGTTTGAGTAAAATTACATAGAAACCTATGTCCAAATGAAAGAAGTGAGATTAAAATCAAAGGTTTTCAGAATATATTTATTGTTCAATATATTTTATATTTATACTCTAGCACTAGATATTTTTACATACAGCCAACATGTTGCACATGTGTTTCTGTAATGATGTGCTATATATACATATGTGAAATAATGCTGAATATTTTCTCATAATTGTCGTTATTAAAGCATAAAGGAAATATTTATATGTTATGAAAGTTAACATCTGGAGAACAAATGGGCAGGAAAGTTTAGACAATAGCACCCTGAACTCTGAGCCAGATGTTTACAGATCCAAGATCCATCCAGGTCTTTACCTCAAAATGAAGGGTGACTGTTCATAGTGAATGGTGGAGCCCTGGATACTTCTAATACTTGGGCTTGTGAAGACTTCAACAAGTATTGTAGAGCAGATGGATTTAGGCATACAGGTACATAGTTCCCTGAAAGTGGTGTCGCAAGTAGATAGAACGAAGAGGGTGATCAAGAAGGTGTTTGATGTCTCCTCCCGTGATCATTAATGATATTTAACCCCACTCATAAAAGAAAGGCTTTTGATTATTTGCCCTTTGCAGAAGAGTCCCAATCCAAAATATCATGTCCATAATTTTGTAAGTCATAGAAGCAGAATTAGGCCATTCAGCCCATTAAGTCTACTATACCATTCAATCATGGCTGACCTATCTTTCCCTCCTAACCCCATTCTCCTGCCTTCTCGTCATAACCCCTGACACCTGTACTAATCAAGAATCTATCAATTTCCGCCTTGGAAATACTCATACTGGGTGGACGGTGACAGGGAGAAGTGGAAAGAGAGGGTTTAAAGGGAAATGTGTAGCTAGGCGGTGGGAATGAGAGTGCGGGGGAGGGGAAAGGACTTGGGTGATGAGAGATTGTGGGAGAAATGCCTGCACACAGGGGTGGGGATGGGATGCAGGGGGGAAAGATGGGGCAAGGGGGGGGAGTTACTTGAAATTGGAGAATTCAATGATCATACCTTGTGTTGCAAACCACTCAAGCATAAAACGATGCGCTGTTCTTCCAGTTTGCATGTGGGCTCACTATGACAATAGCAGAGGCCGTGGACAGAAAGGACGATATGGGAATGGGAAGAGGAGTTAAAATGGTTGGCAACCGGGAGATCAAGCAGGCCATGGCAGGCAGAGCGCGTGTTCATCGAAACGATCGCCTAATCCCCTCTTGGTCTTGTGTACAGGAGGCTACATCGGAAGCAATAGGCAAGTTGGAAGGGGTGCAAGTCAACCTCTGTCTCATCTGGATGTGCTGCTGGGGTTCCTGAATGGAAGTGAGAGAGGAGGTGTAGACTCAGTATTGCAAAGATTAAAGAAGGAAGCTTATCTGATAACAGATTCAACGTCTGATAAATAATTCCAGTTAATTTGCTAACATCTCAAGACCTAACATAGTATTTGGAATTGTATAAAATCACTACAGGGCAGCACAGTGGCAGAGTTAATGCGTTACAATGCCAGAGACCAGGGTTTGATCCAGAATACGGGTGCTGTCTTTAGGGAGTTTTTTTATGTTCTCCCCGTGACCACGTGGGATTTCTCCGGGTGCTCCGGTTTCCTCCCACACTCCAAAAACGTACAGGTTTCTATGTTAATTGGCTTGGTAAAATTGTAAATTATCGCTAGTGTGTGTAGATTGCTGTTAATGTGCGGGGATCGCTGGTCGGCACGGACTCAGTGAGCTGAAGGGCCTATTTCCATGTTGTATCTCTAAATTAAACTAAACTAAACTAAACTAAACTTAAGAGTCACTGAAAGAAGCCTCTTCTCTACTCCATTACAGCGTTCAATATGAATGTCCATTCAAAATCTTGAAGTTAAAACTATTCTGGGTTGTTATCATTTTCTAACATTAGCCTCCTGATAGGTGCCAAGTTCTCTTTGCAGAAGAAAGTTAGCAAGCATTATCAGGTGTCTTACATCCTTAAATATGTCATGCATTCGGAATGTAACACGAAAGCAGACAATGATGCTAAAATGTTACATACTGATTTATGAACTTTTATATAGTACAAGAAAAAAAAATCAGCTCTGACAATAGATCACTTGGGTAAATCAGAATATACTATTGAAATACCAAGCGTTTTCACTTTCATCCAAATATTGTATGAGCTGCAACTAGAAGGAATATATTTTCCTTTCATTGAAAGGAAGATTTAATAAGGATTTTTTTTTTAATCAGTTGAACTTAACAAGCCAAATAAAACACAGTGCCAGTTCTTTGTGTGGGATTTGCAACCTCTGGTTTTGTTTGTGAAATAAATTGGACAACTATGAATCATTTTAAACAATGTTCCATTGACATTTCTGAAATAGCCGCTTTATTACTAAAGTCATTGATAATCAGCATGTGATAGACACAAAATGCTGGAGCAACTCAGCGGGATAGGCAGCATCTCTGGAGAGGAGGAATGTGTGAAGTTTTTGGTTGAGACCCTACTTCACACTGAGCTTCAGACTGAATTTTCAGACTCTACCCCCACCCCCCCCCCCCCCCATCACCAGGAAGGTCAGCCTTCCATTTCTTCCTCGACCGCAGAACCAGCCAATTTCATCCACCATAGAGTCATAGAGTGATACAATGTGGAAACAGGCCCTTCGGCCCAAGTTGCCCACACCGGCCTACATGTTCCAGCTACTCTAGTCCAAACTCCCCGCGTTTGGTCCATATCCCTCCAAACCTGTACCTATCTAACTGTTTTTTAAATGTTGGGATAGTCCCTGCCTCAACTACCTCCTCTGGCAGCTTGTTCCATACACCCACCACCCTTTGTGTGAAAAAGTTACCCTTCAGATTCCTATTAATTCTTTTCCTCTTTACCTTAAACCTGTGTCCTCTGGTCCTCGATTCACCTACTCTGGGCAAGAGGCTCTGTGCATCTACCCGATCTATTCCTCTCACACCAACACTCTCCTCTGCCTAGAAGAGCTGGTCTTTTATTCCTCAGTCTGAAGAAGGGTCTCGACCCGAAACGTCACCCATTCCTTCTATCCAGAGATGCTGCCTGTCCCACTGAGTTACTCCAACATGTTGTGTCTATCTTCGGTGTAAACCAGCATCCGCAGTTCCTTCCTACACATGATAATCAGCCTGTAATGTGTGCAGTATCTGAATCATAAATGTGTGCACCAGGTGCCAGATAAGGCTAGGTGGGAGCATTTTTATTTTAGGATGTTTGGGATTAGATCGCTCTGCAGAGGTTTGATCATAGAATCAGATCTAATAACAGTTCTAATAACACCAACAGTGGTAAAAGATGCTGAATTATTTCGATGACTCGTTTTGCAAATCACAAAAGCGCTGGATGAACAACAGGGGATCAGGAGATATCAAGAACCAGTGGACATAGGTTTAAGGTGAGGAAGGGGAAAGATTTAATAGGAACCTGAGGGGCAACTTATTTACACAAAGGGTGGTGGGTGTATGGAACATGCTGCCAGAGGAGGTAGTTGAGGCTGGGACTATCCCAACTTTACAAAACATTTAGACAGGTACATGGATAGGACAGGTTTAGAGGGATATGGGTCAAACGCAGGCAGGTGGGACTAGTGTAGCTGGGTCATGTTGGGCCGAAGGGCCTGTGTCCCTGCTGTAAGATTATGCCTATGACTACATCGATGTTGGGAATGGACAGATGATGTTTCAGGCTGGGACCTATCTTCAGATTGAATATGTAGGAAGGAACTGCAGATGCTGGTTTAAACAGAAGATAGACACAAAAAGCTGGAGTAACTCAGCAGGACAGGCAGCATCTCTGGAGAGAAGGAATGCGTGACGTTTCAGGACAAGACCCTTCTTCAGACTAAATGGTTTGATGAGTCATTTAGATGGTGTTTCAATTTAGTTTATTTTAGAAATACAGCATGGAAACAGGTCCTTCGGCCCACCCAGTCCATGCTGACCAACGATCGCCCGCACTCTAGTTGTATCCTACTCACACTAGGGACAATTTACACAAGCCAATTAGCCTACAAACCTGTACATCTCTGGAATGTGGGAGGAAACCAGAGCGCCTGGAGAAAACCCACGAGGTCATGGGGAGAACGTACAAACTTTCTGCAGTCGTAGTCGGGATAGAACATGGGTCTCTGGCACTGTAATTGAAATGCGATCTGTTTTTCAGGTGAAGGATGTCGATCCAATGGTAGTGGTGTGGAGT
The DNA here is from genome assembly GCA_038087875.1 of Malacoraja senta. Classification (NCBI taxonomy): domain Eukaryota; kingdom Metazoa; phylum Chordata; class Chondrichthyes; order Rajiformes; family Rajidae; genus Malacoraja; species Malacoraja senta. Next base: position 22,039,317 of record CM075989.1, read on the forward strand.
TTAAATTTTTGGACTAGAAACATGCGGCAACAATTGGGAACACTGAGATCAAATCTCAGCAAGGCAGCCGTGGAAGTTAAACTTAGTTGGAAATTTAAACAAAAATAGTCGCAAGTAATGATGGCACCACTAAAATTAAACCCCTCTCGTGCAACAATGTCCTTCATGACGAGGTTTGTTTTCCTCACTTTGTCTAGTCTATATCTGATGGCTTCCTTTATAGAGATACAGCGTAGAAACAGGCCCTTCAGCCCATCGAGTCTGCGCCGACCAGTGATCCCCGCATACTAACACTATCCAAACAGTCCAGGGACAATTTACATTCATACCAAGCCAATTAGCCTACAAACCTGTACTTCTTTGGGGAGGAAGCCAGTGTTATTTGGGGGAAAAAACACGCAGGTCACAGGGAGAACGTACAAACTCCGTAGAGACAGCACCCGTAGTCAGGATCGAACCAGGGTCTCGCTAAGGGTTGTTGTAAGGCAGCAACTCTGCCGCTGTGCCACTGTGGTGCTTCATGCAGGGGAATCACCCAATATGCTGGTCATTTCAAGGATGGGTCAAGATGGGCAATAACATGTCAGATCCAGAAGAAATAACAGATGAGCAAAATACTTCAGCAAAGAAAAGCAAGTCATATTCCCGGACACACTGGCCTTCATTTGCCGCCTCTGTAGCAGAGAAGAACATCATGTCCCACTGAGTTACTCCAGCATTTTGTGTCTATCTGCAGTTCCTTCCTACATAGAAGAACACATTCTGGCCAATGCTACTTCAGATGTTCAAGTTAGCTCCCATGTCTCATATCTACATGGCAATAATATATCATAGGCTGTAAAGTCTTTTGTGACATCTATTCTAATCTATCGTGACATCTTGAGGTATTGAAAGTTCTCCAGAAGTGCCAAGCATTCCTTTCTGTTGAACATTGATCAGTTCAGTTCAGTTTAGTTTATTGTCACGTGTACCGAGGTACAGTGAAAAACTTTTGTTGTGTGCTATCCAGACAGCAGAAAGACAATACATAATTACAATCGAGCCATTTACAGTGTATCGATAGATGATAAGGGAATAACTTTTAGGGCAAGATAAAGCCAGTAAAGTCAGTTGAATGATAGTCCGAGGGTCACCAATGAGGTAGATAGTAGTTCAGGACTGCTCTCTGGTTGTGGTAGGATGATTCAGTTGCCTGATAACAGCTGGGAAGAAACTGTCCTTGAATCTGGAGGTGTGCGTTTCCAAATTTCTATACCTTTTGCCTGATGGGAGAGGGGAGGCGAGGGAGTGGCTGGGGTGCAATCTATCACTTGAATAGCCACATGTTTCTCAGATTATTTGGAGTAATGTGTGCAGTTATAGGCCCAATATCTGACCCGCTGAGTTACTCCAGCACATTGTGTCTTTTTTTGTAAACCAGCACTTGCAGTTCCTTGTGTCTACATTAATTTGATTGACTTTAGACGTTAGACTTTAGAGATACAGTGCGGGAACAGGCCATTTGTCCCGCCGAGTCCGCACCAACCAGCAATCACCCGTACAATAACATTATCCGACACACTAGGGACAATTTCCAATTTTCAGAAGTCAATTAACCTACAAACCTGCACGTCTTTGGAGTGTGGGAGGAAACCAGAGCACTCGAAGAAACCATGCGCGGTCACGGGGAGAATGAACAAACTCCGTACAGACAGCACCCATAGTCAGGATCGAACCCGGATCTCCTGCGCTGTAATCAGGATCGAACCCGGGTCTCCGACGCTGTAAGGCAGCAACTCCACCGCCATGCAGCCCGTATGGTTTGAGCTTATTTTGTTCTCCTGAGTCATGCAAGTTTTACTAACATTTGGTCAGAGTTTACGACATTGCCTGCGCAGGTTTTAATTGCTCGAGCAGGCAGCTGCATGGATTTACTTGCAAGCCTTGTGGCAGGGAAGCATTAGACAAATATTACCTTTGCAAATAAAACACATGTGAGAACCACCACTCCGAATGCACATGGATGGATCATAAACAGGGATCGACTTGCATGTGAGAGCACACAAAGTCTGTTAAATGCATGCAGAAAAAACTATATAAAACAAAAAAAAATCTATTTAGAAAAAGGGCGCAGCGGTAGAGTTGCTGCCTCACAGTTGCAGAGACCCGGGTGCAGTTTGTACAGAGTTGGTACATTCTCCCCGTGACCTGCGTGGGTTTTCTCCTGGAGCTCTGGTTTCCTCCCACACTCCAAAGACGTACAGGTTTGTAGGCTAATTGGCTTGTTATAATTTTAAATTTTCCCTAGTGTGTGTGCGGGGATGGCTGGTCGCCACGGAGATTCTTCGGGCAGATCCAACCAGCTTTTGCCAAGGCATGGATTGATCAGAGATAGTCAACATACACGGAGCATCGTACCTCATGAATCTCAGAGAGCTTTTTGAAGAGATAACCAAGATGACTACAGTATCAGAGATAGAGCGCGGAAACAGATCCTTCAGCCAACTCAGTCTGTGCCGACCAGCGTCTATTTTTTCCCTCCCCCCCCCCACACACCCTGTACACTAACACTATCCTACTAGGGACAATTTACAATTATACCAAGCCAATTCGCCTGGAAGCCCGTACGGTGTAAACTCACGCAGGTCATGGGCGGGGAACGTACAAAGTGCGCAGACTCGGTGGGCCGAAGGGCCTGTTTCCACGCTGTATCTCAAAACCAAACTAAACGAAACTATATAAGAGGAACCACAGCCACATTGATGTACGGTTACAACTGTGGGCAGCTCGGGCAGGCTCTGGTTCCTGACGGGTGATATTTAAATTGGCTGAAGGTTAGGAAATAAAAAAGGTATTAAAAAGCCCAAATGCAAAATCAATTTGACAGCTTGTCTGCAAAGTGATACATTTCGTGGAAAATTACTATCAGCCAGCTTTAAAAAAGTACACATTTAATGGGTATATAAATTGCAGTTGACTGAATAAATAACTTGCACTTTGTTTTGGATTTATTGAGCACACTGATGTCAAGAAACCTCACTTACCACTGAACACACGACCAGTTTGCTTAAAAGCACATTTCTAACCATTTAATACAGCAATAATGTGTACATATTTACATAGCACCTTCACTGAAGTAACACATAATAGTTTAACTTTCTATGAATCTCTGCACCAAATTATTAATTGTCTTCAGCTTTCCAATATCCAGGCTAGATATGTTCATTCTATGCATCCATAGCACACAAAGACTGATGGTACACATTGCAATTGGTGTGAATAAATGAGGGATCCTGCATACATCCAGCTCATTTTTGATTTCCTAAAACTGATATTTATAACCAAAATAAGAGATATACTGTATCATGTGTAGGAAAGAACTGCAGATGCTGGTTTAAATCGAAGGTAGACACAAAATGCTGGAGTAACTTGGCGGGACAGGCAGCATCTATGGAGAGAAGGAATTGGTGACGTTTCTATATCGAAGAGATAAATGACAACATTTATAGAATATTTTTACAGTGCAGACATTGAATCTTCTCTCTGACAATAGATGAAATGCTGCAATGATAATCAACGTCATCCTTTCTGGAAACTTGCATTAAAATCTTACTCTGACTTCTATCCCCATTCCTAATACTACAAGATTTTCTCCTCTTAAACAAAGCGAGAACAGCAGATAGACACAAAATGCTGGAGTAACTCAGCGGGACAGGCAGCATCTCTGGAGAGATGAAAATGGGTGATGTTTCAAGTGCCCAGTCCTTCTCTCCAGAGATGCTGCCTGTCCCGCTGAGTTACTACAGCATTTTGTGTCTGTCTTCAGTTTAAACCAGCATCTGTAGTTCCTTCCTACACAAAGCCAGGACAGTTCCTGACAAAACATACTATTTTCATAGTTTCCTTTTACTTATTTTGGAAAGAGAAGTAAAAACCAGACAAGATTAAGGCAATAGCTAATAGAAGTCTGACAGAGTTTGATGAGGTAGACATAAACAGATTCTTCCAATTGTGGAGAACATTAACATAAAGGGCATGTATGTAAGATGATTATTAATAAATCCTTAAGAGAATTCAGAAGAAAACGTTTTACTCAAAGACTGGTGAAAATGTGGAGTTAATTAGCACAAGAAGAGGAATAGATCGGGTAGACGCACAGAGTTCCCTTGCCCAGAGTAGAGGAATCGAGAACCAGGGGACATAGGTTTATGATGAGGGGGGAAATATGTGATAAGAATCTGAGTAGTAACTTTTCACACAAAGGGTGGTAGGTGTATGGAACGTGTTGCCGGAGGAGATAGTTGAGGCAGGGACTATCACAACATTTAAGAAACATTTGGACAGGTTCATGGATAGGACAGGTTTAGAGGGATATGCGCCAAACGCATGTAGGTGGGACTAGTGTGGATGGGACATGGTGGCCGGTGTGGGCAAGTTTGGCGCAAGAGCCTGTTTCCACGCTGTATGACTCTATATGACTCCAAGGAGCAGTTGATGCAAATAGCATCAAGTGAAAACTGGACAAATACCTAAAGGAGAAGAAAGCCGATCATTGTGATTAAATTAGATGAAGTCGAGTTCAAGGAGACTCACATGGAGAGTAAAGAGTGGCTCTGATCAAATCGTGAAAACGAACCAAAGAAAATGGAGTAAGTAAAATTGTTCAGCCTCTCGAACAAGCAGGGTCATGACAGGTCCAATTTTGGCCTCAACAACACTTTCCCACTCGAAGAGAGAACACTTTCCCACTTTCCACCTCTCCAACAGAGAGTTAGATTTAGCTCTTAGGGCTAACGGAATTGAGGGATATGGGGGGGAAAGCAGGAACGGGGTACTCATTTTGGATGAACCGTCATGATCATATTGAATGGTGGTGCTGGCTCGAAGGGCCGAAGGGCTGTATGTGCCGACAGTGGAACCATGACATTTTTACATGCAACAGCTTCAGGCTTGTGAATGTAATTCACACCAATAACATATAATAATTTTTTTAATCCATCAATTAATAACCACCAATGTGAAAAAACACAAAGTCCAGAGTGCAATGAAATATACAGACCATAAATGTTCAGAGTTGCTGATGTTCACCTTGCGTTTGTCATCATCATGACGTCATCGCACAATGTGTAGGAAGGAACTGCAGATGCTGATTTACACTGAAGCCAGACACAAAAAGGTGGAGAAATCCCAAGGGTCAGGCAGCAGCTGTGGGGAAAAGGAATAGGTGGCGTATCAGGTTGAGAGGCTCTCAGCCTGAAGAAGGGTCTAGACCCGAAATGTCACCTATTTCTTTTCTCAGGAGATGCTGCCTGACCCACTGAGTTACTCCAGCTTTTTGTGTCTAACTCAATATACAGGTTGTACATTGTCACAATATGTCCATAGGTTCACAAGTGATTGGAGAAGAATTAAGCCATTCAGCCCATTAAGTCAACTCCGCCATTCAATCATGGCTGATCTATCTTTCCCTCTCAACCGTATTCTCCTGCCTCTCCCCATAACCCCTGACACCTGCACTAATCAAGAATCTATCTATCTCTGCCTTAAAAATATCCATTCTTGGCCTCCACAGCCTTCTGTGGCAATGAATTCCATATGTTGTGATGTATGTAAACAAAGCCGTCACAAAAAATAACATTTCTACTTAATTCGTACCTACCTGCAATTGATTCCCACAGCGAATCTGCTAAGGTCATAAGTGATAAGAACAGAATTTGGCCATTCGATCCATCAAGTCTACTCCGCCATTCAATCACGGCAGATCTATCTCTCCCTCCTAACCCCATCCTCCTACCTTCTCCTCATCACTCCAGGCACCCGTACTAATCAAGCATCTATCTATTTCTGCCTTAAGAATATTCTCTGACTTGGCCTCCACAGCCTTATGTGGCTTAAACCACTTTGAATCTCCAGGGGTCTTCGTGTCTCCCTGGCGTCTGAGAACACTTCGAGCCAGTCCTCGTTAAAACCCACCAAAAAGCTTCTCACATGTGCGTGTGCTCTCTCGATCATTCACGCGTAGCAGTGACATCATCGAACGCTACGCCTTGTGTGCATTAGCGTTTCAAACACATCGTAGACCTGGAAGGAAAGTGTGATGTGTATGCTGCAGAACTTCTATAGAGGACACATGAGGCTTGTACTATACAGTAGAATCTCTGGCTTCCCATCTGTGCAGATGTAGATTCACACTGAATGTTCATCTTGTAATAATTACTGAATTGTGTTGTGCTTGGTGAAAAAGAACCGCCAGGTAAAATTATTTTACTGATTGCATCGGAATGGGTGATAATGGCTCCCCATCATGTAGACAACTATTACTTGCGTCTAATTCAATTTTTAATGTGGCTAGCAGTGATAAAGGTGAGTAAAAGCACCACTTCGCACCACATTGCATAGATCTCTCCACTTGAGCATGGTATGATCTGCTATCAGCAACACCTTTTAATGATTTTCACTGTGAAATATCATTGGAAACCATGCAGAAAATTTAAATATGCTCTTTCTTCTGATTGAGAAATCAATGCAGATTTGCAAGCGATTTAAATCTTTGAACATAGCAATACGCACATTATAACTTTTGTGATCTTTCATTTTCTCTTGCCCATTTAGTTCAGGTTTTGTTTAGAGGCTAATTCATTCCAGGTATGAGCATTTTCCAGAGTGACATCTTACAGTATAACCGAGGACAGACACAAAAGGTTGGAGTAACTCAGCGGGTCAGTCAGGCAGCATCTCTGGAGAACATGAATAGGTGAAGTTTCGGCTCGAAACCCTTCTTCTTATAGCATAACATCAGGTATCAGACTTGACCTAAAATGTACTAATTCTCTAAACAATCTGAACAGTTATTTTCTTGCCATTCACATTAGTAAACGGAATTAGGCAATTGTTTACAGTGCAGAAAAATATAACACTTCCTGGAATAAATCAAGCAATGCAATTTTACAAGCGAGTGATGCTCCTTATGACAAACCCTTAAATAGTCTTTAATCAGAAGAAGATTTAAAACTTACTGAAATGTACAATTTACACGAATAACATAAAAACAAAATTTTAAATGTGCCCCCTTGTCTCATTGTCTTGCTTGTTTGCAGTAAATAAGGGAACCCATATCATGAGTGTTCACTTTAAGATGAATTACTTAATTTTATAAGTTTACAGCTCAGTTATCATCAGTTCAGTTTATTGTCACGTGTACCAAGGTACAGTGAAAAGCTTTTGTTGCGTGCTAACCAGTCAGCTGAAAGACAATACATGATTACAATTGAGCCGTTATAGTGTATAGATACATGATAAGGGAATAACGTTTAGTGCAAGGTGAAGCCAGCAAAATCTGGTCAAGGATAGTCTGAGGGACATCAAAGGGGTAGATAGTAGTTCAGCACTGCTCTCTGGTTGTGGTAGGATGATTCAGTTGCTTTATGATGATTCATTATCAAGTTTTGAGTATAATTATAAGATTGTGCCAATAATGTGAATGATGCAAAGGCATATAAAATCCGATGAACATTGTGTCATTCACCTCCATCAGAGTCCCTGGGAACATCATTAGACAACTTTAAATGGGCATCCGCTGAGATTGCAAAGTACCCAAGTAGACTTCCATTGTTTACTGGCCATGGCCGCAAGACCACATGTAATTGCAGCAAATTGTGGAACGCAGCCCAGACCATCACACAAACCAACCTCCCTTCCATTGACTCCATTTATACCTCACGCTGCCTCGGCAAGGCCAGCAGCATAATCAAGGATGAGTCACACCCCCTCTTCTCCCCTCTCTCTTCTCCCCTCTCCCATCAGGCAAAAGGCACAGAGGTGTGAAAACGCATGCCTCCAGATTCAGGGCCAGTTTCTTCCGAAGATAGACACAAAAACCTGGAGAAACTCAAGTCCATTGTTAGCTGGTGTTGGGTAAGAATGAGAAGCTGTGCGACTTGGGTGGGGGAGGGATGGGAAGAGAGGGAATGCAGGGGTTACTTGAAGTTAGAAAAATCAAAACTCATACCACTGGGTTGTAAGCTGCCCAAGCGAAATATGTCATCCAGTATTGTTATTTAACATGTTGCATATTGGCCCAATGTTCACCAACAGATATAGTTTAGTTTAGTTTATTATTGCCGAGGTACTCTAAAAAACATTTGCTTGTGAGCCAGTCAAATAAAACACCACATGAATACAATCAAGCAACACAGGGCACGGTTAAAGGATCAATGGTACAACATTTACTGCAAGATAAAGTCCAATGAAAGACATCGGTCAAAAGTCTCCAATGAGGTAGATGGGAGGTCAGGACCGCTCTCCAGCTGATGAGAGGACGGTTCAATTGCTTGATAACAGCTGGGAAGAAACTGTGATTCTTAATTGGGATTACTAAAGGAATCCAAGTGTTTTTAACTCCATAATAAATGTCCATTAGCAATCAGACTCTCAGTCCCCTGTTATTCATCACTAAACTGGTACCAAAACCCTACAGAGACATTCAGTGCATAAATTATTGGATGCTACAACTACCAAGCAATTCAGCAATTTATTTTAATGATGATATTTCTTCTTGTTTTCTCATTGGTTTTACTTTTCATACTTTCTCCACCGCTTATGTTTTAAAATTGTCCACGTCGCGAAAATGAATGGAAAATGTCTCATTGGGTGACATTTAAATATCATTGATGCATCTTTATGAAAATTATATCCACACAAGATTACAATATACTTAAGGAATCAAATTTGATCTATCTCACTGTCCCACTTACGTGATTTTTTCGGCGACTGCCGGCACCCGTCATAGTCGCAGCAGGTCGCCGAGATTTTTCAACACATTGAAAATCCAGCGACGACCATAAAAAAGTCGACTCTTTGGGTGACTACTTACGACCATACAGGTGACATGTCATACCTTTTTCTGGTCGCCGCTGGATTTTCAGCATGGCGACCTGCTGCGACTATGACGGGTGTCGACACTCGCCGAAAAAAACGCGTAAGTGGGACAGGCCCTTAAATCTCTCAGAACAATGCTAGGTTCCTCCAGTTATCCTTTTCACAGTTCATTAAGTGACTCTAATGCAATTCCATTTAAACAGTTTTCTGTGTGTAAGAGTATTTTTGTTCCGAGTTTTACATCTTAATTTAACGTTTGTATTTACATACCTTGTGTTTGATTGCCATCATTTAATTTCAAGTGGCATTGCACATCCACCTTTTCTTTCCATTGATTCCTTAGATGCTTAGCTCACCAAGAAGATGTCTCTTCTGGAGGTCGGATATTCCAGCATTCCCCAGTCATTCCTCCCGATGTTAAGTCTTATTTTGTGCAAGTTATTCTCCAGCGTTGTGTTTACCTTTCTGCTGTGAAGTTTTCACTGCTGAGTTGTAATGGCTTTAAACATTGAGCATTGACACTCGAGAGCACCAACTTCTCCTTCATTCTTGGTTATCACATAGAACAATGCAGTACAGACAAGACATGATTACAATCGAGCCATTTACAGTGTATAGATACATGATAAGGGAATAATGTTTACTGCAAGGTAAAGCCAGTAAAGTCCGATCAAAGATAGTCCGAGGGTTACCAAGATAGTAGTTCAGGACTGCTCTCTAGTTGTGGTAGGATGATTCAATGGTAGGATAGTTTTGTAAACTAGCCTCGGCAATTCCTTGTTTCTATTTCTGAGCTGTCTGATTCACTTCTACTACCCCTTCCTAGTTTAATATCATCCACAAATGTTACCTGGTTGCTATGAATCAACAACAACAACAACAATCAGTTTTATTAGTCACATTGCCCATAAAGTGCAAGTGAAATGAATTTGCCAGCAGCGAGCGGTACAATGATCTGTGCATGAATGTAAACTATAAAGAATGATTCCGATATAAAGATCTGGAGATGCCACTTAATGTTTGTTCCAGCCTCATGCTGGTTCTCAGCCATTATGGACTGTTTCCTATTCAGTAACAGATACCACATTTAAATTCTTGAGTTCCAACAGCTTTAGTTTAATTAGAAATCCTCAGCGTGAAAATAATCAGATGCCTTTCACGATCTGGGAAACACGTTCTATTGTGCCTTCCCATTAATGGCCCAGCTTCATTTATCCAAGAGCTTATCCAAAGGGTGGCACAATGGCGCAATGGTAGAGCTGCTGCCTCACAGCGCCAGAGACCCGGTTTAGACTTTGACCTCGTGTGCTGACTACGTGGAATTTGCATGGTCTCCCTGTGACTGCGTGGGTTTCGTCCGGGTGCTCCAGATTCCTCCCACATCCCAAAGACATGCAGGTTTGTAGGTTAATTGTCTTCTGTTATATGCTCCTAGTGTGGAGTAGGATGACTGGTGTGGTCAATGGTCAGTATGGACTTGGTGGGCCACAGGGCATGCTTCCATGGTGTTCACTAAACTAATTTAAACCATACTGAACTAAACTAAACTAAACTAAACTAATGTAAACTAAACTCATCAGCTCAGGCAGCATCCGTAGTTCAGAGCACAAATTTTATCCCAAAACCACCTTTAGTTGATCATTTTTTTCTAGAATATCGGACTTATGGAGAGATATGAGCACAAAAGTTTTGTTCTATGTAGAAGGGTCTCAACCTGAATCATTGCCTATCCATGTTCACCAGAGATGCTGCCTGACCTATTGAGTTACTCCAGCATTTGTATCTTTGTTTGATTTGTAAACCAGTATCTGTAGTTCCTTGTGTCTACACTATGAATGCTGATTTCTTTGCAACTGCATCTTTACTCCTTGCTAACAATACTACCACTCAAAGAAAAGTTGATAAGTAAGTAAGTAAATTGTATTTATTTATTTATTTGATGTCTTCTCCACAGTCAACTGTCAATGGAAATGTCTGAAAGTTAGAAGATTGGCATATTATTTAGATATGATAAGCCACATATTTGCTATAAACTTAGCTGATTATATCTTGGGACAGGACATGATGAGAGCATTTGCTTTAAATGCTATTGGAGCATCTACAGTGTTGTCTTACATTGTATGACATAATGATAAAGCAGAATCTGAAAAGTTCATGTAATTCCTGTCCTGAAGTCCTGCCATCCAGCTAAAAGATTCACGATTCTCCCTCCCTTTTCATTACATGGATAAATATTATTTTTCATCAAAATTTAGTTTAGTTTAGTTTAGAGATACAGCACAGAAACAGGCCCTTCGGCCCATCTGACCAGCAATCCCCGCACACTAACAGTATGCTGCACCCACTAGGGACAATTTACAATTTTACCATGCCAATTAACCTACAAACCTGTTCGTCTTTGGAGTGTTGGAGGAAACCGGAGCACCCAAAGAAAACTCACGCAGGTCACGGAGAGAACGTACAAACTCCGTACAGACAGCACCCGTAGTCAGGATCAAACCCGTGTCTCTGGCGCTGTGAGGCAGCAACTCTACCGCTGCTCCACCGTGCCCTACCGTCAGGTGATTCACACTTCAGGTTAATTGTAAGTTGGGTATTATGAGGTGTAAACAGCATATATGAGGTGTAAATAGTTATCATTTATTGGATAGAAATATTGATCTCTGGCTGTACAATTTAGTTCAGTTTAGTTTAGTTTAGTTAATCATCGTCACGTGTACCGAGGTACAGTGAAAAGTTTTTTTTGTTGCATGCTACCCAGTCAGTGTAAAGACTATCCATGATTACAATCAAGCCATCCACAGTATACCGATACAGGCTAAAGGGAATAACGTTTAGTGCAACATCAAGTTCAGTAAAGTCCGATTAAAGATAGTTCAAAAGTCTCCAATGAGGTGGATGGATGATCTCGGAGAAAACCCACGCAGGTGATGGGGAGAACCTACTAACTCCATACAGACAGTGGCCGTAGTCAGGATCGAACCTGGGTCTCTGGTGCTGTAAGGCGGCAGTCATACCTCTGTGCCACCGTGCCACCCCGCTTGGTGTCATGGTCGGCGTAGACATGGTAGACTGTAGGACCTGTTCCTGTACTCGACTCTCTGTGCTCTAATTGAATTCTTCAGTGTTGAATACTTGAAGCGTTTCAAAGGTTACAGTGAGATGGCAGGGGAATGGTGTTGAGAGGGGAAAAGTAGATTAGACCTGATCGAAAGGTGGAGTAGACTTGATGCGCTGAATGGCCTAATTCTGCTACTATGATTTATGGTCTTATGAAGTTACCTACCCTCAGAGTCCTGCAATTAATCGTAAGAAAATCTCTTCAGCCTCTGTGTTGTTGGTCACACCTCAGTCTGGAAAGAATATGGAAATATATCTGGAATGTACTGACTCCTGTAAAATTAAAAAATTAAAAAAGCAATAAATGAATAAATTTATTCTTGAGGAGAAAAAAGAATAGACAACTCTGCAACAGATTAAAAATAATACAAGAGCATCATTAAGAACAGTCATAGAAAAACAATGCAGACAATCCTCATTGTAAATAGGGGAGGGTGGTGACATCACGCTCGTCATTGCGGATTGTCCGCTATAACCAAGTGAGGGGGGTAAATATGAACTGGTTTAAGCCAAGTCTGGGTGGGAAGAAGCCTAGTGATGGGCGTAGGGTGGAGGGGTGGAAGGGGGGTTTACACCCGGGGGGTGTTCACAGACCGGGGAGCCATCACCTTTCCACTGCCCAATGGTGTCATAAGGTCATAAGTGATAGGAATAGAATTAGGCCAATCAGCCCATGAAGGCTACTCCGTCATTCAATCATGGCTGATCTATCTCTCCTTCCGAACCCCATTCTCCTTCCTTCTCCCCATAACCTCTGACACCCGTACTAATCAAGAATCTATCTATCTTTGCCTTAAAAATATCCACTGATGGCCTCCATAGCCTTCTGTGGCAATGAATTCCTCAGATTCACCACCCTCTGACTAAAGAAATTTCACCTCATCTCCTTCCTAAAAGAACATCCTTTAATTCTGAGGCTGTGACCTCTAGTCCTGGACTCTCCCACTAGTGGAAACATCCTCTCCACATCCGCTCTATCCAGGCCTTTCACTATTCTGCACATTTCAATGAGGTGCCCCCTCATTCTTCTAAACTCCAGCGTGTACAGGCCCAGTGCCGTCAAAAGCTCATCATAGGTTAAACCACTCATTCCTGGTATGTGGCGCTCCACCCACATCGGTCCAGTGTAGCCAAAATCCACTATAACGAGGTCTGTAATACCAAGAGTTGGCAGATAGATGCTCTACATTCTGCAAATGGATGAATTGTCAAAAGGTTACTTCTTGTCTAGTAACTCCTGCATTCCTGCCCCTTCTCCTCTCTCCCCCTCCCCCTCCCCCTCATATTGTTTAAAGTGGGAATGGTCGTTTTTAAGCTTTTATTCACAAATTCTTGAAGTTGCGCAAGAGATCTTATTGCAGATATCATTGTATTTTTTAATGCATCTCTGCTATCTCTGATGCGAGTATCTATAGTGTTGTAGAAATGAAAATGTTTTCACTTTACACCTGATAATGTTTTAGCACAATCAAAGAAGGTATCAAATTAATTAGGCCTGATATTGACCACTTCCTGACCAAAATCGTCACCTACCCTTTTCCTCCAGACCTGCTGAGTTACTCCATCACTTTGTGTCTATCTTTAGAGCTGACCAAAGTTATTTTACTGATGGCTCCAAGAAGACATTTATTCCTCCTGACTGGGACCAATCTGAGATTGAAGTAAATATTTCAACACATGATAATCCTATTTAAGATTATACTAAGGTTATAATAATAAATATATTTTAAGTGGCATTTCTGCAATAGCACAACTTGTAGGACTAGTTAAATGTAGACCTTGAAACTTGTGTCTATCTTCGTTGAAACTTTGCTTCAGTTTTTTGCAGGCCATTCTAAATTTAGGGATGATTTATTGAATTGTGTCTTTGCGGGTCTGTGTTCTCAGACCTTGGGCTGTTTTTTGCCTCTAACTACAGATCAAGGGAAGGAATGTATAAACAAGGAACTTCAACATTCCATTGGGTTAATTGATCCCAAATGCTATTTGGCATTGATTATTGGCACATACATTTCTTTCTCCCCGTTATTTATTTACAGTTCTTGATCAACATTTCAAACAACACTTAAAGAAATATTTGATCGCTAGGTGTTATCCAGAAATTAATTGAAAAATTACAAATACAAGTGATTTTCTTTTTTTGGTCGTCTAAGGTTTAAATTTTGCTCTCATTCTAGTAGCTCTGTTTAAGAGTTGCTGCTCTGATGTGCAGTATCAAAATTGATTTCTCCACTTGGATATTTTTTGTAGGTTAATTCACTTCAGTAAAGATTGTAAATTGTCCCTAGTGTGTCGGATAGTGCTAGTGTTCAGGGAAACTGCTGGTCGGCGCTGACTAGGTGGACCAAAGGGCTTGTTGCCCTGCTGTAAACTAAGCTAAACATAGAGTGATACAGTCATAGAGTGATATAGTGTGGAAAAAGGCCCTTCAGCCGAACTTGCCCACACCGGACAACAATGTCCCAGCTACACTAGTCCCACTTGCCTGCGCTTGGTCCATATCACTCCAAACCTGTCCTATTCATGTACCTGTCTAACTGTCTCTTAAACGATGGGATAGTCCCAGCCTTAACTACCTCCTCTGGCAGCTTGTTCCATACACCTACCACCCTTTGTGTTTAAAAGTTGTCCTAAACTAAACCAAACATGTTCTGCAGATTTTTTCACGTGTCATTCTGTAACCAATCACTCTACCCACTTAAACAGACATTTTTGTTAAGCTCTATCTGATATTTTTGAAATTAATTTTTTAAATGAGTTCTCCCTTCTTTTTCTGTTGCCGACATGGAAATATTTTCTTAACTCTGAGAGAATGCGAAGCACTACAGGAGGACTGAAAACCACAGAGATCTAAGATTTCAAAGAACTTACATGTTTCACTATAAAATTCAAGTCAAGAATGTTTAATTGTCATATGTATCAACAACGAACAAAGAAATTCTTACTTGCTGCAACTTAACAGGCCCGTAAATGCAATAACACATCGATAATATATAATAATTAGAGCCAGGATGTTTAAGCACCAAAAAACTCTGAAAATAGGCAGGCAAAAAGGCATAATAAAATTACAAAAGAGGCACGAAAAAGGCATTTTTTGTCAAAAAATAGCATGAAAAAGGCATGTATTTCCACCATCAAAATATGGTTAAAAATGATCATATCAAGGTATTCTACATTAAATTACCAAAGTTGCCTGGTTGCACATAATTACTAGCATTTTTTTTTCAAATTATCTGGTGTTAAACTATGCCGTCTGTCAGACAGAATATGCTTCAGTTGTGAAAAACGTCTTTCTACCTCAGCTGAGGTCACTGGTGCATACCCAAAACAAGCTACAGGCTCTATATTCACGTAAAAATACAATTAATATATAGCTGTCTTACAAGAAACAAGAGAGATAAACGATGGAAAAATTCCATGTATTACTAATTTAAAGCAGGGTGGCACAGAGGCACAGCAGTAGAGTTGCTGCCTTACAGCGCCAGAGACCCGGATTCGATGCTGACTACGGGTGCTGTCTGTGTGGAGGCTCCCTGTGACCGCGTTGGTTTTCTCCGGGTGCTCCGGTTTCCTCCCACATTCCAAAGGCATGCAGGTTTGTAAGTTAATTGTCTTCTGTAAATTTTCGCTAGAACGAGTGTATGGGTGATAGCTGGTCGGCATCAACTCAGTCGGCCATAGAGCCTGTTTTTGTGTTGTTTCTCTAAAGACTAAACTCAAAGTTTGTATATGTCCATTGAATTAATTTTGTAATTTCAGATATGAGCAAGATGGATCATTTACTAACTTAGTTTAATCAGAATGATGTTTTCATGAACTTTTGCTTAGTTTGGACTATATTTGAAATGTCTGAATTTTCAGCAACTTGGCTGGTGGAGCTCAATGACATAAATTCATGTTTGGCATATTTGTATCCCCAAAATTATCATTTATATGACACTCCTTCAAATTAGAACTTTCAACAAGCTGAAATATTCATTCAATGCTTTACTCTCCATGTGAGTCTCCTTGAACTCGACTTCATCTAATTTAATCACAATGATCGGCTTTCTTCTCCTTTAGGTATTTGCCCAGTTTTCACTTGATGCTATTTGCATCAACTGCTCCTCGGAGTCACAGAGCCATAGAGTCATTCAGCGTGGAAACAGGCCTTTAGGCCCAACTTGCCCACACCAACCAACATGTCCCATCTACACTAGTCCCACCTGCCTGCATTTGGCCCATATCCCTCTAAACCTGTCCAATCCAGATATATTTCTAATTGTTTCTTAAACGTTGTGATAGTCCTTGCCTTAACTACCTCCTCTGGCAGCTCATTCCATACACCCAACCAGAAGACCCATGAGGGGAGGACTGCCGTGAGGGATGTGGTGGGGGGGGGGGGGAGAACAAAGGAATGGGATGCTTTGTAACTCTGTCAGCGCCCTTTAAGTGGCAACTCTTTGCATACCTTGGATACGCAAAACAAAGAATATCGCTGTGACTTAATAACGTATTTATTCATTCATTCATCAATTCGCCACCCTTTGTGCGAAACTTGTGGAAATATTTTAACTTCGTCATAACTTTAATTGTGCTTGGTGTTCTGGTACGAAATTTGAAACAAGAGATAAATATAAAATTGAGAATCAAACACTTTCTGTTGTCATTAACAAAGATAAAAAGCAATAAGCACCAGAGAAACAAAGAATTATCTTATCTGGCCGTGATGACCATTATAGTGTCCACATACCATGTTTATATATTTATCTAATGGTATATGGACACTATAATGGTATATGGACACACTGATCTGTTTTGCAGTCAATGCCTACTATGTTCTGTTGTGCTGAAGCAAAGCAAGAATTTCATTGTCCTATCAGGGACACATGACAATAGACTCTCTTGAATATCTTGAACAACTTGTGTACCATAAATGACAAATTATGTTTAAATTTGAACCTGAAATAACATTTGTAACCTTGCAAAGTCTGCCCTTTATATGCGGAGATACATCGTTCACCTGCAAGGGGGCTCATAGATGATTTGGTTATGGATTAAAATGTTTTATTGCGAATATTTTGGCCACTGTTGTGTAAAATGAAGAGTAGGCGGACCGGTGACTCTACTTAGAAGTTTAAAGAGATTTGAATATTTCAACAAACTTCTTCAGGTGGACTGTAGAAAACATCCTGACTGGTTCGTTGCATCATGGCCAGATAAGACAATTCCAAAGCACCAGACAATTCCAAAGCACCAGAACACAAGAGGTGCAGGGAGTGGTGGTCTCAGCCTGTTTGAATTTAGTTTATTGTCACGTGTGTCGAGGTACAGTGAAAAGCTTTTGTTACATGCTAACCAGTCAGCGGAAAGACAGGAACGGGTGTCAGGGGTTATGGGGAGAAGACAGGAAAATGGGATTAAGAGGCAGAGATCAGCCATTATTGAATGGCAATAGACAATAGACAATAGGTGCAGGAGTAGGCCATTTGGCCCTTCGAGCCAGCACTGCCATTCAATGTGATCATGGCTGATCATAGTGGACTTGATGGGCTGAATGGCTTAATTTTACTCCTATAATTTGTGAACGTGAAAGACTATACATGATTACAATCGAGCCGTCCACAGTTTACAGATACATGATAAGGGAATAACATTTAGTGCAAGGTAAAGCCAGTAAAGTCTGATCAAAGATAATCCAAGGGTCTCCAATGAGGTGTATATCAGTTCAGGACCTCTCTCTAGTTAGGGTAGATGGTTCAGTTGGCTGATAACAGCTGGGAAGAATGCTCCATCACGGACACAGCCATCCCCACCATGGACAACATCTACTCAAGGAACTGCCTCAAGAAGGTAGCATTTATCTTCGAGGAACCCCACCATCTGTGGCAATGCCCTCTTCTCACCGCTACCATGAGGTAGGAGGTACAGAAGTCTGAAATCTCACACCACCAGGTTCAGGGTGGCACAGTGGTGCAGCGGTAGAGTTGCTGCCTTATAGCGCCAGAGACCCAGGTTCGATCCTGATTATGGGTGCTGTTTGTAAGGAGTTTCACGTTCTCCCCGTGACCCCATGGGTTTTCCCCAGGTGCTCCGGTTTCCTCCCACACTCCAAAGACATACAGGCTTGTAAGTTAATTGGCTTCGGTAAAGGTCGTAAATTGTCTCTCGTAGGATAGTATTAGCGTGTGGGGATCGCTGGTCGGCGCGGGCTCGGTAGACCGAAGGGCCTGTTTCCGTGTTGTATCGCTAAACTAAATTAAACTAAGTGCTACTTTCCCAAAGCCCTCAGGCTCTTGAACTGTTCTGCACGACCCTAATCCTACCTCAGCAAAAGAACATCATGGACTATCTCTTAAACATCTATGTACTTTTTTTCCAATTGTGTTTTTCACTAATGTCTTGTTTTGCATTAGTGAGTTTTGTTCTTTTCACAGACTTGTGTGTTGTCTGAGACTGTGTGCCTGTGATGTGGCTGCAAGCAAGGTTTCCAATGTACCTGTACCTCAACGTGCCCGTGTCCAGACAATAAATTCAACTTAACTTGGCAGACTCTAAAAGGGAGATATATTACAGCTAGCGGCAAAAGCAAAATACACTTTTAAATTCTGTGAATAAAATGTCAAAGCAATGAAATGTTACTTGCATGGAAAAGCATTTATGGAACCATATTTGTCTGTCTTTACTGTACGTGAATAATAATTTGTCTGCAGATTAATAATAACTTGTACTGAAAAGATTGGCTAGCTGGGAGATTGGGAAAGTTATTCCTCCAATTTATTCTCTTATTCTCTCTTCCATATTGTGTTTTTGATTTTTGTTTTTGGATTGAATTCTCTCTTTAATTTGTGTACTCGTGACGTCTTTACTATTTATTTCATTCCGCTTACATGTTTCTACACTTTGTTAAACTTTGTAAGGTGTCCTTGAGACTTTTGAAAGGCGCCCATAAATAAAATGTATTATTATTATTATTATTAATTTCCAAACTTCAAGTATCATCATCAGCAAGATGGAAGAAAATGTCATATTTATTATTTTATGTTTTATTCTATAACTTTTCTGGCTTTGGGCCCTTCTTTAACTAAGCTTGTTTCCCTTAGTTTTTCATTTTTACAGTATGTGCCTTGCTAGAAAGTGAAAAAAGATGACTGTTTTGAAAATGTAATGTACTGGAAACCTGTGAGCATGTTGTGAAGTCTTTGTTAACTAAATATTTTGATAGCAGTTCCACAATACAATACACATCTGACGAAACTTGAAAGTTCTGAGCTACAAAAGAAACTGAAGCTGGTAATGTGGAAGAACTGCAGGAGGTTTAAATAAGCCAGCATCTAATACCCTTAAACAATCAAATTAGTTTGTTTGTGTTAGAACTCAAATTGTCTGGAACATTCACCAAACAAACCCTTCAGACTCAATATATTAGCACATTGCATTTTTCTGTGAAAAATCTCAGCCATGTAGACAATTGCATATGAAAATTTAATTGCTTAAAGGCACGATGGTTTGGTGATGTTTATTCTCTATCTTTGTTGTTTGAAGATTGCAGCAGTTATCTGACAACACAGAAAAGAACTAACGTAAATAATGCCTTGTACTTTCGTTTCCCTCATAGTTTTCTATGACTACTCTAATTCTGGCAAAATGGAGTTGGGCATTTAATGATAATGTACTAAAACCAGTGTATGGATGCACTGCAAGGTTAGCATAGAAACATAGAAACATAGAAACATAGAAAATAGTTGCAGGAGGAGGCCATTCGGCCCTTCGAACCAGCACCGCCATTCATTGTGATCATGGCTGATCGTCCCCAATCAATAACCCGTGCCTGCCTTCTCCCCATATCCCTTGATTCCACTAGCCCCTAGAGCTCTATCTACCTCTCTCTTAAATCCATCCAGTGATTTGGCCTCCACTGCCCTATGTGGCAGGGAATTCCACAAATTCACAACTCTCTGAGTGAATTTTTTTTTCTCACCTTAGTCTTAAATGGCCTCCCCTTTATTCTCAGACTGTGGCCCCTGGTTCTGGACTCCAGTGGAACTGAAGTTACTCACGTTATTCCCTTTATCATGTATCTGTACACTGTGGATGGCTCGATGGTAATCATATATGACTGGTTAGCATGCAAAAAAAGCTTTTCACTGTATCTTGGTACATGTGACAATAAACTAAACTCAACTCAACTCAATTGTTGAAATTGGTTATGGGCTAGTTGCATCGCAACATGGTTCAACAGCATGAATGCCCTGGAATGAAGGAGATTGCAGACAGTGGTAGATATTACCCAGTCCCATCACAGATACAGATACCTTCAGAGGGATGTACAGGAGGCACTACCTCATAAAGGCAACCAATATCATCAAAAACCCACACTAGCCTGGCCACACTCACATTTCACTCCTGCCATCGAGAAGAAGGTACAGGAGCCTGAAAACTATGACCTCCATGTTCAAGAACGGCTTCTTCCCAAGAACTATCAGGCTCTTGAACACCACACAACATCAACCTCAGCAACTATGAATGTCTATGGACTGTCTTTAGTTCCACTCTGGACTTTGTTTTTTCTTGTTGTACTAGTATTACGGTTATAAATGTATTGACTTTTTTTGTTTATTATCTATTATCTGTGTGTATTGCATGAATGGACCTGTTACGCTGCAGCAAATAAGAATTTCATTGTCGGTACACATGACAGTACACTCTTGACTCCTGAAGCTCTGAAGTAATTTCTTGCTAGATATGTGGATAAGAAAATAATCCATATTTTCATCATAATAGGAAATATTAGGAAATAGTGCTGCATATTAAATGTATTGTGCGTGTATCAATATGTTTGCCATATATGGTAGATCACTCTAAGCTATTTTGAACGTACATTGATGTTGTTCTTTTGACAATTTGAGTTTCTGAAAAAGTTTTCAATGTTTGAAATTAAGAGATGGTAGGATTTCTGTTTGTCTAAAGTATTGTTTAGTTAGTGGTCACACAAGGTTATTCGGCTTCTGTAACCTGTCCCTAGTGTGGAGGGCATATAACTAGTTTGAACGGGTGTTTGGATGGCTGGCATAGACTCGGTGAGCTGAAGGGCCTGTTCCCATGCTGTATTTCTAAACAAAGCTAAGCTAAGCTTACCTTTCTTCTCATTACCAAATACATACCGATCAATGAAAGTTCTGTTTATCTAATTGTCCCACTTAATTTTTCCCCGATCTCTGCGTTCCTCCATTTTCTTTTATTCCACACTTGGCAGGCCAGCATTTAGCTGTCTATGTTCAAGACTCCAATTTTCTCCCCCTGGATCTCTCTTTCTCTACCTCTCACTCCTCCTTGCAATCTGCCTTGATGAATACGTTTCTAGTTACCTGTTAGGTCTTTTTGGTTGGATTTCTAACTTTATCTGATAAATTCCCCTCAAGTGCCCTTGGAAATGTCTTCAGGTTCTGCTATGAACTTGCTACACAAGTGCACGTTGCTGTTTCTGTTATTGTAAAATTAATGGGCCAAGTCTTGTTGGCTGTGACCTACAACACTGAAGAAAACCTCTGCATTCATCTATTCAAACAAAGCTTATGCGCAAGTAGGACTCACAGATTATTTTTGGTTCACCCCTCCACTGACTTCCCCTCTCCTAACCCCCCATATTTATCCGTTTATCATGCCACTTTGGTCGGCCACTATCTTGCCAAGATTTCCACTGAGCTCCTCATTCTCAGACCCTTTGCCAGATCTGACGCTACAATGATTTGAATGGGGATTCCAGATTCGTTGTTCAGCAGATAAGAAAAATAAAAGCTAGAATCTATTTTTGTTACTTTGTTTTAATTTAATATTCCCTATTAGTTTTAAGTAATTTTATGTGTTCTAAATATTTTGTTTAGATATTTGATAGTTGATGGTATTGCTAATTATTTAATTCAATTGCAATAATATTTAATATATCAAAACACGAATTGCTGGAGGAATTCAGAGATCAGGCAGGGATTGAAGTGACAACATTTCAGGTTGGAACCCTTCTTCAGTGATGTCAGAACATGGTTGAACAGCAGAAGAGCAGTAGGAAACTTAGAAGGGAAACTGTGAGAGAGGGTTTCGAAGAACAGGGCCTGTTTCCACACAGTATGACCCTCTATGACATAACTCTCTTCAAAGAGAGGAGGAGAACTTTGTCAAAGTTACACTACTCTTTTGCAGTGGAGCAGTAAAATGGAGACACAAGAAACTGCTGCTGCTGAAATCTTAATCAAAACGCAAAGTGATGGACGCACTCAGCGGGCCAGGCAGCATCTTCGAAGGGAATCTTCGAAGCATCTTCGAAGGGAATGCACAGGTGACCATTCAGGTCAGGACCCTTCTTCAGAAACATTCAAAGGGCACAGCATCCCTCTTCCCATCAGAACTGCCCCCTCCATCGACTATTTTAAGTCAAGACTGAAAACCCATCTTTACTCTCAAGCCTTTCTTGACGTCCTCTGAGGGAGGGCTATATGTATGTATTTATGTATGTACTTAATCTATGAACCACTGTTGTATAACGTTAGTACCTCCAGCAATGTAAAGTACTTTGGTCAACGAGAGGTTTTTAAAAAAAAATTGCTATAGAAATAATGTGACTTGACTTGACTTGACTTGAAAAGGCGTTAACATTCATGACAGATGGCAAAGTTCCAACAACCAGTCTCTCCTCTCCCAACCCTTTAACATTGGCCTTTTAATAAGATTTGTCATGAATATTCCAGAACTATCTTCCACAAAACTTTGATATCATCCAGATTTTGTGGACCAATTCTACCAGACTGATGCACCTTTGATATGGGCTACAAAATCAGGCCCAGGTACACATGCCAAGGAGTGCAAGCACTTATTTCAGGAAGGTGATCTGCCCAAATGTAAATTGAGCCTGATTTCTATGGCCATGGATCCACAATACATAGTCAAAGTTTGGTGTTATTAGTTCTATGTTTCCTGTTTTGCATGGCAATCAAATGGTGTGGTCAGAGTAAAACACCGTAAAAAGGAAATATCGCTGCTAAATCCATGTCAGGGCAGACGATTCAGAAGACAGTAGGAAAGCATATAATAAAAACAAAGAACTGCAGAAGTGGGTTAATACACAGAAGAACACAAAGTGCTGGAGTAATCAGCAGGTCAGGCAGCATCGCTGGAGAACATGGGTAGGTGATGTTTCAGGTCAAGAGCCTTCTTCAGACTGATATTTTGGGGCAAGGGGGAGAAGAAAGCTGGAAAAGGGAAGAGGCAGGACAAAACGTGGCTGGCAAGGGAGGACACAGGCGAGAGAGGATGGATTTGATAGGCAGCTGGTTGGAGCAAAGACCACAGACAAGAAAGGAATGAAGGAGCGAGACAGGTTTGAAGAGTTGTGAATGGACACAAAGTGCTGGAGTAACTCAGCGGGACAGGCAACATCTCTGGAGAAAAGGAAGAGGTGCTGTTTCAGGTCCAGACCCTTCTTCAGACTCAGTCTGAAGAGTTGTGGATTGTGTGTGGTGGTGAGACCGGGTTACAACATGGTCATAGAGCTGGAGAACAGCAGGAATGAGAGCAGAGAAGCAATGAGAGAGGGTCTCACCAAACACCCGTCCAAGAGGGGGGGAGAACTTCTTCAAAGTAGGCTTAGCTTGAGGAGTTTTTGCAGTGGAGCGGACAAAATGTAGAAACAAAGAATTGCAGATGCTGGTAAATAAACAAAAGGACACATAACATTGTCTTGAATGTTACTAGTGACATTAATTCAAACATTTAGCCATGGTTTCAAGTCATAATTAAATATGTCAAATTGTATTTTGCCATTATATGACCTGTACATAGTTAAGAAACATTATTATTTGGATTTGAAGCACAGTCTGCTTGCTTGAAATATCAACTATTCTTGAAATTTATATCCTGCACCGTTGCAGATTATCAAAAACACAATTTTTAATTGACAGACGACATTGGGCCCTTAGTTAGGGAACTATTTCAACTAATATTTCAAGAACTAATCCATAGGAGCAGAATTAGGCCATTCAGCCCATTGAGTCTATTCTGCCATTCAATCGTGGCTGATCTATCATCCCCTCTCAACCCCATTCTCCTGCCTTCTCCCCATAACATTTGACACGCTTACTAATCAAGAATCTGTCAATCTCCGCTTTAAATATACACAATGACTTGGCCTCCGCAGCTGTCTATGGCAATGAATTCCACAGATTCACAACCCTCTGACTATAGAAATTCCTTCTCATCTACTTTCTAAAAGTACATCCTTTTATTCTGAGCCTGTGCCCTCTGGTCCTAGACTCTTCCACTCATGGAAACATCTGCTCAACATCCACTCTATCCAGACCTTTCACTATTCGTTGAAAATTACTTGGCAACATTTCTGACACTTCCAAGGGACTTCTCTCTGCGCCATGGCCAATGTTGGATGTGATGGCCATTACAGTAGGCTGATGGACACAGTAAAATCCAATATGTCTGGAACATGTAATCTGATGATTCCAAGTTGTTTAAAGAGTACAAAAAAGATGAATGGCAACAAAGTCCATATGTTAAACAAACTGGAGGATAAGGCAAAGCCCCAGAAACATATACTGGAGCATCTGGTAAAATGAAGCAGCAGATCCAGCTGGATTGAAGTCAATGTTGAACACTTAAAATGTGGTTTGTGTTTAAAACGTCAAGCATTTTCTTTGATATTTACTGCTTCTTTCCCCGATAGTGATGGCATCTATTTACATTGCAAAATATGCCAAGATATATAAGAATGTATTGAATTTCTTACTGTGTATTCACCAAGGATTTAAACAGGTTTTCATTGATCTATAGAAAGAGATAGCAACTGGCTCAAACTGTTCTATAATAAAGCTATTGCTATGTTTTACATAATTATTCAAGGCAAATCATTTTTGTTAGTTTATATTGAAGAGCGAAATCAGATGGGTTTCTAAGTAGCTTTTGAAATGTTGAATGTACCCTTTACCCGTGAGATCTCTGCAGAAGCAAGGTGTGTTTAAACCATCATTTTAATTACTGATTATAGCATGAACAGGAATGTTCTTTCAATGAAATATCAACTGACATCTTTTCACTTAGCTTTGTTCCTGATGAGGCTCCAGCAGAACTGCTCACGAAGAGTTGTCTGATTACACTTGGGCTCATCTTTAGGAGTTCAGAACCGCAAACGCTAATAAGTGCAACCTGAATCAAAATGTTACAAAATTATGATTAGAGGTGACGTGAAATAAATCTGGTTCTCCACATATATTCCTGGACTCAGGTTCGATAATATCGCCCAAATGTTATGATTTCGCAAAGATGCATTAATGTCTAAAAAGTAATACAAATACCGTCTATATCACTTGTTGGCTTTTCCATGACTCTCAGGCTGTAGAAGGGTCTCGACCCGAAATGTCACCCACTCCTTTTCTCCAGAGATGCTCTCTGACCCGTTGAGTTACTCCAGCTTTTTGAATCTATCTTCGGTTTAAACCAGCATCCGCAGTTCCTTCCTACACTCAATATATTTTAATTGTATTTCAATGGAAAATGCTACTAGTGCCATTAATTCAAACATTTAGTCGTGGGTTCAAGTCGTAATTAAATACGTTAAATTGTATTTTTCCATTACATGATCTGCACATAGTTTAGAAACATTATTATTTGGATTTGAACCACAATCTGCTTGCTTGAAATATCAACTATTCTTGAAACTTATACCCTGCACCAATGCAGATTATCAAAAACACAATTTTACAAGCAATATAATTATTTCAGAAGTTATTAAATAATTGCATGTTTGACTTTTAATTAAATACTTGCCTCCTTGTTGAAAGTTAATTGTAAACCAACCTGTTATTTCATCCACTAATGCACGTGGGAAATTCTACTGGACATTTAATGTTCATAGATTTTGCAGATGCATGCAATGAAACAGGGTCAGGAATGCATTCTGTCTGTCGTTTGATCTATGAATACAAACATATAAAACCACATGAAATTTAGCATTGCTGTAACAGTTTCTATGGTTAACCATGTGTCTTTCAAATGTTTAAAAAAAAAGCCCAGATAGAATAATAATCCCATGAGTGAAATTTTCAAACTGAAATTTAACAATTCAAGAGTACAATTGATTACATCTTTGGCCTCTGGTGACACATTGACATTGCCCCCATGCTGCCTTAATGAGAATGGAAAGACTTTTTCACAGGTGAAATGGCCTCTAATGTTCTGCATAAGAGTTTGAACAATTTTGGTATTGTATCCAAACTGACTGAAGTTGATCAGGTAATCTGATATGGGACAGAATAAACAGTTAGAATGATCAGAATACATTTTATTGTTTTTACTATTATTATTAATGCCATTGATATTATTATAATATTATTATTAATATCAACAATAATATTTTAATAATAGATTTTAATTACAGACGCCGTCCATCTTGATTAAATTAATTAAAATCTACGGGCGTTTTAGGAAAATTAAGTTGACATTTCCACCAGACAGTACATAAACTAGAATGGCATATCCTTTTTTTCTCAAGAACAAAATCCTGAGAAGATGTATTTCAAATGGTTAATTTGAAAGCAAAATTGTTATTTTGTGGAAAATTCCGTCACCCCACAGCATTGTAGTTCAATACAATGTAATTGAGACAATCAAAGATTCTTCAGAAGAAGGGTCTTGACCCGAAACGTCACCCTATTCCTTCTCTCCAGAGATGCTGCCTGACCTGCTGAGTTACTCCAGCTTTAATATGTCTATCTTCGATTTAAACCAGCATCTGCAGTTCCTTCCTACACAATTAAGACCATCAATTTGCCTATTCTTCCAATGGAGTTGCACAAAACACACGCAGAGAGGTTTTTTTGTTTTTTGTGACTCATTTGGCGGCGCACTCATGAACTAAACTGTGAGCTATGGCATTGCACCTGGTGCAAGGCTCCATGTGTAAAATCCTGACTGAGGGAACAATCATTTATATCCAAGAATTTAACAGAACATTTCACTCTTTGCATCCACATTTTCCATTCTTGTGTATTTATATGATAAATTAGCAGCCTTAAAACCCAAATAGGTTTCTTCCTCCCCCAACTAAAATATAGGCATGTCATAATTATGGCACACATACATATTGATAATCTATTAACATTTTCTGTCCTATTTAATTCAATAGGAGATGGGGTATGGTCTATTGAAGGTGTAGGTAGAATATTGCTGGCATAATATGTTAAACTATTTTAATGACTGAAATAGTCTTAGCACACATATATTAAAATGACAGATTTTTTTAAAGTAATAAGGGCAATGGGATTGATGCAGGAAAGCGCCGCTGAGGTAAAAGATCAGCCCTGGTCTTATTGAATAGTGAGGCATCCACAGAAGGGCCGAATGGCCTGTTTCAATTTCTTACACTTCTCGCAGGTCTTGGTCAAAACAGATTTACCAATTTGCGAGTTTATTAGCAGCGAAAGGGATATGTGTTTCGAGGTTGAACGAGGCATAGTAAAAATGAACCAACGCATACAAGGCTCAGTTCGCAATGAAGTATCGGATATCTCCATTATGAATAAAAGTACTGTTAAATCACCTTCTCTGTTACATAATATTGTGTGCCAGTTTTACAGCCACAGATATAGTATTTATTAAAAACATTCTGTTAAGAAATAAAACTCACGCACCGAGATATAAATCACATTTTCTATTGAAATTGATATTGCAAAGATCTCCTATTTTCCCTTCCTTTTCACAATCTAAGTTTGGAGATGCTCAATTGCAAGGGATATGTTTTGAGGTACAGCCGTGCGTGAAAAACAACTCTGCCTGTTGTCCTTGTTCCCACATCTCTACACATGTTAAAACACAAGTTATGGAGTTTGACTCTAAATTGAAGGGTCGAAAATACGGACCTGAAAACAGCAGTTTCCAACGCAGCAAATTTACTGCCTGTCAGTGAATCAATAACTGTTCACAAAATTCACAGCGCAGCTACATTAAAGTAACTTTTCTTTTATCTTCCCGCCAGGCGATATATTCGTCAAGTGTCTTCAGCTCCCAGCCTTCCCTTCCCAAACGCCCCAAACCCCAGCTCGCTTAAATATCAGGCGGCAATCACGAAACAATTCTAATTACTTTGAAATATCAAAATGCTCCAAGTGGAGGAAACGTGATCGGGAACTGGGCTGCAAGTTCTGAGAGAGATATCGAGGAGAGAAAAAAATGTTTACAGGAGATGCGAGGAAGGTGACAGCCAGTTCTGTGAAACATCGATTGCTACATTGCATAAGTAAAGTTGTTATTTTGCTTCCCACTTTACCGCCGGCTTTTATTGTGGTCCCTAAACTCTTGCCATGAAGGATATGTTATACTTTCCTCTTACAGCGATTTCCATCACTGAAGAAGGAAAGTAGTTATACTGTACATGCATTCCTGTCGGCTGCTATTGATCATAAATCAGCGATTTGAATAATGTTCGCTTAGAATTAGAGGGTAAGCATAATATTTCAAATAAGGCAGCGCAGGAGAGAGCTGCTGTTTGTCCTTTAGACATAAATGCAAAGTTTGCCTGAAATAAAAAGCCAAATGGATCCACGTTGAAAAATACACGTTTTAATTATCTAAGGAAGCTGATTCGTGCATACATAATTTCTGATTTTGGGGAGAGAGAAAAAAAATACTAATTAAATCCAGTATCTGAGGACTTGAGATGTTTGATAACTAAAATCTTCATCAGCAATTTATCTTCCTGTAGCATAAATTTACTGCAAAGCTGTGCTTTCATAGCTCTGACGAGTCCTATTAATCTTCTTCACCAAGTTTTCGATAGGAGTCCACAGCTATTTGCGCCATGTGATCCACTAACATCTAAATTGTCATCTAGGACAGAAGGGATATTCTACCCCAGCCTAGTTATTTTGTACAGCTCGGAAGAGACGACATATGCAATCGAATCAAAACCTATTCTGTTTCGAAGTGGTCAGTGCTGCCATTCTATCTCACCCGGAATATATTTTTCTATGGTAATATAAATTCCAATCATAGAGGACCAGTCTCTAAGGATTGGAGAGCCGATGTGAACATAATTGTAGAAAATGCAAAAAAAACACCAAAAGTCATTATGAGGTGTTATGATGTCGATAATTAGTTACCATGTAACTGCAGAGCGATGTAATAAATCGCATCAATTGTAATAAATATGGAGATGGGAACGTTTCGACAATCAAGTTCCATGCGTTTGGAACAAGTTGTCTTTGGAGTATGAAGGAGGTGGGGAGAGTCGCAGTTCTGGGTTTGCCGAGAACTGGGTATGGAAGGTGACCGAAAACTTCAGCCATTATCTTCTTCCAAAGAGCAAAACTGGGTCTTCCTTTAGAGAGAGAAAAAGAGAGTTGCATTCACCAGTACGTTGTTCCGCTGGCTCATACTATGCAGTGAGGTGGGTCTGGAATCCTTTCTGGGGGTTAGGATATTTTGGAAATACAGAAAGAAATACAAAACTGTAAAATGACTGATCTTGTCTTTGCTGTTGTTAATTGGTGTTATGAGAACTGCTTAGCTCTGAATTATGAAAAAAAGCATCAAACGCACAATAAATGCGAGTCTTACGTTGTAACCGGATAGCAGTCATTCTAGACAGGGAATCGCAGAGCAACCCTATTGCAATGTCACGGCACGGCAGAGTCAGACTTATCTCTCACTATTATCACCCTAACAAACTACATCCACTTTGGTTGTGAAGAGAAGAGGGAAGGGGAAAGGAAGAGATAGAAAAATCCTGGCGTTCTGCCTAAAGAGAAATCATTGAACAAATTAATCCTTCGCCGGTTAAATTGACATGGCAATCCATCATTGCTGAGCCAAACCTCTGAAAGCAATCTACTGCTCCGTGTACTCAGATTGGCCCTGGGGGCAGAGAGACAGATAGGGAAGGTGAGGGGGGGTGGGAGGAGAGGTCTAACCTGCACCTTTAAATGAACAACAAAGTATTTATGGAAGGAATGCAACAGCAAAACCCACACAAACACACACACACACGCGAGAAACGTAAAAGTTAAAGCATCCAAGTCGGTGACGAATGACAGTTAAAACTACAGTGATTTGAAGAAATTCAAAGCAGATATCAGGTGAAAACGGCCACTACACCTTAAATAAACAATGTGGTTATTGGGTTAAAAATAATGCACATTGTCCCTGCTCTTCTAGATTAGTAAAACAGAATTTAAAGAAAGAGACCAACATTTGGATTCAGATTTAACAGCAATAGAAGAATGGCAAAATCGTGCCTTGGGATGGACAATGAAAGACTGAGTTATCAATGAGATGAAAAGTGATGCAGGCAAGGAGAGAGAGTCCCACTGATTGAGTAATGAATGGCAGGGATATATTCATTGCACCATTATTGGTGGTTGTGTTGCAAGTGGGGAGCTGGGGCAAACGAGAGACTGATGACTTATTTAATACTTCACTGAGATCTATCTGAATTCTCGATTAATACAATTTGGGGTTTTGGGGGGGGGGGGAAGTTGGATGAGAGATGGCTGAGAGCGAGAGATGAGTAAAGTTGTCCGGCGCACAGCTATCCGGGGATACACGTAAAACCCATACCAATACATTAAGAGCAAAAACACTGTAGAAACATGGCGTTTCCCAATAATTAAAGTGGACAGTGACAAATTGGTTTACATCGGTAACACAAATCGTGTCTGCAGTAGTTTAGAAGCAACTAGGAAAGTTAAAGAAAAGGTTTTGCAGGAGTATTTTTTTTAAAAGTTTACTATGTAGATTCACGCAATGCCAGTTACCATTGTCAAGATGTGAATAGTCTGGATAGGCACTCACTGCACAAATATACTAATTTTATCTTCTTTACTCAAACCTATGCTCAGTCCTCAGAATATATATCACTTTGTTAACCAAACTCTCACTTTCCTCTGCCGCAAATCATTTTTCTGACAATCCCCGCTGACAGCCCTTGTTTACTGTTTGTTTCTTGTGTCTTTATGTATCGATTACATTCCCCTGCTACCTTTCAACATCATTTATTGTGCAACGTAAAATGCGCCGTGTGTGTGTTCGGCTGCATTTATACATTCGGTATGGGATTGAATTAAGAACAATCACCAAATATTACCAATAGTATATATATATATATATATATATATATATATATATATATATATATATATATATATATATATATATATATATATTGTTATATGGTATGGGTGGGGAGGTTTCCTTTAAAAAAAAAGTGGACTCTGAAAATGAAGTACAATAAATCGTGGGGAGACGAGGAGAGGGGTGTTGGGGGTGCAAGAGAGAGGAGGGTTCATTGTGAATTTAGTTGTTGCAAAAATAATGCAGTAAAAACTTAATAACTTGAACAACTTGGGAGTTTACTTGCACAATAAACTATGACCGAAACTCAATTGCAATATGATCCTTCAGTTTAAAACATATCAGTTAATCCTATATTTTCCCAATAAACCATACCTCAAAGAAGATTACGATGAGAGACCACCACTGGTTCTCTATCAGACATCCAGTTAAACATCAATCAGATGCTAGCTACATTCTCGCTTACTCTAAATCTTCCGCCCAGCCTTCAAACTCGATCAGTTTATTTTTAGCGTGTTCATTAGCCTGGTTAATCTTTGTTATATCTTGGGCCTGGATGGGTTAATCGGGGGCAGCAGCGTGAGGCCCGGGGTCAGAGGTGCCTATCCCAGCCTTGGCGCGGGCTGCTCGCTGGAAGGTGAGAGGAAACGCATTTTCCTCTCACACAAAACGCACACACCATCATCCTCTTCCACCTGCAGCTTGCACTTTATCTCCAGGGAGTGCAAAACAGGAGATGACACTCTGCAAATCGCTAATTAGACTTTCCCAGATACCTCGGGATGCAGTTGCCTTTTTGCTTCTATACAGCTTTACAGCTAAATATAGACGGAGTCTCAATTTGCTTAAAATGTTGTCTGGATTTGCTTCAGCAGTCATGTCGGTTTTTTTTCTAACGTGTTTATGTTTACATCAATGTTGTGACACTTAGTATTTATCCGTGGAATGCATTGGAATGTATGGATATACTGTATTCATATAGGGCTGTATATAATGGATCGTGCATCTTGCAACAGCATTCAAGGCAAACGAGTTCGATGTTCAAATCCCCGAATCTTCTATGGACGTCTCGTCCCTCGCCATCTCTTCCTGCCTTTCCATAATTTTATAATACAGTCTTAGTTTTATCCCTGGTCCTCCACCTCACCCCCACAGTCAAGAATCGCTTCCTAATCAGTGTCTATTGATTTCCGCACCTCTTTTTTATCCTGTTATCCCCACATCTGAAACATGCCTTTTTAAAACCTCTCTTTACACACAATGATTTACCCCTTTGCTCCGTTCTCACCAGCCGAAAACAATCGATATGCCCGTGTTATTTGTGTGTGATCAGTAAATATTTAGTGTGGTGACATCTTCAGCATCCCTCCCAATCGATACAAGACCCAATAGACGGCATGTTGTAATCTGTAGACAACCATTGTCTACTGTTCTCCACTGTGTACCTTTCAAGCATTTTTCTTTCTTTCTGTTCCCCGGTTAAGATCAATTTCTTCTCGCCTCAACCCCTGAGTCACGCCAATAAGCCCTCAGTACGACATGATATATAATAAACCGTATGTCTTGTTATCATCAACTTTCCATTCATGAAAAAAAATGTGTGCATCTTATCAAAGCGACACTATACATTACTACCTATTAACTTTATCCAAGTGCCTATGGTAATGATCCCAATTCAGTAGCGCCCTACACTCCAAGGACTATGCATTGGCCAATAAATAAAATTGTGTAGTGTTTATTTCCGCCAATGCTGCATTTGGCTATTAAAATTGTTTATTTACGAAAGGTAATTTTTCACTATTGAAAATTTCGCTATTGAATAAAGTTCGCACATCTGTCATTATTTGACTGCTGAAAATCATCTTAGGAATTAAATAGTCATTATTTCATATCCACTGCAGCGCTGTTGATGTTGTTTTTCATTGTCAACAGCCCTGGTGTGTTGTCTCATCGGCAACTACCTTAAATTATTGAATGTTTTACATGTTGCGCCTGATTCCATACAATCAGTCGCTGTTGACTTTAAAAAAAAATTAAAGTATTAACTCAATATATTTAACATTATTTTTGGCTCAAACGAACCGTTTTGATTAAATGAAATACATTCTAGCTTCGTATTAAAGAAAAATATACGTTTCACGTATTAATGGCCTTATCACAATCTAACCTCAAGTCAATGAAAAAATTCAGTGTTACACACATTTAACACAGTTAGGTATGGAGACAGGAAACACCTCATAATAAGCAGTGGTCACATTATCAACAATTAAACCGGTGTTCCATATTAACGATAAGATTTATATTCAATATACTTTAAATTGTTCCCCTTCGTTTGACAATTTTACTTATAACTTTCATCCTCTGAACACACCAATATTAGTTTTTAAAAGCACTGTGCTGTCCGTATATGCTATAGGTATATAATAATGTCCAGCAGAAATGGGTATGTGATGAGTGGCTTGAGATATCTATTGTGCCTTTGGAAGTGGCTGTGTGGAAAAGTGGTGGAGCGGCTAATACTGGCAAGATTTGGAAGTGCACATGTACTTAATGGTTTAATTGCAGCAGATTCCAACCCCAGAATCCGGAGGGTGAGCTGCAATCAGGCCAGAAATGTTTGCACAAGATTTTTCTCTTGAAAGAGCGCCTATGTGTCCATTGAAGGGCGCTGATCCGAAAAGACAGAGGGGACAAATAAAAATCGATCTGAAGCGACCCTGGCCGTCCTTTTCACACGACTCACACACAATCCCCCCTCAACTCGGCCAAGACAAAGGCCTGGGGCTGGAAGGATTCTCCACCAGCTACAGATACCCTTTTGAAAACACGGAGATAATTTTACACTGGGCACAAACCATCACCAGATCTCGTCAAATCGCAAATAATTATTTACTCTTCTGCAAGCCGTTGATGGGGTAGGGCGGGGTGTTAAAATCTTTGGGAGAATGGCTCACTTTTATGCCCCGGGTCTGAAACAACTTCATAGGAGAAACATAGCAGGAATAAATTAACTTTGACATAAAGTTCACTAAACTCCAGAAACCACACAAATCAGCCACTATAGGCGACGGGTAGAGGGGGGGGGGGGTGATTAGGGTGTTGATGGTAATTTTTTTTTTATCCCTCCTCTCCTTGTCT
The DNA here is from genome assembly GCA_038087875.1 of Malacoraja senta. NCBI lineage: Eukaryota > Metazoa > Chordata > Chondrichthyes > Rajiformes > Rajidae > Malacoraja > Malacoraja senta. Next base: position 22,073,532 of record CM075989.1, read on the forward strand.
TATTGAAAGAGTCGCAGCGTATTTCTTGTTTTCAACTGAGACATGTACGTTTGGCCTTCCATCACCTTCACCCAACCCCCCCCCCCACCCCTTCACCCTCCCCCATACCCAACCCCCCCCCCCCCCCCCCCGGCCAAAAAAGACCATATATTGGAAACTTTTACAAACCCGAACTGACCAGAGCAAAGCAGCGAAATTGCGCAGGAGATTGGTATTAGTGGCGGGGGTTTAAAAGGCGCGCATCGCATTCCACTGCACTTTCCCGCAGCTCAGCGATTATCGATAGGCCCATAAAGTTTAAACGTAAAGACTGAGCGAAAGTTAAATTGCAAATCGAAAGTACTTCCCTGCTTTTTCTGAATATTTATCTCAGCCTCTCTCTCTCTCTCTCTCTCTCTCTCTCTCTCTCTCTCTCTCTCTCTCTCTGTCTCTCTCTCTGTCTCTCTCTCTCTGTCTCTCTCTCTCTCTCTCTCTCTCTCTCGTCCTCTCTCTTGCTCTCTTCTCTCTCTCTCTCTCTCTCCTCTCTCATCTCTCTCTCTCTCTCGTCTCCTCTCTCTTCTCTCTTCTCTCTCTCTCTCTCTCTCTCTCTCTCTCTCTCTCTCTCTCTCTCTCTCTCTCTCTCTCTCTCTCTCTCTCTCTCTCTCACTCTCTCTCCCTCTCGCCAAAGGCTACCTTATTTTATATTTATCAGTTTACACTAATCGGTCGTGCAAACAGATGACGGTCGATTAAATGAATGATTCTCTTCAATAGGCAAATTGATCAGGTGAGGAGGAGACTAGCCCTCCTTCAGTTCACCTGCCAGAAAAAAAAAGATTTATCTCACTCAGTACTTTCCAACGCGGTTCCGTCAAGATTCACAACTTCCTGTGTCCAGCGGAGACTCCAATCCTTCACGATGCAAATAATTTCGGACACTGAACAAAGACAGTTGCAAGCAATGATGTTTGGTATGTTTTTAATAAATATATATGTACTTTTGTTTACTTAATCGAGGGGAATTACGTTTTTCTTGCTCAAAACATTATCGTTCTTAAACACCTGTGTTAATTAATCTATATTATTTTGACACGAAGCAGGTTTTGAATTCGACACATACTTCTGGCCTATTGAATATCCGTTAATAACAATTAAAGTTTTGCTTTAATTATTTTCTAGGTATAATGGCAACAAATCATTAAATCAAGGTCGGGTTCTCTTTCTGACTATTTTGAGAAACCAACGCATAGTTTCTTATGCTCTGGGTAGATAATATACGTGTTTCCAAATGGATAGCACCGGTCGGAAATCCAATTGAACAGTGAATAGGTTACAGTGCCGCACGACAGTGTAATATTGGGAAATATGCAAAATAACCAGCAGAAATAAGCATACTCGCCAACCCCGAAATAAACCAAGGGGATTGGAATCTTTCTAAACCGGGTTCCAGCCGTGTACGCAAAAATCCATCGCCTCTAACCCCGTGTTTCAATGAATTAGATTTGTTTTTCAATCATTGCTAAATTGCTGTGTAATAGTGGTTTGATTTACAACGTTGAATATCGCCGGCGAGCTCATTAAAAAAAAACTTTTCTCTCAATATAAGAAATAAGAACTGAATCGTCGCAAAATCTATCAAGTAAAACGTTGCTACAATCAACAGATTTAATTTGAACTGTGTATTAGAAATTGGTACTCACCGTTTTAATCTAGATCCAGATACTCATCTGATGATTTTTGTGTGGGAAATGTATATTTATTTATTTGAGGGGCGAAGGAGCCGGCATCATTTTGGCTTGGCTTTACTGTTTTAGATGAACCGTTTTTAGAAGGGGGGAAAAAAGGTCAATTAGCAATCGGTTGTTTTGGAAATAAGACCAATTCCTGGCACTTAAGTCAAGCCAAGCGTAGAGGCAGATCTATACAAAACAAAGCGACGGAGATCACGGAGACCCGTTCAGCAACGTCCGAATCAATTAGAGAAAAATCCTAAAGAATTAATCATATTAAAGGTGCAGAAGTTTTTTTTCGGGGTATAAAGGACGTGTTGTGAGCAAGGAGGCGCCGCGATCGCTTTGAATGGCTGTTCAGCTCCGGAGTTCTACAGCGACACTCCATACGCTAGGTGGCAGCCGGATACTGTACAAGATTTTGACAAATTCTCCAGCATATGCTGCGATTCTAACACTGTAAATTTTTCAGAAGCCCGCTGCACTGACAGCTCCCGGCGGTTATCAAAGTGCCACAAGTCACCGCTTAAAAACTGCAATGACTTTGAGATCACCGGGACACAATGGGAGCCACTTTCCCCTATTCATTGTGTTGAGATGTAGAGAGAGAAGGAGAGGGAGGGTGGGAAGAGGGAGAGAGAGCAAGAGAGAGAGAGAGGGGGGGGGGGGACAGGGTGAATTCACAGGGAACTCAAATTCAATAGATTTAGCTGGTTATCAGAGAACAACTGGAAAATAAGTGGCATCTAGTTCGTGGAAGAAATAGGTTTCAATAAATATGCCACAGTTGGCATGCAACACAATATTAATTTACCAAATCCTGTACACCTTCATACCTTGGAAACTATTTAAACTCCGCTGATTGGTTTCTCTCTAGTTTGGTGTCGGAACAACTCAAACTTACTTTTGACAGTATCATATAAAGTGTATCCTTACTGTCTTATTAAAAATACTAAACAGCGATTCAATTTTGTACCAGAAAACGTGTTTCAAACTTTTGCCTGCACCTCTTAAATGAGCACTTAGCAACACGCATCCTTGGCTGGATAACATTGATACGCTGGAGTTTAATTACTAACAAAATATCTTCATTTCCTATTTCCCCAAACTAACCGCCCAGTGCACTCCAGTCTGTCGGCTATCTGCTCAAATTAAATTAATATTTTTGCCAGGCACATTGAAGCCGATGAAGTTAAAACCACGCGTACTTGTTCCTGTAAGTTGCAACATATATGGTGTCGGACCGCTTAACGGGAGGGTTTGTGTTCGTGTCTTTACCGACCCAAGTGAGCGTAGTTGCTGTACAATTGTGAACTGGTCATTTCAAGAATAGGGAGGTTATTTACCTCCAAGTAAACACGGAGGTAATTTTTTTTAATCACATGCCAGTAATCGCTGGGAGGCTACAGCGGTTACTGTACCCAAATATTATGTGCATTCGGGTAGATATGTGATAGATGAGGAGAGGAGAGAGGAAAATTGTACCTCCCTCCAAGTAACGGTATTTAACATTCTACCCATTGAACTTCAAAGTAAACACCTGTTTAATGCAATGTTCCCATATGTGTGCGTTATATCCTTGGACGGGTATAATTCCTTATTTTATATATTAACCGCGTAACAATGCGAGCATCGACAGGGGTGAGAATCTCTGAATATTCTCGGTAACACATACGATGATATCAATTTTGAACGGACCATATCAAGGGTAAAGGATGCATCTAACATCTGCTTTAAAGTGCGTGTGTATTAAATTGTACACTTTTTTTTAAATTAAAGTACCGTGAAATGTAAAGATACAATTGGGCGCGAGCGGATTCTAGATAGCACCCAGCGTCCGACAATAATGCCTTTTCCTTCATACATACCAATTCAATTCCATGCAGATATTTAGTATACTAGATGATTTTCGGGAAGTATTAATTGCTGCAATAAAATATAGCTTATAAGACGACTGGACTCTCCAAAAACATTGAATTTACGTAAGTTTGATATTCCTCACGACAATATTAGTAATTCTGCTAGTTAATTCGAGTTAACTCTAGTAGCATTACCAAGAGAGTAGCCCTATCTGTCCAGAATGACCGCTGTACCTAATGTGACATCAATGAGAATGTCTATTTTTCCCCAAAATAAACACATGATACGTTGAAACCCATTAATATTGGGAAACAGGGAAGAACATCATATCGGAACAACTCAATTCTGAAGCATGATTCTCTTCTATATAGTTTCGGACATGTTGATGTATAACTGCATATCCTCACGTCTATATCAGTCTTCCTATATGTTACAATGTATTTAGCTGATCAGTTATACGCATACTTCAAAGCTATTTTTCACTCTTTAGTATTTCAAAGGTAACGCGTTATTTATCCGAATTAATAATGGTTCATCAGATGAATGAGATTCTCTCGAGTATTCATGGGGTTTTTTCCAAGGCTAGTCACCTTGTCGAACGCACAGAAACAATTCTTCTCCATAAACTGACCGCAGCTGATTTCTGACATTATTTCACTTCGTTGCATTTGGCCGCATTTATTAAGTTTCCTAAAAAAAATCTAGCTGGCGTTAGGATGTCCCAACTCATACAATAGCAATCGTCGCTAATGTTACATCTTCAGCATCAACTTCGGCCTCTGATTTAAAAAAAAGATGCGTTTTTCTGTAATAATTTTGTCTTGACGGACCTTACACATTTGCAGCAATAAGCTTATCATAGAATCCTTCAAAATTGTATACACATAGTAGGCATATTGCAAACTCTGGAGTAATAATAATGCCAAATATACTATTCATATTTCAAAATTCCACCCTCACAAGGCGCGCTTGCATATATGATTGTAATTGGGAATATTCAATGTCTGCTGTTGCATGAGTTTGCTGTTGTTTTTTAATTTCATATCCTTTATTAGTTGATTTAATATAATCTGTGTATTAATTTGTATCTATGGGTAGCTCATTTGAGAAAGTTGCATTTATTAAAGAAAAATCTACCGTCGCACCCATCAAAACCCATCTTTGAAGATTTATTTTTAATGAAAAGAGAAAAAGTGAAGGGAGGTTTGGGGGTGTCTGTGGCGTGGAGTGTGGGGGGGGGGAGAGAAGTAGCTTTTTTTTTGGGGGGGGGGGGGGGAACTTATTTTTCAAAGTGGACCCTCTGCGCATGGATTTCATGTAAATTTGCTGGCGGCCAGGATGTGTTAGATAATATGGAAGGTGCCCATCCAATGCGGTGCAGGGGGCGTGCTACAAGTTCCAGCCCCTCGAACCTAAAGCCCTGACCAGTCGGCTTTGATTGTCAGTCGCCAGAAGCAGGCGCTTGGCTCCGTCACTCGGCAGCGCCTTATAAGGAAATCATCTCCATAGAAACGTGTCAGTTTGAATAGTCGTGTCAAAGTTCACTATATACAGGCATCCGCGCAGATTCCCCCTTTCAGAAAAATTACTCCGCAAGCTCGCTCCTTCAAATCGGATTCACTTCCAACCCCTTTTGCATATTTGATCAGTTTGATTATCTCCTCTCTTCCTTTATTTCCCTGCCTCTTCTCGCATGAGAGAGGTTGCATAGCTCTTCCCTTTTTTTTTGCACGACGTCGACTCTTTTTTTTTGTAGTCCCTTTTCGCTAGCGAGTTGTTGACTCTCATCGTGTGTGCGTGTGTGTGTGTGTGTGTGTGTGTGTGTGAGTGAGTGAGTGCGTGTGTGTGTGTGTGTGTGTGTGTGTGTGCAGTTCCAGCACTACCGGTACGGCGAAGAATCTATGATCAGTTGATGGTCGGTCACTTCTACTCCGGATCGTGCATCTGCCTGCAAGAGACGAGCCTTTTTTTTGCTTTCAGTCTTTAACCTTTCGTCCCTCTTTTTCCTTTTTTGATGGGTTTCCTGAATGGCTGACTGCGTGTTGCCCTGGTCTTGGCCCCCCGACAATCGAATCTTCTCTTCCGATCGGGTCTGAACTGCTGCTGCTTGCTGCTCTCTGCCTCTCTCACCCTCTCTCTCTTTCTCTCTCTTTCTCTATCTTTCTCTCTCTCTCTCTCTCTCTCTCTCTCTTCTCTCTCTCTCTCTCTCTCTCTCTCTCTCTCTCTCTCTCTCTCTCTCTCTCTCTCTCTCTCTCTCTCTCTCTCTCTCCCTCTCTCTGTCTCTCTCTCTCTCTGTCTGTCTCTGTCTCTGTCTCTGTTTCTCTGTCTCTGTATTTTTTTTTTGGTCGGCTCATCGCTTCTCCTTCCTTCATTTTCTCCCCACCCCCGATCCAAAAGACAAGACCTGTTCTTTTTGTGTGTGTGTGTGTGTGTGTGTGTGTGTGTGTTTTTTTTGTTTTGTTTTTTTTTGCTGCCTGATAACACTCTGCCCGAGATATGGCAATGGTAGTTAGTACGTGGCGAGACCCGCAAGACGACGTGGCCGGAGCTCAAGTCACACAGCCACCTCCGCCTCAGCAAGGACCGCAACAGCCTTCCGGAGCACCCCTTACCCCGCAGACCCCAGGCCAACCTGGAGGTCCGGGCACGCCGGCCCAGTCCAACCAGCAGCCAAGCGAGAAACAGCAGCAGCATATCGAGTGTGTGGTGTGCGGGGACAAGTCAAGTGGCAAACATTACGGCCAGTTCACCTGCGAGGGCTGCAAGAGTTTCTTTAAAAGAAGTGTGCGCAGAAACTTGACGTATACATGTCGTGCCAACAGGACCTGCCCAATAGACCAACACCATCGCAATCAGTGTCAGTACTGTCGCCTGAAAAAATGCCTGAAAGTCGGCATGAGACGGGAAGGTATTGAGAATTAATTTATTTCAAATGTTTGAACCGCTCTTACCCGCCGACCTAGTTAAAAAAAAAAGAAGCCGAAATGTTTGATTCTATAAAGTTAAAATGGGCTACCATGCTTGCATGCCTCACTCAATTGCTACCGCCTGTCTGTGTAGTTTATGGTTGAGAAACTCAGTTAAGTGTTCTTGCAAATGTTATTTTTTGTTTTCACTTGTGTGTGTGTGTGTGTGTGTGTGTGTGTGCGCGCGTGTGTGTCTGTGTGTGTGTGTGTGTGAGAGAGAGAGAGAGGGGGTGAGAGAGTGTGAGAGAGAGAGAGAGAAAGAGTGTGTGTGGGGAGAGAGAGAGAGAGAGAGAGAGAGAGTGCTGAAAAATTATAAGTTGTAGAATAACCATAGAAAGCGTGTTTTGATTGTAATCTAATTTGATAAAATGTGCTAGGTCACACACGCAACCGCACGAGAAGAGAGGAGGGTGCTACTAATGCACCATGCAAGTTGGAGCAGTTTGCAAAGTCGAGATAGGAAAATAAATCAGCCATTGTTTTAAAATATGTAATCAGTTTTTACACGCGTTAGGGAAATGACATAGCAAAATTGCATTGCAGTGCTTGGCTTAGCATATGCAGTCGTGGTTTAAAATATGCACCATTGTGCTGCGGCATAGGTGAGATTTATTAAACAAAAAAAGCAGTGTCTGCGGCAGCTCTTGCATTTTTTGGGGGGTTGTATTGTGTGAAAAACTGTCTGAAAATGAGGTAAGATTCAGGTTTCAATATCTGTAGTCTGTTCTTTTCGCACTGCAGCAGTCCAAAGGGGAAGAATGCCGCCTACACAACCGACTCCAGGCCAGTTCGCCTTGACAAACGGAGACCCACTCAACTGCCATTCCTATTTATCGGGATATATCTCCCTGTTATTGCGGGCCGAGCCTTACCCGACCTCGCGTTATGGCAGCCAGTGCATGCAACCGAACAATATCATGGGCATTGAAAACATTTGTGAACTGGCCGCTCGGCTGCTCTTCAGCGCCGTGGAATGGGCAAGGAATATCCCTTTCTTCCCGGATCTGCAGATCACAGACCAGGTAGGCCTGCTGAGGCTGACCTGGAGTGAGTTGTTTGTTCTGAACGCTGCCCAGTGCGCAATGCCCCTACATGTGGCTCCTCTGTTGGCGGCCGCCGGGCTTCACGCGTCCCCTATGTCGGCAGACAGGGTCGTCGCTTTCATGGATCACATACGAATCTTCCAGGAACAGGTCGAGAAACTCAAGGCTTTGCACGTCGATTCGGCAGAGTACAGCTGTTTAAAGGCAATCGTCCTCTTTACTTCAGGTAAGCCAACGCTCGTTCCAAAATATGGCTGATCTGTAATCAAAACAGCCATGATATCATATCAGAATGGAGATTCAGGCGAATATTCAGCGTCATTTTCCGTGCACTTAGAGTGCTGGCATACACTCTCCACATAATACCCCCTAATATTGAAATGGCTGGAAAAAAAGAGTCTTCATTTGCTGGAGCAAAATATAAGTTTAAAAATATGATGAAAACACTCAGTGAGCTTTTTAACCATTTGTAGTAATTCGTGTCATAAGCAATTGCTGCATAATTCCCAACACATTGCATGGGAATGTACATTATTATCAAAAGAAAAATGCTGTGCGGTTGTAAATATTGAAGGAGAGTAAATTATTATATATATATTTCATTTTTCGCGTGTTTTAGTTAGTCATTCCCATTTATATTGTGTTCAGAATTGCTGCACTTAAGTTATAATATTACCACAGCCGCTCATCTAGAGCTGGCATAATGCGTTCAAGGATTGATATCAGCAAACAGAAAAAAACAGTTTATGTGAGTAAGCGGTCCACAATCCCTTCCTTGTTGTGTCAGAGTGATCTGGGGATCTAGAGGACTCCCTGGACCTTTTCAAGTGCAGGAGTCGTGACCCAAACTTCCTTTTTATATATATATATTCTTACTTCACACATAAAAACGACGCTTTTCCAAAATGTCTTTTTTAACCAAACTAATCAAATGAAAGTGAACATCTAGTTAGAGAAAAACAATATTCAGGCCACTGAGCTTAAGTGAGGGTGACGTTTTGTGTGTTTGCTTTAAGTTAACACATGCCAGCTTTTATGAAGTAGTATTTTTCTTAGTCTTTTTTTATACTTGAATTACTAACCGACTTGGAAACACTTTTAAATTTTATGCGGTTTATTTTGTTTGTTCAGTCTACTTGATCCTACTCAACCAGGAGCAATCGATGACATTACCATTGCAGTTAATTTATTACTATTTGTAAAATGTCAGGCCTGGTGTGCAACGAAGCAAGCTCACTGTTTTGTGAGCACTTTGGTGTTACACGTTGATGGAATATATATATATATATATATATATATATATATATATATAAATAAATATAATATATATATATATGTGTGTGTGTGTGTGTATATATATATATATATATATATATATATATATATATATATATATACACACACACACATGTAAATGTATACACTGCTCGCCAGTGCAGGCTAAATCTGGTTTAAGTTTACAAACGCCAAAAAGTATTATGTGAAATGTGGCTGTGAATGGTTGCTATATCTGTGCTTTGTGTTTTCTTTGATGCCTGTAATAATATGCGTCTGCTGGGCTGGGTTTCGGTATTGCAAGATGCAATGGCCAGGTCAGGTCATAACCTATGCTCTCTAATTAAAGGTCCCATGCTAGTGCGGGTGTCATATATTTAATCCTACACTTTTTCTAATATATTTCTCTTTTTTTCACTCCTTCCTTTGTGCCCACTTTCCTTAATGAAGATGCGTGTGGCTTGTCTGATGTGGCCCATATAGAAAGCTTACAGGAGAAATCGCAATGTGCTCTGGAGGAATATGTTCGCAGTCAGTATCCGAATCAGCCGACCCGCTTTGGAAAACTTTTACTCCGTCTCCCTTCTCTTCGCACCGTCTCATCTTCTGTCATCGAGCAATTATTCTTCGTCCGCTTGGTAGGTAAAACCCCCATAGAAACCCTGATCCGTGATATGTTACTATCCGGGAGCAGCTTCAACTGGCCTTATATGTCGATTCAATAAATAGGAAGGGGGAAAAAGGCAAGTGACATTATTTTGCAAATTCCTTCTGTAAAGAAGGAAATAAAAGGCTGTTACAAGTTTACCTATGTGACGCACAAAAAAAATTGAAGAGTGGGAAGAATAAAAAAAAGGACTGTGGATTTCAATGACTGTACACGAACTTAAAAACAAACGCATTCAAAAACTCTTCTGTGTCGTTCAGAACAACTTGCTACTTATCATTTTGTAACAAAAGGAAATTAGTCTTTTATTTTGGTTTATTTTGTAAACTTTTGAGAAATATCGATATAAAGATAAGTGCATTTAAACAAGAATTTCAAAATTAGGAGGAAAGAAAAATGACATTTTTCCAAATTATTATAAATTGTCCGGTGTCTATGTATCTATAGCTGTTTTGTATTATTCCTGGTTTCAAACCAGTCTCCTCTGTGATTCTCTACTAATAATTTTGATATAACCATTGCTTCTTATCAGATACGGTGTATCACGTGAATATGTTCTGCAAGAATTAAAACGGAACCCGCTAAAATGTTAGATGAAAAGGTTTTTTTTAAAAAACAGAATCGCAACTTAATGCTGGAAGCGCACTTATAGTGTTAACTCAAAATACGTTTAATTTGGGGGGGAAATGGACTGCAGACCTATATTAAATGATACACACTTGTAATTTAAAAATCCATTGTTGAAAACTCGTTAATATTGACATGTGGGGGGTGGGGGCGGGAGTACAATGTGGGTATATATCTGAAAGCAAAGATCCTTTATGTGTCCAAGACACAGTACAATATTTTTCATTAAATCTATGTGGCTCAATTTAGTTCCTGTTGCAGTATAGAATCGTACGAGGTTCCAAAACACGCCTGTTTGTATATTTCCCACCCATTTGTAACAATGATAAACCCTTAGCCCTTTTAAAAGGAAAAACAACCACGATTTATTTTCTTGGATTCAGCATGGAACTCAATGTCGGCACTTACTATTTTACGTGTGGTTAATTAAGTATCTGGAGTTTACAGTCGTGTATACAAGCTGAAGGGTTTTTTTAAGTGCAAAATTTCTGTACTGTAAAAGTTATGATTGGATTGTTTGGTCAGTCTTGTGTGTTATATTCAAGAAAAAAATGAAAGTATTCGGAGATTATAATATTATTTGATATATGGAACTTTTCGCTGTTACAATTGTATGTTCACCCAAGGAAAAAAAAAAATCTCATTACAATGGTCAAACATCGCAGTTTACTGGAGTCATTACAATTCGTGCATTATTTGTCTTATTTACTCTATATACCTGTATAGTTTACCGCCACAGTCTGTAGTAGTGGACAAACCACATGCTTTTTCAATGAAAGCATAAGTCGTGGACTCATGCTGCTCCTTGCCTTTAGGTCTTAGCGATGACACCCTAAAGATACAGTCAAATGGCCCCTGTACGACACGCCGTACCCCTTTCCTTTTTAAATTCAAAATGCCATGGGGATTTTGACCACCGACCCTTATTTAGTTCTAACTTAAGTGCCTGTGCAACCAATGTACATTAGACAGGTGTTAGGAAGCATGGATCATTATGTATGTTAATGGTCAGGGTTTTGTTTTGAAGCTTATTGTGTCTGAAGTTCACGCACATAACACACTTAAACAAGCAATTGCTACTAGGAACAGTGTTGATTGTAAATAAAATATATTAAATGAGATTTATTCCAAAAAAAAAGTATGTCTGGAAAAATGTGGTTGCCAATTTTTGTTATTGGAAGATCTTCAAACGGAGGGTGATGTGGCTGACGTTTGATGTGTAGCACTACAAGTGAGCCTGATTTTATGTATATAAATATAAATTCATTTGAATTTTTATATATGGAAATAGACTGTGAGAGCATGGCCACAGGTCGCGAATACATTTTACATTTGTTACATACATGTAAATGTTTGATTGTATAGAGGATATACATTTGGGCGAATGTTTGGCTTCAGTGCTCCCATATACCCTTGTTTAAAAGCAAAACACACACACATACACACACACATACACACACGCACACACACACACACACACACACATACACACACGCACACACACACACACACACACAAAAAGCAAAAATAATAACAGAGCGAGCTGGCTTGGGTTGGCCAAGCTATAGGTTCCAAGCTTTTTCCGGTAGTGCTGCAGTGTGAAAACTTGCATTTTGTCCCTTTTTTTAAAGAAAAAAAGAAAAAAAACCCTTTTTTTTGTGTGTGGCTTTCGGCCGCATTCTACATCATGTTATGGGTTGCACAAAAAAAGAATCATTTTGTATAGTTGATGGAACAGTGATCTTTACCTGTTATAGAGACAGATATGGACCAGAAATGATGTATGATTGTCATTATTAACACGTTTGCAGCTGACCCGCGTTTTTTTTTACTTCAGGGTATTGCTACGCTGTTCTAACTTATAGATTGAGCCTTTTCAGATGTTTTTTATTGCAAGTACTATGTGTGTGGAGTTACTACGCCAGACTCCTGTTTGTGTTAGCTATTGTATACAGCGTTTTTGTTGTAAATTGTTCTTGGTATTAAATTATAATTTATGGCTTTGAAACAAAGTCTCTCCCTGTTTCATTCCCAATTTTCTCAACATAAATATTGATAACTCGAAGCGCTCGTCATAATCAGCGATACTGCGATCAGCGAGGCTGCGTGTTGCCTCGAGTAAAGTTCCACGGTTTCAAGTTTCTCACAATTTGTCTGCTTTGCGTTGAGTTTAGATTAGTTTTATAAATTATAATCCCCCCGCCCCTCCACCCACCAGCACCACCACCTCCTCTCCCTCCGTCGAAATCCCCCTTCCACACTTTAAAAAAAGTTTTCCCCCTTTCTCGCTGCGTTAGAACAATAAAATTAACCCGGGGTGAAACTGACAAAAGGGATTGAAATTGACGAGCTTGTCCTTTAACTGGCAAGATCTGAGGCCGTTGAAATATGGTGACGAGCCCCTGAAGTGTCCATTTTTTTCCTGCGGCTTTTTTTTATCTGATCTTACTTCGCATTTCTCTGCTAGGGGTTAAAAGAAACCAGCCAAACATGCTCTGCAAGCTTGTAGGAATCCAGCATGCCGCCCCTCCTCCCTCCCTCTCTCTCTCTCTCTCCCTCTCTCTCTTTCTCTCTCTCCCTCTCAAACACACACACACACACACACACACACACACCCCTCGCAGCGAGGAGAGGGAGGACTGGGCAATATGTGACTTCACTCGACATGCTCAGTAAACCCAAGTGATTTGCCTTTAACCGCTAATGACCAAACCTCGGCAAACTGAGGGGTGGGGGAAGCATATCAGATCATGTTTTACAACGCGGCCAGGCGATCTTTAAACATCAACAAAAAGCCCCATTAAGAAGATATAACTCAATATTACACCACATCAAACCCTGTGCGATTTCTAAAAGGCTGTTTTTAAATCTAGACACTGGTGTTACGACATGAAGTTTGCTGCATTCTTTCCCTGTTTGTCGTTAATGTATTTTATTGGGAGGTTGAAGGAGGGGGGGGGGGGGGGGGGGGGGGGGGGTGTATTTGTAATCGGAGATCGAGCGTGTGAAAGTATGCGCTCAGCCGGCTTGGTGTTAGTGTCCTGTTAGCAGCCCAACATGGCGTCGTGTTTTCTGCTGCCGTCTCCAGGCGAGTGGTAATAGGAAACATATTTCAACCCCCTTTTGCTATTTACGTACAGGCCCGCTCTCATAAAACTATTAGCAGCAGGCAACATGCATCGGCTTTATTATATATATACATATATATACATATTTACAATATATATGCTTATATTTACAATCGTAACCTGAGAGCGATCCAAGGCTGGGGGGATTGAGAGAGCTCGGGTCTGGTGCTGGAAGCGCAGTTGTTTTCGCGATAGACAGTCAGATTTTTACCCCTTAAAGACCTCGAGGTTAAAAAAAGGGCCGACATTTCACGCGATCCTATTGTGGATTCACATTTAAATATGCAAAAATCGGCGGCCTCAATTCAATCTCAACTCGCTGCAACTAATACAGAGTGGAGTCGCAGGCTACACACACACAACCACACAACTACAATATATAATCGCTGAGATAGTTGTCTCTCCAATGCTCTATATAAATCGCTGCGCCCCATAAACCCTACTTTCGGTTATTCATTTATTGTTTTTTTTAATTGCAAAGACCAAAAGTGTTAAATTCAACCCTCTGCAGCAGCCCGGCTTAATGGGGGCGATGACAAAAGCCAAAATAAAGAAAAGGGACACGAGTGATTCAACTAAGTTTGGATTCCCCGTGCCATCGACTTAAGGGAAAGGCATTTGCAGCGTGTGAGACGCAGACACCATCAGAATTCTATACCTCTGCGAGCATTTATTTATTTAAACTGGGCTGAAAGTTGCTTCAGATGATCCCCACCCCCTCCCCTCCCAACTATTTTCTCGAATCTCAAAGCCTCCCCACTGCGGTGTTGCCTAATTAATGGTGAAGCGCAACTCAATCTAATTACTCAGTAATTTTAAAGCAGTTAAATTTGGGCATTGGTTGTAACAGGATTCCAGTTGATGAAGAAGTTTGCTTGAAATGTGTGTCTGTGTAGGCTCAATCAATATAAATGTATTTATTGACAAAAAATATATATCCAGAATATTCTTTAGAGATAAGGCCTTTAAAAGCACTGGCGTTTAACAGGAAGGTCAGCGTTATAAAATAGACAGAATACTTTGCAACTGTTTTCTGTTCCTTACACATAATCCGCGACAAATGTATTTTAATGCAGTCTTAAGGCAAAGATGATTGTCGTTATACTCGCCACCTCAAGGACTGCAATGCAATTCTGCAGCAATTTGTATCATAGGTCTAGGGGGCTGATTTCAGTTGACAACGCGTGTGCTGGGTTTGAACTCTATAATTTGCACTTATGTCCCCGTATTAGGATCGCACAGGGAACTAATGAGCTCTTGCTTCGCCGAATGTCACATTTATTTATTTTCTTCAGCAGAAAGTTTCTCAAAGAGCGGAGGGTTTGCACGAAAAAAAAGTCCCAACGCTGCTTGACACAGCACCGAATC
>CM075989.1:22088374-22192617 GCA_038087875.1 Malacoraja senta
TATTGATATGAGAAATTTGTGGAACCATGAATGAAACGACATGATAATTAACAATCAAAAATCAATGTGTCACATCATGTGAAGGACATATTTATAGCCAGGATCGCAGGACAAGCTATAAGATCATGTACAGTGGACTGAAGTAAGTTTACTTTTACGACCAAAAGTACCTTTCCTTTGCGAATCTAGCTAAAGTCATTTTGAATGGAAAGAGCTCTGAATTGAGTATGCCTTTCACCATTAGTAATTTGGAACCATTTTCATGAATGGAACCCAATTTTTGAATTGTACCATTCAATTTCTGCTATTGAGACCCTTATTCTTTCTCATCTTGTTTACAGATACACCGACGCGTGCCAGCGGATTTTATTCATGAATACTTTCAAGCACCACTAAATAGTTATTTGTTGTTACTACTTTGCAAAGCACCCAATTAATGGTCCAACTGAATTCTAAATCATGCTCAGTGAAATGAAATGAAACCTGATAATAACTCTTGAGGATTTTCAATAGAAGTGTACCTGGAATTGTCAGAAGAAAACAATATGCTCTTCTAAATTCCTTTGGATTTATTTTTAATCATATTCATGTTCTTGCTGTGCCAAACCTAATTTACATCTGTTAGAGTGGGAATCTACAGTGTACTTGTCCTTATGCACACTTACCGAAGATGATATTATGACATCCCACAGTAACAAGCATTCTTCTGTTTAAATTTATATCAATTAGTTAGTAACAGTAATTCAATGTGACAGGGCAGTAGATGTTGAAAGGCTTGTGACGATGTCAATGAGGCGACCTTTCTTCCTGCTCACTGCCAAAAGCCATTTTTAACAAGGAATTCTGAAAGAACTGCTACCTCAGCCATACTTTGATAATTAGTTATTGATTAAGAACAATGTAGTGCTGAATATTGCCGGATTAGTTTGACGCCAATGGGTCGCGACATACAGACCTTATCACAATAATCTACGAAAATATATATCATGCTCTAACAAGTTATTGTTCTCCTCTACTTTGTAATTCATTGGACCTGAGCACTTAAGGTCAATAATATTACTACCAGTGCAAGGAAAATGGATTTTAACCTTATTAGAAAAGCCAATATGCTATTCTAATGGTTATCCAATTATATTATTTCTTGAAATTTGCATGGAGTCCGGTCATTAGGCATTGTGGGCTCTCAGTGCAAACTACCTTTGAGTAGAATTTCAGAACAAGATTTAAAGGATGCAACACATCACCTATTCTTTTTCTCCACAGATGCTGCCTGTTACTCCACTATTTTTTGTCTATCTTTGGTATAAACTCGCATCTGCAGTTCCTTCCTGCACGTTTGCTAAACATGTATTTACGTCACCTTCACAAGAAACATGTTGATGTTTAAGGATGCCACAATTTTATGGAAATAAATCATTGCGTAGTAAATATGCGATAGATACCTGCATAGGACCTGCATTCTTAGCAGTTGATGCCATTTAAATATATTAATTCCATTGAAGTTTGGAGTTGACACCACTGTGAGGTTGAAACCTCAAACAATGATGAAATGGACTACAGGAAGGGATAGGGAGTTTAGTAGCTTGATGTCAAGACAACAATCTATAAATGTTTAAGAAGGAACTGCAGATGCTGGAAAATCAAAGGTACACAAAAATGCTGGAGAAACTCAGCGGGTGCAGCAGCATCTATGGAGCGAAGGAAATAGGCAACGTTTCGGGCCGAAACCCTTCTTCAATCTATAAATGTTATCTGGGAACCAGGTTGGTTCACGCCCTAGCCTATATCATGGTGCGCAGGTGAACTCTGTTGAGGGCTTCAAGTTCCTTGGTGCAAATACCACCAACAATTTCTCCTGGTACAACTACATTGGTGCCAAGGCCAAGAAAGCTCACCAATGCCTCTACTTCTTCAGAAGGCTAAGGAAATTCTTAAATTACCAAATTCACTAGATGCCCCAGAGAAAGCATCCTATTTGGATGCATTACAACTTGATATGCCAACTGCTTTGCCAAAAGACTGCAAGGATTTGGAGAGAATTGTAAATGCAGCCCAGTCCTTCACAAGAAATAAGCCTTCCATCTCCCCCTCCTCCCCCATCAACTAACTCCATCTGCACTTCATAATAATTGGAAAAGCAGCCAACATAATCAAGGACCTTCATATCTTCTCTCTTCACCCCTGTCCCGTAGGGGAAAAGTAACAAAAGCTTACAAGCACGTACGCCAGACTCAAGAACGCCTTCTTCCCTGTGTTATCAGCCTCTTGAATGGACCTCTCACATGCTCGGAATGAATTCCTGCACTTCGAATCTACCTCGCTGGAGTCCTTGGAGAAAAGGTCCTGGAGACCTTTTTTTATCTGCACTACCTGATATACTTATGTGGCATGTATGCAAAACAAATTTTTTCACTGTATCTTGGTACACATGACAGTAATAGACCATTACCATTTAGCCCACGATGATCTGAGTAACACATTGAAGGGCCACCTGGTTAGTTCCATTGCACAACACACTCTGCCGACCTTTCATATGTTTCAATTTCAAGTCTGCATCCAATTAGTTTAGTTTAGTATAGAGATACAGTGCAGAAACAGGCTCTTCGGCCCACCGAGTCCGCGCCGACCAGCTATCCCCACACATTAACACTACCCTACACACTAGGGACAATTTTCAATTACACCAAGCCAATTAACCTACAAACCTGTACGTCTTTGGAGTGTGGGAGGAAACCGGAGATCCTGGAGAAAACCCACGCAGGTCACAGGTAGAACTTGCAAACTCCGTATAGACAGCGCCTATTCCCTTTTGAAAGTTACTACTTTGACTGACCTTCTGGCAAAGCAAACCTGGCCGTAATAGGCAGCAGCATGGTACAGAAAATAAATCACAGGCATCTCATGTTTTTCTGTCGATGGAAGAACATGCATGGGACATGTATGGCCTCAGGAGCATGTGGATAGGAGATATCCTCCTGTTAGGAGTTTTGTTTCTCTCTTCATCACCTCTTCATCACAGTTAAGAGCTTGTCTATGTCATTGTTATAGAGTCATAAAGCGTGGAAACAGACCCTTCAGCCCAACTTGCCCACACAGCCTAACAGGTCCCATCTACACTAGTCCACCCTGCCTGCATTTGGCCCATATCCCTCTAAACCTGTCCTATCCATGTACCTGTCTAAATATTTCTGAAGCGTTGTGATAATACCTGCCTTCACTACCCCCTCCGGCAGCTCGTTCCATACACCCACCACCCTTTGTGTAAAAAAGTTATCCTTCAGGTTCCTATTAGATCTTTCCCTAGTCACCTTAAATCTACGTCCTCTGGTTCTTGATTCCTCTAGATAGACACAAAATGCCGGAGTAACTCAGCGGGGCAGGCAGCATCTCTGGATAGAAGGAATGGGTGACGTTTCAGGTCGAGACCCTTCTTTAGACTGAGAGTCAGGGGAGAGGGAACACACACAGAAATATGGAAGAGTATGGTGTGAAAACAAGAGATCCAAGAGGACGAAATTCAAGGAACATGTAGAATAGATCATTGTTAGCTAGCGGTAGGTAACAACGAGGTATACAAAGATAAAACGTAATCAGGAGGACAGTCAGACTGGTGGGAGAACTTGGATGGGGAGGGATGGAGAGAGAGGAAAAGCAAGGGTTACGTAAAGTTAGAGAAGTCAATATTCATACCGCTGGGGTGTACGCTGCCCAAGTGAAACATGAGGTGCTGTTCCTCCAATGTGCATTGGGCCTCACTTTGACAGTGATTCCTCTATTGAAAATACACATCAATCGGTTGAAATAATGAATCTAAATATCATGGCACTTGTTAAAAATTGGAACCATTCTGTTTGCAATCTCCTTTGAACGTTATATGGAGATATTTACAGTAGGCAAGTCACTGCCAATGTATTTCATTTGTGTTAATTAGATATTATTCTCTTCCTTCCTTCTGTGAGTGTTTACATATTTTTTTAACATGTTGCCAGCACAAATTTTAATTATCCGTTCTGCATTGTGTGTTACCATGCTGGTACGGCAGAATTTGTTTTCGAGAAAAAAATAAGGCAAGGCATAATTAAGATTTCTCAATGATTAAATATTTTGTATTAAGTGACTTACTTGTCTAATAGGAATAGGATACGACTGAAGCTGGGTGTTTTTGTAGTGTTGAATGCTCTACTTTTTTCCCACTACAAGGGAAATGTCATGATACATTGATTATACTTCTGATCTAGTTTGAAGTTAAGAATCGAAGCTGTAATGTTGTAAATGCAATTTTTTTTTTGGTGACAGGTGAAAATAAACATAATGGAAGCAGTACACATCAAAAACAAATAAATAAACGTAGCCTTTTCCTTTTCTCCAGAGAGTCTGTCTGGCTCCAGCTTTTTGTGTCTATGTTCGGTGTAAACCAGCATCTGCAGTTCCTTCCTATCCACATCAATTCAAGTTGGGCAATCAAAATTGGATCAGGATCTATGTTAGAAAAAGGGGAAGTCCCATATAAAACTCTTTACCTCAGTTTGGTCATTAGGCCAGTCATACATTATACAAGCTTTAGAAAAATAGAAACATAGCAACATAGAAAATAGCTGCAGGTGTACGCCATTCGGCCCTTTGAGCCAGCACCGACCAGCCCTCCAAGTATACTCTGCTGTTCAATCATGGCTGATCTATCTTTCCCTCTCAATCCCATTCTCATGCCTTCTCCCCACAACCTTTGACACCCGTACTAATCAAGAATCTGTCCGCTTTTAAAATATCCAATGACTTGGCCTCCACAGCCATATGTGACAATGAATTCTGCAGATTCATCACCCTCTGACCAAAGAAATTCCTTCACATCTCCATTCTAAAGGTAAGTCATTTTATTCTGAGGCTGTGCCCTCTGCATCTTGTCTCTCCCACTAGTTGAAACAGCTTCTCCACATCTATTCTATCCAGACCTTTCACTAATTCACTGCTAGATAATGTTATCCAGTTGAACTTTTTCTCCATATGATAAACAACATTAACGATCATATGCTATAATATATTTATTTGAAAAGATCTGAAGAACTCTGGTGAATTTGCATTCTGGAGAAATGCCATGAGATGTGATCAGTTGCCTTCCCCCCCTCTAACTGGAAAACCATTTTGATGTTGGATCCCCCCCCCCGCCCCCCCCCCACCCACACATTTCACTTCATACACAGCCCACATTCGAAAACCGACTTGATAAATCCACATCTTTGCAGATTAGTATTCCACATACTGTAGTACTCCTAAAATGTCTGCAGGAAAGATAAATGGGCCAAGACCACTGCAGAGAATTGTTGACGCAGCCCAGACCACCACACAAACTAAGTTCCCTTCCATTGTCTCCATCTACACTTCACACTGCCTTAGCAAGGCCAGCAGCATAATCAAGGATGTGTCTCACCCTGGTCATTCCCTCTTCTCCCCTCTCCAATCAGGCAAGAGGTACAGCGATGAAAACACACACCTCCAGATTCAGAGACAGTTTTTTTCCCAGCTGTTGTCAGGCAACTGAACCATCCTACCACCAACGAGAGTGATCCTGAGCTACTATCTACTTCATTGGAGACCCTCAGACTATCTTCAAATGGACTTAACTAAGCTAGTCCCATTTACCCGCAGTTGGTGCATGTCCCTCTAAACCCTTCAAGTGCCATGTCCCTTTCCCATCAACGTATCTGTCTGAAAGTATTTTTTAAATGGTCTTATACTACCTCCACTGGCAGCTTGTTCCATATACCTACCACCCCCTGAGTGAAAAGGTTGCTCCTCAGGTTCTTATTAAATCTTTCCCCTTTTACCTTAAAGCAATCTCCGTTGGTTCTAGATTCCCTACAACAGATTGACAGATGTGATACCAGAAGATCTGGAAATAGTACATCCATGCTTACCTTGTGGATAGACAAGGTTCTCATGTCACTTGTATAATGGAAAATCTCCGTCAGTTTCAATGGAGCTTCACCAACATGCAAGAACATGTTAGGTCATCCATTCAACAAAATTATTAAAGCCGTTTGACTATAACCTTACCAACGGTAAATATATAGGCATGTGTAAGAAGGAGTGCCTGAAGAAGGGTCTCGACTCAAAACATCACCTATTCCTTTTCTCCAGAGATGCTGTCTGACCTGCTGAGTTACTCCAGCTTTTTTTCCTATCTTAAATATACAGGAGGTTTTGCAAGAACACTGGGATAATCACATTCACTGAATGTTTTAAAGTGGATGATCCCACCACAAGATAAATGCCCATCAATCTATTGCAAGATTCATTGTGGCTAACCTTTCCAAGTCAACTGGTTATAATGTTATTACTTTGTGGGAAGGATCCCTTTGATTATCATTGAGTAATAGTTGAAACTGTTGAGTGTAGTTACTCATTTGACTGGTTTGGAAACTCTCCAAAATAGTCATCATGTTTTGTTACGATAATGTGATGGGTTCAATATTGCCCATGGCGATTGCTGGAAGCACTAGCAAGGCAAATCATATTCAAACGTGGAGATATCAACCAGGGCTGTATACCAATGTGGTAGCAATAGAGCTGCTCGTAAATTATTGAAATGCGTTATAGTAACAAAATTTACCGACCAGGTTAAAGGTCAAGTAGGAAAGAAAATCTTGTATTGACACAAAATGTTGGAGTAACTCAACGGGTCTAGCAGCATCTCTGGAGAAAGTGGACAAGTGACGTTTCGGGTAGGGACCCCTCTTCAAACTGATTGTAGTAGGGAGAGCGTTAACTTTAAAAGTCCATTAACTAGCTTCACATTCCACAACTATGTATCCCTCTTGATACTCACACCCGTCTCTATCCAACAATCTGCCTATCAGGGAACCTCCTCGCCAGAGATCATCTGTTGCCAACACTGATTTGTGTAGCTTGTTCTTATTTCCATTTTTTTCCTGCTCTCCCTTCTACAATCAGTCTGAAGAAGGGTCCCGACCCGGAATGTCACTTATAGATTGTATCCAGAGATGCTGCCTGACCCGCTGAGTTGCACCACCATTTTGTGTCTATCTTTGGTGTAAACCAGCATCTGCAGTTCCTTTTAATGACATTAAGAAAATATGGTAATCGTTCTGTTCTGGCCTATATTAGCCCAACTAATGTGGTTGATTCTCAACTGTGGACTGGAACAGCCTAGAAAGACTTACCAGGTGAGCTTCAAGGTAAAGGATCTCATTGAGTTCGATGTGAGTGCAGAATGGATATTTGTGATGTTCATGGGAGTGCAGGAATGAAACCCTAGTAAGTTAATAGGGGTGCAAGAACCAGGGCCCCAGTAGAAGCATATGAGCAGGAGTCTAATGTGAGCATGGCAATTCACATTTGGTGATCTCCCCCTGGTAATTTGTCCCTGGGGAACAAAGGTGGATGGGGGAGGAGATGATGTCGGTTGCTTGCCGACCAAGGAAGGCGATGGCTGGAGGCCCTGCAGCAGCCTGGGGCTCGCCTGGATCGGGCTCCGATTAGAACAACTGGAATGTGGACTTGACTTGGAAAATGGCGCCTAAACTTGGCACCTCTTGCATGCGGGCTCAGTAGATTATTTTTCTACAACTGCTAATCGGGGATGGTATGGCAATACTCTACTGGACTATTTGGAAGAAAGGAATTTCACTGAGCGTTTGCACTTCACACATGTGACAATAAAGCATTGTTGAACCATTGAAATTTCAAATAATTGGGATCTCCAAACAAATGTGGAGTGCATTATCGGAGTTTTATTTTAATCCATTTTGATTTAAGAAAGATTTGGACAGGTACATGGATAGGACAGGTTTAGAGGGATAAGGGCTAAACGTAGGCAGTTGGGACTAATGTAGATGGGACATGTTGGCCGGTGTGGGCAAGTTGGGCCGAAGGGCCTGTTTCCACACTATGAATAAATTAGCTTGGACAGAGGAAAAATGTCCTTCTCTAATTTAATTGTATTTTAGGTGTGTATATTTACATTTATCCAAGAGGTCAAAGAGGATCTCAATTTAACAAGTCACTCCATGGCAACACCTATGCACTGCAGCATTCCTGCAGAGTTAGTTTAGTTTAGTTTTTGTTTAGTTTAGAGACATAGCGTGGAAACAGGCTCTTCGGCCCACCGAGTCCGCACCGACCAGCGATCCCCGCACATTAACACCATCCTACACCCACTAGGGACAATTTACACATGCACCAAGCCAATTAACGTACAAACCTGTACCTCTTTGGAATGTGGGAGGAAACCGAAGATCTTGGAGAAAACCCACTCAGGTCACGGGGAGAACGTACAAACTGCTTACTGATAGCACCCGTACTCGGGATTGAACCCGGGTCTCCGGCGCTGCAAGCGCTGTAATGCAGCAACTCTACCGCTGCGCCACCGTGGCTGCCCCATTACATTTGATCAGTGTGCCACCAATTATTCGAGAGTAACAGCAGTGTTAAAATAGTGAATAGTGAAAGGCCTGGATAGAGTGGATGTGGGGAGGATGTTTCCACTAGTGGGAGAGTCTAGGAACAGAGGCCACAGCCTCAGAATAAAAGGACATACCTTTAGAAAGGAGACGAGGAGGCATTTCTTTAGTCAGAGGGCAGTGAATCTGTGGAATGTTAATGAATGATCAAATAAAGCACATGTATTATGTTAAAAGCAAATAGTTCCACCGACCCACTCTCCCCCTTCCTTCCCACACTCGCCAACATCCCAACACGGCACTATGTTTGTTTTTGAATCTACATATCTTGACAAAGGTGATCAAAATTTTAATTGCGTACATCATCCCTGTTAATACACTTAAAAGCTGCTTTGCTGTTTACGTATAAGATAAAGGTAAAGGAATTGTCACTGGCCCTTATGATGTACATCTCCCAAATTTATATCAACTGTCACATCTGCCATTAGCACTTTCCATGGGGACAGACAGACGGATTCTCCTACAGCTGGATTGGTGAGATGAGCTCTTACCCTCTGAAGATTCAGTCACATTAGCTGGTGAGTCGAACGCGTCATATGAACAATGGACGGCTGTCAACGGAGACAGCAGGGCAGAAATGTATGATCTCAATGCTGACAGTGAGGGTCTCCAAGGGTAAACTGCTTTGCTGGAACTAATTAAACATATGAAATTATTACAAGAATATGCAGATGTTGTTTACATTTTACCATATGCTATTATGCCAGGTAATAACTCTCGTGCAGAAGACACCCCCATCAAGAAGAAATGGTCTGAAGCCTTGTCTCCAGGTGTCACCTTTGAGTTGCTAGGCTGACTGTGAATTTGACAGAATCTGACTGTACAAAAAAACTTAGCAGTTTTTTCCCTCATTCCCTTTTCTACCTTGACATATCCTGTTGTTTCTCATAAACCTTTATATTCCCTTTCATTCCTCGCTTGTGAAGGCTGTTTTGCTTTTTTTCAATGCTGTTTTTATCAATTAAGTTTAACGTTTGCTCATCTGTTACCTTTGGAGGTATAAATATTACTATTTTCAGCTAGTTGACTTGCGCCAATGTAATATAAATTAATAAAAATAATCTATTTTTTTATTCTTGGTTATGGCACTAATTATCTACCTCATTGGAGGCCTTGGAACTATCTTTAGTTGGACTTTATTAGACTTCAATGTTATTTTTTGCTCTGAAAAGTCTACCCTTTATCCTGTATATGTACACTATGGACGTTTCGATTGTAATCGTGTATAGTATTTTCTCGGACTGGATAGCACGCAAGCAAAAGCTTTTCACGGTACCTCGGTACACGTGACAAAAATAAAGTAAACTAGAATTATTTAATAAAAGGTATAACAGGATGGTTCAATTATTAAAATATAGAAGCCTAATTTTCTAGTAGATCACAATTTAAATAAACAACCAAACAGTGTTTATTTTGATGTTAATCTTTACATCATGTATTAATCTATAGATCATGCATAATCTTTTCTATTTAAAGTGTGATGACTATTCAGAATTTCACAACAACAAATTACTTTTATTTGGTACCCCAACTTTTTTTTAACTGGAATTAGATTTCACATCAAGAATATATGTTAGAACATAGCAAATGATAAACTGTAAGGTGGATTATCGTGTATATAATATGTGGTAGACTAATTTCGCCATGATGTGTTAGCAGATTGGCTTGCACTATAGACATTGACATGTTCAAACATATTTTGATACTGAAATGATTGCGAAAATTAAAGCATAAATTTCCAGGGATACATCACAGATATGCCCCGCCTCTATTTCAATAAAACATGAAATATAAGCAATATGGTTTTGCTGGGAATTATTCTAAGGTTTGCATCTAAAATATTAACATTCTTTCTCTTTACAAAAACAATTAGAAATGATATTTCTCCCATTGTCAGCCTTATTTCACTTTGAAGATCTTATATTTTGTACTTTTATTAAAAATATTTTGTATAAAAATGCCATTGATTCTTCAACTTAACAGAAATACTCATTGTTTTTAATATTTCTTAGAAATTATTTCATCCTTTTATGATTTGTTTAATTTTATCATGGCATTGCAAACGTAAAAATCCGAAACTCCTAAAAGTCTCCATGCAAAGAAAAGGACAAAAATAGTTCATTATATTAATAATAAAAGAGCAATAGTATATTTATACTATTTATTTCAACTATGTGACCGAACTTAATACTGCAATATTTATATAGCATTATTTCCTATTTTAGTTTTTATTTAGTCAATCAAATATATGCAATCAAATTGTACTAAAAAAGTTATGAAAATGTCCTATAAAATTTTTAATTCACACAATCTGTAAAATTAGTCCTAATGCTCTATTCAGCCGCCACTGGGTTTAATTGTCCCGGTTGACTATTGTAATCAGACCCAGATATCACGATATTCCTATAATTATCAGCTCGCTAGTAAAACTAGCAACAATGACTAGTCACCAACTTCTACAGTATAGCGTGCAAACAGATGAATAAATAAGTAACTCTTTGTCAAATCGATACAATCAATGCGATAAGCGCATACAACTAGCATCGCATAATAATACGTTTATAGTAAGAATGAAGTTGCATCACTTTGGTTATTTGAAAAATAGGATTCTGATGTTTAACGCCAGAAACTTCTTTCATAAAGTTTTATTTATAATCGGGAGTGCCATGTAATTTGACGTGGAAGCAGCTTGTACATTTTATGTTTGCCATGCAACCCAAATAAAAATAAAATTGAGCATTTTAATACTAAAGTAAATCATACTTATTAGTGCATTTATTTTGCTACCAAGTATTGCAATATTATTTTAACAAACTGAGATTATTTTAAAATAGCAAATTGCAAACATTTGTTATATAGCTTGCATTTCGAAAATAAAATATATATGTCTTGACACTCTAAGCAAATATATCCACGACCGAAGGTCTTAATTTATCCATTAATACAGAGAAATAATTTTTATTGTTAAGGATGAATCACTTAATAAACTAGTCCATGTGTACAGTTTCTCATTTGCTTTCATTTTTCATAAAGTCATAACATCAAAAAAAGCAACTGCTGTTTAGTTTAGTTCAGTTTATTATTGTCGCATGTACCGAGGTACAGTGAAGAGCTTTTGTTTGCCTGCTATCCAGTCAAGGAAGACTACAGATGAGGACAATCAAGCCGTCCACAGTGCACAGTTAAAGAAGGCCTAAAGATAAGCTATTGAGATGAAAATATTTTAAATAAATCAATACAAACTTGTCGGTGTTGGTTCTTGCATTGTATGGTAATTTGGCAAGTTTGTTCTACAATACTGTATATTCTAGAAATTGAATTAATATATAAAATTATTTTCACACAAGTTACATAGGAATATTTTGAGATGATTAATCAAAAATACCCACTGTTAGTTACAATAAATGTCAGTGTAAGTGCATAATATGCTGGAATTAATATTTATGAATTAAAATAAATTATTGATTCTCAACATATTTTATTCTTAGGAGGCTGTAATCACTGTTCCCCTATTAATTGTGGTAAAGTATAACAAACCTAAGAATAGGAGAAAACTAAAACAAAAAAGTCTTTCTATCATCTTCTCACCATCCCTTTGATTTTAAAATTATGCAGAAAGTACCAACCTAGAGGTTACAGAATTGCTTGACTCCCATGCTGTTTGGGACCGGCTGTCTTTAATGAAGCAGACAGCCCACTATTGAAAGTGATGACCACCTCTAACCTTTTTAGTGCTTCTACTCCCCTCCTCTCGGGTTAGCATTCAGCTGAGGGGTA
Source organism: Malacoraja senta (assembly GCA_038087875.1). Taxonomy (NCBI): domain Eukaryota; kingdom Metazoa; phylum Chordata; class Chondrichthyes; order Rajiformes; family Rajidae; genus Malacoraja; species Malacoraja senta. The sequence continues at coordinate 22,100,629 of CM075989.1, forward strand.
CGACAATTTGGCAGAAGTTTTCAGATTAGTTGGCAGCTAGTTCATCCCTGGGAGTTTTCAGCTGACATCTCTCTCAACCAGCCTGAAGAGAGGTCAGTGGTAACCCTGACTCCCAGGCCCCAACTCACCAAACTGTGTCACAAGTCACGACCAATATAAATTGAAATTTTAAACCTCTGCTGTGAAGATTTTACTTCCCTCAATACTTCCTGGGTGACAGCTTATATTTGACTCAGACCCAACTATAGACTTATTATAGTGTTAAAAAAATCAGAGCGCGTGCAATCTGCAAATATTTAAGATCACAGGAACAGAAACTATCTGCATTTCTTCAACACTAGATAAATACTTACTCAGTGCCCTTGGAAATAAAGTACATGGTTTATCCTTAAGGGTTTTTCAATAAACAAAATTATCACTCCAAGCAACATATGATAGAATTATTTTTATGGAGTTTATCTACTGCCATATAACTGTTGCATAACGCAGTTTGGCAATGCAATTAGTATTCACCTTTGTTTGGCTAAGCGCTTGCTTGAAAAGTAATGTATTATATGTTGTGAACAATGTTTTTTTCCCCCCCAACTACTAAGAAGTTCTCAAAGGGATTAATGATATTAATAAAAACAAATTAAGGCACTTATCTCAGCAGTGATGCCAACAATTGTCATTCAGGTAATTAGATTTCTGAAAAGCATTTAACCAGAAAACAATGGCATATTATTATGCTGACAGAACAGCGAGTTATTCTGAGTGCTGGGGCTACTTGTCACAGTGTTTTTTGAAAAGAATTTCAGCAGGTCTGGCGAACAGCATTTCATAGTGTGTTGAGACTCCTTGGGTTAGTGTATGAGACTAACAGTGGCAAACTACACCGAACAACGATCATTCCTGAACAATTGTGTAAAAATTATGCATAGCTATGCAAATTTATCATGAAAAATGTAATCCTATTTTTAACATTATTACAATGAAACCAGTTAGACTCTTGCATTTTTCAGTTAAACTGATTTGAGCATTTGCATAGGTTATTGTGTTAGGACATTTACATTCAGTATTTTTTTGCAACGTTAAGGAAGCTTCTAACAATAAATTACCATGCATTATATATTAACATGATTTTTGAGTTCCATTTTCTATAATACAGCAACTTGGATGTTTTAACTATTAATTGGAACAAAACATATTTCATGATCTTTTAATCCTTTCCCTGTCCTCCAGTTCAAAAGGAAAATACAGTACAACGCTTTCTAGTATTGCAGTAATAGAAACTTTCATGACAAATGTTGATATTATTGTTCCGAGTTGAAAAATCATTCAATGAGCTATTAGTTATATTAAGTTCATATCACCTTGATAGGGCTTGGTAGGAATTATATTCTATCACATGAGGAAATATTGTGTGCTGTACAACTAAAGAAGATGACTAAATTTATATAACACTACAATTCTAAATAATGTGCTTAATAAAATTGTTAAACTAGACTGCGAGGGATTAAAGACAAAATAAATATTTCAATTGATTTGTAAAAATTACGGAGTTATAATTTTTTTAAAGTTGCTTCTGAATGAAATTACCATTGTTATGAAGTTAGAATGAAAAAGTGTAGTTCAATTACAGATATTCCCTAATTTCAATAGTTTTTTGTTACTTATTATTTAAGTTGAGAAATAAAAATTCCAGCAATAAGTTTAATTTCATTATTGATCTACAGGAGTTCCCAACCACCAATCCAGAGATATTTGTACTGCTTTGAAAATACGTTCCCTAATTTGCTTGCAGGATTATTGCAAATAAATGGCATTGATGAGAAGTAAGCTTGGAGATTGTTTCAATAATAACTCTCTGCACATATTTTCGCGTTTCAATTTGATTTAAGCTTAGCTCAGTTTGACAAGGCTATGTGCTCCACAAGTCACTTAAACTTGATTTAATGGGCGACATGCGTTGGGAAATGTACAACTCTTTACATGTTGGACATCTGAAGTAAATGCAAGCATCACTCTTGGATGTGATAAAGTAATCTTAAGCCATCCCTAGCCTGCCACATCGAGCCTAAAGGGATTTGATGAGGTGTCAGCACCTTTGGCCCAAGGGTCACTTTCTATTCTTGCTTCCTTTATGACAAAAGCAGGCTTTTGTCTTGTGTATTCATCACTGATGTTGCACACAGGCGGGGGGGTTTTCTGCCTTCAGAAACATTTTCATTAAAGGTGAAACTCTGAAGTATCGAAGACAGACTGTATAAGTTAAAACCCAGACCCTCTTATGCAGCCTGATTGAAATCACTACAGCTCTATGGCTATGTCATGGCCGTCATATCTCAGAAAGACATAAAACACATGGAAACATCAATAAAAAACAAGCTACTGACAGCTCAGAGACATACCAGCTGATGATAGAAGAAGGGGGGAAGGTTATGGCTCAAGGGGGAATTTTAAAATGCCTAACAGCCAGTGGAAGTGTCTGTAGACTTCAGGGAGGTTGACGAACACAAGATAAAGTCTATCAGGTTATCACCTGTTCGAGCAGGAACTCAGACAGCAAGGCCGCAGGGACCATGGATGACACATGAACCATTTTATTTGCAAAATATATCAGAGAAGAGGCCCCATACAGTAAGGTTGCCTTGACAGCTCTTATGCCAAGTCAGATAAAAGAAAATGTTAAAGAGGAAGATGAGCAGTGCGTTCCAGTGAAGGAATTCTGCTTCTAGCCATAATTTACAGACAAAAAAAAGGATTAGCAAAGTGTTTTAATTCTTCGTTAGTATAAGTAGAGCAACTCGTGTACTGGGATCAGAGATGTTTTCAAGTAGTAATTTTGTTTGATTGCTATAATAATGAAAATAGCTTTCATAAAGTTCAACCCTTTGACTGGCTGGGTGAGGGGGGGGGGGGAGACATCACTGTTATTATTTTATTATGCCTGGAAGCATCTTTGATATACATTTGTAATGCAATATTTATCAGTCTGATTCATAAATTAAAAGTAATTGAAGTTTCAACCAATGATACAGTAATGCTTATTCTTGGCAGGGATAAGTACTCTATTACAGGAAACTAAAGTTTAGTGAAAACAAGCTAATTATATTTCTTTAAATCTTGACGTCAGATTTATCGCGTTTTCTGTTATCCACATATATCAATATTGCAAATTGCATCAGCATTTTACAAGTTGCACTTTTCTTATTCTGTAAACTTAGCTTTAATGCTGGGACTTTAGTTGGTGCATTTTCTGGTTCTTTATATTAGATTTAATAATTAACGCAAATTACTGTGCGTCTTGCACAAATTTTATATAAATCAAAGCACAAAGTGCTGGAGTAACTCTACAGGTCAGGCAACATCTCTGGAGGACATGGATAGGGGATGTTTTGGGTCGGGACCCTTCTTCTGACATGGCCAAGATACTTTATAACAAGATGATTTTGATAAGTGTGATAAATATTGATGTAAAAATGTTTTAAAACCTTTCTGAGATATTAGAATTTTGGTATTTGGATGACACATTTTAAAACTTGTGCAGTGATGTTTGTCTCTTATTACTGATAATTTTAAATATATATATTTATTGCATGCATGGCAAATTTATTTTCCACCAAAATATCAAAAAACTTCCAGCATTGTATATATATTCAGCATCTATTGAAAAATAATATCTCTTCGTTTATATTAAATTCAGGCAATGATCTGTTTCGGCAAACTTTTTATTAAGGTGATATATTACTTCAATTTTTTATAGTTGAAAATTTGACTCCACCATAATGTAAAAAAATAGAACTGCAAATCAAATTATCTCAGCAATGATTCAAAAGTCCTCTGTAAAAATAAGATTACCATTTGTATTTAAAGACCACACAGCACGTTTTTGGCCACACTCGAGCTATGCTTCAGACCCCTATTTATTTCCAAAAATATAAATTATCTTCCAGCAGATCTTCAATTTTGCTTTTTCAAAATGTTAGCTTAATATTTTAAATTACTCAGGTAAAATTATTCAAGCGTTAACATTTTGTGAATTCTTTCAACAGAATCAAAGCAATGAGCAGACAAACGTATGTGTGTTCATAGTTCTGGCTTGGGTATTGATATATTAAATATTACTGCTCCCACTGTGTTAGCTCTGGTGTTGATACTTACACTGAAGCACTGAGGTACATAATACCAGCACATTGGAAGATATAATCTCAGACCAAGCAGCTGGAAAACTATATTGTGTTAACTGAGTATTGTAAACACAACAGCTTGTAGTAACTGTTTAGTAACCATTCCATCACGGATATTTAGATAGTAAATGTGGTAAGAATATGGATAGAAATGAGTGAAAGTGTAAGCTAAGTTTTCTGAATGCTAGACTTTTACATTCAAAAAGGCATTTGGACAATTTTTAACTCAGTGAGAGCCCTTCAAAAATGTATACTTTTGTTTAAATTCTCCTTGCTGAACAAGCATCCAAAATAGTACCCTCAGTGTTGAGGAAGAACGGTGGAATCGAGAAACATTGGATAAAATTAGTTCCATGTCGGGCTGTTTGTGCAGATTGTGAACATCATTCAGTGTCCCCGAGTTATCTCTCAGTAAGAGGAAGGTTTTTTGTGTAAAATCAATAGCTGTGCCGTACAACTTCCCGAGTGATTTTTCACCATTCCACAATTTTTTTTAAACATGACAATTTTCAAGCAGTTCAAAAAAGTTCTTCGTCACTTCATTAAATGTTTGCTTTGCTGATGACGCCCATGTGCTGAATGTTGAATAATTCTTTTCATTAAAAAAAAATTAATGCACATGTCGATTGTTTTATGACAAGTTTTGTCATTTTGTTTTCCGGTAGATACTTTTTGAGGTAAATTAGTTGCTTAATTTTCTTTTGAGCATCTCATCTATGTTATTTATCAACATTGATGTCTGTCTTTTCAATTCTAGAATTTTGTCTTAAAAGAATGATAAATTAATTGCATGGGAGTAAATAATTTTAAGTGAAAAATATATTTATATAATATAAGTGAAAAATATATCACTAGCATTCTTTTAAGACAAAATGCTATAATTGAAAAGGCAGATATCAATGTTGATGAATAGCATAGATGAGACGCAATAAAGAAAATTAACCAATTAGTTTATCACGGAAGGTAGCTACCAGAAAATTTCCTTAATTGTGTCCGAAAACAATTGATACATGAAATGAATTTAAAAAAATTACAAATAATTATTCAGCTTTCGGCATGTGGGTCAGTGGCAGGGCAAGAATTTAAAGAAGTGATCAAATATGTTTTTGAACTGCTGGAGACACTGAGGAAAATTGTGATGTTTTTAGATGTAAAAAAATGATACATCCTCATTTTTGATGAATTGGCCATTGTTCACAATTTTTTGTGAATTAGTCAGAAGTTTCAGTTTTTTTTGGAAAATTGCATCTTTGTTCCTTCAGTGAGGATTGTGTGAATCATTGTCAAAACTAAAAGGCAAAGGGCTGGAGTAACTCAACGGGACATGCGCCACCCGTTAAGGGTGTAACACAAAGTGCAGGAGGGACTCTGCATATTAAGTACGTTGATAACATGATATTTTCCTAAAATCATAAATTTTGTTCCTTTGTCTCGAACAGAGCTCATCAAGCACTATCAAAGCAAATGCCTGCCCGGTTGACCAAGGAGTACTGCATCTCCTGGTTGCTAACCAATTCAACTCTCTGTCCCATTGCCTGTCCCATTCCCATTCTGTCCTGGGCCTCCTCCACTGTCAGAGTGAGGCCCAGCGCAAATTGGAGGAACAGCACCTCACATTTCTCTTGGGCAGCTTACAACCCAGCAGTATGAACGTTGAATCCTCTAATTTTAAGTAACTCCTACTAACACTAGCCTCCTCTCTCCCGTTGATCCATTCCTCCACCCTGGTCATATAACCAGTTCCGCAGTTTACCGGTGCTAAAATGGGATCTGCAAATTTCCAATGAAATCTCTTCAGTTTTGCCTTTCTCCCAACACGTTGTTGTTCAACATATTTGGGCGGCACGGTGGTGCAGCAATGGAGTTACTGCCTTAGAGCACCAGAGACTCAGGTTCGATCCTGACTACGGGTTCTGTCTGTATGGAGTTTGGTCATTCTCCCTGTGACCTGCGTGGGTTAGCTCCTACACTCCAAAGACGTACAGGTTTATAGGTTAATTAGCTTGGTATTGTTGTAAATTGCCTCCAACGTGTCTAGGATAGCATTAGTGTTAAGGATCGCTGGTCGGCACGGACTTGGTGCGCAGAAGGGCCCAAACTAAACTAAAGAAAACATTTCTCATGGGACAAGGATGCAGCAACACACAAGGATGACGGCTTCCTCCTTCTCTCAAAGAGTCGCGGTCAATTAAATACATGCCTGGAGCGAGGTTCTGTGCTCTGGGTCACAAGGCAACCTACCAAACCTACAAGAAGCGATGCCTGACAGGAGGTCACTGCAATCGGCACATTCTCCTGCTCATTGGAGATACAGAAAATAAATGCCATGTCCAGATGATATCTATTGGAATGATCAGCGCTTCATTTATTTTGCATCAAAAGAGCAGAGATCCTTGGAGAGCCTGTGTCCATCATGTGATGTGCCACTCATAACAAAATTCAGAGATGTTGTAGCAAGCTATTGAACTAATTGTTGTAGAGATTCATTCAGTCATGTGCTACAATCAGCGCTGATGAACCCCGTAAAGCAAGATCTGAGAGATTTCAACGCCTCATCAGGGCTCCTCCAACTCATTATTAATGAGAAGTTCAAATGTGAGAGTATGCTTGAAGGGAGAGTATGCTTGAAGGTATTGTTCAGAATGCTGGGTATCTCGATTATGACAGATTGGGAAAATCTGAGACTGTGAAAAACTGAGACTGTGAATATATTACTTACCAGGGAAACCAAAACACGATATAAGAGCAGAAACAAAGAACTGCAGATGCTGGTTTATACCAAAGATAGACACAAAGTGGTGCAGTAACCCAGCGGGTCAGGCAGCATCTCTGGAGAAAACGGATAGGTGACGTTTCGGGTCGACACCCTAGACTCTTCATTGATACACAAGTTTTTTAACCTTCTATCCAAAGGATCTCACCTCAAACCAGGTGGCCAGCCGAGAGATATTTAAAGCATTGGTTTGAACAAAAGCATAATTTTGTTAAATTATAAACACAAAGTGACACAAGGTCCTGGAGTAACTCAGAGGATCAGGCAGCATCTCTGGAGAACATGGATAGGTGATGTTTCAGGTCGAGACCCTTTGTCTGAAGAAGGGTCCCAATCTGAAATGTCACTTATCCATGATCTCCAGAGATGCTGCCTGATCTACTGAGTTACTCCAGCACTTTGTGCCCTTTTGTGTATTAACCAGCATCTGCTGTTTCTCCTGCAAACTGTTATAATAGATGGATGATCAGCTATATCACTTACAATTCTCAAGGCTATCACTCAGGTTGTGCTGCCTGTGCTAATCATTCAGCTCTTCATCAGTGTGATTGCTCGTCTAAATTGTGGAGCAAGCAATCACTAGCTGACTGCAGAACAAAAGTCTTGGACTTGAACAAAGATATTATCCATGCGTGTGCACTGTACAGTGGTAGCAAGCTGTCGTCAATTATAAACTTTCGGTTTTGTGCTTTGCCGATTACGTGGGGTAATTTCTCCAACATTAGCAGATCGAAAAAAAGAATGAAGATTGAAGCTGTGTTGCAGCTGTGTCTGAAGAAGGGTTTCGGCCCGAAACGTTACCTATTTCCTTCGCTCCATAGATGCTGCTGCACCCGCTGAGTTTCTCCAGCATTTTTGTGTACCTTGCAGATATAACAATTTGTAGTGCTTTGCCCGATAGTATGGTGCAAAGCAGATCAGAAGGGATTCAAAATGGACTGGGATATACTGTACACTGGCCTTTGGGATCCTATGGATGGTACTTTGAGAGAGCTGACACAAACATGGGGCAATGGCTTTTGTTTCCAACATGTTGTGCAAGGGTCGACACTTACTAGCTTTCCAAGAGCCATGGCTGAAGTTTAGATTTAGTTTTAATTTTAGAGAGACAGCGTGGAAATTGGCCCTTTGGCCCACTGAGTCTGCGCCGCCCAATGGCCACCCATAGACGAGCATATCCTACACACTAGGGACAATTTACGGAAGCTAAATCAACCAACAATCCTGCTCGTCTTTGGAATCTGAGAGGAAACCAGAGCACCCGGAGAAAACTCACGCAGGTCACGGGGAGAATGTACAAACTCTGTACAGATAGCACCCGTAGTCAGGATCAAACCTGGGTCTCTGGCGCTTTACTGCTGTGCCACTATGCCACCGTTTGTTAATATTTGACCATGTGTGATATATTCAGAACAGGAGCAGAGAAGCTCAAGGGTTTCTCTTTGAGCAGTACCTACCTGTAGTGCATTTTTTGCAACAAGAAATACACTTAGTGAATTATCTGCTGCGGTGTTATTGGAACTACTGGACACATCAACACTGGGCTTTATTAAGCTCCCTTTTCATTACCCTAATCATGTCTGAACCAGCAACAATGTAATTACTAGTTCATCATAAAAGTAGAATTTTATTGTATGGAATACAGCAGATCTACACAGGGTGGTGAAGAAGCCTTTTGGCACACCGGCCTTCGTCAGTAATGGCAATGAATATTGAAGTTGGTTCATATTGTTGCAGTTGTGCGGGATGTTGGCGAGGCCACACTTGGAGTATTGTGCACAGTTTTTGTCAGGAGAGCTTAGGGTTTAGTTTAGTTTAGTCTTTAGAGATACAGCGTGGATACAGGCCCTTCGGCCCAATACACCCGTGCTGACCATTGATCACTCATTCACACTATCGCTCCTACAACTAGGGACAATTTACAAGTTTACCAAAGCCAATTAATCTACAAACCCGCACGTCTTTGGAATGTGGGAGGAAACCTGTGTAAGCGGTCACTTACAAACTTCGTACAGATAGAACTCAAAGTCAGTATAGAACCCGTGTCTCTGGTGCTGTGAGGCAGTGACTCTACCACTGTGCTACCGAACCACCCTATTAGTACCTCATTAGAAACAGTTCCACTTTTCCACTCTTGTGGTGGCCAAGATGAACAGAGTACTGGCGAAGAAGGGTATCGACCCAAAACGTCACCCACCCCTTCTCTTCAGAGATGCTGCCTGTCCCGCTGAGTTACTCCACCACTTTGTGTCTATCCAAGGTGAATAGAGATCTTCATTGGTGTTTCTGTTGTTGCTTGATTTGCTCTGAGGCAATACAGCTGATTTAGTTTAGAGATACAATGCAGAAACAGGCCCTTCGGCCCATCGTGTCCGCACCAACCAGCGATCCCCGCACACTAACACTATCCTACACACACACTAGGGACAATTTACATTTCTACCAAGCCAATTAACCTACAAACCTATGCGTCTTTGGAGTGTGGGAGGAAACCAAAGATCTCGGAGAGAACCCACATAGTCACGGGGAGAAAGTACAAACTCCATACAGAGAGCAGCAGAGGTCAGGATCGAACCTGGGTCTCTGGCGCTGTAAGCGCTGTCAGGCAGCAACTCTACCACTGCGCCACCATGCTGCCCTGGATGGATATTAAATCATTAGCCTGGAACTTCTCCTTAGGCAGATCCCAGAAGCTGGACTAGAAATGGTACCGTCATTAGGTGCCAAATTACATCTAAGTACCTTTCAGGTCTATTTGGAATACAGACAAACTTAAACTTAGGTTAAGCCGGAGTAAAAATATACAGTGCTACGAAAACCATTGAGCTCATTCCTTCTTGAACAATAAACATTTAATAGACAACAGACAATAGACAATAGGTGCAGGAGTAGGTCATTCGGCCCTTCGAGCCCGCACCGCCATTCAATGTGATCATGGCTGATCATCCCCAATCAGTACCCCGTTCCTGCCTTCTCCCCATATCCCCTGACTCTGCTATCTTTAAGAGCCCTATCTAGCTCTCTCTTGAAAGAATCCAGAGAACCGGCCTCCACCGCCCTCAGAGGCAGAGAATTGCACAGACTCACAACTCTCTGTGAGAAAAAGTGTTTCCTCGTCTCCGTTCTAAATGGCTTACCCCTTATTCTTAAACTGTGGCCCCTGGTTCTAGATTTAAAGTTTCAATGAATATACCCATTGAATATATCCATGTTCACAGACATCAGGAACAGCAATGAAAGTGTATTGTCACCTGCACCGGTACAATGATGTAAGATCTTGCTGACTGCAGCATGACATAGTCTCGCACAATACACACACAAACATTGTACATAAATTACATGCAAAGTCTCCACGATGGCGAAAAGAAGAAAAGACTGCAAAGTAAAAACAAGTCATGAGTGCAAAAATACTCCATGAAAAAGTAGAGTGTACAGGCAACATGCAGATATTTTGCATGTTTGCATTTCATCAGGGATCGCTGGTCGGTGCGGACTCAGTGGGCCGAAGTGCCTGTTTCAGCGCAGTATCTCGAAACTAAGCTAAAATTTGTCACGCTAGAATATGATGGATGAAAAAGATTTAAAAGGAATTTGAATATTTTGTAGATACACTTAATTCATTTACACGTTAAAATTCTCCTTGCATTAAAAACATGACCTGGATGATTCTCTGAGCACTGATGTGGTGGAATCTCCATAATATTTGAATCACAACTTTGTGTTTAGTTTCTAAATGTTAACGTGTATTGCTGTAAGTTCAGTTGTTGAAATATCATTGCCCTCAAAATGAGACTGCATTAAAATGTCTCCATCCATAAAAATCAATAATTTCACTGCATTAGTTTACTTATGCCCTATCTTGTATGAGGTTAAGCAATTAGGTAGATTCAGTGAGAGATCAAAAGAGTACAAAGGGAATTTGTCACAGCCACAGTTTATTATTAGTCTATAAAAATACTTTGTACTATTTGAACTGGAACTTAGGCAGCCACATCTATCCGAAATATTACAAAGCATACCTACTTTGGTTGTGGATTCCTCAGTCATTATCCTCTGAGTACAGTCACACATGAACAACATTGACCTTTAGGCTTCTGCTTTAATCCCTTCAAACCTGTCTCGTAAAATTTACACAAGTCTCTTTTCACTTCTTTTCACCTCAACACACTGCCCTATCCTGATCCATATTTGTTGATTTCCATTTCTGTTACGTTTTGACAATTTCACTACTTTATATCTAACAAGGTTCAATTCTACAAGAGGTTTTTTTTAATATATAGTTTTGAATCAAGCCTGTTCTGTTTTAGAAGCCAGCAGCAGGAACCTAAAAACAAGTTGTCATTTATCGGGTATGTTCTCGTCATGATGGCCAAACACTTTCAAGGAGTGGGTAACTCAACAAACCACATGTAAGCTTTCAGATAAAAAGTGACTCCAAGGCTAGGATGGTTAAAATGGTGTAAAGGACGAGTCGCACCACAGACTTTGGTCTTTGCACTCTTGTGGTTACCTAATATTACAGTTTATTTAAGAACAAAACTGCAGACTATAGGGCAGTCACGGTAGTGCAGCGGTAGAGTTGCTGCCTTACAGCAAAATGTAATATCAGCGCCAGAGACCCGGGTTTGATCCCGACTACGGGACTCATGCTGTCTACAAACTCAACTATGGAAGTAGTCGGGATCCAACTATGGATCCCGACTACAAACTCATGCTGTCTGTATGGAGTTTGTACGTACTCCCCGTGATCTGCGTGGGTTTTCTACGAGATCTTCGGTTTCCTCGCACACTTCAAAGACGTACAGGTTTGTAGGTTATTTGGCTTGAACCCAGGACTCTGGAACCCGGGACTCTGGCACTGTAAGACTCTACCACTACGCCACCATGCCGCCCCAATTTATTGAATTTTTGACTATTATATACTATCTGTATGTTATTGGGTTTACGGGACTCAGTGAGCTGAAGGGCCTGTTTCTGCACTGTATCTCTAAACTAAACTAAAGTCTATCGGAGGATGAGAAACTTCTGTAACCCCAAGTTTTTGAATTTGATTACTCCAGTCACTCTGGGCTGTAGGGTTGGGTTCTTTACTTTTCTTTGATCACAGGCAATCATAGTACCAGGTAACTCAACATGCAGTCTCCACATGCCCATCAGGGGACTTCCTGCACTACACAAAATAAGTCCTCATTTTAACAATTGATGGTAGGAACCAAAATTAACGTGGGGCGAGATTGAATAACCAATAATCTTATGCAATGATAATAATATAATTAGTAGTCGTAAAATTATAACTAGAGCAATAATATATTGCATAGTATTATTATAAATCTTACAGAAATAAATGCAATACAATAAACTAAGATTACACTTCGTGTTTAAGAAGGAAATGCAGATGTCTGAAGAAGGGTTTCATCCCGAAACGTTGCCTATTTCCTTCGCTCCATAGATGCTGCTGCACCCGCTGAGTTTCTCCAGCCCTTTTGTCTACCTAAGATTACACTTCCATAGATATCTACAATGGGAGATTTGAGGGCCTGTCCCACTTACATGATTTTTTCGGCGACTGCCGGCACCCTTCATAGTCGCAGCCGGTTGCCGAAAAATTTCAACATGTTGAAAATCCAGCGGCGACCAGAAAAAGGTACAACTCTTTGGGCGACTATTCACGACCATAGAGGCGTCACCCCGCGACATGTCGCATAAGTGGGACAGACCCTTTAACCTTTTTCTTTTACAGGGTTTGACTTATCAGAAGAAATTGTGCCCATTGTTTTGCACAGGAAGGAACAGCTACAAAGGAGAAGAGAGAGATGACATCTTTGTTTATATCTTTAATTGGATTGATTTAAATATATTTAATTGCTTTTGATTGATTTCCAATTTTCTAATGATCTGACTTTTTTTTTTAAAGCTCTTCATTATTTTGAAGATATTTTTACAGGAACATTTAATATAATTTCCCCCAGAGCACCTGGAGGAAACCCACATGGGCTCGGGGAGAACGTGCAAACTCCACACTAGACAGCACCCGAGGTCAGGATCGAACCCATGTCTCCAGTTCTGTGAGACCAGCTGCACCCTAATTGACATCAATGTAGACATTAATAACAAAGGAAAAACAATCAATTCTTGCCCTTTACTGGTGATTGCATTCTCATCTCATTTCTTTGCACAAGATATGTCCCATGTTGTAGGAGAAGATTTTGCTGGTGCCATTGCTACTATGCATCTGCTATCATTATTCTACCATGTGGTAGAGTTTGTGGTCTGCTTGAATATAATTGAAAGGCAAGTGGCGAGAATTTATTCAACATTCAAGTGATCATCTTTGTTGTTACTGACAAGTACTTGTTGTGATGGGAGGTAACTCACTCCTTGCTCCATGTTAGACACAAAATGCTGGAGTAACTGAGCGGGACAGGTAGCATCTCTGGAGAGGATTGGGTAATGTTTCGGGTCATTACCGTTCTTCTAAAGAAGGGTCTCAACCCGAAATGTCACCCTTTCCTTCTCTCCAGAGATGCTGTCGGTCCCGCTGAGTTACTCCAGCATTTTGCGTCTATCTTCGGTACAAACCAGCATCTGCCGCTCCTTCCTACACAATCTCCCTTGGTAGCTTGACTCTTCCTCTGAGATAGAAGACCAACACGCATTTCACACTGTGGTCTAAAGTCAACATTGCCCATTGTCTCTTAATAAAAGATGAACATTTCACCCAGAGAGTTGTGAGTTTGTAGAATTCTCTGCCTCAGAGGGCGGTGGAGGCCGGTTCTCTGGATACTTTCAAGAGAGAGTTAGATAGGGCTCTTAAAGATAGCGGAGTCAGGGGATATGGGGAGAAGGCAGGAACGAGGTACTGATTGGGGATGATCAGCCATGATCACATTGAATGGCGGTGCTGGCTCGAAGGGCCGAATGGCCTACTCCTGCACCTATTGTCTATTGTCTATTGTCTATTGTCTAACATGTGCTACCTGAAAATTTGACTTCATTTCAAATGAAAACAGAACCAAGAAAAACAGATTCACACTAAATAAATTTGGTCATCTCTCGTGATAAAAAAGGCTACCGCCTCAAATGGGATTAGCAGGAATTTTAATGCTAGATTTACAGGCTACAATGCCTGATCTTAATGACATATTTCAGATTGTTGCATGGTGTACGATTACGTCTAGTGCAAATTCAAAATAATTCACTTAATATTATCAGTAGGCTGTGCATTGAATATCTTCGAATAATTTTGGTGAAGTTATAATATTTTATAAATAAGCAAAATGTGATCACTATTCATTATTTTTTGCTCTTTGTTGGACACACATCAGAATGTTGTAATTTCAAAATCTTTCTGCTCAAAATCTCTTTGAGTAAATGGGAAAACACACACCTCCAGATTCAGGGACAATTTCTTCCCAGCTGTTATCAAACAACTGACCCATCCTCCCAACAACTAGAGAGCAGTCCTGAGCTACTATCTGCCTCATTGGAGACCCTCAGGCTATCTTTAATCGGTCTTCACTGGACTTTATCTTCCACTAAATGTTATTCCCTTTATCCTGCATTGGTACACATTTGGAAAGTGGTGAAATCATTGGACAAAGTCAGCATGGATTTACGAAAGGTAAATCGTGTCTGACGAATCTTATAGAATTTTTCGAGGATGTAACTAGTAGAGTGGATAGGGGAGAACCAGTGGATGTGTTGTATCTGGACTTTCAGAAGGCTTTCGACAAGGTACCACATAAGAGATTAGGATACAAGCTTAAATCACACGGTATTGGGGGTTCAGTATTGATGTGGATAGAGAACTGGCTGGCAAACAGGAAGCAAAGAGTAGGAGTAAACGGGTCCTTTTCACAATGGCAGGCAGTGACTAGTGGGGTACCGCAAGGCTCAGTGCTGGGACCCCAGCTATTTACAATTTATATTAATGATCTGGACAAGGGAATTGAAAGCAACATCTCCAAGTTTGCGGATGACACTAAGCTGGGGGGCAGTGTTAGCTGTGAGGAGGATGCTAGGAGACTGCAAGGTGACTTGGATAGGCTGGGGGAGTGGGCAAATGTTTGGCAGATGCAGTATAATGTGGATAAATGTGAGGTTATCCACTTTGGTGGCAAAAACGGGAAGGCAGACTATTATCTAAATGGTGGCCGATTAGGAAATGGGGAGGTGCAGCGAGACCTGGGTGTCATGGTACACCAGTCATTGAAAGTAGGCATGCAGGTGCAGCAGGCAGTGAAGAAAGCGAATGGTATGTTGGCCTTCATAGCAAGAGGATTTGAGTATAGGAGCAGGGAGGTTCTACTGCAGTTGTACAGGGTCTTGGTGAGACCACACCTGGAGTATTGCGTACAGTTTTGGTCTCCAAATCTGAGGAAGGACATTATAGCCATAGAGGGAGTGCAGAGAAGGTTCACCAGACTGATTCCTGGGATGTCAGGACTTTCATATGAAGAAAGACTGGATAGACTTGGCTTATACTCGCTAGAATTTAGGAGATTGAGAGGGGATCTTATAGAAACGTACAAAATTCTTATGGGGTTGGACAGGCTAGATGCAGGAAGATTGTTCCCGATGTTGGGGAAGTCCAGGACAAGGGGTCACAGCTTAAGGATAAGGGGGAAATCCTTTAAGACCGAGATGAGGAAAAACTTTTTCACACAGAGAGTGGTGAATCTCTGGAACTCTCTGCCACAGAGGGTAGTTGACGCCAGTTCATTGGCTATATTTAAGAGGGAGTTAGATGTGGCCCTTGTGGCTAAAGGGATCAGGGGGTATGGAGAGAAGGCAGGTACGGGATACTGAGTTCGATGATCAGCCATGATCATATTGAATGGCGGTGCAGGCTCGAAGGGCCGAATGGCCTACTCCTGCACCTATTTTCTATGTATCTATGTATGTATCTATGTACACTGTGGATGGCTCCTTTTTAATCATGTATAGTCTTTCCGCTGACTGATTAGCACACAACACAAGCTTTTCACTGTACTTCGGTACACGTGACAATAAACTAAACTAAACTAAATAATATGTTTAAGAAAGAACTGCAGATGCTGGAAAAATCGTAGGTAGACAAAAAATGCTGGAGAAACTCAGCGGGTGAGGCAGCATCTATGGTGAGAAGAAATAGGCGACGTTTCAGGTCAAGGCCCTTCTTCAGACAGTCTTAAGAAGGGCCTCGACCCGAAACATTGCCTATTCCTTATCTCAACAGATGCTGGATCACCCGCTGAGTTTCTCCAGCATTTTTTGTCTACCCTAAACTAAATAATAGATCAGTTTTCCAGTCTTATTGAACATATTCCAGTCTTATCCTGTTGGAATCTATGGCTGTAAAATTTAATCTGTTACTTTATTTGAATTTTTTTCCTATCATTTAATTCCATTGTTTCCTACTTAATGCACCTAACTTTGGTTGTGAGTGAGACATGATGTGGGCTGTGGCTACTCCCATGATTGTTTCATCGTTGCATGGATCAGAGATTGGAAATTACATAGCTTGAGACGATGACAAAATCCTTCTCCTCTTTCCAATGTTACAGCTTCCTTTCGAAATTACTTCCATATATTTATGTATGTCGAGTCGATTTGGGATTAACATGTTATCTGTAATAAACAAGTTGATACCTGGCAAACGTTCATGCAATCGCTCCATATCATTTTCGGTATTAACTATAATCTCTCAATTGGCATGGAATAATACAAGTTAACAATTAATTTATTTACAGCAGCCAATAATTGAAGCTTGCCACATCTATCTTGAGATTTGGAGGTGCTGGAAGCTTCTTGACCTCCACCCTACTTGCTCAAACCTTCTTTCTCTCTCTGGAAGACAAGATGCACACTCTCACCTCAACTCCACTGTAACAGCTCTCCAGAGAGACCAACTTTCTTTCTCCTGTTCCTGACTGTCAGGACTGATTATCTTATTACACCATCTATCGGAGTAAATGGTTCCCTCCTGAGTCTTGCTGCCAGCACTGACCAGAGACAGTACCTCACCTAACTCCATGAAGCTACCTTAGTTGACTCTCTGGAGGGAATAAGCTTTCTTTCTCCTCATTAGCTCTGCTAAGCACTCTACCTAGTGGAAGTGATGTTTCCCCATTGTGAGCGGTGATTGACAAAAAAAAAAATGCTACTCTAGGTAACTCCCTTGAAGGGACAATTATTCCCCTCCTCATTAACCCTCTCCCACCTAGTGTTTCTTCATGCGATTACTGTCCCCGAATCTTCAAACGATGCGCTCAGAAGTACTGAGCAAATCAGTATTCCCAAAATGTCACGTTTTATGCACCCCACAGACATATTCTAATGATGAAATTGCCACATAATTGATTATAAATATTACAAGGCTAGAGCAACATGATGGCTTCTAGTCCTGCTTTGAAAAAATTATGAGATGGCCAATTTCACCCAGCCTAAGTGAGATGAGGTTAACCCATAGACGACAATATCTAGACAGAAATAATTAGCTGGCTTCAACTTTGGCACTGACTTAAGCCGATAATATTTGCTGCAGTACTAATATTCTTCTATGTACCACATTACAAGTCTATGTTAGGATTTCAACTTTTGATGGATAATGTATAGTTAATTTTAATTAAAGTGGATGAAATAAGGCTTGGATGCTGCACCGAGGCTCAATCACACGAATACCAAAACCCTGACCCTGCATCGTTGTGCCATCCTCTGTGTTAAATCATTCAGCTTAAATCCGTTATAATACCTCTCTCCAACTCACCACAGGTTTCTGACTCGTCAAAAAGAAACCAATTCAGGATACTAGTAAAGGAGCATATTGTAACAATGCAATGAAGACAGGTTTTACAGTCTGTTTCAGTTGCTTAAATCCCATTTAATTAAAGATTAAGTGCCCACGTTTGATTTTTCGCCAAGTTGTGCTCTTCCTCACTGCCTCTCAGTTGGGGCACAGTGGCGTGCGTTCCAAGTGGCAACTCTTCACGTGCGAGCCCTGACATTGATTGGCATGCTATTTTGCCAAGAGGGCACCACAGCCGAGGACACTCGTTTCCTCATTTTAAAAGCTGCATGTCGCTAATTAGCTGAGACTTACTTTGCATGCAACGTGCTGGAAAAAAAAATTAAAGTTCTAGCCACCGCATTGTCACCCAGGTGAAGTTTCATTTGTTTCACCCGTCAGTTACCGGAAAGGTCGCAGGGTAGCAGCCAACTGCAGAAACCTTGGCCAATTTGTACCTTCTGCAATCCAGGGGCACTGAAGAAATGGAATCCACCTGCTGCTGACATTCAGATTCAGGGACTGTTTCTTCCCAGCTATTATCAACCAACTGAACCATTCTATCACCAACTGCAGAGGTCCTCAGCTACCATCTACCTCTTTGGAGACCCTTGGACTATCTTGAATTGGAAATATATCTTGCATTAAACGTGATTCCCTCTATCCTGTATCTGTCGCCCGTGGGTGGCTTGTTTGTAATCATGTGTAGTCTTTCCGCTGACTAGATAACGCGCAACAAAAAGGCTTTTCACTGTACCTCGGTACACATGACAATAAACTAAGTTAACTATTCTAACGAATTATCTCAGATTACACCAGCCATTGAATTTAATACAGTTAAATTCAATGGATAAACCAAACACCAAGTTACAAACTTTAAAATAATACCAGTATCGATGTGGAGATATGATCTAGGATTATTAGCTGAGAGAAATTCACGCCAAATATTAAAGTATTCTGACCAACTAGTTTTTTCTTTTATATGGAGCCACCAATGTCAATACTCAAATAAATTTGCCATTTATTGCCCATTTAATCAGATCTAGTTATCAAAGTGATAATTCAGATTTAATATTACACCATTTTAATCTATGAATTCCTATTATACGTTGGTACAAAATTCCTTTGTCTCCATTGTGTTAAGGGAGTATACCACTTGTTTAATTTTAATAGATTAACACTTGTGTGAAGTAGCAACAAGCCAAATTCCATACAATGATAATAAATGTTCAAATATAACTATCACACAGACTAATTTTGGGGACTGAGTTTGTTTTGCTGCATTCTAAACATGTGCAAATTCCCAAACTAAAACATTACCGATCCAATCACAGATGCTGCCTGATCTACTGAGTTACTCCGGCACTTAGTGTTTTGTGCAAGGTTCCAGCACCTGCAGTTCCTCGTGTTGAAAATACCTGCAGTGTTTTTAGTTTAGTTTAGTTTAGTTTAGCGATACAGCGCGGAAACAGGCCCTTCAACCCACCGCGTACGTACTGACCAGCGATCCCCGCACATTAACTCTATCCTACACACACTAGGGACAATTTACAATTTTACAGAAGCCAATTAACCTACATACCTTAGGTACACAAAAATGCTGGAGAAACTCAGCGGGTGCAGCAGCACCCGCTGAGTTTCTCCAGCATTTTTGTGTACCTTCGATTTTCCAGCATCTGCAGTTCCTTCTTTAACAACCTACATACCTTGGAGTGTGGGAGGAAACTGGAGCTCCTGGGGAGAACCTACTCAGGTCACAGGGAGAAGGTACAAATGCTATATAGACAACAGTCTTTATAAAATAATATTCCCTACCTATCTTTAATTTTTAGTACACATTTTCTTTAATTATCTGGTATTTAATAAAAGAAAGAGGACTTTAAAATACCAGGCTAAAGCATTCTAAACACATTGTTGTCACAAAGCATTTCCAAGAAGGAACAACATTCCAATACCCACAAGGACACAAAGTGCTGGAAAAATTCAACGGACCATACAGCATCAACATGGACTTATCCATGTTCTCCAGAGATGCTGCCTGACCCGCTGAGTTACTCCAGCAATTTATGTCCTTTTGTGTAATCCAGCATCTGCAGTTCCTTGTTTCTGCATTCAAATACTCAACTTGGGCATTCAAGCTTTAATTTAGTTTAGTTTAATTTAGTTTAGTTTAGTTCAGTTTAAAGATACAGCACGGAAACAGGCCCTTCGGTCCACCGAGTCTACGCCGACCAGCGATCTCCGCACACTAAGACTAACCTACACACAATAGGGACAATTTACACATACACCAATTAACCTACCAACCTGTACATCCTTGGTGTGTGGGAGGAAACCGAAGATGTCGGAGAAAACCCACGCGGTCACGGGGAGAACGTACAAACTCCGTACAGACAGCACCCGTAGTTGGGATCGAACCCAGGTCTCCGGCGCTGGGCAGCAACTCTACCGCTGCGCCACTGTGCCGCCCTACAATGCAGTTCTTTCATCTACTGCGTTTTGGAATACTATCAATTAGTTGTTATTTGAACAAGTGGTGGGTTTAATTATTGAACATTTTTGGAAAAAGATTTATTTTTGCTGAACCACAATTTATTTTGATGCACCATAAAATGTGCTGTTTTCCTTAAAGTCCCAAGTGAGTTTGAAAAGAAAATTCCATTTGCATAGCTAGCAGTCAGCATGTACTCCACCCTAGTAGCAGTGTGCAACCAGCACTTTGGGTAAATAATCTGTGTGTGTAGTTACTTCACAGTAACAAGAAAAGGAGGAAGAGGCAGAAAATACATTTACAAATTCACCTTGGCAGTATTTCACACTATCAATAGGCTGGCTGTTGCAGTTTTAATTTGCTCTTTGTACTGAAGGGGCTTAGGTTAGTTAATTTCAATTTTTGATTTCAAAAGCTATCAAATACTGCTCATATGAGAAATCAATTTTCTCAGTTGCCCTGTTTTTGACAGCAGGGATTTGCCATTGGTTACGAGGTGGTCACGTGCCAGCACTGAAGATTAGTTCAGTAGGTCTCTATCACTAGCACCTCAATTACTCGCTGCCTCTTGTAATTTAGCTTTATAACACCTAATTCAGAGACGAGACTCATATATAATTCATGAAAGCTTCCACAAGAGTAATTGTGAAATAAATTGCCACAGAAAAATATCCATTTGTGACTAAAATATATATTTAGAGCGTCGGCAGCCTTTTTTTTGCTTCACTGCTGTGGTATTTCCATGTGTCGTAACAAATAAAAGAATTTCGGGTGGCAATGTTTGGCTGACCATCATTACCCTTACTGAATAGGCACCACTCTCTTATAACGCTCATTACGGATTACAATTTAATTTTATTTCTCTGAAGTTAAGCAAGAGAAAACACTTTGTTTTTTTTTCTTCTACCCATTTGTCTGTTGATTCCATCCTGTGCGTTGTTATGGCAACAAGGTAGGTGAGGCCTACTCAACTGACATCCTCAGCTGTCAACTCACCTAAAAGCTTTGTAATTGCTCCCATTTGCATATGACAATTAGCCAAGATAGCTCACAGCAAGAGATTGAACCTTTCTTGTTCAAAGTATATAAAAACGCATGACTATTATTTTGAAAGATATGTTCCATGTGGCTATGCACTCAGACATTGCAATGGGCCTTTTCATCTTATTCTCAAGATAAACAAAAGGAATAAAAAAGCTTCACTCTCGACGTAAGGAATGCCCATCAGCTACAGAGTGAAAAAAACACAAAGTCTTCACATTTTGTTCTTCTCACGCGGAGAGAAAGAAAATATAACCCTGGATTTTTTTTTTTTGATTTGCAGGCAGTGGTGGAGGGGAGGGATAGTCATGAAAGGCTCTTGAACTAGTCAGATAGTGACAATGTTTTTGGGAGGGGGAAAAAAAAAGTGTCGTTGGCCTTCTAACTCTTATATGAGAGCAGGAGGAATAGATCTGTCATTCAGGAGTGCGAGGTCCTCCACAGAGTGTTGAATCTTTTCATTTTGAAGAATCAGCTCAGAATCCTCATGAAAGCAGAAGCCATGTTACTGCACTTTCTCTCGCCCTCCAAGTCTGGAAGTTTAATGGAACTCCGGCTGCTTCATAAAAGCCGGGGCTCACAAAAGTATTCCAGACAGTTTCTGCGGAGGAAAAAAAATTGTGTTTTTTATTGTGCTCACTATTTAGACCGAAAAAAGGGGGCTTTAGAATTGTAGACGGACGCTGGAAAGATAAGGTATCCACACACACGCCGACGCCGCTGCTAAATTAGCCCGTGCTTCCCTCAGTGAAAGTATATTGCTTATATTTCCTTCAGTAAATATCCATACACATATTGCAATTTGCACCTATACAGCTGCATCTGCAATCTGTGACTTTCATCCATGAGGGAAATAAATATTGCTTGCAATGTAGGAAACGAGATTGCAAGCTGTCTGAATTCTATTAATACCATTTGGAGAAGAAGTGTGATTATTTGATTTACTGGGCAAGTTGGTGGTGGTGGTGGGAAAGGGGGGCCAGGGGGTGTGGGGAGGGTGGGTGGGGGGGGGGGGGTGTTCATGTGTGTAGTAAATATATTAAAGGAGAAATCTTTGGCATTGTAAATTTTTTTTTAAAAATCTTACAATCTAGCAATTCCATTCCATTTATTGGGTCAAATGGAGCACAGACATTAACAGGGCCTGCTGTGTGCTGCATTATTGCCTGATGGTATCCACAGGCCAGTATACCTCCTAGTAATCATGCAGGAAAAATGTATAATGTGATATTATGGACCAATGCACATATGTTTGCCCCATAGCATTAAGGATGCATGCAGGCGGCCTTGTGGAAGACAGACCATTTCAAGTCCTGTGCTTGCCTGTATGTGGAACTATAAGTGCCAATTTGCTTTCATGAGTCCAAAGTGAAATAGCAGTAAACAAGACATCCTTTTGATGCAAACCTCAAGTCGCCAAACCTATGCACACCTTATTTCTGACTGGGCTCGGTGGTTCAGTGCATGGCTCAGCCTTAAGTGAAGCCTAAGGGCTCTTTAGAAATGGAGAAACCTCTGGTTGATAATCTCGAAAAGGAGCCAAGCTTGACTTTCACTTGCCCATTAATTTCTACCTGTGGTTCAGTTCAGGCGCAAAGTTAAGTGGTTTTAGGCACAGATTCAACCAAAGTAAATTGGGGAATCAGGAACTATTATCACCTCAAGTATTTGTGCATCAATAAACATAACTCTTTTTTTTTTAAACGCAGCACAGGTATCAATGGGAAATGGGCCATATTGTGGGCTGTCTTGTTGTTTCGTGGATCCAGGAGTGTGTATAAGCTGTATCCCCCCCCCCCCCTCCTCCCCCTCCCCCCCCTCCTCCCCTCTCCCAACAATCTTCCAGAGAAAGAAGTGTGTAATTTGTACAGATAGCACTAATGTTAACAAAAGCAGTTAACTGTGGCATTCACCAGAACATTACATTTATAGCACCTATTCCTCAAAAATAATGCTATCGTATGCTGTAAATTATTTAGTTCTAATTTTGATGATTCAAATAATTAACTCTTTATTTTCTCGTCCTGCAATCCATGCTATGACCTGAATATATCGTGCTACTGAGGAAGAGAGAGGAGATTTGATGGGTGTTCACCTTAGTTTTGTCTTTATTATTACCATTCACCATTGGATTGGATAATAACATGCAGAATTAAGTTTGAATGCACCTCATCTTAGTTTGGGCTATATTTATGAATAGATAAAGATATTAAGTACTTGTATCATATAGGTCCATAATGAAATCGGAGAACAGTGGAAAATATTCCTCCTAGCCATGTAAGGGTTTTTTTTTCTTCCCTTCTGCAAATTTTAAATGCGGTGCCAGGCTCGGGTGAGACTGAAGACTTGGCACATCTTTCACTGCAATTTGCAATCTGCAGCGTATGTTAACTGAGACCCTTTCCTTCAGCTTGTTTGCGAGAGCCAATAGGGGGCATCCTTCATCTGTCATAGAGAAAAAATAGCTGAATTCTAATTAGCATTCTATTTGTCATCGGTGAGGATCTTGTTGTTAGATTCTGGGTTTCATTGTTTCGGTTCGATTACCAGATTTTTTTTTCTCTTATCCGTGGCATGAGGGAGACGGTGCCTCATTTTGTGACCAAAAGGCTTAGGCTGAGGGAATGCTGGTGGAATGCGAGTGCTGTGTTCAATGATGCCAACATATAATGGCTGTGCTCATCTTGGCACAGCCGGCGAGTGTTGGCAGAGATTCGATGCTCCTTGTGACTGAATAGATCGCCACTGTAAAATGCAGGCATGCTTCACATACTTAAACCGGGGTTTGGACTCTGCCCAGAAAGCATCGCGCTGTGAGACGACAAGGAGGCCACAGAAACGGACCTCTTCCTTTGCTATTAATGCTCCCATTAGACACAAAACTGAGTGTAATTGTAGACCGCAAAATTTGCTAATATTTCAGATAAATTCTCCATCATTTGGAGAGTGTAAAATACATGTTAGACACAAAAATGAGTGTAATTGCAGACTGCAAAATTGCTAATATTTCAGATAAATTTCGAGAATGAAAAATACATTGTTTTGAAAACATCAAAAATTATTAGGCCATGCTCCAACACCATAAAAGATGAAATTATATTTAAAATTATGAGATTACTTTACAGCAAGAGAATTCAATGGACCGTTGCATACTTAAAACAATATTTTTGCTTTATGTTATTAAATCTGCGTGCTGCGTTTATTTTGTGCTTCCATGTTATACTTTAAGGTTTCTGCATTCCTTGTTACGGTCACAATTGATTAATATTCAGAATGCCTATCCGAGTAACTATCGCACCTATAATGACAGCAGCATGCAAACAATATGTTGAAACTGTAAATATAATGCATCATTAAAAATCAAACATATCTGATAATTACAGAGCTTCAATTATAATTTCAAAATGCTGATGCTTTTGAATGTGAAAACGGTATTATATTCAAGTAGGTGCGATTTTTGTCTTCCTTTATGATCTGATGGTTAGATGTTACCTGTTATTCTAGATAGTTTGATTTCAAAAGCTTAAATTTGATTTTACATTTCACATTTAAAAATCAATAAAACTTTTGTGCCAGTTGTTTAAAAGTTGTACAAATGCCACGACTAGATGTGCCTTTCCCTATACATATATGGCATACAGAAGAAGTGAGCATTTCAATGTAAGTGCGGGAAAAAAAAAGGCTACATGATTTATTAACTGTCTCAACAGTTGAGTCCTGATGTGAAATTTACTGGGAATTTATCTCGTCCGAACAATGTTTGCGTTTTTGTTGGCATGATGGATTTGAGGAAATTCATAAACTGTTGGCAGCAATGGGTATTGTCTGGATGCGCTATTTAGTGCCTGATGTCAATTAAAGCTTCAGGCCGACACACTCACAAACAGGTTTTACCTCTCTGTCACATTCAGCAAGAAAAGAGAGTGGGAAGAAAGAAGTCTAAAACTATTTCCTCCTTGACTTGAAACTCACCGCTTTAATGAATGTTTCATACAATGTTGTGGTCCTCAAAGGGTAAGGACAAGAACTGCCCTCTCATAAACTAAAACTATGTGGTACCCAAAGGTGAGAATACCAAGTAGGTTGAATATATTTCAGAGATAAACGTTTTGCATAATGCATGCATACTTTGCAAGATAATTCCATATTTTGATGTCATTTGAGAATCCCATTTCCAATTCGTGAGGGGCACCAGATGGCATTGAAATGGAATGACCTGCGAGATAGCAATGGCCACCAGCGAGACTCCACTAATCCACAGTCCTCGGTCTCGGTGAACTTGCCCCAGTTTTACTGTCACCTCCTCATTCTGTCCCTTGTCAGTGACTCCCCAGAGTTGTGTCGAGCATCCCTGGTGTTCCTTTCTCACCTTCTGAAAAAAACCCATGCAAAATGAAAGAAGGGAAAGAAAAAAAAACAATTACCATAAGAGAATATCTGCCTTTATTAAACTGCTTTCCATGTTATTGATTTTGTTTGAGGCCAAGCAAAAATAATTAGACCCTGAGCTGGAGGAGAATCACAAATTCACCCATTTCCCAAAAGTTATTATACAATAGCCTTTTTAATTACAGTTGCTGTTTTATCAATAATTAGCATAATGTAAACAGGTCAGGTTGTGGTAATTTTAAAATATTCCATATATTGCATTTGCAAATTCTGCGGTTTATTCTGACGTCTGATGTCACACTAAAATCTCCTGTGTGTTTTAACACTGTTTCACGAGTTATAACTTTACTTGCTGACCCAAAGGAAAGCAAATGACCACTGTGGTAATATTCTGTTCAAATAATCGGGAAGTCTTTAACTCTGCACATGCTAAGAACTATTACCTTGGTTACTTCATCTTCACCTGCATCATTATGTCCATTGACATATTGACATGTTGTACTTTTAAAGTGAATTATGTTAATAATTTTGTATTTTTAAAAAGATTGAAAAGTAAACATACTTTGTGATCACATGTGTAATTCTGTACCACATGAATACCAGCTAGTGTTTCAGTAAGAAGTAGTTTCTGCACAATGTTCTCAACAAATGATAACACTTGATGGGTTATCATGTATGGAAATGAATATGATCTTTCATTGTAGTAGTATTGTTTTGTGCATGACTGGCGGTTTATTCCCATAAGTGTCGCTCGGCCCTTTGCCTCAGTGGTGAGATTTTAGTTTTGTTTTAACGCACATTCACCTGCTCACCACCATTGCCATTCTCAGGGTTTCTCCAATGTCCATTGTACTCCAAGCCCTGTAAAAAAGCTTTTAAAAGACACAAAATAACTCATTTTTCTGCTACTGAAAAGTGCAAATCCACATATTACTATATAAACTACTGTGTGCAACTTTGCTTATGTATATAAATGCATATATATGTATATGTACATACATATATATATATATATATGTGTGTGTGTGTGTGTATATATATATATATATGTGTGTGTGTGTGTGTATATATATATATATATATATGTGTGTGTGTGTGTGTGTGTGTGTGTGTGTGTGTGTGTGTGTGTGTGTGTGTGTGTGTGTGTGTGTGTGTGTGTGTGTGTGTGTGTATATATATATATATGTATATAATATATGCATATATGTGGTGAGCATATATATATATATATATATATATATATATATATGTGTGTGTATAAATATATATATATATAAATGAATATATATGTGTGCTTGTGTGTATAAATATATATATATTAAATATATATGCATATATTTTAATATATATATTAATACATATATATATATATAAACAAAGCTGTGCACTGTAGTTTATTTTGTGACACGTATATTACACACACACACACACACACACACACACACTATATATATATATATATATATATATACTCTTACAGACACACACATATACAAACATACACGCACAAATATATATATATATGTTTATGTGTGTGAGTTTATATACACATACTCTATTATCAAGGGTGAGTAAATCTATTATCACTCTCTCTCCTGGCTATAATCAGATGGTCCACAACTGAACCACCATCTTTTGCCCTGTCCGTCTTTACAAATAATTGATCCATTTAGGTCAAAATTAAAATGGGAAGTGCGTTATTTTAAAAACAGATTAATAAATTATTATTAGAGGCAGTTATGACATTTTGTTTTTTTCCCCCTTTCATTGAGTTGCTATTATTGGAATATGATATTTTTAAGTTTTTAAGAATTATTCTGCATTATGCACACCTCACTGAAATTAATAGCTAACAATGAATGCCATTTGAAAATACATCAAATATTATTTTCAGCATCTTGATATTCCACAAATTATTTATAAAAAGCCGCTAACCTTTGGAAAGAAATTGCTCAAATACATTGTCCTTCCATATCAATTTGGAATTAAAATAAAAGGTTTCTTTTTTTTTTATTAACGCCAGGCCCGACGCTATTATTTTTTGGCCAAATGATGTTTGCTTCATGCTATCAATTGTTTGAGTTGTGAGCCTTCACAACTGAGGGAGGGACAATGTAGAAAAAACTAATTAGGACCTATTCAAAAGGCTTGTGGACCAATATCCTTCATCTCTGTGCCATTTTGTTACAATGCGGGGATAGAGAATTATACGGGGAAGGAGAAACCACAGGGCATTAACCCCTGATGGTGAAGTGGCCATCTGGGGAGATATATTTTATTTATTTGTATTTGTTAAAGGCAAATTACAGAGCCAGACTCTCGCAGAGTAATTCC
This sequence comes from Malacoraja senta, assembly GCA_038087875.1. Classification (NCBI taxonomy): domain Eukaryota; kingdom Metazoa; phylum Chordata; class Chondrichthyes; order Rajiformes; family Rajidae; genus Malacoraja; species Malacoraja senta. Next base: position 22,128,591 of record CM075989.1, read on the forward strand.
CATTTCTCTGGTGCTGGTGCTGATACCAATGGTGGCCTCATCATTGCCACCTCATTTAAATATTAATGCGTTCCCCACTTGCAGGTCTTTCCAATTTGGTGCAATGGTGCTGAAAATAGCAAGTGTGTGAGGAGAGGCAAGGTGTGTGCCATGCTTATCCAGCATCAGTTTGTACATGTCTTTGAAGTGCCATACAACAGCGACAAAGCATCCTAAAGTTATTAATATATATATTTGTCAAGGCGTTGAACATAAGGTATTAAAATAGTCCGAAGATAGCCATTAAATGCTGGAGTAACTCAGCGGGTCAGGCAGCATCTCTGGAGAAGGTGAAGTTTTGGTTAGGGACCCTTCTTCAGAATCCAAATATTCCTGTCCTTTTGTCTTGAGGGCCTGAGCTACAGAGAGAGGTTGATCAGGCAAGGACTTCATTCCTTGGCGTGCAGGAGGATGAGGGGTGATCTATTAGAGGTGTATAAGATCATGAGGGGGTAGATAGGGTAAATGCACGGAGTAAGATAATCTGGGACCAGAGGACATAGGTTTAAGGTGAGGGGGTAAAGATTTAATAAGAACCTTGGGGGCAACTTTTATGCACAATGCTTCTTGGGTGTACGGAGCGAGCTGCCAATGGAAATAGTTGAGATTGGTACTGTCACACTATTTAAAAAAAACATTTAGACAGGTACAAGGCAAGCAAGACTATTATAGATAAGACATGTTGGTTGGTGTGGGCAAGTTGGGCTGAAAGGCCTGTTTCTGTGCTGTATGACTCTATGGTGTTTTGACTCTAAACATTGTGAGAAGCGTCTTGACCCGAAACGTCACCCATTCCTTCTCTCCAGAGATGCTGCTTTTTGTGTCTATATTCAGTTTAAACCAGCATCTGCAGTTCCTTCTTACACACTGTGAGATGCATGGAGGTTTGGAAGGAGATTATTTATTGTGTTTATGGGTTCCAACAAAGACGAAAACTCCAATCTGCTCTGCTTGTGGTCACTCAGAAGACCCTCACTCAATAAAAACATATCTGGATTGGATTAAGATTTGGGAGATACACCATGGAAACAGGTCGTTCAGCCCAACTGAGTCCAAGCTAAACCATTGATCACCCATTCACACTAGTTCCACGTTATCCCACTTTTGCATCCACTCCCTACACATTAGGGGCAATTTACAGATGTCAATTACCAAAAGGTCAATTAACCTACAAACCTGCACATCTTTAGGATGTGGGAGGAGACCGCAGCATCCAGAGGCAAACCCAAGCGGTCACAGGGAGAACATGCAAATTTCACACAGACAGAACTCAAAGTCAGGATCAAACCCAAGTCTCTGGGACTGTGAGGCCGCAGCTCTCCAGCTGCACCACTCTGCCACCCACTGCCTAAAGCTCTGACAAAAGGACTTTGGGTTGACCTATACTCAACTTTTGCGGGTGACGTTCTTTGTAATATTAAACTAATTAATAGTGGAGTATTGTTCATAAGGCTGCACTGTTGTCCTTGTTCTTCCCATTGAATCTATGTGAATGATGGTAGCACACACACACACTGAGGATGACATTGGCTCTGGAGGGCAGCACAGTGGTGCAGCAGTGGCAGAGTTACTCTCCCGCAAGAGACCCGGATTCGATTCCGACCAGGGGTGTTGTCTGTACGGAGTTTGTACGTTCTCCCTGTGACCGCGTGGGTTTTCTACGGGAGCTCCGGTTTTACCCCACATTGCAAAAAAAGTGTGGGTTTGTAGGTTAATTGGTTTCTGTCAATTGTCCCTAGACTGTGGGATAGAACTAGTGTATGGGTGATCGTGGTCGGTGTGGACTCGCTGGGCCGAAGGGCCTGTTTCGGCCTTGTATCTATAGACTCTAAACTAAACCAAAATCATAGAGCTATTGCCTATAACCCAACAACATGGGTTCAGTCCTACTGTTTAATGTGTGGGAAGGAACTGCAGTTGTTGGTTTACATTGAAGATAGACACAAACTCCTAGAGTAACTAAGCAGGACAAGCAACATCTCTGGATAGAAGGAATGGGTGACTCCATTACTTGGGTCTGTCTACTATTTACTGTTGTCTGTTAGCAGATTCTCTCTGTGACTGTGTATGAGTTCTAGGTTAAACTAAGATAAAACATATGGCGTTTAAGAAGGAACTGCAGATGCTGGAAAATCGAAGGTAGACAAAAGTGCTGGAGAAACTCAGCGGGTGCAGCAGCATCTATGGAGCGAAGGAAATAGGCAACGTTTCGGCCTGAGAAGTTGCCTATTTCCTTCGCTCCATAGATGCTGCTGCACCCGCTGAGTTATCCAGCACTTTTGTCTACCATAAAACATATGGCAATGTGTAAGACTGAATAGGTGCAGCATGACATTTTTTGGCAGCTTTGAGGAAGATCCTATAAAAGAGAGAAACATTTCCATGACTTTGTCATTATTTGAGCATCATTGCTTTAAATGGAGGAGGCCTGTTACATTTCAACCTGCTGCTTCATTATCAATCTGCCCACATCAGAAATCTGAAAATGCAGAGATCATGATTATCCATGAGGGAAAAGTGGAAATAAACTTCAACCTCAGCTTCCGGACAATAAACCGCTCGGATTACACCTTCTTCTCAATTAGCAGCTTTCATGCAAATCCAGACAGGGTCAACCATTTCCCCCGTGACACTGACTACCTGCCTTGACTGTTGAATGCATGCCGATGCTGGGTTTAGATATAATGCTGCCTTCGTGCCTGGACGCTATGACTCACAACACATTACGTCTGTGTGCCAGCCAAATATGATACGAACTGCTGATGAGGGTCTGAGGTTAACATTGTAGTATTCAGTCATTCCTTTTAGCTTTCAATTAAACTGATGATCAAATATGTTTTTTTTTATTAAAAGGACACCTATCTATTTCGTTTCAAGGCCTTTTTTTTCAAAACTATTGTTTTGAAAAATAAATGTGTCGGAAGGAACGGCAGATGTCGGTTCACACCGAAGATAGACACAAAACGCTGGAGTAACTTCGCAGGACAGGCAGCATCTCTGGATCTTCTTCAGACTGAAGAAGGGTCTAGACCTGAAATGTCACCCATTCCTTCTATCCGGAGTGTGGCCTGGTGGCGCAGCGGTAGAGCTGCTGCCTTACAGCGCTTGCAGCCTGCGCCAGGGTACGATCCTGACTACAGGTGCTGTGTGTACAGAGTTTGTACGTTCTCTCCGTGACCGCGTGGGTTTTCTCCGAGATCTTCGGTTTCCTCCCACACTCCAAAGACGTACAGGTTTGTAGGTTAATTGGCTCTGTGCAAATTGTCCCTAGTGCGTGTAGGATGGTGTTAATGTGTGGGGATCGTTGGTCGGCGCGGACTCAGTGGATCGAAGGGCCCGTTTCTGTGCTGTATCTCTAAACTAAACTAATATATTTCTAATTTACATAAATAACCAAAGTCCGCCTATTGAGACATTCATGTTCGTAAAGCATGGTGAAATCATCTCTCACAGTAGGGCCTGTTTCTGTGCTGCATCTCTCACAGTAGGGCCTCTTTCAGTTTATCTAAACTAAACTAAACTGAAAAGATGTCGCCTGTCCCGCTGAGTCACTCCAACATTTTGTGTCTATCTTCATTTTATAAACGAAACTTTTTTTGAAAAAAATCATTTATTTTTGACATTCTGCAACATTCCTAAATGGTAGAAGCAAGACAGCTGATCTGTGAACCACACACTATCAATCCACAGAAAGAAACTAATTTTTCAATTATCCAGCAGCAGTGTTACTCTACCCCGCTGTGAGATAAGACAGGGTTAGCAATTTTCAGTTTAATGATGGGATACCATTATTAAAGCAAAGTTCCCAATGAAGTGTTGTTTATTTTTAAAGCATTCATGATGATAATTATACCTATTACAATCTGTAAAGTTATAATGTGTGCAGAACATCACCGAGCTGCACCATTTCATGATATTACTTAAAGCAGGTACGGTTAATTCACACAGAAAAAAAACCCACAAAAGAAAAACAATATTTGAACTCCTTGAAAAGTCCGTTCTAAAAATTTGAAATACTGCCAAACCGACGAACACTACCCAGTAGATTATTGTTTGTATTATCTTGGGCAACGATATGATAAAATCTCATAAAACAATTATTTTAGCACAATTACATTCCCTTCATTCCTTCAACCTGAGTAGAAGCAAACATATATGCGATGGAGGTAGCTAGTTTTGATTTTATGTAAAGGAAGGAACTGCGGATGCTGGTTCACACCGAAGATGGACACAAAATGCTGGAGTAACTCAGCGGGACAGGCAGCATCTCTGGAGCGAAGGAATGGGTGACATTTCAGGTCAAGACCCTTCTTCAGATCTGAAGGTCTGAAGAAGGGTCTCGACCCAAAACGTTACCCATTCCTTCCATCCAGAGATGCTGCCTGTCCCGCTGAGTTACTCCAGCATTTTGTGTCCATCTTTGCTTTTATGTGTCCCATAATAAATTGGATCAAATCAACAAGGCTGATTTATCAATATAGATTACAAATCATTGGATCTTAACCAATTAATTGATCATTGGAGAATGACAACTTGTTTGCAATTTATACAAATCGCACATGGAGTCTTGATTTTCTTCCAATGTGTCATTTTAGGCTGGAGGGTTTTGTGGACCTTAACATTGAACAAGGTCAGAGGTTACTTTCATATTTGACACGTACATTTCCGACATACAGTCACAGGGCACTACACTTTCAATTTAATTGCCGCCACTATTGTATGACATGGATATGGTATTATTCCAGATTGAGGTCACTTCCAGACAATAATACAAAACAATTGTTCTTATCATATCATGGTTTAATTCCATGAAGCTCTCAGATGTAACTAACTGCACCACCGTGGTGCTGAAACTTGTTGAAACTGGTGTTAAAATAGTTTGTGGCTGGTTTTAGCTTTGAGTCAAGAGTTTCAGTCAAGAGTTAATGAACCACATTCGAACTTCCGCAAAGTGTGGTACAGCAACGATGTTTACTTGAAACAATCGTTGAGTAAATATATTTTATGCTTCCACAGGGTAACACGGTGGCGCAGCGGAAGAGTTGCTGCCTCACAGCGCCAGAGACCCGGGTTCGATCCTGGCCATGGGTGCTGTCTGTACAGAGTTTGCACGGTCTCCCAGAGGACCTGCGTGGGTTTTCACCGAGAACTTTAGTTTCCTCCCACACTACAAAGATGTGCAGGTTTGTAGGTTAATTGGCTTGGCATAATTGTAAATTGGCCCTGGTGTTGTGTGTTGCATAGTGTTAGTGTGCAGGGATCACTGGTCAGCACGAACCCGGTGGGCCGAAGTGCCTGTTTCCGCGCTGCATCTCTAAACTAAACAGAAATAAAACATTTAATTTACTTACAATGTATAATTTCTCATTTCAGTTTTATTGGCCACTGGGTAGATCTCATCACATTGGGATGATTGACTGTTTTGTGCGTTCCATTCATGAGCTTTGACAAGTCATGATTTCGGGATCTATTTATCTAAAATAAAATCGGAGAATATCAGCTCTTCATGCACGAGGATATTGGGGTAGAAAGTGAATGCAGTCACCCCACGGAATTAGCAGCGTTCTTTTTAAAATAAATTGTTGCATTTGTTAATTCTCTGATCTTTGACGCATCAATAATTAAATACATGGATCATACAGATCCTCGTTCTTCACACTGAGAGTTACTACTCCAACAAAAGGTCAGGAAAATCAAAATAAATATACACATGCACCCAAAAGTAAGTATGGCATTGCAATGGTCATGTTTTGAGTTTTAGTTTGTTATTGCCACATGTACCGAGGTACAGAGAAAAGTGTTTGTTTGCTTGCTTTCTAGTCAAAGAAAAGGGCGGTGGGATGGTGCAGTGGTAGAGCTAATACCATGCAGTGTCAGAGACCCAGGTTCCATCCTGACTACGGGTGCTGTCTGTACGGAGTTTGTACGTTCTCCCCGTAACCTGCGTGGGTTTTCTCCAAGATCTTTGTTTTTCTCCCTCACTCCAAAGACGTACAGGTTTAAAAGGTTAATTGGCTTAATAGAAATGTATAAAATTGTCCCGAGTGTGCGTAGAATAGTGTTAATGTGCGGGGATCGCTGGTCGGCAGGGACTTGGTGGGCCAAAGGAACTGTTTCCGCACTGTATCTCTAAACTAAACTAAACTAAATTATACATGAAATGTTATTGAATTAGAATTCAGAGATAGCGATTCAAATCAACTTATTGAGGCTGAAGAATTGAAATATTGTAAACTGAAACTAAATATGTGCATGTAGTAATGAATAAGGAATTATTGAATTATTCTGAAAACCTGCCAGGTTCATTAATGTTATTTAGGAAACGAAATCCTGTATTTCTACCTTGATTGGTTAAAATATGATTCCAAACTCAAAGTTGACTCTTAATCAACATCCAAAATATTGGGTAAGAAGGAACTGCAGGTGTTGGTTAACACCAAAGACACAAAATGCTGGAGTAACTCAGCAGGTCCGGCAGCATCTCTGGAGAAAAGGAATAGAGGACATTTCGGGTCGAGACCATCTTCAGACTGAGAGTCAGGGGAAAGAGAAATGATAGATATAGAACAAATGAATGAATGATATGCAAAAAGTAACAATGATCAAGGAAAAGTAGAGCCCACAATGCTCCATTGTTGGCTGTGAGGTAGGTAAACTGACCCTTCATCAGACTGAAAGTTATTGAGGCGGAATTAAAGGTAAACATGAGGTATTTAAATTATTTACAGTGTAAAAAAATAAATACCTGTAATTTCCCCCTCCTTGACCCTCAGTCTGATGAAAGGTTTCGACCCAAAATGTCACCTATTCCATTTCTCCATGGGGATGGGTGATAAATGCTGGCCCCACTAGTGACATGTCAATCCATGAAGAAGTACAATGATTGCACTGTTTAAAGAACTCTTTGACAATGTATTCTGCAGTCACGTTTTGCAAGTTTCCAAAGAAGCTTTGCCACTCCAATGTCTAAACCTAAGAACTACTAATACTGTGAAAGGATTTTAATTCGGTGTCATCCTTAGTTCATTTCCGAGGCTTAGATTCAAGAGGCTGACAGCTCTGTTGGCTTGAGACCATGATCTAGGCTGACACTTCACATAATGTGTAGATTCTGGTTTACATCGAAGATAGACACAAGATGCTGGAGTAACTCAGCAGGGCAGGCAGCATCAAGGTATGGGTGTTGTTTCGGGTCGAAACTATGGAATCTATGGGGTTTGTGTCTGATTATGGGTTATGAGAATGAAGAAGGGTCCCAACCCGAAACATCACCCATTCCTTCCCTCCAGAGATGCTGCCTGTCCCGCTGAGTTACTCCAGCATTTTGTGTCTAACTTCAGTGTAATACTGAGGGACAGCAGCACTGCCAGAGAACCTGTTATTGAATGCAATAGATCCCATGGTGCTATTTAATAAAGAGAGTGGTGTGTTCTCTACGACCATAATTAATCTCTTAATCAACATTGGCAGAATAGATGATTCTGGTCATTAACCTGATTGCTATTTGTTGATGTGTAGTTAGAAACTGCAGATGCTGGTTTATACAGAAGATAGATACAAAGTGCTGGAGTAACTCAGCGGATCGAGCAGCATCTTAGTTTAGAGATAGAGCGCAGAAACAGGCCTTTCGGCCCGTCGAGTCCTTGCCGACCAGCACACTAACACCATCCTACACACACTAGGGACAATTTACAATTATTACCAAAGCCAAACCTGTAAATCCTTGGAGTGTGGGAGGAAATCGTAGCTTCCGGGGAAAACCCACGCGCAGGTCATGGGGAGAACGTACAGAGAGTTGGTGTTAGATTCACATTTTACACGCTCGATGAAGACTAGGCTCAGCACTCAAATAAAATGTGACCGACCTTGAAAGTCTGGCTCTATTTACCTCTTCCTTGTTGCTTCGTGATCTGCTCAACTCTTCCTGCAATTGCTATCTTTGTTTCAGCTGCAGTCATGGACAATGCAAACTGGAAAGCACGTTTCACTTCTGCACCCACATTTAGTTGTCTACAGGAGAGTCCTGAAGATCGAGGATTGCCAGAGAGCAGTGGTGCATGGAGTGTTATAATCGTAAGGGACTCTATTTTACAGAATATAAAATGTGGGCCCCATTTCCTACACTGATGATGGATTTGAAAGTTGAAGCCTCCAAAGGTGCACATATGCAAGTGTCACCCGCGTACTGCAGCTATGTGATTAAAGATAGCAGTGACCTTTATTAATAATCAAAAGCAAAATGGCTAGAACAATTTCCTGTTTGTCCTGGAATTGTGAAACAGCATAGGAGCTGGCGTGTAGAGGTCATGGAAGGCTGTAGTATATAAAAAAAGCCTCTGAGTGATCCATGCTACATGCTTATTGGTGAAGCAATCTTCACTGGCTATAGATAGACACAAAGTGCTGGAGTAACTCAGCGGGTCAGGCAGCATCTCTGGAGAAAAGGAATAGGTGATGCTACGGGTCGACACAATTCTTCAGACTAAGGGGTAAAGGGAAACGATAGGTAGTGATATAGAGATATACAGAACAAAGGAATGAAAGATATGCAAAAAGTAACAATGATCAAGGAAAGGTGGAGCCCACAATGGTCCATTGTTGGCTCTGGGCTAGGTGATGACGAGTTATCCAGACAGTGAAACTCAACAGGATGACAGTGAAAGTAGTACGACAACTAGGATGGGGGAGGGACAGAGAGAGAGAGGGGATGCAAGGGTTACTCGGAGTTAATAAATCATATTCATTTTGCTGGGTTGTAAGCACCGAAGCGAAAGGTGAGGCGCTGTTCGTTCAATTTGCATTTGGCCTCACTCTGACATTGGAGGGGGCCCAGGACAGAAAGGTCAGTGTGGGAATGGGAAGGGGAGTTAAAGTGTTTGTCAATTACAAAATGGCTGATTTGTTAACGTGCTGAGAAGACATGAAACACAATCATTTATTTTCTAAAAGCTTGTAACATTCACACATTATCTCTAATCAAAAACTGAGGCTTGAATAATACGTGTTTAAAAACCTGCTGTTGGTAGCAGCTTAACATCTCCTGCAGTGGAATATTATTGATCTGTTATTTTGCAAAAGTGTTTTGCCTGCCCTGTCACTTTCCCCAACAGGGCACTGATAACTTTACAGAACCGATCACACTGTAGGAGTCCCAGTGTTATTGTGTTGGTTATTGTAAACGATCTATAAAGTGCTTTAGATAGACACAAAGTGCTTGAGTAACTCAGCGGATTAAGCAGCATCTATCTGGAGACAAAAAGGATAGGTGAATTTTCGAGTCGGGTCCCTTCTGCAGTCCGACCCAAAACATCACCCATCCTTTTTCTCCAGAGATGCTGCCTGACAGCAGCAGAGACTCAGGTTTGATCCTGACCGTGTGGGTTTTCTCTGGATGCTCCGGTTTCCTCCCACACTCCAAAGTCATACAGGTTTGTAGATTAACTGGCTTCGGTAAAATTGTAAATTGACCCTAGTGTGTGCAGGATAGTGTTAGAGTACGGTGTGATGGCCGGTCGGAGCGGACTCATTGGGCCAAAGGGCCTATTTCTGCGTTGCATCTTTAAAGTCTAAAGTCTATATGGTGACTGTTAAACTCAGTGCTTTCCCAGCTCTGTAAGCAGCGGGCATTGAAACAGTAAACATCAGGAAATTAATTTTTGCAATGTCATGCAATGTGCATGGTTTATCATCGAATCCCCTCCCTAAGTACACAATACATTCACCGTGTCAGATAACGCACCTGGGAATTACAGTAACAAGAGCAATTAAGCTGAAACTTTTCTCAAGGCCATCACAGAAAACATATGCCACCATTTTCAGAAAGACCTCTGGACAAGAACAAACTCCTGCGCGATGCTCTCAAAGTCACCTTGCGCTTTTCTTACGTGTCAGAATCCTTCCATATTAGTACTGAGGACATCTGCAGTGTCAGCTAGTTTGCCGTCCACAGAGGTATCAAGGAGGTCAGTGATGCATTATTCATCAGGGTCATTGACTTCAACACTGACCAAGAGCAGCAATGTTATGGGAGAACATAATTGTACAGGTCTACTGGCTTTGTAAAGCCTGGGATCATTGAGTTCACTGATGTTGGCATGCGGGTCTTTCCACACGAACTGAAAGAGATTTATTCTCTCAGTATCTAATTGGTATGTGACTATCAGTGCAGAATAATGCATGTTCCTTGGAAGCTCCTGTGATATCTTCATTTAAAGGCAATTATCTGTGTCAAATGTATTTGAAGTCAAAGCAAGAATGTAAATGTAGATTCTGAGGCAGCAAAACTACCCTCTGTGGTTATGGGCCTGTGGGACAGTTTCTGTTACGGTGGAAGTAAGTTGATATCTGATAAATCAAAATTAGCACAGCAACTGAAATCACTACAAAAGATAATACAGAGAGCTACCAAGAGTTTCACAAATAACTTCTGCCTGCTACATGTTCTATTAATTTTGGCCTATAAAGGCACTTAAGTAGGCCACAGGAGAGGGTGGCAAAGCTACGACAAAGCAGGGTGATAGAAATGCCAGTGCGGAATTACAGTAGTTAGCAACGCACCGTGCATTCCGGAGGATTTAACACCAGGTACTGATTCAAAACTCAATGCACTAGACTTACTGATTTTTTTTTTAAGGTATCAATTTAGATCTGCAAAGTAATAATCGGAAAGGCCACTTATTCCTGTCCTTTTCCACACTATTATTCTGAGCAATTACAACTAAATACCCAGTACAATATTATAATCAGTGCGGTGTAGTTATTAAGCTCATTATGTTACACGCGAATGTTACCACATTTTCTCCTACTTCACACCCCCCTCCCCGTCTATGGGCTTGTGCAATGCTTGTGGGAGGTGATATCCTGTCTGCTATTTTGTCCATGGGATTCCTTTGTGAATGGAGCATGTGCGCTGGCTGTTAGTTGCGGAGGTTTCTGGGATTCCTTTGGCTTTTGCCCTTACGGCGGCACGGTGGCGAGGCGGTAGAGTTGCTGCCTCACAGCGCCAGAGACACGGGTTCAGTCCTGACCGTGGGTACTGTCTGTATGGAGTTTGTACGTTCTCCCTGTGACCTGTGTGGGTTTTCTCCGGGTGCTCCGTTTTCCTCCCACACTCCAAAGATGTACAGGTTTTGTAGGTTAATTGGCTTCGGTAAAATTGTAAATTGTCCCTAGTGTGTGTAAGATAGTGTTAGTGCACGGGGATCGCTGGTTGGCGCACACTCGGTGGGCCATAAGACCTGTTTCCGCACTGTATATTAGTTTAGTTTAGGTTAGAGATACAATGCGGAAACAGGCGCTTTGGCTCACCGAGTCCACACCGACCAGCGATGCCCGTACACTAACACTAAGAAAAATTGAATGGTATCAGCCTGTGATTTCCATGAGCTCCTCACACAAATATAGTTTCTCACTGAGATTACACAAATGATTTTATGTTCATTATAATTGTTTGAAACTCCTTTTAGCAAATATGCAGTTTCATGCAGATTTCCATACACATTGCTTGATTATAATGGACAAATATACATTCTAAGCTTCACAATGAAAATTACTGCTCTCTGCACTGATTCTGTTATGCAAAGGTGGCCTCCAGGTAATCAAATGTGAATGCGTAGTGGGTTCCAGCATCAACAGGTACAGTTTAGTTTATTGTCACGTGTAGCGAGGTAGAGTGAAAAGCTTTTGTTGCGCGCTATCCAGTCAGCGGAAAATCAATACATGATTACAACCAAGCCATTTACAGTGTACAGATACATGATATGGGAATAATAGTTAGTGCAAGGTAAAGCCCGCAAAGTCCGATCAAGGATTGTCCGTGAGTCACCAATGAGATGGATAGCAGGGATTAAACAATTAACTATTAACAGAGCCAAAATATTTACAAGCAGACGCAGAGGAAATGTTGTTGACTTAAACTAGTTTGTTAAGGTTTGACCTCTAGATTTGCTTACACCTGCCCTCAACCCTGTCACCAGAAGCGTTCTGGAAGAGAATAACTCAATAATGCATAAAGCTTGGTCTAAAAAACTTCATTTTCTGGGCACTATTTCATAAGACCATAAGACATAGGGATAGAATGAGGCCATTCGGCCCATTGATCTGCTTTGCTAATCGTTCATGGCTAATCTATTTTCCCTCTCAACCCCATTCTCCTTCCTTCTACCCATAACCTTTGATACCCTTATTAATCAAGAACCTATCCATTTAAGCGACTTTGAGTCCTGAAAAGCGCTATATAAATAAAATGTATTATTATTATTATCTCCGCTTTAAAAGTACCAAATGACTTGGCCTCCACAGAATTCCACAGATTCACCACCCTCTGGCTAAAGAAATTCTTCCTCATCTCCATTCTAAAGGTGTGTGCTTTTATTCTGTGACTATGCCCTCTGGTCCTAGACTATCACACTACTGGAAATGTCCTCTCTACATCAACTCTCTCTAGGGCTTTCATTATTCACTAGGTTTCAATGAGAACCCCCCCCCCCCCATCCTTCTAAACTCCAGCGAGTACAGGCTCGGAGCTGTCAAACATCTCTCCTTTATTAACCCAATCAACCTGGGACCTCCTCTGGACTCTCTCCAACGCTAGCACATACTGACTCAGATATGGGGCCCAAAACTGCTCACAATATTCCATTTGTGCTCGGACCAGCGCCTTACAAAGCCTCAGCAATTCCTATTCCTATTTTGGTCAGTTAACATCTGCCGTAGCTGCTTCAGCCCAAGTCCAATGGTTTAAATGGTTCCTAATTCTTCAGCCTCGTTGATGGATTACTCTGTCACTGTTTAAGGTGGAAGCTTTAGTGTGCAGCGGTCCCTCGTGGGTAGGATAGTGTTAGTGTGCAGGAATCGCTGGTCGGCGCGGACTCGGTCGGCCGAAGGGCCTGTTTCCGCTCTGCATCTCTAAACTAAACAAAAAAGTAGGAAATGTCTGATGCAAGTGGATTGGACCTTGATCCCCTTTTCTCGAACATTGAAAGCACAAATCACGGTTCCTTTTTTACCCAAGTTCACTTCCTCTTAAAATTACCCAATGTTTTACATTTTCTTTGGAAAATTCCAACCAGATCGCATGGCGTAACTGCCAGAGACAGGCGATGTCTCGGATTTTCTAAACATGCAAGTTAACATAAAGGGTTAATATCCTACACACTAGCGGCAATTGACAATTTTTACCAAAGCCAATTGATCTACAAATCCTGTACGTCTTTGGAGTGTGGGAGCAAACCGGAGCACCCGGGGAAAACCCACGCGGTCACGGGGAGAGCGTACAAACTCCGTACAGACAGCACACGTGGTCAGGATGCAGAGTATGATAGAGATACAGCGTGGCAACATGCCCTTCGATCCGAAACGTCTCCCTTTCCTTCTCTCCAGAGATGTGGCCTGTCCCGCTGAGTTACTCCAGCATTTTGCGTCTATCTTCGGTGTATCACCAGCGTCTGCAGTTCCTTCCTACACGGTTAATATTCCTATTCATTTAATCACGAGCGCAGGCTCGCGTGTTTAAGAACCTGTAATTGAAGAATCTTTTCTCATTTCTAATGTGACTCATACTTAATGCCTTTAAAATGTTTTGAAGGAAATAAAAATGCCAAGCGGGTGTCAGTCAGTAGGAGTTTAAAGCAGTTCTCAAATATTGCAATCAAATACCCAGAGGAATGAACACCCTGCTGTGCCTGAACAAGCACAATTGCAGCACACTTATATAAGAGCCTCTATCTATAACTTGGGGTCATGGGCTGTTTTATTATTGGCAATCCGTTTAAACAAAGGGATCAATAGACACCATAAAATATCAGGAAGCATATTTTATGCATAAATTGCACACTGAAAGCCGATGCGGTCTCAGTTTGCACATCCTTAAAGGGTAAACATCAAAGAAATTCAAGAGCCTTTTTCGAATGGTAATAGTTTGATCTTACCTTAACAATCTTTGAGGCAATTATCTTGACACAGAGAAGGAAGAACCATTACCCATTGACAATTTTTTTTTTAAGGGCTGACAATGGTAAAGATGCCACAGAATTGCCTGTTTTGGAAAGGTAATCACAATGTAGATATTGTGGTAATGTGGCTATATCACCTTTTATTAGGAATTAATATAGATCTCAATGAAGTGTGCATACATGCAGACAGATGAAAGCTGAAAAGCGCAGCCAAATCAATTGAGTATTGATGGAACTTGCTGTGGTGGCCATTGACAACATTATAGAGGATTGAAGGTTTTCACCAACTGAACACTAGGGAATCTAGGACATTTTAACTATTGCCTGTACCCAATGTCCTAGAAATAAACGACATGCCTATTTGAAATCAGGTTCAGTTTAGTTTAGAGTTTAGAGATACTGCGCGGAAACAGGCCCTTCAGCCCACCGTGTCCGTGCCGACCAACGATCACCCCGTACACTTACACTATCCGACACACTAGGGTCAATTTACAATTTTTACCAATTTCTCTGAGTTCTCCGTTTTACACCCACATTCTAAAGACATGTGGGTTTGTAGGTTAATTGGCCTCTGCAAATTCCTCCTGGTTTGTAGAATGTGAGAAGTGGCCCAAACGCATGTAGGCGCACCTAGTATAGATGGAATATCTTCTCTGTGGATTGTCACCTTGTCGTGGTGGAGAAGCTTGTGTGGTCCTGAGATCCTGAGAGTGATGCCGTCAGGAGCTATGCTCCTGGTAGGGTCACCCATGGCGGTAAGGTCGAGGGGGAGGTCTCTGACAAAGAGCAATCCAACCAAGACCTCAATGGTGGCGCAGGCGGAGGATGATGGCTGACCTTAGTGGAGCATCACAACGGCTGGGAAGGCGGATGAAGGCTGCAGCAGAAAAGGGTCCCCGGTCGTCTTGGACTCCATGCCACTGGATCCTGACCCAGATCTGTCAAGGACCATGGGGTGGCTGTCTGTGCACCAGTCTCCCCACGTTAAACAAAGTCACGCACAGGCGTCCTCAGGAGAGGACAGTCATACTCGTTTTGAGTGACCGCCGCTGACGAGATAGAACATGTTGGTCATTGTGGGCCTGTTTCCACGCTGTATGACCATGTTTGGGACAATGTACAAACTGTAGTAAGGATTGAACATTGGTCTCTGACGCTGGAAGGCAGCAACTGGAGGCGTGGGTTTGTATCCCACTTCTGACACCATGTGCAAAGTACTTATGACACAGAGTCATAATATATCATAACAAGTACTTTAATTTGTATACATACAGAGACAATCGAGATGAGTACTGTAGGCTCCGAATCGTAAGTTAAAACTAAAACACAACGTGGCTGCCCGCATGCACGAGGTGGCGGTGGTGTGGGAAACCTGACATGGATTATGGATCAGGTCATCAGCAGCAAAACCAGACATGGATCAAATCAGCAATACTGTTTGATCTACATCTACCACTGCACCACTGTGCTGTCCTAGTTACATGTGAAAATTAAATACCATTGAACCGTTGAGTCTTATGCTTGGGACACTGACTGTGGCTTCTCTGACAAGCCTTTCAAAGCATCAAGGATTTTGCAAGCCAGCTTTGAGCTGTGATGGTGAGCTTTAATTGGTGATAACCACTCGTAATATTGGACACCTCATGAAGACAGACAATCAACAGCATCATTAGTGCAGACTGTCCGTGGAAATCATTATTACGAACAAGCCACGCAAGGTTAGCATGTTCCTTGCACTGCACTCAATGGGTGTAGGTTAATCACTACTCTATGCTTTCCACCCAATTCCAACTTTGCAGATTTAGAGAGTCTTGCAGACAAAAATGTATTTTCAATTGTTTTGCTGTGAACCGTAGCATCTCCATTATATATTTGTACACATTGTGTGAATTTTTAATGTCAAAACCAAACTCTGCATAAATTATTAGATGAATGATTTTATATCCATTTATATTTGGGCGGCAGGGTGGTTCAGCGGTGGAGTTACTGCTTTACAAACGGCAGAGACACTGGTTCTATCCTAACTACTGGTGCTGTCTGCATGGAGTATGTACGTTCTCCCTGTGACGGCGTGGGTTTTCACCGGTTTCCTCCCACACTCCAAAGCCATACCGTTTTGTAGGTTAATTGGCTTCGCTAAAATTGAATATTGCCCCTTATGTCTAGGATGGTGCTAGTGTAAAGGGATCGCTGGTCGGCGTGGACTCGTTGGGCTGCAGTGTATCCATAAACTAAACTATCATGAGTGTAGTTCTTGCATCCACTCAAAGAGACAGTTTCTTTCCATCCTATGAAATTCCATTATTTTATATTGTGTAAAAAATATGCAAACATCCAAAGTTAAATAAACTATGCTTGAAATACCCAGCTGATCGGGTAGCATCTGAGGAGAGAAAAAAATGGTGATGGCCATTCAGGTTCTTGATCTTTCTTGACCCAAAGCTGGACAGAGTTGGAGGTGCAACAGGTTTTATATAAGAGTCACAGGCTCAAACTACATGGAAACAGGCCCTTCGGCCCAACTTGCCCACAATGGCTAACATGTCCCATCAACACTAGTCCCACCTGCCTGCATTTGGCGCATATCCCTCAAAACCTGTCCTATCCATGTACATGTCTAACTGTTTCTTAAATGTTGCGATAGTCCCTGCCTCAACTACCTTTTCTGGCAGCTTGTTCCACACACCCACCACACTTTGTGCAAAGAAGTTACCCCTCAGGTTCCTATTAAACGTCCCTCCACACCTTCCCCACCTTATTCCTCTGGTTACATTTTAGATCTTTCTTATGTTTTCCATTCTGAAGGATAGACCATGACCTGAAATATTTACACTGTCTGTATCCACACGCATTGCCTGAGCATTTCCAGCATTTTTTCATTTAATCATTCCGTATTATGTCGTGTAATAGCGGGTGATCAAAGTTCTGATGAACACAAATGACATTTACCATTTAGAAATTATCAAGTTTGATTATGCGCCTGAATTGGTTCTTGAACTCTGAATTTATTTTTATATATTGCAATTTTAGGTAGTGATGAACCTTTGAGCTTTGTTGATAACTAACTATAGCAGGAGTTGTTTAACATGACTCGTGTTTTCTTTCTAAAACGAATTTGATTGAGGCTGATTTAAGCAAGAAAGGCTAATGATTTAGTTCATATTAATTGTGGGCCTCTGCACATCTTTTGCAGCCAAACATCAAATGCAGAAGGCAATGGTTCCCTTGCGCAAATCGCTGTGAAGTGACTGAAAATAAACCCACCCCACTGGATGCATCAATAATTCTAATGCAGAATAGCAGTGACCGCATTTTTAAATTCATCTGTTTATTTTGATGCATTTTTTTTTGGTATCCTCGTGCAATGAATGGTGCTGATTTTTAGTTCTAGTTTTCGTTTAGAAATTCAACATGAAACAGGCCCTTCGGCCTACCAAATGCACACCGACCATCGGTCACCCATACACCAGTTCTATCCGACATATTAGAGGCAATTTACAGAAGCCAATTAACATACAAACCCGCATGACTTTGGAGTGTGGGAAGAAACTGGAGCACCCGGAAAAACCCCACGCAGTTATAGGGAAAATGTACAAACTCCATACAGACAGCACACACAGTCAGGACCAGTATTTTACTTTTTCCTTTTTTCCTTTCTTCTCCCCACCCCCTATCAGTCTGAAGAAGGGTTTCGGCCCGAAACGTTACCTATTTCCTTCGCTCCATAGATGCTGCTGCACCCGCTGAGTTTCTCCAGCATTTTTGTGTACCAGTATTTTAGGACTAGTGTTGGTATACTTATCTTCGTTATGCATTGGTATCTCCACAGAAAGAATAGAAAATGGGATTGTCATCGGTGTGTGTTGTCCTCATTCTGTATTATTAGCAATACTAACTTCTTGGCTGACAGCAGTAAGTGGGCTGCCAATTAACCTGTGGACTTAATTAGGGGTGCATTTCCCCATTAAATTACAATTACTTATCTGGCCATAAGCTGCCTGTCCCATATATTCCTGCCAGCTATTAGCTAGAGGGAGTTGCAATTTGCCTGTTAAATTAATCTGTGCAAAAAAGGTTCTGTTACCTTAACGTTGAATCTTTCTGAATGTGGCCACCCTCAAAAAGAATCAGTTTTGCACAGACATCACCTCACAGATTGTGGCTAGAATTAAATTTTGTTGATTATCAACATCTAGGCTCTGTCCTTCAATCCACTGGGCAGCACGGTGGCGCAGGGGTAGAGGTGCCGCCTTACAGCGCCAGAGACTCGGGTTCGATCCTGACTACGTGTGCTGTCTGTAAGGAATTTGTACGTTCTACCCGTGGGTTTTCTTCAGGATCTCCGGTTTCCTCCCACACTGCAAAGACGTACAGGTTTGTAGGTTAATTGGCTTCGATAAAATTGTAAATTGTCCCGAGTGTGTGTAGGATCGTATTAGTGTGTGGAAATCGCTGGTCGGCGCGGACTCAGTGGGCCGAAGGGCCTGTTTAAACGCCGTGTCTGTAAACTAAACTAAACTAAACTAAACAAGACTATGTATAAAATAAAATCTCTCATCTAGTTTGGAATATTTTAATTTTCTATTGATAAAAATTCGCTTGTTGCATCATGAAACATATTTCTTTTAACACTTTAAAAGTTCCAGATATATACACAGGGTTGGGGAGGAAGGGAGGGGGAAGTTTCTCTCTGGGTATCAGTTTAGAACATGCAAGAGTGTGTTGGCTTCACTTTCATGCACTCAGTGTCACTGAAGCTAAAGGAACTGAATTTGTTCCACCGATCACAACTGGCAACGAGTGGTCTCACATGTAGAATTGTTTATTGTGTTCAGTTCTGGGCACCATGTTATAGGAAAGAGGTTGTCAAGCTGGAAAGGGTACAGGGAAGATTTACGAGAATGTAGACAGGACACGAAGGTGTGAGCTATAGGGAGAGGTTAAGTAGGCTGGGATTCTATTCCTTGGAGTGCAGGAGGATGAGGGGTGATCTTATAGAGGTGTCCAAAATCATGAGAGGAATAGATCAGGTAGACGCACAGAGTCTCTTGCCCAGAGTAGGGGAATCGAGGACCAGAGGACATAGGTTCAAGGTGAAGGGGAAAAGATTTAATAGGAATCTGAGGGGTAACTTTCACACAATGTTTGTGCTGATCATGATGCCAAGTGAAACTGATCTGCACGTTTCAGGTCAGAACTCTTCTTCAAATTGAGGTTTGGGAGCAAGGAGGTCCTACTGCAGTTGTACAGGGCCCTGGTGAGACCGCACCTGGAGTATTGTGTGCAATTTTGGTCTCCTCATTTGAGGAAGGACATTATTGCTATTGAGGGAGTGTAGCATAGGTTCACCAGGTTAATTCCCAGAATGGCGGGACTGTCATATGATGGGTCGACTGGGCTTGTATTCACAGGAATTTAGAAGGATAAGAGGGGATCTTACAGAAAGATATAAAAGTCTTAAAGGATTGGACAGGTGCAGGAAAAATGTTCCGGATGTTGGGGGAGTCCAGAACAAGGGGTCACAGTTTAAGAATAAGGGGTAGGCCATTTAGGACTGAGATGTGGAAAAACTTCTTCACCCAGAGAGTTGTGAATCTGTGGATTTCTCTGCAGTGGAGAAGACAGAAGGCAGTGGAGGCCAATTCACTGGATGTTTTCAAGAGAGAGTTAGATTTAGCACTTTGGGCTAACGGAATCAAGGGATATGGGGAGAAAGCAGAATGGGGTACTGATTTTAGATGATCAGCCATGATCATATTGAATGGTGGTGCTGGCTCGGTGCCAAATGGCCTACTCCTGCACCTATTTTTCTATGTTTCTATGTTTCTATGATAATTGAACAAGGAAGTAAGTAAAAGTGTAATAAAATAATAAATCAATTAAAATACAAGGAAACGGAGTACTGTTGGTTTATTTATTAACTAGTTATTGAATATTACTTGAATAGAGCTTGTTGGAAAGCAATGACTATTCTGAAAAAGGGTCCCGACCCGAAACGTCACCCATCCTTTTTCTCCAGAGATGCTGCCAGATCCGCTGAGTTACTCCAGCACTATGTGTCTATCTTCGGTAACCAGTATCTGCTGTTCCTTTCTACATGTTGCAGCACGGTGGTGTAGTGGTAGAGTTGCTGCCTTACAACGCCAGAGACCCGGGTTCGGTCCTGACTATGGGTGCTTGTCTATACGGAGTTTGTACGTTTTCCCCTTGACCTGCATGGGTTTTCTCTGAGATCTTCCGTTTCCTCCCACACTCCAAAGAGATCCAGGTTTGTAGGTTAATTGGCTTGGTGTAAAATGCAAATTGACCCCGGTGTAGGATGGTGTTAATGTGTGGGGATCGCTGGTTGGTGCGGACTCGGTGGGCCAAAGGATCTGTTTCCGCACTGGATCTCCAAACTAAACTAAACTAAAGATTATTCTGAATTTAGTGTAAACTCAAAATGCCTTTGTTATATTCTTCATTTCAATGGTAGATCCATCAGATGGCGGCTTTTTGGGCTGCCTGTTGGAATGTTAATGTTTCTCTGCTCGACCAAGACGGGAGGAAATTCAGTTCAATGCCGCACTAAAGCAGCAATAAATCCTATCTCAGTGAAAATCATTAATTTCAAACCTTTTGATATTGGAGCTGACCTTCTTGTGCATACATCTTTCTCTGTGAGGACCGTGCCAAGCAAAAGCTAGACTTCCTGAAGTGGTGTAATTTTCATATAAACATCAAGTATAGTGGATGAAGGGGGAAAGAGAGGAGTCATCAAAGCACAGGATAAGAAATTCTTGTCTTTCTTGCGCGCTGATTTCTAAAATAAACAGACATTTGTTTTAATAACTGGACCAAGAAGGTTCAGACTTCACTTTGGGGAATGAAGGACAGTCTCCCATAGATTTGTCTGCACTTTCTCACATTAATTTTATCCTGTTTCTGATAACAAACTCCCAACAAATTCATTACCACACCCATGCACAATATTTATCATAATGCTGATCTCAGAGAGGTCATAGTCATCAATAATTATCAAAGAAATCTGAAATTAATTAATGGACAGACATTGCTCGGAAGGAAATCTAAACAGTGTTCTGGAGTTTTACATTTGCAGCCCAAATAAATGCATCTCTGTGTTTTCTAACTGAATGTCTTCAACCAAACAATGTTCTTGTAGAAGAGATACACCTTGAGATATCTTTGCAGGTCACCTTCTATGGCCCTGTATAGCAACAATCTCAAAAGCTGTGAAACAACTTGTCTATCTGCCTGATTTGGACACAAAATGCTGGTTTAACTCAGCAGGTCAGGCAAAATCTCTGGAGAAAAGTAATATGTGATGTTTTGGGTCGAGACCCTTCTTCAGGTTAAAATTTGAAATGGCCTTCCAACTCCCAAATTACTTTTCACCTGAACTTCCCCACCAATTTTCTCCCATTCACTTTCATTCTGCATGCATTGACTCCCACTGGTGTCGTCTCTCTATGTATCTCTTTGCGCACTGGCTCTGGAGAGAGTCCAGAGGAGGTTTACAACGATGATCCCAGGAAGGAGCGGGTTAACATATGATGAGCGTTTGACGGCATTGGGCCTGCACTCCCTGGAGTTTAGAAGAATGATGGGGGACCTCATTGAAACTTGCCGAATAGTGAAAGGCCTGGATAGAGTGGATGTGGAGAGGATGTTTTCACTAGTGGGAGAGTCAAGGAATTAAAGGATGTTCCTTTAGGAAGGAGATGAGGAGGATTTTTTTTTAGAAAGAGGGTGGAGTGTCTGTGGAATTCATTGACACAGAAGGCAGTGGAGGCCAAGAATGGATATTTTTAAGACAGAGATAGATAAATTCAGATTCAGATTCAGATTCAGATTCAGATTCAACTTTATTGTCATTGTGCAGTGTACAGTACAGAGACAACGAAATGCAGTTAGCATCTCCCTAGAAGAGCGACATAAATATGAGCAGTAAATAAATAAATCTAATAAATCCTGGTGGGAGGAGTGTCCGGGGGGGGGGGGGGGGGGGTGTGGTTGGCAGTCACCGAGGTACAGTGTTGAGTAGTGTAACCGCCGCAGGGAAGAAGCTGTTCCTGGACCTGCTGGTCCGGCAACGGAGAGACCTGTAGCGCCTCCCGGATGGTAGGAGGGTAAACAGTCTGTGGTTGGGGTGAGAGCAGTCCTTGGCGATGCTGAGCGCCCTTCGCAGACAACGCTTGCTTTGGACAGACTCAATGGTGGGGAGTGAGGAACCGGTGATGCGTTGGGCAATTTTCACCACCCTCTGCAGTGCTTTCCGGTCGGAGACAGAGCAGTTGCCATACCATACTGTGATGCAGTTGGTAAGGATGCTCTCGATGGTGCAGCGGTAGAAGTTCACCAGAATCCGAGGAGACAGATGGACCTTCTTTAGTCTCCTCAGGATTGATTAGTATGGATGTCAGGCATTATGGGGAGAAGGCAGGAGAATGGCGTTGGCAGGAAGAGATTGATCAGCCATGATTGTATAACGGAGTAGACTTGATGAGCCGAATGGCCTAATTCTGCTACTATCACAAACTCATTTACCACATCGTGGCCATCATTCAAGTGGCAGCTTTGAAACCAAATTGCCTGCAGGTGAAGTGGCTGCAGGTGAAGACATCCCTAATTCAGGACACTAAGGTCAAACAGAAACCCCCTACTGGCATTATATGGCTCAGCACACAACGCCACTTGCCACTATTCTGTATGGTTCTATTACTCTCAGGAAGAACTTAATGACCAATTTGGCAGCTCTCCACACATCACTCCATGTGGCACTGCACCATATCACCGTCTACAGATTCTCCATGCTGCCCATTCTGCAGATGCGCCATAGAAAGCATTTTATCGGGATGCATCACAACATGGTTTGGGAACAGCTCCATCCAAGACCACAAGAAACTGCAGAGAATTGTGGGTCTGGTACCCCAGACCAGCACACAAACCAACATCCTTTCCATTTACACCTAACGCTGCCTGGGCAAGGCCAGCAGCATAATCATGGACGTGTCTCACCTGGTCACCCTCTTCTCCCCTCTCCCATCAGGTAATTAAATGTGAAAACGCACACCTCCAGATTCAGGTGCAGTTTCTTCCCAGCTGCTATCAGGCAACAGAACCATCCTACCCAACAACTAAAGAGCAGTCCGGAGCTACTATCTACCTCATATGAGACCCTCAGCCTACCTTTAATTGGACTTTACTGGACTTTATCTTGCGTTATTCCCTTTATCATGTATCTGCACACTGTGGATGGCTCATTTGTAATCATGTATTGTCTTTCCACTGACTGGTTATCAAGCAACAAAACCTTTTCCCTGTACCTCGGCACACGTGACAATAAACTAGACTAAACTGAACTAAACTAATAGCTGTATGAGGCTCACGCATCCTGTAAGTTAATCATGAGGCTTTGTTTAGAGTTTGGTTCTGCAAGTAAAAGCCAACTTATGTGTATTTTCTTTTACGAAATGCTGAGGCTATAACACGCTGAATAAAATTCATACATCACGTTGTCACGCCTAAAACATGCATATCAAATGCTGCCAAACCACATGTTGAACTTTTCATATTTTATTAACTAAACCAGCTTTCTTTGAACTTGGTAAAATGAAGTCATTTTTGAATCACAAGAGACAGATGGATGGTTACTGATGCAAACACGGAGAAGAAAGGGATAGGCTGCCTTGTAATTCCTGCAGCAATAAAGTAAAACTGATTAAACGCGAAGGTGAAAATTGACAAGTTTTCCACAAGTCCTCGGGCTGTATAGATCAGTTTATGTATGCAAATCTCCACCTCATATATGTTGATTTATTCCACTAAACTACAAGATATATTTTCATCTCCGAGCATCTGTTTTAATTCCTTTAATAAAATGGATGGAGCGAACAGTCAGAAATAAACCCACAAATGTGCAGTTGGGTATGAACGCCCTGCCCCATTCCTGATTCTTTTCTCTGAGTGCTGAGGTGGTGTTGCTGGTTTATCAGGGAGAATATAAACCATGCTTTCTTAAAGGGAAATGGGATTACTGCCATTGTCTGGCCCACAATGCTGAGAAGAATTAGCAATAGTTGTAGACACTTAGTGAGGCTCCCAGGCAGAAGCTAATCCCAGATTTCCCACAATAAACATTTGAATATCAACAGTGTTTTGCAACTTCAGTGCAAATGTATAAACTTTCTCCCTTTTGAACTGAAATCCCTTCAAATGGTCGCACACCTTCTACATGAACAACTTGGCAAATTCCCCCCCCCCCCCCTTTCTTGCCGTTTTATAAACGGTGGAACTTGTCCAATTTTGTGACACATAAAAAATATAAGTTGCAGATCACACCAAGGAAAGATTTTTGTGTTACTAACTTAGTAGCTGCCGAACTTTTATTCTTCAGGCTTTTTTAAATTTTGGACGGACTTTGCTGAATTAGTTCAGGCATATTTCTTTTTCCACGACAGAACGATATAGTGCCACTTCGGGCCTTCAACTCTCTACAAATTGAGACATAACTTTCATGTCCACTTCTGTGGCTTGGCTAAAGCAATGCCCATTGAATTTGATACAATGATCTGGTGGATAAAGTTATCTGTATCATTGAATGGGATGGTGTCAGTGGGAGGGAAAAGACTGGGTCTAGAAAGAAAGCTTTTTTCAGAAGTCCTGAGGGTCACAGTCCAGCTGCTCTCTGTGGCAAAAGGACACCATTGCCCTGGACAGGCGCAAGAAAGAAACTACTGTAAATAGAGAACATGTTGCAGGAGTTTGTCTATGTGGCATCAGTTATGGCAACACAACTTTTTGCTTTTAGAAAGCTGCGCTACATTATGCTCAAGTGTGGAATAAGACGAACACGAAAATAAGATACCCGACAATTTTCTGAGCAAGGTTAAGAAATAGGACGCCACCAAGTGTCAAAGGTAGGATAAAAAGAAACAAAGATCAGACTTCTTTACTTGTTAATTTCAAAGCAATAGGCTTTCCTTGTAGTTTGCTACTTAAGAAAATATACTTTTTTTAAACTGAAGTTGGACATAAACATTTTTCTGAAGTAACTGAGGCATTCTTTAATGCTATAGTTGCCTCGCAGAGCTGTACAGGAGATAAACACAGCACAGAACACTCTGCCAGAAGTATCACTGATTCCCTTCAATTGATAACGGCACCTCTACTGATTTGACAGCCATCGGACACACTGAGGGTTTAATATATTTTTTCATGTCAGTGCCTGTTTACACAGAGCAGGTCAACAAAAGGACTGCTCCTATCTCACAGAATATGTGATTAATGTTTGAACTGAGCGTGACAATATATTCTTTGGATGTCAGGCAAATGCTCTTCAAATTGATAGTTAACTTGCCTCAAAATGCCTAAGTATGTTTAAAAATATTTCAAAATGTACGTACATAGAGGGAAATAATGTGGTGAAAAAAATATTTGCATGTTTCCAGAAAATGTCCTTCAAACTCTTTTGTGAAGATATATATAAAGCCAACACATCATGTCACATTACTATAATATCAAAAGGTCTTTACTTTAGTTATGGTTCTATGAAATTTGTAGGGCGAAAAATCAATACTATTATCATATCCTTCTATGTTATTAAATCTCTTTTTGAAGTTGAACATTAAGCAAACAAGTTATTTCATGTTACTATCTTATCCAGTGTTTTTGTCTTCGCAATAGTTCTATTAAGATTGGTCTTAATACATTATTTGTTTTAATAAACTCCTAAATTAATCAGGACTTTGTACAATTGTATACACAGTTGATTCATTTTAAAGTTAGACAAAGAAGCAAACTGCAGCATTTGCCTTTCCTAATGAAATCTTTTATTTCAATATCCCATTTTCAGTAAGACAGAATGATGTGTCTGGGTAAATGTACAAACAACACTATTTATGCAATTAATTAGCGGTCAAATAACATAATTTGCTGGAACCGATTCATCGATGAAACTATGAAAATTATTGAAAAAAACTATAAATTTTCAATAAGAAAATTCAACGTCCCACAATGTTCCTATCTGCTTTGTTGACGTGCAAATCAGAAGTGAAAGGGTGGTATCCTGGTGTGTGAAAAATAGGAACTATTTGATTTCATTCAAGGAAATCCCAATCTTTAAAATAATTAAATTAAATTGCATTCAGGGATCTGATAATGAGATTTTACTGCTATATAGTGTTTCTTTACCACTAAGATATTTGTAGTTCAAATGAAGTGTTGTTTATGGTGCTTATGGTGTGTGTGTGTGATCTGCATCAGCCGGAAACCTATATAAATATTATAAACGATCTGTGTATGAAATGCAACATTTCAAATTGTAAGTGTGGCCATTGTCAGATGAAATTGTTTAAATAATTCAAGATAGCATTTTATTTTCAATGATATTTATTCAAAGCAATTCATTTATTTCAAAGTGAGTTACATTTACAACAGGATTTGAAATATTTAATTTAAACAATTTTCAAGAAGCAAAGCCCATTGTTAAAGCCTGTGCTGCACAAACTAATTCACAGAGCAATGATAAATCCTGCCTTGCTTTACCATTTTCCTTATACAATATGGAAAAAATATTTCTATTGCTTTTAAGTACCGCAATACGCCTGACTGAAATAGCTGAAATACAAATCTCTGAATATTTGATCTTGACTTTTATGAGATGAGCTACTAGGACATATAATAAAATGGGATTTTTTCACATAAACATGTTTACTGCCTTTATTAGACAGTTAATGCAAGATATGCACAATTTGCATTTGGGCAAAAACTGACCATTCAACTCCACCTCATATATTCTTGACGAGTCCATTAAGATAATTGTGATTTACATAAATTGCAATGTATTAGCATGAGGTCGCCGAACTAACTTTCAACATGCGTAGAATGTATTTTTTCCTGAGCAAATTTTACTCTGGGCATAGAAATATCTGAAAGAAATAATGGCAAAATGAATGCTGAACGGGTTGATAATAAAGAAAACGTTGTGGGGTCCACAGTGATAAATACATCAATGAACTTCTGGGAAAAAAATCCTTTATAAATTTCCGTGATAATCATCTGTAAATTTAGGTCGTTTTAAGAAAAATGCTAGCTGTCGGTGTTCAAAAATGATTCATGATAATTTTGTCAGTTATTCATTGAAATAATTTATTAGATCATTTCAGTTTTTCTTAAGTTTTCTACCTTTTTCTGTGCTTGCTGGTTTGTAAGAGTAAAGAACAGGTCAAAGCAAGTTATTGTTTATCTTACTTACTGCAATCAAAGTTACTAGCTCAAGAAACGGAGTGATAATTTGCATATATACATTATTGGTAAATTTATTTCATTCATTCACATGATGTGTTGGTGATTTTGGCAAACACATCAGTTAGTGGCCATCCATAATTGTGCTTGAGAGGGTGATGAGGCATTGCCTTTCTGCGGGGTCAGTCCATGTGTTGAAATTATTTCAGCATTGAAGTGGCATGCAGAGTTCCATAATTTTGTCCGATAGCAATGAATCTCGATAGATTTCCAAGCCAGGGTAGCTTGTCTTTTCGAGTAGACGGGTTGAGTTGAGTTAAGGTTATTGTCACGTGTACCGAGGTACAGTGAAAAGCATTTGCTGCGTGCTAACTAGTCAGCAGAAAGACAATACGTGATTACAATCGACCATCCACAGTTCAGTTCGGTTCAGTTTCCGTTTAGTTTATTGCCACGTGTACCGAGGTACAGTGAAAAATAATTTGTTGCATGCTAACCAGTCAGCGGAAAGACAATACATGATTACAGTCGACCATCCACAGTGTAAGTGGTCCACATGATAAAGCAAATGACGTGAATAATGTTTAGTGCAAGATAAAGCCAGCAATGTCCAATCAAAGATAGTTCAAGGGTTTCCAATGAGGTGGGTAATAGTTCAGGACTGCTCTCGAGTTGTTGGTAGGATGGTTCACTTGCCTGATAACAGCAATATTATTATTACTGTTGTTATTATTATTGATGTTATTATTGACAATAATAATAATAATAATAATAATAATAATAATAATAATAATAAGGCCCCTAGATGGTAAAGTTCACAGTCTAGGAGGTGCTGTGAAAGAGTGTTCTTGTTTCATTGTACATTAAAGATGAAGATACTGCAGCCAAGGAACCCTAGTAATGGAGCTAATATTTGTATAATAAATATAGAAACATAGACAATAGGTGCAGGAGTACCCATTCGGCCCTTTGAGCCAGCACCGCCATTCAATATGATCATGGCTGATCATCCAAAATCAGTACCCTGTTCTGGCTTTTAATATGTTGGATGGAGCGCCATTGAGATGAAGTATTACATCCCTTTCTTTTGTCAGTGTCCAATGACTTTCCTGTTGTTAGAAATGTCTTATCCAGCTAAATGAAGAATATTCCATCATGGCCCTAATGCAATGTAGATGATGCAATAACTTGAGGGAATCAGGGGTGAGCCACTTGGCCAGAAAACCAAACGTAGATAGACACAAGAAGCTGGAGTAACTCAGCGAGACAGGCAGCATCTCTGGAGGGAAGGAATGAGTGACGTTTTGGGTCGAGACCCTTCTTCAGACCTTAGATAGACACAAAAAGCTGGAGTAACTCCGCAGATCAGACAGCATCTCTGGAGAGAAGGAATGAGTGACGTTTTGGGTCGAGACCCGTCTTCAGAGCAGACTTAGACTTTCTCTCTTGCAGCCATATTTTTTATGAATTCAACACTGTTATGCTTCTGGTCAGCGGTGGCCTAGAAGATGTTGAGGTTGAGGTGTCTGGTGATAATGATTCTGTTGAAAGTCGTGGAGATGGTTAGATGCCCTCTGATTTGAGATAATCTTGGCTTGACACTTATGCAGTGAATTCTGCAACGTTCCAACTTACACGTCACTTACTTTAAAAAAAATGAATTTATGTATACAATTTAACATATAAAATGTCTGTTAGTCAGGATAATGGGGATATACCCATGAGCTATAATCATGTTTTTCCTTATTAATTATATCTTGACAAGGAGACATTGGCTATTTAGCATCCTACACATCCAAGCTCACATTTTAATGATGTGCTAATTTAATAAGGTCCAATTCGTAAGTGTAGATCAGAGTAAAAACATGAAAAAATGAAATGAGGAGGTATAAATGAAGATGTAAAATACTGGTACTTTGTGAAAACAAATTAAATGCAAAAAAAAGGCAAGTTTATAAGATTATCTATGCTTCATTTGCAACTTTGAAATAATTTCAGAATGTGATGATTTAGTTGCACAGATGAACAAATATTGAATATTGCTAAGCTAATTTTCAATTCTGCTATAATTAGGCTTCCAATGAACTAATAATAAAATTATACTGTGTGTGGCTTTCATAAAAACTTATAATTATTTTTTTTGTAAATAGAGACACATCATGTTTTGAGTACTGGCTTCACATTCATGAATTTTAAACAAAAATCTAATTTTTACACCGTCACAAAATGAACTCTAAACAGCCCAACATTTTTTTACTTATTCTCAAGATGATAGAAGATAAAAATACAAGGGCATTGTTTATCTTTCATGGTTTACATCGATAAACCAATGTATATCAATGTTCATAATCAGTCAGAAACCAGCAATGTGTGGGTTCTTTCAAAGTAATCCATACATTTTCATGACTGTGATTTTATTCCACATTACTGTTATGCAGTTATGTTTCAGAATAGTTCCCAGTTGGCACAGTTAAGAATGTTAAGCATCAAAGAGATCTAGGAACAACTTAGCGACTGTGAACTTGGTAGGGAATGATTTTGTTTTATTACATGTGCAAAAGATTCAGATGGTAGTTAAAATGTAAGCCTCTTTGGAACTGATTAAGAAACATCAGTGAATCTTTGGTGCAGATCAGTGCAGTATTGTTCATTTCCTGGCTGACATAAATGTGTAGTCAGCTTGTACAGGGAATGCTCTGTGGTGCATGATATAATTCACATGCCATGTCCAAAGAGCAGGTGAATCTTACACGGAAGCCTGCTGCCTTAAATACGTTCTCCACAATTTTCCTTCTAAAATTATTGACCTTCTAAGTAGGACCTTTGTTTGATCATAGTTCTCTTCATGTCAAACGAGCCAGGGAAAATCCCAAATCATTGAGACGCTATTGAGGTTAGAAATTATGCAATATTTATATGACATTTCACATTGTAAAGGAAAAATAGCCTGAATTAAATATTTCAATTCTTCAAAAGCCAATCAATTTAATTGAACAGGAATACAATGATTTGCAAAGAAAAGTTCTGATTGAACCATATACCAGCTTTTTTACCAATAACTTAATATCATTGGATGTTGATAAATTCAAAAAATCTTTCAAAATTTAAATCACAAACATATTATTGAAATATTATATAATTTGAGCATAAATTCATCGTTTTTTATGTTTGTTGTGGACAAGAATCCAGTAAATTCTATTCCACATCAGTTAGCTCATGTTTTCCACCAGATTGTATGACCTTCATTGAATGAGAATGAGGAACGCATTTAATTTCCTGCTTTTCCACACCATACATACAATCTTGCTCAATACTATTGCTAATGCTAAAGCAAAGTAATTGATAACTGAAATGTATGCAATTATATTAAGCTGAAATCACTATATTTAATAGAGAAATGCAAATTCTGCACTGCTGGTTGGAAGGCAATTGTGAGCACTTTGTTGAATTGTAGTGATAACTGGTATTAACTGGACTCGCTGGGAAAGAGTTGAATAAAGTGCTATTGCAAATGGCTTTGTTTTCTAAGGATGAGAGGGGAGGAAAACCTTTGCATTTTCCTTGAACGGGACAATAAATAAAATTAAAAATGGGTTTATGACAAATGTTCCCATTTTTCCAAGAAGCAAATCTATTTTGTTAATATGCAGGTGAAATTGAGAATGAGGTGATTTTTTGTTAATACCCAGAGTGAAATTTAGGCAAGCCATGATATAAGTAGGAAGGAACTGCAGATGCTGGTTTATCCCATAGACACAAAATGCTGGAGTAACCGTTGAGTTACTCCAGCATTTTGGGTCTATAAACTATGATATATAATAGTTAATAAAAAATGGTTATGTTCATCAGAAGAAGTTTCATTGGAAGTAATGCATTTATTGAATAAGAAAGATCAGTGAAATATAAATATGACCTGCAAAAAATAATATTTTTATTAATATCTGAAAAAGGCAAGGAGATTACACGAGAGAAAAAAATCACACCGGGAATATTTTTCTGCAAGAAAAATCATATTGGTTAAACACATTATACTACAGCAGTCTGCCCACTTTGGGTTGAGGCCTGTAGCCAGCAGATAGATGGAGGCTTAAGTTGAACATGATCTGATGAGCATGCTAAGCTGGGTATCTCCCCTCCCTGACAAAATTAAAAGCCTTTGCTGCAATTTTTGTCCTAATCACATACGTGATGCCATAATTGGTGATTGCCTTTAAGAAAAAAAACCTCTACAGCTGCTGCTTGCAGTTCCATGTCTGTCAGTGAGCAGCAGGGCTTTCTATTTGATTTTTTTGAAAGGATGTTGGCGTTGGACAGCTGCATTCTGTTCCCTTCAACCCCTGTCACAAACGCTCTGCATAAATGTAAGTGATATGATGACTGGACATGGTATCTCTTATAATCATTGGTAATGATTATCTGGTTTTTGTGTAATGCGACACATGTGCAGTGAATGTGGCACTGACAACATCTGGCATGGAGTCAGCATTTCGAGGGGTTGGAGTCCTTTGAATATGCATAGAGATTTGTTATTCTGCCTGCTTGCTGCCAGCCTGCATGAGCCACAGTGCAGGCCCTGTTCACTAAAAGCAAATATAAAATAGGCCCACAAAGCTCCCGTCAAGCTCCTTAAGCATTTTACCCATCATCCCCTGCCTTAATGCCAATTATATCGGTAATTTTTTTTTTTTGGTTTCAGTTTTCGAAGTAAAATCTTTCAGTGGCCTCTTCACTGCAACAATCTTGCCCTCTGACACTGGGAAAGCTGTTGATATGACCACGGCTATCAAGGAGAATTGTGGCTCCTAACTAAGCCACTGTTGTCTCCTGCGCAGGTTACCTGCCTCTCCTTTGGCAGAAGGGAAAGAACATCTGTTTTTTTTCCCCCCAATTCCGTCATGCAATGATATGCAATGAAGGCTCCTTTAATCTTATTTGCAATGTTTCTATCCACTGGATTGAGTGGACCTCTGACCTAAAGGTGCTACAGTCGTATAAACCGCAGGTCATATGCAGCAGACTTCACACTGCTACTGGCTAAGCCTTTCTCGATAACCAGGTGGGAATGCTGACAATTTGGCTAGGGCACAATTCTAAGCAGCTCTGGTTATTTTAAAAAAAAAACCAAAGTTTTACAAAGATAACATCTGTTCCAGCGATATACGCAAGTTTTACAAGAAAAAGGAGGTAAGAGAAAAAACAAAATGATGAAGCATAAATAGGATCTGTCTGAAGCGGGACGGCACAATGAAGCAGCTGGTGGAGCTGCAGCCTCACAGCACCAGAGACCCGGGTTCGATCCTGACCTCGGGTGCTGCCTGTGTGGAGTTTGCACGTTCTCCCTGCGATCGTGTGGGTTTCTTCCGGGCAGATAGACACAAAATGCTGGAGTAACTCAGCGAATCAGGCCGCATCTCTGGAGAAAAACGATGGGTGACCTTCTGGGTCCGGACCCTTCTTTAGACTGACCCTCTTCAGACCCTTCTTCCGGATACTCCGGTTTCCTCCCACGTCCCAAGGAGGTGCAGGTGTGTAGGTTAATTGGCCTCTGTAAATTTCCCCGAGTTTGTAGCGTGTAGATGCGAAAGTGGGATAACATAGAGCTAGTGGACATCTTGGTCAATATAGACAAGTTAGGGTTCAGGGTCTATTTCTGTGCTGTATGATTATCTGACTCTAAAATCATTCCTTGACATTGAAATAAAGTGCAGATATCTTCTTGGTATAAGTAACCAGATAATTAATGATTAGACTTCCTATACGAAGGATTGTACCTTTGCAAGGTATTGTAATGTGCACTTTGTGGAACGGTCTATTCTGCATCCATTATATCACCACATATCATTCAATACACCATGAGAACATTTCTTTGTATCTTAGGTTCATCATCTAAATTAAATGGTCAAAATATGTGTTTGTTTAGAATCACCTGCGAAAGGATCATCAGGGAGGGAAGATGTGGGGAAGATGGTAGAACAGCTGCCTCACAGCGCCAGAGACCCAGGTTCGATCCTGACCTCGGGTTCTGTGTGTGTGAGTGGAGTTTGTAGGTTCTCTCTGTGATAGTGTGAGTTTCCTTCGGGTGCTCCGGTTTCTTCCCACATCTCAAAGGCGTGCGGTTTGTAGGTGTGCAGGGACTGGAAATGAAAGTGGGATAGCATTGAACTTGTGTGAATGGGTGATTGATGGTCAGCGGGGACTCGATGGGATGAAGGGCCTGGTTCCATGCTGTATCTTTCAATCAATCAATCAAAACAAAAGGAAGAGAAAAACTCAACAATTGTAATCTGGTAAATGCTAGAGAGAAGAATTATAGGTATTTAAATTCCAAAAGTTCAGCCATAGCCTCTTGTGCATCAATGGCAATCTCTGGTGTTTTTAGTTCAGTTCAGAGATACAGCGCGGAAATAGGCCCTTCGGCCCACTGCGTGGGCGCTGACCAGCAGATCCCCATACACTAACACTATCCTACACACACTAGGATCAATTTATATTTATACCAAGCCAATCAACGCACAAACCTGCACATTTCTGGATTGTGGGAGGAAACCGGAGCACCCAGAAAAAATCCACATGGTCGCAGGGAGAACGTACAAACTCCGTACTGACAGCACCCATAGTCAGGATCGAACCCGGGTCTCTGGCGCTCTAAGGCAGCAATCCTATCGCTGTGCCTCTGTGCCTCCCCCTTTGTAATTGCTAGTATTTATTCAATGCCTCTGATAAATCATGATATTCAATATGGATCTGTATTCCCTGTGTTTCATGTAACCTTGTCCGTTTTCAAGCTAGAATCTGAAGATAAGGGCTTGCAGAAACTGGGGAAAATAAATATTTCAGAATTACTGGGAATAGCTAGATGGTTGTAACCCATGCCTAACTATCACAGCAGCAGTCTATTCTTCCATGAAAGTTGTGAGAATCTATGTAATATTTATTTCGATGTTTTGATTCTGCGCTTAGCTGATATTCAACCAAAATACAGCCACACATAAAGTCATATCGTAATTGGTATATTTCACAACAGGTGTGCTATATCGATGTGCAAACACAACTTGCTGGAGTCAGGCCACATCTCTGGAGTACTCCAACGAATACTTGTTGGTGCACTTTATGTGGCGACTCTTTGCATACCTTGGGTACGCAAAACAAAGAATATCGCTGTGACTTGTCACATGTGACAATAAAGTATCATTCATTCATTCATTTAGAACATGGATAGGCAATGTTTCGACTCGGGATCGTTCTTCAGACTGATTATAGTAGCAGGGAGAAAGCTGGAAGGGAGATGGGGCAGGTCAAAGCCTGCAAGTGATAGGTGGATACGGGTGAGGGGGGAAGGGAGCATTTTTGATGGGAGGCAGATGGTTGGACAAAGGCTAGAGATGAAAAGACAAAAAGATTGAGATTAGGTGATAAGATGATAGAAGAAGTGTGAAATGTGAAGCCGGAGGAATGAATGTACGTAGTGTAGACACAAGGAACTGCAGAATCCGGTTTACAAAAAAATATACAAAAATGCTGGAGTAACTTAGCACTTCAGTCTGCATCTCTGGAGAATATAGATGGGTGACATTTTGGGTCGAAGATAGACACAAAGTGCTTGGAGTAACTCAGCGGATCAGTCAGCATCTCTGGTTAAAAGGGATGGATGATGTTTCGGGTCAGAACCCTTCTTCACACTGAACGTAGAGGGAGGGGAGAACTAGAGGTAGGAAAATGTGATATCAGTGGAAGGGGATGGAGGGAAGGGGAAAGGGAGCAATGGGTGTGTATCCAAATGGGGCTGAGGGAAGAGAGCAGGAAAAGGTGTGCAAATAAAGGGGGGGGGGGGGAAGGAGTGTTTGTTGGTATAGGACCTAAAATCAGATAATTTGATGTGTAATGATGCATGTTATTTGAAGCAGAGCAGTGCCACATTAATGTCACAAAGTGTGTTCTTCCAAAGATTTGCTTAAAGCACACTTTTAATTTAGTTTAGTTTAGTTTAGAGATACAACACAAAAACAGGCCCTTCGGCCCACCGAGTCCGCGCTGACCAGCGATCCCCCCCACACTAACACTATCCTACACACACTAGGGACAATTTACAATTTATATACCAAGCCAATTAACCTACAAATTTGTAAGTCTTCCGATTGTGGGAGGAAACCAAAGATCTCAGAGAAAACCCGCGCAGGTCACGGGGAGAACGTACAAACTCCGTACAGACAGCACCCGTGGTCAGGCTCGAATCTGGGTCTCTGGCGCTGTGAGGCAGCAACTCTACCGCTGCGCCCCCGTGCCATCCTGTTCTGTACTCTAGTGGGAGATTTACCTGGCATCTGCAAGAGATAGACTGATCAGGATATGCTTGATGCTTGGTGTGTAGGAAGGAACTGCAGATGCTGGTTTACACCGAAGATAGACACAAAAAGCTGGAGTAACTCAGCAGGACAGGCAGCATCTCTGGAGAGAAGGAATGGGTGACGTTTCGGGTCGAGACCCTTCTTCAGACTGAAAGTCACGGGAAAGGGAACCTCTCCAGAGATGCTACCTGTCTCACTGAGTTACTCCAGCATTTTGTGTCTGTGTTAGATGCTGACTCTTTGTGTGAGATGGAAAATCTTCACTCTTGCAACAAAGTAATCCGTCATGTCGACATGGCTAATTTGCAGCATCTTACCCGTTCGTGAGGGAACTGATTTCTTTGTATTAAAAAAGATAGCCATACTGTGTTTTTCTGACCCAGCAAGTTTTGATAAAGATTCCTGTTGGATAATCATTTTAAGTCTGATGCAGTAAAGGAACAAAACTGGTGATCTATACTGCCAGGTAGATAATAAATAAATTCTTGGCAGAAGTAATTGTTTATTCACCAATTATAAATCATTCGATTTACAACAGCTGCAAGCTCACATGTCTGAAAGGTTAAGAGATTTCACTCTCTGTACTTTTTAGCAAAGATTTATGAAACTAAACAATAGAATTACCCATCTGCCCACAACATATATATTAAATTTAACAACTCTGTGTCACTCTTAATAGCCTCTTCCTTTTTACGCTGCAGAATTTTAATATGAATATATTTTCAGCTACTAACATTTTAAAAATGCCTTCTCCAGGATATTGGTGTATACATTTCTCTGTAAATGCTAACATAACGCGCATTGCAACAGCAAAAAGGAATGTTTCTTCAATAATACTGGCATTCATTAGGGAAAAATGGGACTCCGATTGTTATATTTTTAATCCTTTCAGCTTTTTTGACGAGCCATTTCTAGTAGTACTGAAACAAGCGGCATACTTGTTTCTCAGAACTTTGACACCATAGAAAACCAACACATACTGACTACTATTTGTGTTGCCAATCCACTCACCATCCCGCAGTTAAAACTGAGGTCATCTACTCAGTGGTAAACAGAGTCCTTTCTTTCCAGAGAGCCAAGCCTCTCAATGAAGCAGGCACAGCAGCTTATTTAGAAGACCTTCCTCAATACTGATATTTTGTTTGATCTATTGAACAGAACTATATACCTTATGGCAAGATGAAACCGCTTCATACTAAACTATGCAAAAACAAAGTTTACTTTAGTCATGAATATCAATAAAATTGAATAGACCTGTAGACATAACACAGAGGATTTGCTTTAGTTGCCTATGAAAATGCAAACTCCATTTTCCAGTGAATTGTGGCTAAAATATGCAACAAACGATCAATGTAATTCGCCCAGACTGAAAACTGTAATGTCCAGATTCAGGAACAGTTTCTTCCCAACAACCATCTTCAGAAGGGTCTCGACCCGAAACGTCACCCATTCCTTCTCTCCAGAGATGCTGCTTGTCCCGCTGAGTTACTCCAGCTTTTTGTGTCTATCTTAGGCTATTAAACACGACAACCTCCAAATAGGCTCCAAACTAAAGAGACTTGGG
Organism: Malacoraja senta; assembly: GCA_038087875.1. Classification (NCBI taxonomy): domain Eukaryota; kingdom Metazoa; phylum Chordata; class Chondrichthyes; order Rajiformes; family Rajidae; genus Malacoraja; species Malacoraja senta. The sequence continues at coordinate 22,165,736 of CM075989.1, forward strand.
GACATTATATTTGTACTATCATTGTCTATTTATTTGTCTATCTTTTATCAAATATATACTGAACTTTTATTTGCTGTTTTATTATGGGTTTTACAGAGTATTGTGTTTACATCTCTGTCGTGCTGCTGCAAGTAAGAATTTAATTGTTCCATTTCGGGACATATGACAATAAAACATTCTTGACTCTTAATCTGTCCCCCTGCCAAACTTCAACATTACTCTCATGGTTCTTCAAAATATAGAATTTATTTCCAGTTTGTTACACTGTCAGGTAATAAATACAAAGTGATGCAGGTGATACACGCACAATGTTTCCTTTAGATATCAAATGTGGCTACAACTGAAGGCCAGGAAATCTAAAACTATGGCACGAGCTATGGGTAAGGTTCAGTGAGTATGTGGAAACTTCAAACTCACTGCGACGAGCACTCGATAAATAAATGTTGTTTGCAAAACCACAAGACTGACTATAAGACATACAAACAGAGTTAGCCCATCAAGTATGCTCTGCCTTTTGATTGTAGTTGATCTATTTTTCCGTGGATTGTCACCTTGTCGTGGTGGAGAAGCTTGTGTGGACCTCAGATCCTGAGAGCGATACCGTCTGGAGCTATGCTCCTGGTAGGGCCACACACGACGGTAAGGTCGAGGGGAAGGTCCCTGGCAAAGAGCAATCCAACCAAGACCTCAACGGTGGAACAGCAGAGGACGATGGCTGACTTTGTGGAGCGTCATAACGGCTGGGAATGCGGATGAAGGCAGCAGCAGAAAAGGGTCTCCGGTCGTCTTGGACTCCATGTTAACGATGTCATCATTCCATATTCATTATCTATATGTTATTTCTTGTTTGGACTTAATGGTAAATTAAATCCTCAGTAATCCAGGCATTTATATTTTTATTTGCAATGGCTTTGTATTTTTAAATTTGTCTTTAGTGTTCTTTTCATCAAATCTGGATTTTAATTCCATGTCGTACAGGAATCGCTGGTTGGCGTGGACTGAAGGGCCTGTACCTCTCAAATAAACTAAATTAAATTAAATTTAATTTAATTGAATTCAATTAAATTAAATTTAACTAAACTAAGCTAAACCCCCCACCACGGGTACCATGTAATCCCGTGCTACCTGCCCCATGGTCGGATAGTCGGCGACTAAACTGTCCCCCACCTGGTTTGCCAGGTGAGGAGGGGGCTGTGGACCCCCAGCAGGACCAAAAACAAGACCTGTCAAAGGACGGATGAGCTCCTAGCGAGCCAACGGCCATCCACACTTCAGTAGAAGTTGCGATCACTGTCGTACACGGCATTGCAAGGCACTGTGCCCATTGATGTTTTCAACGATAATGATGATAAACTAAACTAAACCAAATCTAATCAAAATTAAACTAAACTAAACTAAACTAAATTAAACTAAATTAACTTAAATTAAATTATATTAAATTAAATTAAAATAAACACAGAGAAACAACACATTCTGGGTGAGTTATAAAATTCTTCAATAATTGAATAGAATTGCATCTGATAGCAACCACTGCAAAAGGAGCACATGTATTGACATTGAGGAGTTAATGCATTATAATTAGTTGAAAGAATTGACTAGTCATTAGTGTTGTTGGTGAATAATTTGTAGGCTTTCACTTGGTAATGTTGGACTTTTCCCCCAACAATACCGTTGAATGGCATTGACATCATCAGACGTAAGGCCATCCATCCACACATTTTGTACTGCTTCATCTCCTCAGCAGGAGCTATTTGTCCCCATTTCCTCAAATCATTTCATGTTCTTCCTCTCCAAATAGCTCTCCAATTTTATTTCAAGAGATATTATGGAGTCCGTTTCAATAGGCACTTGTAGTAAATCATTGCATGTGATAATAACTCCGAGACTTTCTTCAAGCCTTTCCCTTTGTTCTTCCATTGATATTCTTCACTGAAGGAGAAATTCAATTTGGTGGACAGGAACAAATGTGTACATGTATCAACAGTTGGCTGTATTCACCGCCTTATAATCAGTTTCTCTGAAGTTAGAGATGAATTTCTACTCGGGTTTACGTAGCGCGAATGAAATCTGATTTTCACTATTAACGGCTCAAAATCATACTGAAATTTAACGATAAACACCTATTATCCTCCCTCCCACCAAATCTTTAATTTTTCCTTTTCTAATGAAAACATACCAATTATCAAGATTTTTCCCCCATCCCTCTAATACCCTGATATAAATTTCATGGCTCTTTTGTTATGTTTTTAAATGCTACCAAAATTCTTTGTATGATGATGTGACCAGATCAACACATACATGCTAGACTGTGTGACTTAATCACCTGTGATCTACTTTCTTTCAAGTTCAAAGAACATTGAACAGTACAAAACAGTAACAGGCCCTTCAGCCCACAATGTCCATGCCGAATATGATGCCAAATTAAAAATAACATCTTCTGCCTGTATGTGATCCATATCACTCCATTCCTGCCATATCCAGGTGCTTATCTAAAAGCCTCTTACACTATCATATCTGCCTCCAACACCACCCCTGGCACTGTGTTCCAGGCACCCACCACCCTCTGTGTAAAACAGGTTGACCTGCTCATCTCCCTTTCCCCTCTCACATTAACATCATACCTTCTAGTCTTTTACAGTTTTACCCCAGGAAAAAGATTCTGATTGTCTGTCCTATTTATGCCTCTCATTAGGTTATGCACTTCTATCAGGTCTCCCCTCAGCCTCCGACACTCCAGAAAAAGCAATCCAAGTTTTTCCATCAATTAAAGTCCAGAAGCCCTTTTTTTTTTTAATGGACTTAGACTTAGATTCCTTTATTGTCATTCAGACCTTTCGGTCTGAACGAAATTTCGTTGCCTGCAGTCATACATATAATAAATAACAACACACACAATAAACACAAATTAACATCCACCACAGTGAGTTCACCAGGCACCTCCTCACTGTGATGGAGGAAAAAGTCTTAAAGTCTCTGTCTCTTCCCTCTTTGTTCTCCCTCTGTGCTGAGGCGATCCAGGCTTCTGACGTTGTGACCCCGCTGGGTGATGGTAAGTCAGTCCCGCGGCTGAATCCGTGCTCCGTCCGCGACGGGCCGGTTCAAACTCCGCAGCCCGGGGTGGCCGAAGCTGCCGCCCTCCAGTCCAGCGGACGCAGCTGTAGTTGCAGGAGCCCCAGAAAAACAGGTCACCCACCTGTGACCTGCGAGCTCCCGATGATGTCGTCCACCGGGCCCGCGGCCGAGCCTTCGGATTCAGGTCGCCACCTGCGTCCTCGGTCGCCACCGCCGGAACGCCACCGCAGCCCTGAAGCCAGCCAGCCCCGCGCTGGTAAGTCCTGGCTCTGCCTCCGGAGCCTCGAGGTCGGTCAGTCGCAGTTGAAGTTGGAGGCCGGCAGCTCCACCATTTTGGCCTCAGCGCAGACTGAGGCAGAGAAGGGGGATACGACACGAAAAAGTCGCATTCCCCCGAAGGAAGAGACAAAAAACATGTTTCACCCCCCCTCCCCCCCAACACATACACAACCCAATAAACTAAAATTTAACTAAAACAGGACAAAAAGAAAACAACAACAAAAGTAAAAACAGATGGACTGCAGGCGAGCCGCAGCTGTGCAACAGCACCGCCACTTCCGGATTCCAGATGGACTTCACCAGATGGACTCAAAAAAGACGCATTGACAAAAGTAAATGTAAGCAACAATTTTGTGCAATAATCTACAACCTTCTAGCAATTATATTTTGGTACGTTCTGTGCTTTTAGCGAAGGATCAACTGAACGGACTTGATTTGTAATTAGTTCAAGCAAAATTAGAAACCTTAAATAAACTGGAAGCTTAAAATTAGTATCATCTGATTTTACTGAATGGGTACAATGGGTAAAAAGAGAGTTGAAACATTAGCTTGGAGCACCTAGTCCACAAATGTTATTAAGTTCTCCAAAGCCATGAGTAATCAGATATATAATTGTAGACACAAGGAACTGCAGATGCTGGATACTGGAGCAAAGCACAAAGTGCTGGAAGAACAGGTCAGGGGATGGAGAGACAATGTTTTGGGTGGGGATCCTTCTTCAGTTGGAAGAAGAGTCTCAACCCAAATCGTCAACGGATGTATAACTGTAATTCCCTGCACAATATCATTGATATGCAAGAGGTTCTACCTGCTTTACTGGAATTCATTCCAATATTTTGGAATATTGCGAGCCGTTTTTGGACCCATATCTGTGGTAGGATGAGCTGACTTTGGAGAGGGTCCAGGGGAGGTTTACGAGAATGATCTCGGGGACGATATGGGTATTCCAGTTAATGTGTGGGAAATGTTTGACTGCGCTGAACCTATACTTGATGGAGTTTAGGACCTCATTGAAACCTACTGAATAATGAAAGGCCTGGATAGAGTGGATATGGATTTGATGTGGAGACCAAGACATTGGGTATTTTCTAAAAAGGAGATTGATAGATTCTTGATTAGTATGGATATCAAAGGTTAAGAGCAGAAGGCAGGAGAATTGGGTTGAGTAGGAAAAATCATTATCGGCGGTCACTCGAAACGAGTATGACTGTCCTCTTTTGGTACGACGCCTGTGCGTGACTTTGGTTAACGTGGGGAGACTGGTGCACAGACAGCCACCACATGGTTCTCCACTTGGAGAAAAGCCACGCGGTCACAGGGAGAATGTACAAACTCTGTACGGACAGCACCCGTAGTCAGGATCGAACCCGGGTCTCTGGCGCTGTGAGGCAGTAACTCTACCGCTGCGCCACCATGCTGTGTATAAACTGGCGGTTATGTTTGCTGTCAGCCTGAAATCCGCAAAAATACATCGTATATTGTGAAGCTTTGTGGAGCCACACAACGTCATGAAAAATCCTGTATTAATCCACTTAGGTACATACTTTAGTTTCTACCATTATTTTTATTTTTGATTCCTCGTTCTTTAATTGCATCCCTGTTCTTTCTTATTTTCTATCTAAATCTCTCTGTAATATAGAACATAGAGCAAACAAACTGGCCCTTCAGCCCACATGTCCATGCTGAACATGATGCCAAGTTAAAGTTTCATTGAATCATTGAATTGAGGTTAAACTAATCTCTGAACTAAACTAACCTCTTCTGCATGCACAAGGTGAATATCCCTTCATCCCCTGTATATCCGTGCTTATCTAGAAGCCTTTCAAATGCCTCTATTGTTTCTGCCTCCACCACCACCCCTACCATCAAATTCCCAGCATATTGTTGATTGGATGAAAATATATTGGATTGGTTAATAAGTTTGCAATAAACACAAAATTTGTTGGAGTTGTGTATAGTGAGGAAGTTTGTGAAAAAATACAGCAGGATATAGATCAGTTGGAAATTTGGATAGAGAAATAGTAGATGGTGTCTCTCTCTCTCTCTCTCTCTCTCTCTCTCTCTCTCTTCTCTTTCGCCATTTCTCTCCTCTCTCTCTCACTCTCTTTCTCTCCCCAACACCCCCTGCCTCCTCCAACCACACTCTCTCTCTCTTTCTTATTCAAAAGGCAACAAGGCTTTTAAATACAAAATTAAGCCATGATCTAACCTTGAAAGATGAGTGAAAGATAACGGAGTTTCAGAATTTTATTTGAATGGGTTTGTTAATGTTATAAATATCCTCATCAGAATTTAGAAACAATTGGCTGATTCTAGATTATTAAAATGTTCCTGCATTTTAACAAATCTTCGCACCCACTCCCCCCCCACCCCCACCCCCCTCTCCCACCCGCCCGACCTCTTGTTTCTCGTTCCTATTACAGGAGGCTGCTGAAGCTCAGAGTGGGCTGGGGTTGGACGCGGGGGCAATTTGATGTTTAATAACTGAGACAGATAGATTTTTATTAGGCTGTTATATTGAGGGAAATTGGTGTAACGCTGAGGAGTCGAAAAGGAGTCGAGGCACAAATCAGCCACGTCCTAACTGAACAGTAGGACAGACTCAGGGGACTGATTACCCCCTTCCATATACTGTGTCCCCATTTAATACAAACCAAGATTTAAACAAATGCTCTTCAAACATCCTTGCCGAGTCTCCTTAACGTTATAAATAGTAGATTCTTCTGGCCGCATATCCCTGATGTAAAAAAAAACATTTGCAATGTAAACATATGTAGGCAAAATTTTCTCAGCCTGGGTGAAGTTCATTGCCCCCAGAAGTACAACAGTCCCAGCAGCTGTACTTCATGTCCATACATGGGTGTTGCAATCTAACAGCAGAAATAGATAACCATTACAGATAATGGGGTTCTCCTTCCTCGTTGCATATTTGCATCTTACTATTGCCAGAGGATAGAGAAGATTAATTTACTGGTTAATTTTCTCTTTACCACCGAGACGATTTCCTTTGCACATCAAAGGAGCGAACTGCAAATTATTCAGGCTTTGCATCTCTTCTTTGAGCAGTGGACATCTCGACTGCCTTTGTTACACTGTTGCATGCCTCAGTTGTTATCAACTATTTGTTGAGTGTAATGCTTTGCCACGGGATTGCAGTCTTCCCAACATCTGGAACTGCATCTGTTTGTAAATACTGCACAGAGAGTCCTGATATTTCACTGAACAATCACTAAAAGATGGTGCCAAGCATCCACTACACTCCTAACATGTTTCCTAGATCTGATTCAAAGCCTCGTAATAGCTCAGCCGTCGTGGGCAGTTTTCTGCTGCAATCTCTGCCAAAAATGTATATATTTCTCACAAAAAACCCAGAGGGAGACGAGCAAAAATATTTTTTGTTGAAGATTTGTTATGATCTGGAATGCACTGGCCAAAGGGCGATAGAAACAGATTTAGTAACAACTTTCAAAAGGGAATTGTATCTCAACTAAAAATAAATCATATCCAGGGCTGAGAGGGAGGAGCTATGCTGTGGGATTAATTCTCTTAGGCTAATATAATGGGCAGAATGGCCTCCTTCTGTACCGGGTGATGAATGAAAAATGAGAAAGAAATTCATATGAAATAACTCAGAGATGAACAAATAGGAAGAAATATCTTGCCACCAATCTTGAGCACAGTGGCAGAACTGGTAGAAATGCTGCCTCACGGCGCCAGATACACGGGTTTTCTCCGGGTGCTCCGGTTTCCTGCCACAACCCAAAGAGGTGCAGGTTTGCAAGTTAATTTTCCTCTGTAAAATTGCCCCTGACGCACAGAGAGTGGATGTGTAAGCTTTTCACTGTACCTCGGTACACGTGACAATAAACTAAAAAGTGGAATTCTCTGCCTCAGAGGGCGGTGGAGGCAGGTTCTCTGGATGCTTTCAAGAGAGAGCTAGATAGGGCTCTGAAAAATAGCGGAGTCAGGGGATATGGGGAGAAGGCGGGAACGGGGTACTGATTGGGGATGATCAGCCATGATCACATTGAATGGCGGTGCTGGCTCGAAGGGCCAAATGGCCTGCTCCTGCACCTATTGTCTATTGTCTATTGTCTAAACTGAACTGAACTGAAAGTGCAGTTGTTGTATAACTAGTCGCTGGTTGGCACGGACCCGGTGGACTGAAGAGCCTGTTTCCATGCTGTTTAAATAAATCTCCCACACTCCCACAGTCCGAACATGTGGCAGAAATCCAGAGATTCAACTGGAAACACAGCGTTTAACTGTTTCTCAGCATCTATGGAGCGAAGGAAATAGGCAACGTTTCTGCCCGAAACGTTGCCTATTTCCTTCGCTCCATAGATGCTGCTGCACCCGCTGAGTTTCTCCAGCATTTTTGTCTACCTTCGATTTTCCAGCATCTGCAGTTCCTTCTTAAACACTAACTGTTTCTCAGCTATTCAAAAGAAAATCGGGCGGAGCTGATAACCATACTGAACCACCTTATCCGTCTTTAATGGCCATTATGTAGTCGGTAATGACAGCTAATGGAGGTGGACACAAGCCAGAATGTGCTTTTGCTCGATGGATCATTTCAGCGAAATCGGCTGGCGATCTTATAGCCCACCGAAAGCAAATCCAGCCCGGGATTTGTTGAGCAAGAGCAGAGGCCCAGAGAGATTCTGAGGAATGTCAGCTTGTCCAGTGCTGTGTCATTTAGCGATGACACTCAAAACATGTTGTAGCTGAACTGGTACTTTGAGGCAATTAAAGTTCATATCACAAATACCACTAATCACAGAAATACAGTGGCTGTTACGGCAAAGGTGGTTAAAGAGGTGTGGAATTTTGATGTGCGGGTCTAGACATGAGTAAATTATTCAGCCACTATGCTTTAACATTCTGCAAAATATAAGCCCTGTTTCTATTATGATGCCAACAAAATTACAGCATGTCAACAATGATTAAATGCACTTAAGCTAATGCCTTTAACCCTTTTCCTTCACTAAAGAGAGACTTTTGTCGGGAAAAATTGCATTCACTTCAATGAATGTGTCTTCCAACAAGAGGAAAGGCTGAACAAGAGTTGCAATGAATTTTTAAATGTTGAAACAATAGGGACGACTTAATGGGAAATCTATCGCACTGTGATCAATTAAAATATATACTTTAAAGCATGATACCAAAGCCCGAAACTGGCCAGCACTAAAGAATATTTCACTTCAGAACAGCGGTAGGGCACTCACCTCTCATGTATATTCAGTTCATTATTTCTTAATCTTCTCATCAGAAGATTAATCAAAAAAAATTAAGAGTGTACAATAAATTGCTATTAATGGTTAAAAGCTTGTGAATGTGTAAGGGACACAAGTGGAGACTTTTCTGCATGCATGTTGCCAAGCAGGGCACAAAGGCTTGGATCGGTGAGGCTTAATTTACCTTTCAGCATAAAGAATCGATTTATGAGCGGCCTGATGGAACTCGACAGATTAATATTAATTAGCTCGGTTAGTGAACTGCTCCTTCTCAGGAGCACATTTAGTGACCAGTATCAGAGCAAATGAGAGATCTTCAGCAATCGTCGCTGCCTTCATCACTACCCAAAGGCCCATTCTTCAGCCTTTGAAGTGGTCGAGAGACATCAAAGTGAACATAAGAGTTCTGTGTAAAAAACCTGTGAAATTATACCTTGATGTTTTCTTTTATAGAGTTTGGGTGATGTTTTGCAGGGAACAGGCAGATTTTGTTCATTGATACATTTTTAAATCCAATTCTGCAGTTCCTTTGTAGCCATCAGCGTAGACATCTTCATGTCAATGTCAGGTTGACAGTTCCATTGGTTACATTGAATTGGATTGATTGAGTGAAAGATGCAACATGGTAACAGACCCTCCTGCCACAGACCAGGGTGGCACGGTGGCGCAGATGTAGGCTTGCTGCCTCACTGCGCCAGAGACCCAGGTTCAAACCTGACCTCGGGTACTGTCTGTATAGAGTTTGTACGTTCTCCCCGTGACCTGCTTGGGTTTTTTTTTCGGGATCTCCGGCTTCCTCCCACACTCCAAAGACGTACAGGTTTGTAGGTTAATTGGCTTGGTGTAATTGTAAATTGGCCCTAGACACTGAGAAATGTTTAGAGAAGCCAATTAACCATGAAAGTCTTTGGAACCCGAAAGGAAACTGGAGCCTTTAGCAAACTCCACACAGACAGCACCCGAGGTTGGGATCGAACCAGGGTCTCTGGTGCTTTGAGGGTGCAGATCTACCAATTGCGCCACTGTGCTACCCAAAAGGTTTCCACATTTCCCGAAAAGCGGAATGCAGGTGAGGTCCAATGCTGAGCTTGGAGGCAATAAGAAGTACATGTGAGTGTGCAGTTCAAATCTTACATCCAGGCACTAACTTGCCTTCAAGGTGCATTGAAAAGCATATGGTTCTTTCAACGTTAAATTCCAAAATGGAGATTTGGAGAAATCAATGCATTTTGCACTCGAAGAAAGTAAAGGGCCTGTCCCTTCGAGTGCAAATGACACGTGACGCCCACATGGTGCGTGGTGACGTAGACGGTGATGCGCGGTCGCGCGCGGCGCCCCAGGATTTTGGGATGTTCAAAATCTTCGCGCGCCATCTGCGTGACGCGCAAATGACGCCCAAGTGGGACAGGCCCTTAAGGTGCTTGCACAACCTTATGTCCTCCCACATCTTTCTCTTTGTTATAACAGGTGGGCACAACTACTAGAGAGCAGTCCTGAACTACTATCCACCTCATTGTAAACCCTCGGACTATTTTTGATCAGACTTTACTGGCTTTATTTTGCACTAAACGTTATTCACGCTATGCCCTTCATCACGTATCTTACAATGTATTGTCTTTCCACTGACTGGTTAGCCCGCAACATAGGCTTTTCACTGTACCTCGGTACACGTGACAATAATCTAAACTCAACACAAGGAGCAAAGGTTATGAATGGGACATTGTGTGAAGTGGTAAGAGAAAATGAAAGTGTGTGTTTGCTTTCATAATGAGCATAAATCATTATTCTCCTTCACAGTCACTGTTGTATCAGATGCAAATTCAAATCACACAGGTTTGCATTATATTGTAATTGGATTAACTATTGGCAGTTAAATTCAACTGGAAACTTATACAGCAATAAGCTACTACCGTCAAAATACTCACGGTGCCAGAAGTTACTCACTCTGAACCATTGCAAGGACTCTAATTCAACACTGAGCCACTGAGATTCTAATTTCTTTCCCCTATTGTGAACCATCTCTTTATCACATTCCTGTCTCCTGCACACTCACCTCCAACAAGATGCAAATAGCTCATGGACTTCTTTGAAATCTTCTGACCTATTAATTCTGCAGAAGCCTCCCACACCACCCTACTCAACACAGAGCCATATTTCCAATCTTCATCCCAGCCTGGTTAGATTCTGCATTTTCTCTTCTTCCCATTTTGTTTCACAAACTCGTCTTTGCTGAGAATCCCACCTTCCAATCTCTCAACTCTGTTGCTTTCTGGTCCTCTGTGCTAAGTATGTTGTGAACGGTACACTTTCCTCAGATGCTGCGGCCAATGGTCTTTGCCATTAGATGGACACAAAATGCTGGAGTAACACAACGGGTCATGCAGAATCTTCGGAGAAAAGGGACAAGTGACATTTTGGGTTGAGACACTTCTTCAAACTGTCTGAAGTCTGTAGAAGGGTCTCAACATGAAACGTCACCTATTCCTTCTCTCCAGAGATGCTGCCTGACCCACTGAGTTAATCAAGCATTTTGTGTCCATCTTTGGTGTAAACCAGCATCTGCAGTTCCTTCCTACACACTCTTTGCCATCACGTCCCTCAAATAAAACAAATCCAGCACCGCAAGCTCCTGCCCCCAAGTCCATACTTGAGTATTAGAAAGGCGCTATATAAATATAATCCATTATTATTATTATTATACTTCAAAATGTGGTGCTCTCCCATCTATCCGGACCCATCACGATGCTCTCATCTCCTTACACCACCGCTGCCTGCAGCCTGGTGATGGTATAATGGAGCCACTTTGTGATACCACCTCTAACACGCAGAGAGACACATGCCTTCGCCATTCGAATTTTTTTTTGCAAATGATGCAAGGCCCCAAAGTTTTACAGAACCTTTGCATCCTTTCACTGTCTGGGAAGGAAGTGCCTGTAAATGAATAAATACAGCATTTCCAGCTGCAGGGACGGACTGCCAGCGACAAGGCTGGTGCACCAACATGCCTCTCCCCCACCCCCCCCCCCCCATAAAACGTGTTTGCTGATAATGCTACTGTCTGCAACCCCCAGCCTCCCTGAACACAAAGGTTCAAAGACAGAGTTAACCATCACCTGCTGAAGCTGGGGTTGTTGGAGCACGCATTAGGCCAAGGGAAGTCTCTGGACGTGCCCTTGTCACCCGGCTCGTATTCTCAAGGCCATTTCCCCGCACTCTCAGCCACTACCCGAGTCAGCTCCAGGAGAAATCTGTCCTCATTAGCACTGCCCCTGGCTGCACTTTGTTGTCATGCCACCTTAATATACAAAAACAAAAACCAACTGAGGTGGCAGCTTTGCGGGAAAGATACAGCGGCCCTGGGGATTGCAGCAGCATGGATATTGTAATGTTGACCTTCTGGAGAACAACATGACATTTCAGCATTGAAATAAAGAAGCAATCCAGGCGCGCAGTGAAGAGACGCACAAACAGTGTGGGCTATAAAGGCAGATGGAATGGAGGCGAAACAGGAGAAAGTGAAGTTGGGAGATATTACTATCAGTTAATAACAGCCAGCACTGACACACTCCAGCCATTACCATTGTTGTGCTAGGACATTATAATCATTTTACTGCTATTTATTTTATTGCTAATCATTTTATTGTTACGTAAGGCAGCAGCTCTGGAGAGAAGGAATGGGTGGAGACCCTTCTTCAGACTAGAGATATGGAAGAGTAAGGTGTGAAAAAGATCAAACATAAGGAAATTATCGCTAAAATGACTGAGCACAGTTTCAACACAATATAATCCACATTGCCGACAGTGGCTTAAATTAATTCCGATAAAACGCCTTTCCATTATTACAACAAACTATGAGTTCATTTATATTGAACGGCAAATGGAAGGAATAGTTTGCAAATGTGTTACGTGACGTGGTGAGGAAAACATGATTATAATCGAATAATAATATTTATGCTAATCCTCAAAACGTATGCATAACTCAGAGGGCTTCTTCATGTCAAATAAATAATTTCAAAATACCTCGGGATGGAATGCTAAACATTACCAAAGGATTGTTTAATGGGTAGACACAAAGTGCAAGAGTGACACAGCAGGACAGGCAGCTTCTCTGGAGAGAAGGAATGGGTGACGTTACGGGTCGACACCTTCTTCAGACTCAAGCCCCTGTCCCACTTACTTGTCCTTGGCACGCTAATTACGCGACCTCGTGGTCGCGTTGAGGCGCGACGGTCCCGCAAAAGTCGCGCGCGACTTCATTCGACCGCACAGCCGTCTGGAGCACGTGACGTCATTTGAGGATGGACACAAAATGCAGGAGTAACTCAGCGGGACCGGCAGCATCTCTGGAGAGAAGGAATGGATGACGTTTCATGTTGAGACTCTTCTTCAGTCTGAAAGAAGGGTCTAGACCTGAAACGTCACCCATTCCTTCTCTCCAGAGATGCTGCCTGGTCCCGCTGAGTTACTCTGCATTTTATGTCAATCTTCAATTTTCTTGGACCCGCTCTGGGAGTAGAGGTGGGGGCGGATCCGGACCGCAACGGCTGTGAGCCCCAGGCCGAGCTCGGACGATCATTTGCCTGCTTCTGCTGCAGTTGGAGGTGAGACGTTGCGTCGCACCAGGGTCTTGGGCCTGTCCCACTTTGGGGCCGTCAGTTACGCGACAGGCCGGTGGCGCGCGAAGATTTTGTTCACTACAAACATTTCGGAGCCCCGCGCAATATCGCGCACAACTACATACTCCTCCGCGCTTCTCAGAGGGACAGGCCCGCGTGGCCATACGATGCCCGGGCACCTCAACGCGACCACGAGGTTGTGTAATTTACGTGCCAAGGACACGTAAGTGGGACAGGCCCTTCAGAGTCAGGGGAGAGGGAGTCTAGAGATAAGGAAAGGGTAAGATGTGGAAATGACAGATCAAAGCACAAGGAAATGGCTCATTGTCGGCTGAGGGAAAGATGACAAGGAGGCATACAATAAGTAAAATTAATCCGAAGGACAGTGAAACTACTCGGTAAACTACGGTGGGGGAGGGACGGAAAGAGAAGGAAAGTAAGCGTTACTTGAAGTTAGAGAAATCAATAGTCATACCGCTGGGTTGTAAGCTGCCCAGCAAAATAGGTGCTCCAATTTGCATTGTTTCATGGTGTGCAATCCTGCTGTAGACCATCGCTCCATGGGGATGTTCTCAATTTGAATGTCGCATATGTGTTTACACCACGTTGAACATGGAACTCAGCTGCTGGAATCTGTCTACACCATGGGATCAGAAGCGATGTTAGTCATTGTCGTGGCAAGTGCATTTGGTTAGCCAAATAACAGTAATGTTTAGTTTAGATTAGTTTAGAGATACAGCACGGAAACAGGTCCTTCAGCCCACCGAGTCCATACTGACCAGCGATCCCCACACATTAACACTATCCTACACACTCGGGACAATTTACACTTATACCAACCCAATTTACCTACATACCTTTACGTCTTTGGAGAGTGGAAGGAAACCAAAGATCTCGGCAAAAACCCACACGGTCATGGAGAAAACATACACTCTCCATTGCAGACAGCACCCGTAGTCGGGATCGAACCTGGGTCTCCGGCGCTGCAAGTGCTGTAAGGCAGCAACTCTACCGCTCCGCCACCGTGTCGCCCTTGCCTTTCTTGGTTACCTCAATGAAGGCATTAATCTAATCAGACAATTCATCGATGAAGCAGAATAGCTCCCCAGAATGGGACCACCAATGGGACTCAATTTAGACAATGATTTGCTCAACTTACACAACGCAGTGGGTTTGGAGATTAAAACAAAGCTCGAGGAGCAAGAACTCTAGGTGCATGAACTGTTTATATGCAATTAAAATGCTATTTACCTTGATAAGGATGGATGAAAGCTGAGCCGTAACAAGGGAGAAGGACCTTGACCCGAAACATCACCCATTCCTGCTGTCCAGAGATGCTGCCTATTCTGCTGAGTTATTCCAGCATTTTGTGTCTATCTTCGGTAGAAACAGTTGAAGTTTAGCAGAGGATTTCAAAAGATTCCAAATTATTTGCAAAGCAACAGGGCTGCATAAAATATACATTATATTATAGAAATAAACTGGTTGCAACAACAATCATCGTTGTTGACTTTAATTTTAATCCATTCTCTGTTTCTTCCACTGTCCTCAAAAAACCTCCTGAACCTATTTGGATGGAGACTTCACTGTCTCAACTTATGGTGTGTGGAGTCCTTTATTTCAATCTATTTTAGTTGGTAGGAACGTGTGGGAAGGAACTACAGATGCTGGTTTACACCGAAAATAGCACAAAAAGCTGGAGTAACTCAGCGGGTTAGGTAGCATCTCTGGATAGAAGGGAGCTGCCTGTCCCGCTGTGTTACTCCAGCATGTTTTGTCTATCTTTAGTTACTTGGAGTTGTGTAATGTTTTATAAGGTTGGAGTACTATGAACCATAATGTTAAGGTAGAACAAGGTACATATGATGTTGATTGTTTGCAATGGTTACAGGTAATCATTGCTGCTAAGTTAAATGGGCATTTATTTTATTAAATAACTGCAAGGTGAACAAACACGTAAAAACTACAACTATATATCCTCAACTAAAATTTGCTATAACCCACAATTAATGAAACTGAAAGCATAATTATTTTACCATTTTCGATTTTGTTAATTTTTCTCTCTATGTGAATGTGTACTATCACAACAGCAATTTGAGACATGGATAAAAAATGATTAAACGTCATTAAGGCTGCATATCATGTTTAATATTCATATTGTGTTAAAAATAAATGTAGCCAAAGTAGAAAAGGACATCAGCACACTACTAATTAGTCAAAATCTAGGAGACATATGCAGAAAATGAATTGGTTCTATTTTAAATATAGGCATTGACATTGGACTGTGTTGTGTTAGTTGAAATGTCATTAAAAAAATTTGGTATTGATATACCAAGAGAAATGTGTAGTTCCCAACATTTCTATTCATAACTATATCAGCAAAGAAAAACTTTCCATAATACTCCTCATCTCACAATTGTTTTAATCTAGGGTATAAACCCATAAAAGAATGATTGGGTGAACACTAATTATTAAAGCAGTGGAGAAATGTCAGAGGAATGGACCAAGCAATTGTTCTTTACGGCTACCAACAGTAATTTCTTTACTTGTTTCTGTGTAAACTGTTTCGAAAATATATCATCGCACTAATCTTCATTATCTGGTGTTTTCCCTCTCACATAATTAAGCAATAAATTGCGTAGAGAACAAATGAACACTTCAAAGTACAAATTCCACCATACCCAGCAATTAAAGATATATTTGGAAAAGTATTTACATTTTGGAAACATCCCATTAAAACAGGTTCAATCACAGATCCATTCAGAGCTTAAAATGTAATATAGAAACAGAAGTCATTTGATTCTAATCAGTCTTGCATTAATAACCTACACAAATTTTATTAATTATAGGCGCCTATATGTTATATAGTCCATTTAGTAATAAGGCAATTAAAAACAATGCTATTCCCCACTGTTGTCTCATTGCAGAAGTGATCAAAGTGCCTAAAGCAGGAGAGAGGAAAGTCTCTCATCATGGGATAGGTCTCTTGCCTTAGGCTACACTGCCTCATTAAAGACAGAAAGATGCTGTTGATCGCCAATTAACCTGATTTGTTGGAACTCTGATAGAGACCTCAGATGAAGCCAATTTTCTTCTCTAAATGAATGACAACAGTTATTGACAGAAATGCAACTCTCACTTAAAAGGAACATAAAGGAATGAGTGAATTGTATGTATGTTTAGGAGAATTCAGAATGAAAGTATAAACAGTCTTTGATAAAAGAATATGTGCACTGCAGGGTTTAATTAGTGTGGGTAACTGCTATGTGCTCCAGAAGCACTAGAGAAGAAGAATATGATCTGTAAAAGCAATGTGAACAAGCCCTTTGTTTCTATTTTATAATTAACATTATTGAAGTTTCAATGCAAGTTTATAAAGAGCTTTTTTTGAGCTATCTACAGATCATACTGCTGCAAAACTTCACAAGTCAGTAATTGTTTTACCTTTTTAGTTTTTCGGAGTGGGAAAATTACTATCGAGGAGTCGGAGCATAACACAGACCAGTGGACGGAAAGAGACAGAGGATGTTTTGGGACAGGGCCTTTCTTCACATTGTTTCTCAAGCCTGAAGAAGGGTCCCAACTTGACATGTCACCTAAGATAGACACAAAAAGTTGGAGTAACTCAGCGGGTCAGGCAGCATCTCTGGAAAGAAGGAATAGATTAAGTTTCAGGTCGAGACCCTACTTCTGAGGGTCTGAAGAAGGGTCTCAACCCAAAACTTCACCCATTCCTTTTCTCCAGAGATACTGCCTGACGCCGCTGAGTTACTCCAGCCATTTGTGACTATAATCGGTTTCAAGCAGCATCTGCAGTTCCTTCCGGCACATCATCTGCCCGTTGCCCTTCCCAGATGCTGTCTTATCCACTGAGTCCCTCCTGCAGTCTGTTTTTTGCTCAAAATTCCAGCATCTGCCTTCTCTTGCATCTCTACTGAGAAGTGGGTACATGAGATTTACTTTGCAATTGCAAACTGTACCATTACTATCGCTGCAACATGAAACACTTGGAGACTGAAGGAGGTTTGCATCTGATTTCATTTTTGCAGCTTTCTCATGATCACTTAGTCATAGTCATGCAACGTGGAAACAGGCTCATCGGCCCAACTTGCCCACACTGACCTGCCTGTCCCATAACTAGTCCCACCTGCCTGCATCTAACCCATATTCCTCTAAACCTATCCTATCCATGTACTTGTCTAAGTGTTTCTTAAATGTCGTAAAAGTACCTGTTACTTATTCTTGTTCATATTATTGAACATAAATAAAATGTTTAAACAATTGCAATAGAACTCATAGAGGTACAGTTGCCTCGGTGAAATGCTAATATGAACACATCTATCACTGACATTATTAGAGGAAGGAAGTGAAATTCACAAAAGTCTGATTAACTTGCCACAAAACAGTGTCTTTTCACCAATTGTATACTGTGGGTTATAGCAATGTAATTGACTCACTTTCTCTCTCCAAGATTATTGTCAAAAAGTATCATTAGTGTATATAGACACAAAACGCTTGAGTAAGTCAGCAGGACAGGCAGCATCTCCAGAGAGAAGGAATGGGTGACGTTTGGGGTCGAGACCCTTCCTCAGACTGAGAGTCCGGGGGAAAAGGAAACAAGAGATATAGACGGTGATGTAGAGAGAGATAGAACAAATGCATGCAAGATATGCAAAAGGTAACGATGATAAAGGGAACATGCCATTTGTTAGTTGTTTTCTACGTGAGAACGAGAAGCGACTTGGGCGAACATTTCTTTCACCTCTTTTTCTCCTTTTATTTAATTTGGTAAGTTCATACAGCATAGGAACAGCCTCTTCGGCCCATCATATCCATGCCAAAGATGATGCCAGGTTGTTATTCTTCTCTACCTGCATGTGATCCATATCCCTCCATTACCTGCATATCCATGTGCCTATCGAAAAGCCTCTAAAACACCACTATTGTACCTGCCTCCACCATCACCCCTGTCAGCATGTTCTAGGCACCCACAACCCTATGTGTTAAAAAAAATTGCCTCGTAAGAAGGGGCTGAGAATTAAGCATTTTAAATATAAAATATTTGCACTTAAGCTATTGTGCCTTGGAAAATATTTTAGCTCTGGAAACATTTCTCAAGAAATAATTAATTACAAATATATAACCTTGAACTGACGGAAAACACGAACATTCTGTGTCAGATTTTACATTGTCACAATTAAACGATCTGAAATATTTTGAAGTACAAATAAAATGATGTGGCGATCATTGTGTGCATGTGTATGTATGCATGTATGTATGTGTTTGTGTGTGTATGTGAGTGTGCATGCGTGCGTGTGTGTAGTGGTCGGGGATGTGTGGGATATATGTTAAGAATAAGGGGTGGAACTTTGAGACCAAGGGCAGGTTGTTTGGATTGAGTGGTGTTCCTGCACTGATTTCACTGCATAAAACTTTCTAAATGAGAGATGTAATCACTCAGACACTCTCAGAGATATTATGGAAATCAATTAAAAATAGGCTTGAAGCTTAATGTTATAGCATGTGGTATCAACGGAATTACACCAGAAAAATCAATATGATTGGTTAGATGATATAATGAATAGGTTGAATCAATTAGAGAGGTGTAGAACGCAGCGGGTTCATGCCTATTGGCCATACGGAGTGACTGCAGGCCATTGATAATAAAACAAAAGGTATCTATGACATTAAAACTGAAAATATTCAGTAGGTCAGGCGGTACCTGTGGAGAGAGAAATACAGTTAATGTTTCAAGTCAGGGGTCCATCAGGAATCTTCGATTTGATCTAAATGTATGGTTTCAAAGATGATTTGTAAATAAACACTCTCTGTATGCCTGTTGTAATACAATACTCCCTGCTATAACACATTTCATCCATTCTTAAAGCTCTCAAAATTTCATTTTGGCAAAGCTAACTCGATTTCTGTGTTATTATTTATACAAAACATGGTTATACTCATTTGTAAAAGAAAGGAGGCTGTGCACAAAAAACAAGACATAATGCAAAAACATAATGAGATAGAAATACAAGTCCATGATTGTACAAGAGGTGGACTATGGTGCCAGTAGTTGAGATAGGAAAGGGCCCATATGATGTACATTAGATCACTGGATATTTTCAATGGATATTTTTAAGACAGAGATAGATAGATTCTTGATTAGTACAGGTGTCAGGGTAATAGGGAGAAGGCATGAGAATAGGGTTAGGAGAGAGAGATAGATCAGTCATGATTGAATGGCAGAGTAGACTTGATGGGCTGAATGTCCTAATTCTGTTCCTATGACTTACGACTTCAAGAAAGAATCGTGCTTCATATAATTTGAGAAATGATGTGAAGAAGATAAGTTGGCAAAGTGAGAATGTGGGATTAGAATGTTGGTTAACATAAAAGGAAATCTAAAATTCTTCTATCAGAATTGAAATAAATCAATATGTTCTTAGAATCTTTCTTCTTCTTCTTCTTCTTCTTCTTGCGTATGGCGTGCACAGCCTAAAGTTGTAGGACAACTTGTTCTATTTGATCTTATTTGATTGCGCACACCGGGTTGATTACATTCGTCGAAACAGGCGGACCACGTGAAGGTTGCAATCTCCCACCCCAAGAATCTTTATTTCTTGTAAATAGTTTTTTACTAAGGAAGAGGATAGTTTCAAAATATTGGTCGTAGAGAAGTTGGGAGATGTAATGGATGTGTGACAGATAAAAAATAGATAGGCTTCTTAAGCTTAAAGCGGGTACATCACCTACGTAGTTGAATGGCTTGTAATCTAGGCTCCTAAAAGATATTGGGGTGGAATTAGCAGAAGGAATGTTTGGTATGATTAATACATTTTGAAATCTAAAGCGGTATTCTATGATCTAACTGCTTATATGTTAAAACCAGTGGCATTAGCACTACGTTTGGCTGCCACATTCTACTGGCAAAGAGAGGAAATGGACATGAACAGGTAAGTAAATGGGCAGCCAAATGGCATCTAGGATTTAATACAGACAATTAGAAAACAGGCAAAGTAATACAATTTGCAGAAGGGATTGCATGGGGCAATATGGAGAACGAATGCACAAGAACAGAGGGTCGTCCATAGATATTTGAGGGCAGAAGGACATATTTTTAATTTTTTTTATTTTTTTATTTATATTTATAGATAATAAAAATAAAGAAATAAAAAGAAGAAATTAAAAAAGTAAGATAAACTATCAATAATACAACTTAGGAGATAGGTCCATAGGTCAGAAGACGTAACTATTCATCCAGTCCTGGGTTCAGGTTTCAGTCAGGCCTCCGCGCCGGCCCAGTCTACCCCTTCAGATAATCTATAAATGGAGACCATATTTTAGTAAATAATTCTGGTTTGTCAATTAAGACATATCTAATTTTTTCCAAATATATGGTCTCCGACATCTCCATAATCCACATCTTAATTGTGGGGGTTGCAGGGTTTTTTCAAAATTTTAATATTAATTTTTTCTCGATTATTATACTGTAGTCAAGGAAATTTCTTTGGTTTGTTGTAAGTTTTAGGTATTGTTCTGACATGCGCAATATTATTAATTTAGGATCGGGATCCAGTTGAGTATTAACAACTACAGAGATTATTTAAAAAATATCCATCCAATAATTTTTAATTTTTATACAATTTACAAAAGTATGGGTTAAATTAGCCGATGAGTATTGGCATTTATCACAAATAGGGGAGATATTAGGAAAGATTCTATTTAATTTTGTTTTTGAATAATGCAATCTATGTAGTACTTTAAATTGTATTAAAAAATGTCTGGCATTTAATGAACATTGATGTATATGTTGTAAACTTTCATTCCAAATATCTTTTGTTATAGTTTGGGCTAATTCCTTTTCCCATACTAATCTATATAATTCCGTCGACGGAGTCTCACTGTCTAAAAGAGTATTATAAATATAAGATATTAATTTATCTGTATTAGGGTGTTTATTCAAACATTCATCTAGAATCTCTGGTTCTCTAATTCTGTATTCTTGTGTATGTGATTTAACATAATCTTTAAGTTGTAAGTATCTAAAAAAATTATCTGAATGTAATCCATAATTCTGTTGTAGTTCCTGAAACGAAAGAAAAATACAGTTTCTATAAAGATGTCCCATCTTTTTAATTCCATGATTTTTCCATTATACAAAACCTTTTATCCAACACTGAGGGTTTAAATGAAGGATTATTTGCAATGGGGAGAGAAAATGATAAATTATCCAATTTTAATGTCTTTTTTAATTGTTTCCAAATTCGAATTCCACTATATATTATAGGGTTTTCATTATAGATTTGTTTATTGTTTTGTAGGAGCTAACAGGATTGGACCAATTTCAAAAGGCAAACAATCTTCCCTTTCCATCTTTAACCAGTCTGGTTGTTGATCCATATCTTCCAACCAAAAATTCATGTTTTTGACATTGACTGCCCAAAAATAAAATAAAAAATTTGGTAAAACTAATCCTCCTTTGGTCTTGGGTTTACATAAGTGTTTTTTTTGCTTATTCTGTGATTCTTATTATCCCAAATAAAACTTGTCACAATAGAATCGACTTTTTTAAAGAAATTTTTTGGGAGATATATTGGGATTGATTGAAAGAGGTATAGCAATTGCGGAAGGAAAATCATTTTTATAGCATTAATTCTACCGAGCATTGAAATGAGAAGTGTTTTCCAGTATTGAATATTCTTATGCAATTTATTAAATAAAGGCATGAAATTTGATTTAAATAGAGAGTTATATTTCTTTGTCACATAAATTCCAAGGTATTTAAATTTTTCATTAACTATTCTAAAAGGTGAGTGTTGCAATATATATGAATTAGGTTCCGTTATTGGCATAATCTCACTTTTATTCCAATTAATTCTATATCCCGAAAATAAACCAAATTGAGTTATAAGATTTAACAAGTTTGGAATGCTGGAAAGGACATATTGAGGGTAGTTTACGAAAGGAAATGGTTCCCTTAACTTGATAACTACCGATAGGGCCTCCTCTATCTTTCAGTCTGAAGAAGGGTTCGGACTCGACACGTCACTTATTCCTTTTCTCCAGAGATGCTGCCTGACCCACTGATGCTCCAGCATTTTGTGCCTATCTTCAGTATAAACCAGCATCTGCATTTGCTTCTTACACATGATAACTAGAGAAAGAAGCCCCTCAGGTTCCTATTAAATATCCCCCCTCTCACTTTAAACCTATGACCTCTGGTTCTTGATTCCCCGACTGGGTAAAAGGCTCTCTGCATTCATCTATCTATTCCCCTCATGATCATCTACACCTCTGTCAGATCACCCCTCATCTTCCTGCACTCCGTGGAACAAACTCCGAGTCAGCCCAACTCCTTCCTACATCGAAGGCCATGAAGTCCTGACAACATCCTCATAAATCTTCTCTGCACTCTTCCCAGCATAACGAGATCTTCCCCATAGCAGGGTGATCAAAACTGAATACAGTTCAAAAGTTCATATGTTCGTAGATTATAGAAGCAGAATTAGGCCATGCAGCCCATCAAGTCTACTCCACCATTCTATCGTGGCTGATCTATCTTTTCCTCACAACTCCATTCTCCTGCCTTCTCCTCATAACCCTCTGTCAATCTGTGCCTTAAAATACCCAAAGAGCTGGCCTCCACAGCCGTCTGTGATAATGAATTCCACAGATTTACGTAGCCTCCTACTGTAGCTTCACCCATAGGCAGTGAGTTGAAGAGATAGAGAATTCTTGTGGTGGGGGAGGTAGGGGAGGGTGCGGGGAGGTAGGTATCCTGGATAAGAATATCCTAAAGTGGTGCAGCGGTAGAGTTCCTGCCTCACAGTGCCAGAGACCCGGGTTGGATTATGACTGCAGGTGCTGTATGCACATGCGCGGGTTTTCTCCGAGATGTTCGGTTTCCTCTCACACTAGGTTAAATGGCTTGGTATAGATATAAATTGTCCCCAGTGTGTGTAGGACAATGGCAATGTGCAGGGATCGCTGGTCGGTGTGGACACGGATGGCCGAAGGCCCTGTTTCCACGCTGTATCTCTAAGCTAAACTAAATACACTTCCTTCTCTGGGTGTTATTTAATTGGAGTTGTGTTTTATACAATAAAGTGATAGAATATAAAGGTAGGATTAAAACCTTGAAATGAGCATTGCTTGTCACGCAGTATTCAGTTTCTACACATCTAAAAGCAGATGGATTTTTCTCTGTGAATGGCTGTTCTCTAAACTAAACTGCTGGATTCTCATGGATGGGGAAATCTAAGGAGAATACAAAAGTCAAGTATGTTTAAATGTCACATCTACAATTATACAGAACAATGACATTCTTACTTGCAGCAGCTTCAACAGGCCCGTAAACACAATACACACAGATAATACATCATATCTTTTAATTAAATGTAATAGATTACTAATCGTAATAAATGTGCAAAAAATACCTCAAATTCTTTTAGTGCAATCAGGCGGCACGGTGGCGCAGCGGTAGAGTTACTGCCTTACAGCGCCAGAGGCCCGGCTTTTGATCCCGGCTACAGGTGCTGTCTGTACGGAGTTTGTATGTTCCCCCTGTGACCGATTTCTCCGAGATCTTCGGTTTCCGCCCACACTCCAAAGACGTACAGGTTTGTAGATTAGTTGGCATGGTAAAATTGTAAAACGTGTCCCTAGTGTGTAGTATAGAGCTAGGGTACGGGGATCGCTGGTCAGTGCCGACTTGGTGGGCTGAAGGGCCTGTTTACGTGCTGTATCTCCAAAGTAAAGTAAATTAAACAATCAAATACAGACCATAGAAGTTTACAGTGCTGAGGTTTTTATGATGCACAGGCCTCTGCTTTTGAAACCTTGCTTCGTGTTTCCTGCATGCAAAGGCATAAATTTATGAAATGTATCTACAAGTGCATTTCAAGACTGAACTAAACTGGAGGAACATCCAGAGGGGAAAAAAAGGGTAAATAATAAGATAAAATAAATGAAACATTAAAAAATAGACCTAACTGAAACCTTTGTAATGTTTAGAACATTCGACTCCTGGCTAATCATCACCATTTGGTATTGGTGGTCGCATGTGATTGAAATGTCTTTGTCTGCCATTTTAACAGACATGCTAATCCTTTCATTTTCAAGCTTCTTTTGCTTGCTTGCATCGTGCATTGTGGACGCTGGACATGTGACAACGTGCCATTTCATTCAGATTTCTACAACATTTGATAAGGTGCCCGGCTACTAATTCTTCCTGCTGTGTTGACTATTTCATATCATAAGGCCAATGCCATTCTGAACTGCACGGTTGCCTATTTGCTAAATTGATGGAGTCTGTCTTAGCTGAACCAGAGAAAAACAGCCATCTCACAGAGAAAAACCATCAGCGTTGATATGTATAGAAAGTGATTACAGCATGATAAGCTGTGCTCACTGCAAGGTTTTTATCTTGCCTTTATTTTGTATCACTTTATTGTATAAAGCACAACATGTTAAATAACACCCAGTGAAAGAATTGTTCATGCATTTAGTTTAGTTTAGTTTAGAGATACAGCCTTCGTCCCACCAAGTCCGCACCGAGCAGCAATCACCGTACACTAACACTATCCTACACACGCTAGGGACAATTTACATTTATACCAAGCCAATTAACCTACAAACCTGGACGTCTTTGGAGTGCGGGAGGAAACCGAAGATCTCGGAGAAAACCCACGCGATCACAGGGAGAACGTACGCACTCCGTACAGACAGCACCTGTAGTCAGGATCAAACCTGAGTCTCTGGCGCTGTAAGGCAGCAACTCTACCGCTGCGCCACCATCCTGTCCATTTGTTTCTTTTACCTAATTGCAAATTCCTACCCAGAAAATATTTCTAGGTGAAAAGAACAAAAAAATGCATGTTATTTCTCTTTTTCTGACAAGATTGGTGACGGGAAAGGATTTTTTCAAGGTCCAACAATTCGACCGATAGACCCCAGAACTACAAAGAACCAACACAAATTGGAATTTCCAGCCTGCAGCAGATTTCAGTATACAGTTTATTTTAGTTTATTATTATTATTACTGTCACGTTTACCGAGGTACAGTGAAAAGCTTTTTTGTTGCGTGCTGTACAGACAGTGAACAGACTAATCATGAACTACAGTCAAACCGTCCACAGTGTACAGATACAGAATAAAGGGAATAATCTTCATTGCAAAATAAAGTCCAGTACAGTTTGATTAAAGACAGTTTGACGGTCACCAATGATGTAGACGGGAGGTCAGGACAGCTTTCCAGTTGGTGAGAGGACGGTTCAGTTGCGTGATAACAACTGGGAAGACACTGTCCCTGAATCTGGAGGTGTGTTGTGTGTTTTAACACTTCTGTATCTCTTGCCTGATGGGAGAGGGGAGAAGAGGGAGTGACCGGGGTGAGTCTAGTCCTTGATTATGCTGCTGGCCTTGCCGAGGCAGCGTGAGGTGTAGATGGAGTCAATGGATGATAGGTTTGTTTGGGTGATGGTCTGGGCTGCGTCCTCAATTCTCTGCAATTTCTTGCGCTCTTGGATGAGGCTTTTCCCAAACCAAGCTGTGATGCATCCTACAGATGTGCAAAGCCAAAGCTTCTGTCAAAAGCTAACTTAATCACACTTTAACTTACAAAGTAAATGATTAATTTGCAATGGTTATGTTTAGTTTAGAGATGCAGCATAGTAATCGGCCCTTCGGCCCACCACGTCTACGCCGATCATCGGCCCTTCGGCCCACCACGTCTACGCCGATCATCGCACTAGTTCTGTGATATCCCATTTTCCCATTCCCAATGCACTGTGAGCAATTTACAGCGGCCAATAATCCACAAACCTTGGCATGTGGGAGGAACCCAGAGCATATGGAGGAAACCCATGCAGTCACAGGGAGAAGGGTGCAAACTCCACGCGGACAGCACCCGTGGTCAGGATCTAACCCGGGTCTCTGGCGCTGTGAGGAGGAGGCTCTATCGCTGCCCCACCGTGCTGCCAAATGCTCCTGGGCCTCCCTTATTCTGAAGCCTGCTCGCTTTGGTCTTGAACTCTGACCTCTTGACCAAGGCGTCCCTGTGTTCCATCAGGCTGTCTGTCCGTGCTCTCACTCTGGCCTCCAAGAAAAAGCAAGAACAATCTGTGTTTTACTCCTCCTTGATTTTTTGTTCATTTAAACTAAATGTTATAACTAACTAATGAAGCTTGGCTCACATGAACTTCACATGAGTTTATGAATGGCCTCATTCTGCTCCTATCAGTTATGAACTTATGAATTTATGAACCCATACGTATGTCAGATTTTATGTAAGTCAGAATCACCATCGCCATCCCCTGCCCAAAATGACTTACTGAGTATATTAAATGTATCAGTGGCGTCCAGCTGGGTCCAGGGCACTTTCTATGACCCACGGCCTTCTGGGTAGGTACCACCGCCATTGCTGGCTTGTTTCGGATGTAAACCTGAGTGATCGTACAGTGTTGTGGGATTTACAAACTGGCTTGGTTGCATTAGGGACTGAGTACAGAATTCATGTTCATTAGT
The DNA here is from genome assembly GCA_038087875.1 of Malacoraja senta. Taxonomy (NCBI): domain Eukaryota; kingdom Metazoa; phylum Chordata; class Chondrichthyes; order Rajiformes; family Rajidae; genus Malacoraja; species Malacoraja senta. The sequence goes on from CM075989.1 coordinate 22,192,461, forward strand.
GATAAGAGAAGAATTAGGCCATTCGGCCCATCGATTGTTTATGCAAGTGCGGGTCTACATGCATACCGCTGGGTTGTAAGCTGCCCAAGTGAAATATGAGGTGCTGTTCCTTTAGCATTTGTTTCAGCATCAGAAAATGGAAAGCCAAAAGAAACAC
>CM075989.1:22192817-22219424 GCA_038087875.1 Malacoraja senta
TGAATCGAGGACCAGAGGACAATGGTTTAAGGTGAAGGGGACAAGATTTCATAGGAATCTGAGGGGTAACTTTTTCACACAAAGGGTGGTGGGTGTATGGAACAAGCTGCCGGAGGAGGTAGTTGAGGCTGGGACTATCCCAACATTTAAGGAACAGTTAGACGGGTACATGGATAGGACAGGGTTGGAGGGATATGGACCCTGGATGGATGTGAGGGAGGAGGTATAGGGACAGGTGCGAGCGGATGCAGTGGAAAGCATCTGGGGGAGGGTGGTTAGAGTCGGACTCGGATGAGTGAACCAAGGAGATGCAGAGGGAGTGGTCTCTGAGGTAGGCAGAAAGGTGTGGGGATGGGAAGATGTGACTGCTGGTGGGATCATGTTGGAGGTGGCAGAAATATCAGAGAATGATGTGTTGGACGTGGATGCTGGAGGTGTGAAAGATGTGGACCAGGGGAACTAATGTCAATGGGTGATCAATGGTCGACATGGGCTTGGTAAGCAGACAGGAGTGTTTCCATGCTGTATCTGTCAATCCATCAATCAATGAATCAGTCAATGAATCAATTAATGACCAAAATATAACATATGGATTGAACAGCGGTTTGACTGAACAAGAGTTAATTATTAATAAGCATGATACCCACTATAGTTTTTAATGCAGTAATTAATGGTCTGAATTTACTTTTTCTATAAATTCAGCCTTAAATATTTGCTCAGTGATGAGACATTTTTTTGTAAGATGTAGAAACGCAAGATTATTTCACTAAATTTAATCCGTAAAGTGCAATGGTAAAGTATTTTCTGATGCAGTATACGATTCACCCCTGCCCCCTGCTTCAAAGGATTTGTCTGTTTAAAAAAAAAATTTAGTTATTGTAAAGAGCTGCATCAAACAGATGTTTGGAAATGGACACAGTTATTTTATATGCCTTTCAGATGTAATCCCCTCCAGCCAAATGGGACATCAGGGATTAAGACCACCACCATTCCTGAAGTCTGAAAAATGATTGCGGCATTGTATTCTTTCCTCTTGTAATATATCTAATAAAGAATAAGAGAATTCACGGAAAGCCCTTATGAATTTTAGGTTAAAAACGTCAATACCCTCAATAACGCATTAATAAAATAATACCAGCTGGGCACTCCTTCATGTAAGCGCAACATATTAAAATATCCTGTACTAGTTATCAGGGATTAGTCACTGGCAAATCTTAATGAGTAAATGAATCTCTGCTAAAATGTTCTCACCAGTTTCAGAGCAGTGCACTGCGAGAACGTTGTTACGATTATGATTTGAAAGTGCCACTCACTGTGATTATGTACACTGGATATGTAAAGCTATTTACACTTTCCCTGAATATTTCTGTAATCGTTCCATATCAACAGAAAACGTTCAACATTTTGGTAAGATTTGGTTGCAAATTATTGGGATAGTCTCTGTAGCACATATAAGCATTTTAACAGGACAGACTAAATGAATCTTGCGCACACGTTTATGTACACACTGATGCATCGACTCATTCAATGATTCAATGGTATTTTTGTTGACACACGTACCTAGGTACAGTGAAATGCTTTGTTTTTCATTCACGCGTACACATGCACACGCATAAATGCACGTGCCCACGCACACACACACACACACACACACACACACACACACACACACAAACACACATACATGCACATGCAAACAAACACACACGCTCACACACACATGCACACACACACACACACACACACACACACACACACACACACACACAAACACACACACACACACACACACACACACACAAAACACACATACATGCACATGCAAACAAACACACACGCTCACACACACATGCACACACACACACATATACACACTCACACACTCTCACACACATACATACATTCACACACATAATCGTTTCATGAACATTGCTTTCTTTGGAAGAGCTCAAGGAAATGTAAAATGAGCGTATATATATATATATATATAATAAAATTCCATTTGCTTTATAACGTAATCAAGCTATAAATAAATACACGTAAATAAATGTCATCATGTTCGTCCTTAAAGAATAAAATCAAACCTTGCCCTTAATAAAAAAGTAATGTCATGCAGAATATTTCAAGCAGAACAATGAAGTCATCTACCCTAAACTTTTTATAATATTCCTGAAATCGTCACGCCTTTCAAATATTTTAAGAAGTGTTTGAATTTCTTATGTGTAAGCACACTTTAATACCAATCTGATTGATTATTGACCAACTAATCAATGAGATTTTATAAATGAAATGAAGGCATAGAATACAGGGGGGAAAAAAAGCAATGTTTTGTTGCCAGAGGTGGGTGGTGGTGTAGATGGTAAATTGAGCATTTTGTGAGTGACACAGTCTTATAAAACTGGCGAAGAGTTCCTGCATAAATTATGTGAAAGGATTTATCCAGGAGCGGAAAAAAAATGAAAGGCCTAGCTGAGATGAGAGGGTGAAGAGTCCATTGAAAATCAGAGAGATTACCAGCTCATCACATTATTTTTGGGTTATCAGGAGACAGTGGTAATGAAAGTAAAAGCTATCTTCTGATCAATAATAGTTTGACTGTGTTTGGAGTTCATTTTCCCTGCTGAGAAAGGCGGCAAAGAATTATTGATCACTTTGTTAATCCATAACTGGTCTCAGCCTTCCCTCGTGGATGAAGAGGAAAAAATAACATTACAACCAGTAGCACTTGATCTTTTATTTTTGCTGTGAGAATGTGATCTGATGAGTGTTCGTGGCAAAGGTGGAGTCCTGAATTTAAAGGCGGGATGGTGACTGTTTGGCCCTCTCTGAAGTGCTTTTGTAGTAAGGGTTAGAATCTCTTCATCAGGATGTCTACAGTGGTGTTAGTGGATAACACCATTATTAATTGTGCCTGCTTGTACAATGTCAGCTGGCAGTGGAGATTGAGACAGATGAGGTCTTAGGAGTCAGTGACTCGGGCTGGTGAGTGCAGTCTTCTAACCTCCCACTACTTAACAGTGCAGTGCACTATTTCACATCCATCAGTATTTATGTTTTAAGATTTAATCAGGGGTGCTTGAAGCAAACACAGCATTAGAAAAGCCCTCAACTGTAAATCAAAATTGAGGTTTTCATAAATTCTTCTGACTAGAATGGAACATTTAAAGAACACTGCTTTTACATAACCCATGTATATTTATTACAGAATAATAAAACTGTCAGTTAAAAAGCTGAAGAAGATAGTAAAATATATTTTTCCCTAGTAGCAATCCATCTCTTCATGATTATGTATTTATTCATCACTATGTTCCATCATCTGATTCATAAATTTAAATCATTTCTTTGCTGTCCTTTCTTCATTACTTTGTCACTTTTTTTTATGCTGCCCTTCCAATTAATTTGACTTTTCAACTCATGGACGCAGATTGTTTATACCTATAGGAAGCGGACATTAAAAAGGGAGAGACATTGAAAGAGGGGAAAAAACGATGAATTAAAAATAAGGGGGTAAAACCACTGCCCATTAACGGAAAGCTCTCAACTGTTAGTTAATGGTAATGTCTGCCGTATATATTGGAAGTTCTTCAGTACACTATGATTCATCGCTACAATCAGGCCACAACCTTTTAAAAGAGCAGCATGCAGGTTATATATTTGCTATTGTTGAAAATGTATTTAAAGCCCTAACGACAGGTCTGCCCTCTGTCAATGCCTCTATTTATTCTTCCCCTGTAACCCTTGATGATTATGATCGGCAAGAGCAGCATCTCACAGCATTGTAAAATATCTATGTGTAATATTTTATTGTCCTTGTCAAACGTGGAGAAAAGCCACACAGCATATATTAACAGTGATGGGAAGTTTTAACCTTTGTTTGGTTGTTGAAGAACATTGGGTAGATCTTGACTTTAAGCTGTAGTACAAATGGTGTGATAGCAGATTGGTAGCTTACTTTATATCCACCCTCAATTTTATTTCTGTTGAAATCAATGATTTTTTTTAATTTTTTAATCAAAGCAGATACAGAAGTAATCTTCCCTTTACCGTGTGTCTGTACACTGTGTGGAAGGCTCGGTTTAATCATGTACAGTCTTTTCGCTTTACTGGTTAGCATGCAACAAAAACCTTTGCACTGCACCGTGGTACATGTGACAATAAACTAAAGTATCATATAATGGTACTTCGAAACCCTGTGTGTTTAAATTTGAATACCAAATTACCAAGTTTAATACCAAAGATTATTTGGTATATGAAGCATTCCATGCTACTTTAGACATTGCACAAATTACAAGATATAGGAATGAAAGTACAAGAATAACTGGATGGCTTGGCAAACTCTGGACGTTTTCTGTTGTCTTCTGAGGGCACAAGCAATAACTCGAGGCTGTCTGCCTGAAGTCTAAAGAGGAACGGTAGATGAGAGTAAAGAGTCTGCTGAAATGTTGGGCTAACAAGACTGATGTCCTTTAACAGTACAAGGCTATGCAAAGATTTATAGACAAGGATGAGTTTTTTTTTAAATCAATGCGCTGATAAACAATAAGTTACTGGAGGTTAATAAGTTCAAGGTTGACGCGCACATATTAACATTGGGAACAAATAAGATGGCAAACCTCCGAGTCCTGAATGAGTTTGAGTTGCCATAACTATCAGCATCTGCTCACATACAAATTGGAGGAACATCACCTCATTTTTGCTTGGGTGGCTTGAGTGGTATGAATATTGGATTCCTCCAATTTCAGTAGCCCTGCATTCCTCTCCTTCCCCTCTCCTTCCCCTCTCCTTCCCTCTCCTTCCCCTCTCCTTCCCCTCCTCCTTCCCCCCTCCCCTACCCTAGTCAACCTGCCAGTTCCACTGATCGCATCCATATATCCCTTCACCATCACTTCTGCAGCCATCAATGGACCATTGTGGGCTCCACCTTCCCTTGGTCATCAGTGCTGGTATTTGATATTCAAATTTAAACACACATTGGTTCTGAACCTTTTCACACCTCTAGTTTCCATCTCCCCTGACTCTCAGTCTGAAGAAGGGTCTCGACCCGAAACGTCACCTATTCCTTTTCACCAGAGATGCTGCCTGGCCCACTGGGTTACTCCAGCATATTGTGTCTTTCTTCAGTGTAAACCAGTATCTGCAGTTCCTTCCCACATATCCAAATGAATATTGAAGTTGATTTAATTCTAGTCAATTTATTTCCATTAACGTATAGAAAATTTGACGTTTTCAGGAATATTGATTATCTAGTTCAAGTTCAAGTTCCATTTATTGTTACATGCACCTTTTGGTACAGTGAGATTTGAGTTACCATACAGCCATATGAATAAAACGGACACGATACTCGATAACATTTAACATAAACATCCCCACACAGCTGAATCAACTTTTCCCACTGTTAGGGAAGGCAATAAAGTTCAATCATCTTCCTCTTTGTTCACCCATGGTCAGGGACGGCGGTCGGGGTCTAGGTCTCATCATGGGTAGTCACTCACATGGGCGGAAATCCCAGGGGGACAGGGGGAGACGTCCCCTCCATGTTTGAAAGGTGGGGGACAATCCCCCCCCCCCCCATGTTTTGTAATCCGGATTTTGATATTCGGTGAAAAAAAAATTAAAAATCTCCGCTTTCCGCGAGACAGTGGGGGTGGGACTGATGATCGAGGGCGCCGAATGGACAAGAGAGAGTTCGGTCAGCAGGCAGTGGGGGTGGGGGGCGGGACATGATGATTCTGCGCGATGATTGGAGGAGGGAGTTGTCGGTCAGGGGCGGAAGTAGGGGGGGTGGACTGAGGATAGAGCGCGGTGATTGGAGGAGGGAGATGTCCTGGTGGATCAAAGATCATAGAGCGGAGCTTGAATCGGCCCGTTCGCGGGGCCTTTCATCGCCCGGCACGGCGCGGCGCGGCGCGGCGCGGCCATCCACAGGATCTTCCACCGTCCCGCAGTCAAATTGCTGCATCAAGGCGATCGAGGCTCCCGATGTTGAAGCCCCCGCCGGGCGATGAAAGGCCGATTCAAGCCCCACAATTCAGGGCGGACGAAGCTGCTGTTGCTGGAGTTCAGAGTCGGTCACCAACCAGGTCAGCTCCCGATGTTACCTTCCACAGGGCCCACGGCTGAAGCCTCTGAAGCCTCGTGCATGTGTGTGTGTGCACGCGGCCACCAAGAAATTGTGTCCCCCCTCATGTTCTGCCCCTGGTCACTCATGATCAAGGATGAGTTGCTTTTATTCTATTTTTGTGTGGTATGGGCTGGGCAGACAGAGGAACAATTTTGGAAGTGATGCGCTCTTTCCACCATGTACACTGGTTTCCATGTGCTCCAGATGGATGGACACATTATTGTCCCACAAATTGGTCTCTGCAAATTTCAGTTTAATTTAGTTTAGTTTAGGGCTACAGCATGGAAACTGGCCCTTCGGCCCACCGAGTCCGCAATTCCCGCACACTGACGCTGTCCTACACACATTAGGGACAATTTACAATTATACCAAGCCAATTAACCTACAAACCTCTACTTCTTTGAAGTGTGGGAGGAAACCGGAACACCCGGAGAAAACCCACGCAGGTCACGGGGAAAACGTACAGCCTCGGTACAGACCAGCAGAAGCAAAGCAATGTAGTCAGGCCAGACGTGTGCGATAACATACCAGTGTATTAAGAATATCACATAAAATGGAAATAAAGGAACACGTTGTGGATCACAAATCACAACAAATTAATTTTAAAGTAGTCATTCACTCAAAGTCAATAAACTACAGAAATAAAATGGTGTCAGGGATTATGGGGCAAGGCAGGAGAATGGGGCTGAGAGGAAAAGATCGATCAACCACGATTGAATGGCGGAGTAGACTTGATGGTCTGAATGGCCTAAATCTACTCTTATCTCTTCTGTACGTATGAAATATTATGTCTTAATATGATGAGAATCTGAGAGAGAAAAAAATACTATTGCAATATGCATTGGAGTTGAATGCAATAAATTTAACTGTAATGCTAAATAACCATTAAATGTTATTAAATAAGTGGTCTCCAAATAGAAGAATTGGTCAGGAGGAGGAACATCTGGAAGAATTGGTCAGTTATTATCGACTTACAAAACAAACATAATTCAAAATTCCACAGAGATGAAACGATGAAAGAAGCATCAGAATTTGCTAAGGTTCTGACGCTTCTTCCATAGATGCAAAATTAATTACAGGATAGGTAATACCAAAATGTTGTTGTTTGTTGTTTGTGCGTACGTACAGCATGTGTGAGTGAGTGTGTACTTGTGCGTATGTGTATATATATATATATATATATATGTGTGTGTGTGTGTGTGTGTGTGTGTGTGTGTGTGTGTGTGTGTGTGTGTGTGTGTGTGTGTGTACTTGTGAGTATAGGTATATGTACACTCTGAACTCTCTCTCGTTTATTATGTTGTTTACAGAGTACTATGTTTACATGTTCTGTTGTGCTGCTGCAAGTAAGAATTTCATTGTTCTATCTGGAACATACGACAATAAAACACTCTTGACTCTTGGCTCTTCTGTATTTAAAAGCCATTTGGATAGATGTATGGATAGGAAGGGTTTAGAGGCTATGTGCAAAGACAGAAATGGCAACTTGGTTGGCATGGACTAGGTGGACCAAAGGGCCTCTCTCCATGCTTTATATCTCTATGGCTCTATTATGATAGGTAAGGAATAGCAAGGGCTATGTAAGGACTAAACATATTGGTTTGAGTGTAGTCTATACATTGAATGAAGATGGCATAATCATAAATATGCACTAATATTTGACTGGTCTTAATCACAAGGATGAGTTGGCAGAATTGCTAATACGTTTCAAGTCATTCTTGGGGTGACAAAGTTTTAGTTGGTAAAGAAAAATTAGTAGTGATTTTTCGAGTCATGCTTCAGTGGACAAAGCGGAGGTTGTGAGGAATGGTTGCAAGGAGAGTGTGTTGAAGAACCCGAAGTATTTAAAAATGAGATGCCTTAAAAAAAATATTTGTAGCAATTTATTTTGTTAAGGGTCAAAAAAGTGGTATTTTGTTTCCATGTTTGGGTACAGGATCTCTCACAGACCCATAAGGTCATAAGTGATAGGAGCAGAATTAAGCCATTTGGCCCATCACGTCTACTTCGCCATTCAATCGTGGCTGGTCTATATCTCCCTCCTATCCCCATTCTCCTGCCTCCTCCCCATAACCTCTGACACCCCAGGAAGAAGGCAAGTACCTGTTCATTGTGGCACAGCTATCTTACAGATCACATACACGTCAAGGATTCTTCCACACCACGCAATTCGTCTGGGTCAACGCTATCTGACCTTATGGGCACTGTTCTATTTATGGTCACAGCCTCACTTTGTCTGGAGCGTAAGACAACAAAGTCTGATCAGGAGGGAACAAGCCCATTAACTAATTCACTAATAAATAAAATTAAATTTTTGTAAAGACTTAAATATTAATCTTTCCGCAGAACCTTGGTAAAAATCAACAAAGTTAGGTTGGGAACGGGAAAGATCTTGTACTTACGGTTGCTCTTTATTGTGTGGTCCATTTATCGGACTTGTGGTAGTCCAAACGCATTCTACATCCCAATGAGAAATTCAGGGCAACGAGGAAAATAGCGGACATTTTCTCTCGAACCCACACAAGTGATTAAAACTCATCATTGTGGAGTTGATCTCCATTGTGGGATATCAACTACTCATATGAAATTATCTCATCCAGGCATGATCTCATCCAGCTCTGAATTGAAAGCATATTGCACATCAGTATTCATTGCACAAGTTGGCAATCTGCTCCATAGATTCACTATCCTTTGCCTTTAGAATAACCACCAGAGAAAAACGGACTGGTTCTGTGCTTATCTAACTTGCAACATGACCTTAGCGTCTTTTCTAACCCATTGAGCTGAAATAATTGATCACATAAACACAGTTCAATCTCTTCATTGTTTTTTAAACCTCAATAAAAATGCCCCCAACTCTACACTTCTCTAAAATATGGTAGCACAATTTGGGGGAATAACTTAGTTAAATCTGTTTAACGATTAAAGTGAAGATTGACACAAAAAGCTGGAGTAACTCAGCGGGCCAGACAGTATCTCTGGAGAGAAGGAATAGGTGATGTTTCGAGTCGAGACCCTTCTTCAGGGATGCTGTCTGGCCCGCTGAGTCACTCCAGCTTTCTTGTGTCTATCTTCGGTTTAAACTAGCATCTGCCGTTCTTTCCTAACAATGCAAGTGATTTGATTAGGGAAATAAATGTTGTGGTTAATTTTACTCCTTTTCCAATATTAATGTTCGATAGCAAGATTCAAGTTTTCAAAGTTGTTACTAGAGCTGTCAATATATTGCAACTATTGATCCCCGAACAACAGCGACAAAATCGGTCCCAAACAAATGCTACTCTGTTGAAACTGTCTGACTGGAACTGAAATCCATGCCCGGGAGAGAGCTCTTTATAGATTTAGTCGCACACAGGAATTCTCCCAACCACTAAAATGTAATTCCTTTGAGAGTGTGAGTGTAAGTGTTTGTACACAGTAGGTATTTAAGTAAGTGTGGTGGTGCAGTGTTTAAATTACTGGACTAGACATGGTACTTGTAAACCCAGCCCCTCGCACTCTGTAAATCATCAACACCACTAACTTGACATTTAACATAGATCTGATGGTAGAGGATTTCAGGCCCACTTCTGTTAATTGAAATGAACTTTTAGTTTAGTTTAGAGATACAGCCTGGAAACAGGCCCTTCGGCCCACCGAGTCCACGCCAGTCATTGATCGCCACATACTAACACCATCCTACACACACGAGGGGACAATTTGCAATCTTACCAAAGCCAATTAACCAACAAACTTGTACGTTTTTGGAGTGTGGGAGGAAACCGGAGCATCCGGAGAAAACCAAGGCAGGTCACGGGGAGACAGTACAAACTCATTACAGACAGCACCCGTAGTCAGGATCGAGCCCAAGTCTCTGGTGCTTCTTCTTCTTTCGTGTCCATCGTCTATGTTTCAATTGTTCGGTCAGGCTCTTGCGCAGTGGACAGCCTTCTCGTTTGCCACCGCTAGATCTTCCAGGCAGCATTGTTCACCAAGAAGTGGGCATTGTAGTAGGTGTGGCGTGGATTGTACAGATGTTCCACATTCACATTCCGTGTCTGCCGCATCTGCAGAGCCCCATTTGCCCACATTGGTCTCGCATCGGCCCATCCCTGTACGAAGCCTATTGAGGGACTTCCAGGTCTTCCAGTCACACCTGTGACCAGGTGGTAGCTGTTCCTTGGTTGGGATGGGCATCTTTACGTGGTGGCGGTTTTCACTGCTTTTTCCCCCCCACAAGGCTAGTCTGGTTGCTTGAGGAGACTGTGACAGTGGCTGGACTATGTGAAGGAAGCTCTTCCTCCACTTCAGCCATTTTGGGGCTGGGTGATGGGAGTGACAGGAGTGGCGGATGGCACCAACTTGCCCACCACGTTCAGTTCTACCGGCAACTGATCTGTGGATACTTGGTGGAGCAATACCGGCCAAGACATACAAGCTATCCACATCTGTTGGTTTTAGGCAGCCAGTGACGTATCTCAGGCGCTGTGAGGCAGCAACTGTACAAAAGATTATTGGTGGAGCAGTCTGAGTAACAACTTAAATATTAGAAATTCCAATCAGCCTGTTTTCAAATTGTTGGAGTTTTTTTGTGTTACTTTGCATGATCTAATTTTTTACATTAAATTGGGCCTCACTATCATAAGAAAGTTCAGATGCTGGAATGTTGCATCGAGCACTAAGGGCATGGAATAGGGCATCACAGTAGCACAGTGGTGTTGCTGCTGCCTCACAGTGACTGAGACACGAGTTTGATCCTGACTACAGGTGCTGACTGTACCATCTCCCTGTGACAGCTTGGGTTTCCTCCAGCTGCTCCGGTCAGTCCCCTCCCACATTTCAAAGACGTGTGGGTTTGTAGGTTAATTGGCCTCTGTAAATTGCCCCTAATGTGCAGGATGCGAAAGTGGTGTAACAGGGAACTAGTGTGCAGGTGATCAATGGCCAGTGTGGACTCGGTGGGCTGAAGGGCCTGTTTCCGCGCTGCATCTATAACCAAAACTAAACTAAACTAAACTAAACATAGCAGGTTAGGCAGCATCTTTGGAGGCCATAGACAGGCAATGTTCTGCATCAGGACCCTTCTTCTGACTGCAATAATTAAGTCATAACTCTGGATAATGAAAAGACCATCAAAACTTTGATCATAAAAACAAAGCCATTAACTCTTAAAATTACCCGCATTTGTTTTTATCATTTTACTATGTCAGCAGGCGAATGTTTAATGCAATGTGTTTGAAGATCATTATTAATTTTGGTGCTCAGTTTTATTCCCGATCAGTGCCTAAAACAAAGTATGTGGGATTGGTTAGACTGTAACAAATAGGATTGTTATTGTTTATTTGCCAAATTATTATTTCCATCAAACACAATGTTTAATATAACAAGAAAAGGGCAGCACAGTAGCACAGCGGTAGAGTTGCTGCCTTACTGCGCTTGCAGCGCCAGAGACCCGGGTTCGATCCTGACTACGGGTGCTTTCTGAACGGAGTTTGTACATACTCTCTTTCATTCAGCCTATCAAGTCTACTCTGGCAATTCAATCATGGCTGATCATTCTTTCTTTCCCTTCTCCATTCTCCTGCCTTCTCCCCATAACCCCTGACATCCCTTAACTAATCAAGACCCTGTCAATCGCCACCTTCAAAATATCCATTGACTTGGCCGCCACAGCCGTCTGTGGCAAACGATTCCACAGAATCACCACCATCTGATTAAAGAAATTCCTTGTCATCTCCTTTCTAAAGGTACGAGAAGGTGTAGATATTGCAAGCAGATGTGGGTCAACAAATGTTGGGGGTTTCTATTGGGTGATGGCAGCACAGTGACGCTGTGGTTATTTTGCTTCCTTACAGTGCCAGAGACCCAGGCTTGATCCTGATTATGGGTGCTGTCTGGATGGAATTTGTAGGTTCTCCTTGTGATTGCGTGCTCTATTTCCTCCCACGCTCCAAAGATGTGCGTTTTTTTAGGTTAATTGACTATGGTAAAAAGTGTTAATTATCCCTAGTGTGTAGGATGGTGCTAGTGTATGGGGTGATCACTGGTTGGAGTGGATTCGATGGGCCAAATGGCCTGTTTTTGCTCTGTATCTCCAAAGACTAAAATAATGTCTAAAGTAAAACTCAGCAGATCAGGCAGCACCTGGGAGGAAGTAAATAGGTGAAACTTTGGTTTTAGACCCTTCTTCTGACTTACTGTAGTAGGGAGGAGAAAGCTGTGAAAGATAGATGGGGCCAGGACAAAATATGGCAAGTGATAGGTGGATACAGGTGATGGGAGGGGGGGGGAGGAGAAGGGGTGGGGGGGGGAGAAGGGTGGGGGTGGGAATAGGTTGCAAAGGCTGGAATTGAAAAGTAGACAAAAGTGTGTCAGATAAGAAGAGGAATGAAATGTAAAGCTAGAGGGAGGGATGTAGGTGGAAGGGACAGTGCGGAGGGGAAAGAGGGGGCGTTGATAAGTAAATGAAGGACTCAGGGATGGGAGATAAGTGTAAAAAGGAAGAGAAAGGAATAAGGTGACTGGGAGGAGGGAGATAGTGGGAGAAGTGGAAGCACATGGATGGGAGAGGTGTGTTACTTGCAATTGGAGAATTCAATGTTCATACCAATGAAGGCTACTAAAGTGGAATAGTGTCATCTCAATTTTATTTTAATTATTTTGGATAAATAATTTTTTCCTTTGTGCTTTTCAATCTCATAAATAATCTTCTGCCTATGACAACTATGCTCTGGTGATTGCTAACATCACTGCGTTATTGATGTTACCAGCAGTAACACTAGACGCAAGTATCTTTAGTTCAAATGACCTTGACATACCTTCCCTGACCGAATAGTGAAAGACCTGGATAGAATGTATATGGAGCGAATGTTTCCACTAGTGGAAGAGTCTAGGACCAGAGGCCACAGCCTCAGAATAAAAGGACGTTCCTTTAGGGAGAAAATAAGGAGGAATTTATTTAGTCGGAAGGTGGTGAATCTGTGGAATTATTTGCCACAGAAGGCTTTGGAGGCCAAGTCAGTGGATATTTTTAAGTCAGAGATATATAGAATCTTAATTAGTACAGGTGTCAGGGGTTATGAGGAGAAGGCAGGAGAATGGGGTTAGGATGGAGAGATAGATCAGCCATGATTGAATGGTGGAGTAGACTTGATGGGCCGAATGGCCTAATTCTGCTCCTATTTGATCATATAAACAAAGCCATTAACTCTTAACATTACCCGCATTTGTTTTTATAATTTTACTATGTCAGCAGGCGAACTTATGGGATGTGCAGTATACAAATGTCTGGGTGTGAAAATACTCAAAGACATTTGAACTTAGTTATTAAAATTTTTTGTTTTACTTTCAGAAGGTTTTGGTATCCCTTTGAAGCATGCTTCAACTTAGAGATAACCGTTCCCACGCCTTGCCCTCATACCCTTAAGGGCTGTGTTTGTCTTTATAAATCGGCCTTATCAGTACTAAATACAATGATTCATAATGTTGAAATGTGCAAAAGTAAACCTGACCAAAATGCCATTAAAATGCTCTAACCTTTCGTGAGGTTGATAAGGTGCTGATTTCACTTGTTGCAACTTCTCTTTATCTCCAAATCATTATCAAAAAAATATTAATAGCTAATGTTATCGTTGATTCTTATAACCTTTGTTGACCTGTTTGACTATGTCATATCCAGAGCTGTTCCTTTGTTCACCTTGGTACGACCTCGCACCCTGTCTGCACTGAGTCATGCGTCAATATTATATATGTCATGACGCCCTCTCTAGGCTCTATGTATTTTGGCTGATAGATACATTTCCAGGGTGAACTGATGGACCTCCTGGAGTCTTTCAGACATTTTTTGGCCATTTTAAAAAAACATATTGAAAAGCAAACACCATGTCTCTGTGTGAGTTGCTGTACCTTAATGGCGGCACACAACGCTATCACCCAGAGGATGTGTCACGGTGAATACTGGGAATGCAAAAATGCATTGGCTTCCGATAACAACTGACCTATCGGAGACATAGAAACATAGAAAATAGGTGCAGGAGGAGGCCATTTGGCCCTTCGAGCCAGCACCGCCATTCATTCTGATCATGGCTGATCATCCACAATCATTAACCTGTGCCTGCCTTCTCCCCATAATCCCTTGATTCCGCTAGCCCCTAGAGCTCTATCTAACTCTCTTTTAAATTCATCCAGTGAATTGGCCTCAACTGCCTTCTGTGGCAGAGAATTCCACAAATTCACAACTCTCTGGGTGAAATAGTTTTTTCTCACCTCAGTCTTAAATGGCCTTCCCTTTATTCTAAGACTGTGGCCCCTGGTTTTGGACTCTCCCATCATTGGGAACATTTTTCCTCCATCTAGCTTGTCCAGTCCTTTTATAATTTTATATGTTTCTATAAGATCCCCTCTCATCCTAAATTCCAGTGAATACAACCCCCGTCTTTCCAATCTTTCCTCATATGACAGTCCACCATCCCGGGGATTAACCTTGTGAGCCTACGCTGCACTCCCGCAATAGCAAGGATGTCCTTCCTCAAAGTAGGAGACCAAAACTGCACACAATACTCCAGATGTGGTCTCACCAGGGCTCTGTACAACTGCCGAAGGACCTCTTTACTCCTATACTCACATCCTCTCGTTATGAAGGCCAACATGCCATTAGCTTTCTTCACAGTCTGCAGTATCTGCATGTTTACTTTCAGTGACTGGTGTACAAGGACACCCAGGTCTCATTGCACTTCCCTTTTTCCTAATCTGACACCATTGAGATAATAATCTGCCAACTTGTTCTTGCCACCAAAATGGATAACCTCACTTTTATCTACATTATACTGCATCTGCCTTGCATCTGCCCACTCACTCAACCTGTCCAGGTCACCCTGCAACCTCCTAGCATCATCTTCACAGTACACACTGCCACCCAGCTTTGTGTCATCTGCAAATTTGCTAGTGTTACTTTTAATCCCATCATCTAAATCATTAATATATATTGTAAATAGTTGTGGCCCCAGCACCGAGCCTTGCAGCACTCCACTCGCCACTGCCTGCCATTCTGACAGGGAACCATTTATTCCTACTCTTTGTTTCCTGTCTGCCAACCAATTATCTTTCCATGTCAATACTCTACTCCCAAAACCATGTGCTTTAATTTTGCCCACTAATCTCCTGTGTGGGACCTTATCAAAAGCTTTCTGAAAGTCTAGATACACTATATCCACTGGCTCTCCTTCATCCATTTTACTTGTCACATCCTCAAAAAATTCCAGAAGATTAGCCAAGCAGGGTTTCCCCTTCATAAATCCATGCTGACCTGGACCAATCATTTTACTGCTATCCAAATGCGCCCTTATTACTTCTTTAATAATTGACTCCAACATCTTCCCCACCACCGATATTAGGCTAACTGGTCTATAAATCCCTGTTTTCTCCCTCGCTCCTTTCTTGAAAAGTGGGATAACATTAGCTACCCTCCAATGCACAGGAACTGATCCTGAATCTATAGAACAATGGAAAATGATCACCAATGCATCCACAATTTCGAGAGCCACCTCCTTGTGTACCCTGGAATCCAGACCATCAGGCCCTGGGGATTTATCATCCCTCAGCCCCATCAGTCTACCCAATACTATTTCTCGCCTATTGCAAATTTATTTCAGTTCCGCTGTCTCCCTAGATCCTCTGTCCTCTAGTACATCTGGGAGATTGTTTGTGTCTTCCTTAGTGAAGACAGAACCAAAGTACCTGTTCAACTCTTCTGCCATTTCCTTGTTCCCCATAATAATTTCACCCGTGTCTGCCTTCAAGGGACCCACATTTGTGTTTACTAATCTTTTTTATCTTAACATAACTAAAGAATCTTTTACTATCCTTTACCTTCTTGGCCAGCTTACCCTCGTACCTCATCTTTTCACCCTGTATTGCCTTTTTGTTACCTTCTGTTGTCCTTTGAAAGTTTCCCAATCCTCTGGCTTCCCGCTACTCTTTGCTCTGTTATACACCTTTTATTTTACTTTTATTTCATCCCTAACTTCCCTTGTCAGCCAGGGTTGATTATTATTCCACTTAGTCTGAAGAAGGGTTTTGGCCCAAAACGTTGCCTATTTCCTTCACTCCATAGATGCTGCTGCACCCGCTGAGTTTCTCTAGCACTTTTGTCTACCATTACTCCACCTAGAATCTTTCTTCCTCTTTGGAATGAAATGATCCTGCATCTTCTGGATTATGCCCGGAAATTCCTGCCATTGCTGTTCCACCGTCATTCCTGCTGGGATCCTTTTCCGGTCGACCTTGGCCAGCTCCTCTCTCATGCCTTCGTTATCCCCTTTGTTCAACTGCAACACTGGCACTTCTGATTTAACCTTCGTTGGGGAGAAAGAAAGCCAGCATAAATCTTTCTCTAAAATACTCCATATTGATCACTATGGTCTAGGGTGCATAGACGGAGTGCATCAAATAGTTCCCAGCCAGTCAGTCGCTGTTCTACTGAGGGGTATAGAGAGGAGAGAGGGGTTGGAGGGGCGAGGGGTTCAGAATAGCACCACCATGGTGATCTCCTAAGGATTGGCGAGGCAACCAGTCATCAAGGGATGCGGCAGATTTTTTCGCAAGGTTTTGAAAGTAAGGTCGCACGCTGCTATAGTTCATCCCGTGGTGCCGTAGTCCATACATCAGTCCCGAAGCAAGGAATGTGACATAGTTTTCTCCGTAATCAATTGGCTGAAGCAGCTCCAGATATAGATTTAGAAAATGGGCAATGGTCATGCATCTTAGCGGAGAGGGACATTTAACCGGCAAGGAGAATGAATTTGTTATCCTGTGATACTGCCAAGATTGGGCTAAAACAGTTCCAGGCGGATTCAGGACTAACTTCTGTGGAAATGGGGCAATGGGACTGTGATAGCGGGGAGAGCGTTGTACATTGCTAAGCGAATGTTTACAAATCGGCCGCCTGACAATTCATCCAGCATTTTCTCAAATGAAAGTCCAACAGATTTTTAAACCATTATAATTATCACTGAGACAGATTTTTTTTTTTAACGGTTTGCAGTTCGCATTAACCGGAAATCTGAATGGAATATAATTTAGCTTTCCTGGAGTTATGTCATTAATATTGAGCCATAAAATGCATGCGATGCTTAGTCCTGTCTCTACTCAATGAAGTCATGACATCAGTTTGATTTATGCTCCTATACCAGATCTAAATCAGCAATGACACTCGTTATATTGTTTTAACCTTAGGAGATTGTCTTTTTTTTCCTTGATTAATATTTAATTCATAGTCCAAGCGTTTTCTGTTACAGTTTAAAAAAATGAATGAAATACTTTGCTATGAAATCAATGGATGTGTATTCAATCCTTGTGAGAAATATATTAATTAAGGAAGAGTATGATTATTTTGATACGGATCAGTGGGTAATATTTGCTTGGTCTGGCAATGTTTATTCCCTACCCAAAATGTTTTGGCATTTTTTCATCGTGGAGGGGGTGCGTTGGGACGAATTGTGCCCCCAAATAAAGAGAGAAATCCAGAACTGCTCAATAACTGTGAAATCACGGGTTTGCCCCTGTTGGCGACCTTATAAACAGCCCAGGCCGATGGAAGGTAGACAAAAATGCTGGAGAAACTCAGTGGGTGAGGCAGCATCTATGGAGCGAAGGAAATAGGCAACGTTTCGGGCCGAAAACCCTGGGTTTCTGCCCGAAACGTTGCCTATTTCCTTCGCTCCACAGATGCTGCCTCACCCGCTGAGTTTCTCCAGCATTTTTGTCTACCTTCGATTTTCCAGCATCTGCAGTTCCTTCTTAACCAGCCCGATGGAACACTGGATTCGAATGGTTATTCCATTAATCTATAGGTAGACACAAAATGCTGGAGTAACTCAGCTGGACAGGCGGCATCTCTGGATAGAAGGAATTTTAGACGTTTCGTGTCGAGACCCTTCTTCAGACTGAGTCCGGGGAGAGGGAAGTAAGTAAGTAAGTAAGTACGTAAGTAAGTAAGTAAGTTTATTGGCCAAGTATTCACATACAAGGAATTTGCCTTGGTGCTCCGCCCACAAGTAACAACATGACATACATTGACAGTTACGAATGGCTCAGAGGAAACGAGAGATATGGAAGGGTAATGGTGCGAAAACGAGAGATCAAAGGGGGCGACGGTCAAGGAAAATGCAGATGGGTCGCCCTGAAGTCGATAATGCTGAGGCAGCGTGCAATGTCTTGCACCACTGAATTCTCTGATCCCAAGGAATGGGGACGGAAGATCAGGCGTTTCAGGTAGAGGTACACTCAATCAACAGTCCAGCATTTATCCCTTGAGCCTTCGAATGGGGCAACTGGTTGTTGATGGGCTTTTGTACCACATTTACATGTGAAATGTACTTAAAAATAGTTCAATCAGCGAGTCTATGAAACAGACAATCATATTTGTAACCGTCTTTAAAAAATCGTGATTATCCGGAAATGCTCCATTTTGCTGAAACACATTTATCTCGATAAGAAGTGGTGCCCTGTAAAATATAATTATGACAGCGCTAATGCATTATGCAAACGAACTG
Source organism: Malacoraja senta (assembly GCA_038087875.1). NCBI lineage: Eukaryota > Metazoa > Chordata > Chondrichthyes > Rajiformes > Rajidae > Malacoraja > Malacoraja senta. Next base: position 22,211,469 of record CM075989.1, read on the forward strand.
CAAAATGCGATTGGAGTATACATTGTTAAGAAAGATTTCCATTAGGTTCCTCTAGGCTTATGACAGATAATTGGACCACGATTTATTCGTTTAGTTTAACGAACACTTGTCAATTCTTCAATTTCCCCGACACTTATCGAAACAGAAGCTTACCTGAGTACATCTAACAATGAAACATTCTAGACAGGAGGCGGAGGGCGAGATATTGATATATTTTGAAACTGTACAGATGGAACAAGGTTCTGAACTTAAAAATATAATGTTTTACGCTTCTTGCTTTTAAAAAATCATGCTGTAGGTTTGGAATTAATATTCTGGTTCCGGAGTCTAGAACTCTGTTTTAGAATCGGTAACATTGACTAAAATTAACAGGTACTCAACAAATAAGAAGTGTTGTCCTTTTCTAGATTATTGGGTTCTATAGTGCCAGGGAAAACTTTAACCGTAAGATGCTCCAAGTGATAGGATCTCGGGGAATAGGCTTATTCCTTTTGCTTCGCTCCAGAGATACTCCCTGACCGGCTGAGTTACTCCGGCATTTTGTGTCTATTTTCGGTGTAAACCAGCATCTGCAATTCCTTCCTATACAAACTTCTAAAGGTCGACGCTGCCTCAAATGATGGACCAAAAACTCAACTGATTGTTTGAGAAGCTTTTGATGCGTTATATCTTTAAGCAAGGTACTTAACCTGAGCAGATAGGATGTGTCTATACACTTCAGAATTCACTCTTGTGAGGCTCGTTGAACTGCTGTATTGGTGGGCATGGATGCCCCAATGTTTGGCAGTTCAAGGGCAGGTTTGCCTTGGCTGACACGTGAACTAAATTACAGTGAAGCTCTTGGGATCGTGTAATGAAGTGGGAAGAACATTGTTACTGGGCTGCCACGTGTTCATTATGTACAGTGCCCTCCATAATGTTTGGGACAATGACCTATCATTTATTTAATTGCCTCTGTATTCCACAATTTGAGATTTGTAATAGAAAAAAATCACATGTGGTTAAAGTGCACATTGTCAGATTTTAATAAAGGTCATTTTTATACATTTTGGTTTCACCATGTAGAAATTTCAGCTGTGTTAATACATAGTTCCCCCCCCCCCCCCCCCCCCCATTTCAGGGCACCATAAAGTTTGGGACACATGGCTTCACGGGTGTTTGCAATTGCTCAGGTGTGTTTAATTGCCTCCTTACTGCAGATACACGCGAGCTCTCAGCACCTAGTCTTTCCTCCAGTCTTTCCATCACCTTTGGAAACTTTTATTGCTGTTTATCAACGTGAGGACCAAAGTTGTGCCAATGAAAGTCAAAGAAGCCATTACGAGACTGAAAAACAAGAATAAAACTGTTAGAGACATCAGCCAAACCATCGGCTTACCAAAATCAACTGTTTGGAACACCATTAAGAAGAAAGAGAGCACTGGTGAGCTTACTAATCGCAAAGGGACTGGCAGGCCAAGGAAGACCTCCACAGCTGATGACAGAATTCTCTCTATAATAAAGAAAAATCCCCAAACACCTGTCCGACTGATCAGAAGCACTCTTCAGGTGTCAGTTGTGGATTTGTCAATGACCACTGTCCACAGAAGACTTCATGAACAGAAATACAGAGGCTACACTGCAAGATGCCAACCACTGGTTAGCCGCAAAAAATAGGATGGCCAGGTTACAGTTTGCGAATAAATACTTAGAAGTGCGACCACAGTTCTGGAAAAAGGTCTCGTAGACAGATGAGACGAAGATTAACTTATATCAGAGTGATGGCAAGAGCAAAGTATGGAGGAGAGAAGGAACTGCCCAAGATCCAAAGCATACCACCTCATCTGTGAAACACGGTGGTGGGGGAATTATGTCATGGACATGTATGGCTGCTGAAGGTACTGGCTCACTTATCTTCATTGATGATACAACTGCTGATGGAGTAGCATAATGAATTCTGAAGTGTATAGACACATTCTATCTGCTCAGGTTCAACAAATGCCTCAAAACTCATTGGCTGGTGGTTCAATCTACAGCAAGACAATGATCCCAAACATATTGCTAAAGCAACAAAGGAGTTTGTCAAAGCTAAAAAATGGTCAATTCGTGAGTGGCCAAGTCAATCACCCGATCTGAACCCAATTGAGCATACCTTTTATATGCTGAAGAAAAAACTGAAGGGACTAGCCCCCAAAACAAGTACAAGCTAAAGATGGCTGCAATACAGGCCTGGCAGGGCATCACCAGAGAAGACACCCAGCAACTGGTATTGTCCATGAATCGCAGACTTCAAGCAGTCATTGCAAGCAAAGGATATGCAACAAAATACTAAACATGACTACTTTCATTTACATTACATTGCTGTGTCCCAAACATTATGGTATCCTGAAATGGGGGGACTATGTCTCAACATTGCTGTAATTTCTACATGGTGAAACCAAAATGTATAAAAATGACCTTTATTAAAATCTGACAAGGTGCACTTTAACCACATGTGATTTTTTTCTATTACAAATCTCAAATAATGGAGTACAGAGGCAAATCCATAAATGATGGGTCTTTGTCCCAAACATTATGGGGCCACTGTATTACTGGCAGTTGTTACAAGCGCTGTTACCAGGAACTAAATCATTTCAAATTCCATTAATAGTTATCTCGTGTATTCAATGTTCCATTGAAACCCTTATTGAACATACGAATTGGCTGCTTAAATACCAATCTTATTATACACGTTATGACAATTGGGTGCTATTTGGAAATGTTCCCACCATTTCAGTTGCAATTTCAAAGTAATTTAACTGCTGATTTCAAATAGTATTATGAAACAAAGTGGAACAATTCTGATTTTAGTTTCCTCGTCTTCTGCAATATGGGAAACTTAATGGTCCTCTTTCTCTCCCTTTATAACTTCTGCAATGCAATTTTCATTTGATATGTGTCAAATCCTGATGCTTCCTTTAACTTTTACATTTACCACAAAGCAAATTAGTTCCCTAATGGGGCATACGGCGTTCTCCTGCGTTAGAAATAAATAACTTCGTTGGGTTCCTAACTGGTAGCACAAGGAGCTTAAATATGTTTTACGAAGCAATGTAACAATTTTCTTGGAAACTTGAATGATGAAGGGTGGTATGTCTGTAATAGAACAGTGGGGAATGAAAGAGGGGTGTCTGCGAACGTTTGAGTCGTTTATTTTGTAGCCACCAATGTATTATCGTGAGAAAATACGCAGAATTTAATTTGCGGCTTTTCTAAAGAGGATATGTGTAAAATAGAATATGAGAAAAATCACCTAAGCCACATTTTAAAATAAATATCGTCCATTCTAACCTAAAATTGATCGTTTTGGTCAGCATAATTGGGGTAGTTAATAACTTTAATAACTGTAGTAATAATCATGAAGTTCGCTTTCCAGCAAATCTATTCCATTATCTGATAGGGAAAAACTTTCGCTTGACACTTCAACATCCATGCTCTGAAGTTGACTGCCTTAAATGTGTATTCCATTATTACGACGGCGCGTTCGCTTTTAGTAATAGCCTTCGATGGTTTCATTTTTTATCACAGTTCGTTCAATATAGGAAAACATATTTCTTATTGGAAAACTAATATGCTTTTTGCAACCTTCTTTCCACATAAAGCACGCAACAATTGAAAAAAAGAAGTGTTTCGAGATATTAATTTCATTAACTTACTAATTTTCCTAACGAACGTATTTATTGAAAGCAGCATTAAATAAATATTCAAGTGTTTGATTTGTTTTTCTGGTATTTATTTTGACTGCTTACAGAGTAATACATTGAAATCAAATGCTACCGTGCGACTCTAACCATTACAAATCTTCAAAGATACGGTTAAAACGATATTTTACACAGTTGAAAATATGTTTTTTTGCTTCAAAAATGCAGCAATTAATATTTTTTCCTCCTTTCTATGCTTCTTTCTGCAATTCATACAATGAGTCGGGTTCGGTGTTTACGGAACAATGTAAAAGATTAATACGACATTTGAGCAAATAAATCTTCGGGGACAATACCGTTCTAACATTCTAGATGATATAAGTTTATTCGTGTTGGCCTGTGCATATCAATGGCACGAATTTACAATTACATTTAGTTATTGGATTCTTTGCTTTTGGAAACGCATAACCTTCGTTTATCAATGCTGATCTTTACGGTCACTAACTGCGGGATTGCACCCTTAATATAATATATAAATTGTCAGTGCATTGTTTCACGAGAAAACAGAATATTCACTTAAATGTTATTTCTATGAAAGAATAGAATCAGTTAATGTATCATTATTATTTACTATATTTCTTACCCTCAAAAATTATATTCGCAAATGAATGACATTTTGAACTTCATTTCCTTACAATTTCAAATATAGTAGAATTTATTTCTGGCTGCCTAATGACTTAAATATGTGCATTGTTCATTTATGTTACTAAGATTATTTTGATTTTGTTTTGTATCCGTCTAGATAATTTCAGAAGCACTTTGGAATGATGGAATCTAACCATTCCTTGGATTCCTAGCCGTTTGCCGTAGTGTATATAGCTGGTAGATTGGTCAGTTTCATTAATCTGCCTTAATAGTCCTTTCAGAGATGTAAAGAGAAGCACTTTAGTGTTTTGGACCAATCTTCTGTGAGGCTGAAGGGGAAAATATGACAGCACGGGAGAATGGATTGATGGCATTTTGGATGGCGAGTCTCTGTCTGTCTCTCTCTCTCTCTCTTTATTTCTCTCTCTCTCTCTCTCTCTCTCTCTCTCTCTCTCTCTCTCTCTCTCTCTCTCTCTCTCTCTCTCCTCTCTCTCTCTCTCTCTCTCTCTCTCTCTCTCTCTCTCTCTCTCTCTCTCTCTCTCTCTCTTTCTTTCTTTCTTTCTCTCCCTCTGTTGGTCTCTCTTGTCTCTCTCTCTCTCTCTCTCTCTCTCTCTCTCTCTCTCTCTCTCGCTCGCTCTCTCCCCCCCCCTCTCTCTCTCTCTCTCTCTCTCTCTCTCTCTCTTTCTCTCTCTCTCTCTCTCTCTCTCTCTCTCTCTCTCTCTCTCTCTTTCTTTCTTTCTCTCCCTCTGTTGGTCTCTCTTGTCTCTCTGTCTCACTGTCTTTCTTTCTCCCTCTCCCTCTTTCTTTCTCTCTCTCTTTTTCTTTCTCTCCTAATGTCTCTTTCTCTCTCTCTCTCTCTCTCTCTCTCTCTCTCTCTCTCTCTCTCTCTCTCTCTCTCTCTCTCTCTCTCTCTCTCTCATTCAATTCAATTTCAATTTAAAAACTTTATTGGCATGATAAAAATTTCTCTCACTTTCTCTCCTCTCTCTCTCTCTCTCTCTCTCTCACTCTCTCTCTCCTCTCTCTCTCTCTCTCTCTCTCTCTCTCTCTCTCTCTCTCTCTCTCTCCCCCTCTCTCTCTCTCTCTCTCTCTCTCTCACTCTCTCTCTCTCTGCCATTCCCTCCACAGTGTCGAATGTGTCATGCTTTGTCACATCTTGTGTGTTTTTACTGAACATTTGAATAAAAGCATCTGCCAGGTATTCCTGACACTGTGGGCGGAATTCGCTGCCATCCACAAAGAGTTTTCCAGTTCCATTTGCATAAGGTCGCAGCAGAGCTTCTGATGGAAGTTCAGCGGCATCCTTGTCTCTTAGCAACAATATGCACTTTTGGTCCTTGCATTAAATTGACGGATCCCTTTTTATTTCTTTCACATGGTGCTACGCAATGAAATGTCACCCTCAAACCTGTGTCTGTCACTAGTAGGTCAACTTTTTTCTTCCTTTAAGTCCAATTAGAAGAGGAGGCTATTCACTGAGTCCAAAATGATTCGTCTTATTTGTTAATTAATATTAATAACATTTCCAGTATTAATGGACGGAGCTGCATAAACATTTGAGAGATAAGGACCAAATTACTGGCACCTGCACTACAATACATTTTTGGAGTCAGTAATAGGATGCTGAGATTGGAGAGCAGTTTTGGGTCATATTCTCCACCCATTTATTTGAGATAGGATTGAGCGCTGCTCCGAGAACTGAATGTGCTGAGAAAATTAGTGACAACCTCTGTGTGTCGATGGGAATTTCTGACATAATACAGCTGCTGAGAACTGGTGTTAATGGAGGGTCAACTTAGGACAATGGTATCCATCACTTGCCTCGTAGCTCCCCTGTCATCGCGGCCACTTTTGACTGCTCTATCACCCAGATTTTAGTTATTCAATTACTTGGGATTTTCCTCTCTGAACACCCAGTTGCTAATTTTGTGTGTTTCGCGTCAATAACGCGGTTAAACTGTCTTTCGTTATACTTCTAAAAAAAATCATCTCAAACGCGTGTTCCGGCTAAATAACAAAACCGGCCACGTTCAGAATAATGCAGAGATTATGCTAACCGATGCACCTGTCCAACAAGTTCCAGGTATACCGGTGTACTTTGCAGGCAATAACTTTTACCAAAAACAATTCTATTGAAAATAAAGTAATTTTAGTGTTTAATTTAAAGGAAATATTTCAGAAATTATGAATAGAATTTGCGATAATTCTTTTGTAATATATGTCGTTAGGTAATATTAAAAGTAGATAGATAGATCATGTTAATGGTGTATATCACACAACACAAACTCATTTATCTGTATTCTACACTAAACGTATATATTAAATTAGACACCCTCCGTTTTTTTCCAAACAGGAAATATAAAATCTGAGTTGAAATTCATAATCAACAATTGAACCTTTTCCTCTCGACCCAAAAAGGTGGTAAACATTTATTTTAAAAAATATCTTAAATGTTGCGATGCTGCCAAGTATTTTATTATGCTTATCTGGTCATTTATTAAGCTCGATTTCGAGAATAATATATATTTCTTGAAACCTAAAGCTAAATCTGTCTTTGTCAATGCAATGTTATCAGTCTGTAGGTTCTCAAATCGTTTTGAGTAATACTCAAATGAAACCGTATTATATGGGGCATAACACCTGTTAACCGCTGCAAGTTCAGCCTGCGATCTTGCACAGTAAAAACAGAACTAATCTTGGCAGGAAAAGTTAGTTGCCTGTTGCATCAGTTATCATCAGCGACGAGACGCTTGCTGTCTGGTCCTGCGCATCCACTTGCGGCCTTTCTATCTATCATTCTATCTAATTTATGGACCATCTTCTGTGACAATGGGCCGTTTTTCATGCAGACTTTCACTGGAGCTTTGGCGTTTCGTCCTGTCTCTGTATTTTCAACCTAGTAGCTCACATGCCCTGTAATGTATATTCAAGATAAATATACCGGAAATTTAGCTTCCTGACAACAGCTGGGTTAAAAGTCAAATGGGCTCTGTTTAATAATTCACGTGTCATATTTCTTCTGTTTTGTCAAGTTTGCCAAAGAAGATGAAACGACCCGAGAGAGATGTAGTAGACTTGGTCATATGGTCTGTGGCTTCCCGATATTCAGATCCATTATAGAGTTTACAGATGCTAATTGCTAAAGTACGAAGTAAGATCTATTTATTTTCCTTTCGATCTATGCTTTGGGCCATTGAGTAGTTATTCCAACTGCCTCTTTGTCCTCTGACATTTCAGATTTGAACAGATTTGTTCCCGTTTAATGTAACTACTACCAAAGGCCGTGAATGATTTACGATATATATATTTACTGGGTAATATAAATAAAATTCATAGATAATACTTAAAGAATGTATAATACTTGAACATAATACAAATTCCTCCTGAAACCTGAAGATAATTGCTGAAGCAAATTTCCCGTTGATTTCTTTAAAACTTAACGAGGACACAGCATAGGTAGAAATAGCTCTGAGATTTAAAATGTTCTCAACACCCTTGTGTATTTTGTGTCTAAACCATCTGTTTGGTGCCTGCGACTTTTACTATTAATCAATACATGAACTGGCGCAGGCTATAAGTTACAATACTCAATTCGAGTGTGTTTTGAATAATCTTCTAATGGCCCATTAATGTTATGGTTCTGCGCAGATTA
>CM075989.1:22219624-22372213 GCA_038087875.1 Malacoraja senta
TCTCAGCTAATTAGCGACATGCAGCTTTTAAAATGAGGAAACGAGTGTCCTCGGCTGTGGTGCCCTCTTGGCAAAATAGCATGCCAATCAATGTCAGGGCTCGCACGTGAAGAGTTGCCACTTGGAACGCACGCCACTGTGCCCCAACTGAGAGGCAGTGAGGAAGAGCACAACTTGGCGAAAAATCAAACGTGGGCACTTAATCTTTAATTAAATGGGATTTAAGCAACTGAAACAGACTGTAAAACCTGTCTTCATTGCATTGTTACAATATGCTCCTTTACTAGTATCCTGAATTGGTTTCTTTTTGACGAGTCAGAAACCTGTGGTGAGTTGGAGAGAGGTATTATAACGGATTTAAGCTGAATGATTTAACACAGAGGATGGCACAACGATGCAGGGTCAGGGTTTTGGTATTCGTGTGATTGAGCCTCGGTGCAGCATCCAAGCCTTATTTCATCCACTTTAATTAAAATTAACTATACATTATCCATCAAAAGTTGAAATCCTAACATAGACTTGTAATGTGGTACATAGAAGAATATTAGTACTGCAGCAAATATTATCGGCTTAAGTCAGTGCCAAAGTTGAAGCCAGCTAATTATTTCTGTCTAGATATTGTCGTCTATGGGTTAACCTCATCTCACTTAGGCTGGGTGAAATTGGCCATCTCATAATTTTTTCAAAGCAGGACTAGAAGCCATCATGTTGCTCTAGCCTTGTAATATTTATAATCAATTATGTGGCAATTTCATCATTAGAATATGTCTGTGGGGTGCATAAAACGTGACATTTTGGGAATACTGATTTGCTCAGTACTTCTGAGCGCATCGTTTGAAGATTCGGGGACAGTAATCGCATGAAGAAACACTAGGTGGGAGAGGGTTAATGAGGAGGGGAATAATTGTCCCTTCAAGGGAGTTACCTAGAGTAGCATTTTTTTTTTTGTCAATCACCGCTCACAATGGGGAAACATCACTTCCACTAGGTAGAGTGCTTAGCAGAGCTAATGAGGAGAAAGAAAGCTTATTCCCTCCAGAGAGTCAACTAAGGTAGCTTCATGGAGTTAGGTGAGGTACTGTCTCTGGTCAGTGCTGGCAGCAAGACTCAGGAGGGAACCATTTACTCCGATAGATGGTGTAATAAGATAATCAGTCCTGACAGTCAGGAACAGGAGAAAGAAAGTTGGTCTCTCTGGAGAGCTGTTACAGTGGAGTTGAGGTGAGAGTGTGCATCTTGTCTTCCAGAGAGAGAAAGAAGGTTTGAGCAAGTAGGGTGGAGGTCAAGAAGCTTCCAGCACCTCCAAATCTCAAGATAGATGTGGCAAGCTTCAATTATTGGCTGCTGTAAATAAATTAATTGTTAACTTGTATTATTCCATGCCAATTGAGAGATTATAGTTAATACCGAAAATGATATGGAGCGATTGCATGAACGTTTGCCAGGTATCAACTTGTTTATTACAGATAACATGTTAATCCCAAATCGACTCGACATACATAAATATATGGAAGTAATTTCGAAAGGAAGCTGTAACATTGGAAAGAGGAGAAGGATTTTGTCATCGTCTCAAGCTATGTAATTTCCAATCTCTGATCCATGCAACGATGAAACAATCATGGGAGTAGCCACAGCCCACATCATGTCTCACTCACAACCAAAGTTAGGTGCATTAAGTAGGAAACAATGGAATTAAATGATAGGAAAAAAATTCAAATAAAGTAACAGATTAAATTTTACAGCCATAGATTCCAACAGGATAAGACTGGAATATGTTCAATAAGACTGGAAAACTGATCTATTATTTAGTTTAGGGTAGACAAAAAATGCTGGAGAAACTCAGCGGGTGATCCAGCATCTGTTGAGATAAGGAATAGGCAATGTTTCGGGTCGAGGCCCTTCTTAAGACTGTCTGAAGAAGGGCCTTGACCTGAAACGTCGCCTATTTCTTCTCACCATAGATGCTGCCTCACCCGCTGAGTTTCTCCAGCATTTTTTGTCTACCTACGATTTTTCCAGCATCTGCAGTTCTTTCTTAAACATATTATTTAGTTTAGTTTAGTTTATTGTCACGTGTACCGAAGTACAGTGAAAAGCTTGTGTTGTGTGCTAATCAGTCAGCGGAAAGACTATACATGATTAAAAAGGAGCCATCCACAGTGTACATAGATACATACATAGATACATAGAAAATAGGTGCAGGAGTAGGCCATTCGGCCCTTCGAGCCTGCACCGCCATTCAATATGATCATGGCTGATCATCGAACTCAGTATCCCGTACCTGCCTTCTCTCCATACCCCCTGATCCCTTTAGCCACAAGGGCCACATCTAACTCCCTCTTAAATATAGCCAATGAACTGGCGTCAACTACCCTCTGTGGCAGAGAGTTCCAGAGATTCACCACTCTCTGTGTGAAAAAGTTTTTCCTCATCTCGGTCTTAAAGGATTTCCCCCTTATCCTTAAGCTGTGACCCCTTGTCCTGGACTTCCCCAACATCGGGAACAATCTTCCTGCATCTAGCCTGTCCAACCCCATAAGAATTTTGTACGTTTCTATAAGATCCCCTCTCAATCTCCTAAATTCTAGCGAGTATAAGCCAAGTCTATCCAGTCTTTCTTCATATGAAAGTCCTGACATCCCAGGAATCAGTCTGGTGAACCTTCTCTGCACTCCCTCTATGGCTATAATGTCCTTCCTCAGATTTGGAGACCAAAACTGTACGCAATACTCCAGGTGTGGTCTCACCAAGACCCTGTACAACTGCAGTAGAACCTCCCTGCTCCTATACTCAAATCCTCTTGCTATGAAGGCCAACATACCATTCGCTTTCTTCACTGCCTGCTGCACCTGCATGCCTACTTTCAATGACTGGTGTACCATGACACCCAGGTCTCGCTGCATCTCCCCATTTCCTAATCGGCCACCATTTAGATAATAGTCTGCCTTCCCGTTTTTGCCACCAAAGTGGATAACCTCACATTTATCCACATTATACTGCATCTGCCAAACATTTGCCCACTCCCCCAGCCTATCCAAGTCACCTTGCAGTCTCCTAGCATCCTCCTCACAGCTAACACTGCCCCCCAGCTTAGTGTCATCCGCAAACTTGGAGATGTTGCTTTCAATTCCCTTGTCCAGATCATTAATATAAATTGTAAATAGCTGGGGTCCCAGCACTGAGCCTTGCGGTACCCCACTAGTCACTGCCTGCCATTGTGAAAAGGACCCGTTTACTCCTACTCTTTGCTTCCTGTTTGCCAGCCAGTTCTCTATCCACATCAATACTGAACCCCCAATACCGTGTGATTTAAGCTTGTATCCTAATCTCTTATGTGGTACCTTGTCGAAAGCCTTCTGAAAGTCCAGATACAACACATCCACTGGTTCTCCCCTATCCACTCTACTAGTTACATCCTCGAAAAATTCTATAAGATTCGTCAGACACGATTTACCTTTCGTAAATCCATGCTGACTTTGTCCAATGATTTCACCACTTTCCAAATGTGTACCAATGCAGGATAAAGGGAATAACATTTAGTGGAAGATAAAGTCCAGTGAAGACCGATTAAAGATAGCCTGAGGGTCTCCAATGAGGCAGATAGTAGCTCAGGACTGCTCTCTAGTTGTTGGGAGGATGGGTCAGTTGTTTGATAACAGCTGGGAAGAAATTGTCCCTGAATCTGGAGGTGTGTGTTTTCCCATTTACTCAAAGAGATTTTGAGCAGAAAGATTTTGAAATTACAACATTCTGATGTGTGTCCAACAAAGAACAAAAAATAATGAATAGTGATCACATTTTGCTTATTTATAAAATATTATAACTTCACCAAAATTATTCAAAGATATTCAATGCACAGCCTACTGATAATATTAAGTGAATTATTTTGAATTTGCACTAGACGTAATCGTACACCATGCAACAATCTGAAATATGTCATTAAGATCAGGCATTGTAGCCTGTAAATCTAGCATTAAAATTCCTGCTAATCCCATTTGAGGCGGTAGCCTTTTTTATCACGAGAGATGACCAAATTTATTTAGTGTGAATCTGTTTTTCTTGGTTCTGTTTTCATTTGAAATGAAGTCAAATTTTCAGGTAGCACATGTTAGACAATAGACAATAGACAATAGACAATAGGTGCAGGAGTAGGCCATTCAGCCCTTCGAGCCAGCACCGCCATTCAATGTGATCATGGCTGATCATCCCCAATCAGTACCTCGTTCCTGCCTTCTCCCCATATCCCCTGACTCCGCTATCTTTAAGAGCCCTATCTAACTCTCTCTTGAAAGTATCCAGAGAACCGGCCTCCACCGCCCTCTGAGGCAGAGAATTCTACAAACTCACAACTCTCTGGGTGAAATGTTCATCTTTTATTAAGAGACAATGGGCAATGTTGACTTTAGACCACAGTGTGAAATGCGTGTTGGTCTTCTATCTCAGAGGAAGAGTCAAGCTACCAAGGGAGATTGTGTAGGAAGGAGCGGCAGATGCTGGTTTGTACCGAAGATAGACGCAAAATGCTGGAGTAACTCAGCGGGACCGACAGCATCTCTGGAGAGAAGGAAAGGGTGACATTTCGGGTTGAGACCCTTCTTTAGAAGGACGGTAATGACCCGAAACATTACCCAATCCTCTCCAGAGATGCTACCTGTCCCGCTCAGTTACTCCAGCATTTTGTGTCTAACATGGAGCAAGGAGTGAGTTACCTCCCATCACAACAAGTACTTGTCAGTAACAACAAAGATGATCACTTGAATGTTGAATAAATTCTCGCCACTTGCCTTTCAATTATATTCAAGCAGACCACAAACTCTACCACATGGTAGAATAATGATAGCAGATGCATAGTAGCAATGGCACCAGCAAAATCTTCTCCTACAACATGGGACATATCTTGTGCAAAGAAATGAGATGAGAATGCAATCACCAGTAAAGGGCAAGAATTGATTGTTTTTCCTTTGTTATTAATGTCTACATTGATGTCAATTAGGGTGCAGCTGGTCTCACAGAACTGGAGACATGGGTTCGATCCTGACCTCGGGTGCTGTCTAGTGTGGAGTTTGCACGTTCTCCCCGAGCCCATGTGGGTTTCCTCCAGGTGCTCTGGGGGAAATTATATTAAATGTTCCTGTAAAAATATCTTCAAAATAATGAAGAGCTTTAAAAAAAAAAGTCAGATCATTAGAAAATTGGAAATCAATCAAAAGCAATTAAATATATTTAAATCAATCCAATTAAAGATATAAACAAAGATGTCATCTCTCTCTTCTCCTTTGTAGCTGTTCCTTCCTGTGCAAAACAATGGGCACAATTTCTTCTGATAAGTCAAACCCTGTAAAAGAAAAAGGTTAAAGGGTCTGTCCCACTTATGCGACATGTCGCGGGGTGACGCCTCTATGGTCGTGAATAGTCGCCCAAAGAGTTGTACCTTTTTCTGGTCGCCGCTGGATTTTCAACATGTTGAAATTTTTCGGCAACCGGCTGCGACTATGAAGGGTGCCGGCAGTCGCCGAAAAAATCATGTAAGTGGGACAGGCCCTCAAATCTCCCATTGTAGATATCTATGGAAGTGTAATCTTAGGTAGACAAAAGGGCTGGAGAAACTCAGCGGGTGCAGCAGCATCTATGGAGCGAAGGAAATAGGCAACGTTTCGGGATGAAACCCTTCTTCAGACATCTGCATTTCCTTCTTAAACACGAAGTGTAATCTTAGTTTATTGTATTGCATTTATTTCTGTAAGATTTATAATAATACTATGCAATATATTATTGCTCTAGTTATAATTTTACGACTACTAATTATATTATTATCATTGCATAAGATTATTGGTTATTCAATCTCGCCCCACGTTAATTTTGGTTCCTACCATCAATTGTTAAAATGAGGACTTATTTTGTGTAGTGCAGGAAGTCCCCTGATGGGCATGTGGAGACTGCATGTTGAGTTACCTGGTACTATGATTGCCTGTGATCAAAGAAAAGTAAAGAACCCAACCCTACAGCCCAGAGTGACTGGAGTAATCAAATTCAAAAACTTGGGGTTACAGAAGTTTCTCATCCTCCGATAGACTTTAGTTTAGTTTAGAGATACAGTGCAGAAACAGGCCCTTCAGCTCACTGAGTCCCGTAAACCCAATAACATACAGATAGTATATAATAGTCAAAAATTCAATAAATTGGGGCGGCATGGTGGCGTAGTGGTAGAGTCTTACAGTGCCAGAGTCCCGGGTTCCAGAGTCCTGGGTTCAAGCCAAATAACCTACAAACCTGTACGTCTTTGAAGTGTGCGAGGAAACCGAAGATCTCGTAGAAAACCCACGCAGATCACGGGGAGTACGTACAAACTCCATACAGACAGCATGAGTTTGTAGTCGGGATCCATAGTTGGATCCCGACTACTTCCATAGTTGAGTTTGTAGACAGCATGAGTCCCGTAGTCGGGATCAAACCCGGGTCTCTGGCGCTGATATTACATTTTGCTGTAAGGCAGCAACTCTACCGCTGCACTACCGTGACTGCCCTATAGTCTGCAGTTTTGTTCTTAAATAAACTGTAATATTAGGTAACCACAAGAGTGCAAAGACCAAAGTCTGTGGTGCGACTCGTCCTTTACACCATTTTAACCATCCTAGCCTTGGAGTCACTTTTTATCTGAAAGCTTACATGTGGTTTGTTGAGTTACCCACTCCTTGAAAGTGTTTGGCCATCATGACGAGAACATACCCGATAAATGACAACTTGTTTTTAGGTTCCTGCTGCTGGCTTCTAAAACAGAACAGGCTTGATTCAAAACTATATATTAAAAAAAACCTCTTGTAGAATTGAACCTTGTTAGATATAAAGTAGTGAAATTGTCAAAACGTAACAGAAATGGAAATCAACAAATATGGATCAGGATAGGGCAGTGTGTTGAGGTGAAAAGAAGTGAAAAGAGACTTGTGTAAATTTTACGAGACAGGTTTGAAGGGATTAAAGCAGAAGCCTAAAGGTCAATGTTGTTCATGTGTGACTGTACTCAGAGGATAATGACTGAGGAATCCACAACCAAAGTAGGTATGCTTTGTAATATTTCGGATAGATGTGGCTGCCTAAGTTCCAGTTCAAATAGTACAAAGTATTTTTATAGACTAATAATAAACTGTGGCTGTGACAAATTCCCTTTGTACTCTTTTGATCGCTCACTGAATCTACCTAATTGCTTAACCTCATACAAGATAGGGCATAAGTAAACTAATGCAGTGAAATTATTGATTTTTATGGATGGAGACATTTTAATGCAGTCTCATTTTGAGGGCAATGATATTTCAACAACTGAACTTACAGCAATACACGTTAACATTTAGAAACTAAACACAAAGTTGTGATTCAAATATTATGGAGATTCCACCACATCAATGCTCAGAGAATCATCCAGGTCATGTTTTTAATGCAAGGAGAATTTTAACGTGTAAATGAATTAAGTGTATCTACAAAATATTCAAATTCCTTTTAAATCTTTTTCATCCATCATATTCTAGCGTGACAAATTTTAGCTTAGTTTCGAGATACTGCGCTGAAACAGGCACTTCGGCCCACTGAGTCCGCACCGACCAGCGATCCCTGATGAAATGCAAACATGCAAAATATCTGCATGTTGCCTGTACACTCTACTTTTTCATGGAGTATTTTTGCACTCATGACTTGTTTTTACTTTGCAGTCTTTTCTTCTTTTCGCCATCGTGGAGACTTTGCATGTAATTTATGTACAATGTTTGTGTGTGTATTGTGCGAGACTATGTCATGCTGCAGTCAGCAAGATCTTACATCATTGTACCAGTGCAGGTGACAATACACTTTCATTGCTGTTCCTGATGTCTGTGAACATGGATATATTCAATGGGTATATTCATTGAAACTTTAAATCTAGAACCAGGGGCCACAGTTTAAGAATAAGGGGTAAGCCATTTAGAACGGAGACGAGGAAACACTTTTTCTCACAGAGAGTTGTGAGTCTGTGCAATTCTCTGCCTCTGAGGGCGGTGGAGGCCGGTTCTCTGGATTCTTTCAAGAGAGAGCTAGATAGGGCTCTTAAAGATAGCAGAGTCAGGGGATATGGGGAGAAGGCAGGAACGGGGTACTGATTGGGGATGATCAGCCATGATCACATTGAATGGCGGTGCGGGCTCGAAGGGCCGAATGACCTACTCCTGCACCTATTGTCTATTGTCTGTTGTCTATTAAATGTTTATTGTTCAAGAAGGAATGAGCTCAATGGTTTTCGTAGCACTGTATTTTTTTACTCCGGCTTAACCTAAGTTTAAGTTTGTCTGTATTCCAAATAGACCTGAAAGGTACTTAGATGTAATTTGGCACCTAATGACGGTACCATTTCTAGTCCAGCTTCTGGGATCTGCCTAAGGAGAAGTTCCAGGCTAATGATTTAATATCCATCCAGGGCAGCATGGTGGCGCAGTGGTAGAGTTGCTGCCTGACAGCGCTTACAGCGCCAGAGACCCAGGTTCGATCCTGACCTCTGCTGCTCTCTGTATGGAGTTTGTACTTTCTCCCCGTGACTATGTGGGTTCTCTCCGAGATCTTTGGTTTCCTCCCACACTCCAAAGACGCATAGGTTTGTAGGTTAATTGGCTTGGTAGAAATGTAAATTGTCCCTAGTGTGTGTGTAGGATAGTGTTAGTGTGCGGGGATCGCTGGTTGGTGCGGACACGATGGGCCGAAGGGCCTGTTTCTGCATTGTATCTCTAAACTAAATCAGCTGTATTGCCTCAGAGCAAATCAAGCAACAACAGAAACACCAATGAAGATCTCTATTCACCTTGGATAGACACAAAGTGGTGGAGTAACTCAGCGGGACAGGCAGCATCTCTGAAGAGAAGGGGTGGGTGACGTTTTGGGTCGATACCCTTCTTCGCCAGTACTCTGTTCATCTTGGCCACCACAAGAGTGGAAAAGTGGAACTGTTTCTAATGAGGTACTAATAGGGTGGTTCGGTAGCACAGTGGTAGAGTCACTGCCTCACAGCACCAGAGACACGGGTTCTATACTGACTTTGAGTTCTATCTGTACGAAGTTTGTAAGTGACCGCTTACACAGGTTTCCTCCCACATTCCAAAGACGTGCGGGTTTGTAGATTAATTGGCTTTGGTAAACTTGTAAATTGTCCCTAGTTGTAGGAGCGTTAGTATGAATGAGTGATCAATGGTCAGCACGGGTGTATTGGGCCGAAGGGCCTGTATCCACGCTGTATCTCTAAAGACTAAACTAAACTAAACCCTAAGCTCTCCTGACAAAAACTGTGCACAATACTCCAAGTGTGGCCTCGCCAACATCCCGCACAACTGCAACAATATGAACCAACTTCAATATTCATTGCCATTACTGACGAAGGCCGGTGTGCCAAAAGGCTTCTTCACCACCCTGTGTAGATCTGCTGTATTCCATACAATAAAATTCTACTTTTATGATGAACTAGTAATTACATTGTTGCTGGTTCAGACATGATTAGGGTAATGAAAAGGGAGCTTAATAAAGCCCAGTGTTGATGTGTCCAGTAGTTCCAATAACACCACAGCAGATAATTCACTAAGTGTATTTCTTGTTGCAAATAATGCACTACAGGTAGGTACTGCTCAAAGAGAAACCCTTGAGCTTCTCTGCTCCTGTTCTGAATATATCACACATGGTCAAATATTAACAAACGGTGGCATAGTGGCACAGCAGTAAAGCGCCAGAGACCCAGGTTTGATCCTGACTACGGGTGCTATCTGTACAGAGTTTGTACATTCTCCCCGTGACCTGCGTGAGTTTTCTCCGGGTGCTCTGGTTTCCTCTCAGATTCCAAAGACGAGCAGGATTGTTGGTTGATTTAGCTTCCGTAAATTGTCCCTAGTGTGCAGGATATGCTCGTCTATGGGTGGTCATTGGTGGGCGCAGACTCAGTGGGCCAAAGGGCCAGTTTCCACGCTGTCTCTCTAAAATTAAAACTAAATCTAAACTTCAGCCATGGCTCTTGGAAAGCTAGTAAGTGTCGACCCTTGCACAACATGTTGGAAACAAAAGCCATTGCCCCATGTTTGTGTCAGCTCTCTCAAAGTACCATCCATAGGATCCCAAAGGCCAGTGTACAGTATATCCCAGTCCATTTTGAATCCCTTCTGATCTGCTTTGCACCATACTATCGGGCAAAGCACTACAAATTGTTATATCTGCAACACAGCTTCAATCTTCATTCTTTTTTTCGATCTGCTAATGTTGGAGAAATTACCCCACGTAATCGGCAAAGCACAAAACCGAAAGTTTATAATTGACGACAGCTTGCTACCACTGTACAGTGCACACGCATGGATAATATCTTTGTTCAAGTCCAAGACTTTTGTTCTGCAGTCAGCTAGTGATTGCTTGCTCCACAATTTAGACGAGCAATCACACTGATGAAGAGCTGAATGATTAGCACAGGCAGCACAACCTGAGTGATAGCCTTGAGAATTGTAAGTGATATAGCTGATCATCCATCTATTATAACAGTTTGCAGGAGAAACAGCAGATGCTGGTTAATACACAAAAGGGCACAAAGTGCTGGAGTAACTCAGTAGATCAGGCAGCATCTCTGGAGATCATGGATAAGTGACATTTCAGATTGGGACCCTTCTTCAGACAAAGGGTCTCGACCTGAAACATCACCTATCCATGTTCTCCAGAGATGCTGCCTGATCCTCTGAGTTACTCCAGGACCTTGTGTCACTTTGTGTTTATAATTTAACAAAATTATGCTTTTGTTCAAACCAATGCTTTAAATATCTCTCGGCTGGCCACCTGGTTTGAGGTGAGATCCTTTGGATAGAAGGTTAAAAAACTTGTGTATCAATGAAGAGTCTAGGGTGTCGACCCGAAACGTCACCTATCCGTTTTCTCCAGAGATGCTGCCTGACCCGCTGGGTTACTGCACCACTTTGTGTCTATCTTTGGTATAAACCAGCATCTGCAGTTCTTTGTTTCTGCTCTTATATCGTGT
The DNA here is from genome assembly GCA_038087875.1 of Malacoraja senta. Lineage (NCBI taxonomy): Eukaryota > Metazoa > Chordata > Chondrichthyes > Rajiformes > Rajidae > Malacoraja > Malacoraja senta. Next base: position 22,230,636 of record CM075989.1, read on the forward strand.
TTTGGTTTCCCTGGTAAGTAATATATTCACAGTCTCAGTTTTTCACAGTCTCAGATTTTCCCAATCTGTCATAATCGAGATACCCAGCATTCTGAACAATACCTTCAAGCATACTCTCCCTTCAAGCATACTCTCACATTTGAACTTCTCATTAATAATGAGTTGGAGGAGCCCTGATGAGGCGTTGAAATCTCTCAGATCTTGCTTTACGGGGTTCATCAGCGCTGATTGTAGCACATGACTGAATGAATCTCTACAACAATTAGTTCAATAGCTTGCTACAACATCTCTGAATTTTGTTATGAGTGGCACATCACATGATGGACACAGGCTCTCCAAGGATCTCTGCTCTTTTGATGCAAAATAAATGAAGCGCTGATCATTCCAATAGATATCATCTGGACATGGCATTTATTTTCTGTATCTCCAATGAGCAGGAGAATGTGCCGATTGCAGTGACCTCCTGTCAGGCATCACTTCTTGTAGGTTTGGTAGGTTGCCTTGTGACCCAGAGCACAGAACCTCGCTCCAGGCATGTATTTAATTGACCGCGACTCTTTGAGAGAAGGAGGAAGCCGTCATCCTTGTGTGTTGCTGCATCCTTGTCCCATGAGAAATGTTTTCTTTAGTTTAGTTTGGGCCCTTCTGCGCACCAAGTCCGTGCCGACCAGCGATCCTTAACACTAATGCTATCCTAGACACGTTGGAGGCAATTTACAACAATACCAAGCTAATTAACCTATAAACCTGTACGTCTTTGGAGTGTAGGAGCTAACCCACGCAGGTCACAGGGAGAATGACCAAACTCCATACAGACAGAACCCGTAGTCAGGATCGAACCTGAGTCTCTGGTGCTCTAAGGCAGTAACTCCATTGCTGCACCACCGTGCCGCCCAAATATGTTGAACAACAAAGTATTGGGAGAAAGGCAAAACTGAAGAGATTTCATTGGAAATTTGCAGATCCCATTTTAGCACCGGTAAACTGCGGAACTGGTTATATGACCAGGGTGGAGGAATGGATCAACGGGAGAGAGGAGGCTAGTGTTAGTAGGAGTTACTTAAAATTAGAGGATTCAACGTTCATACTGCTGGGTTGTAAGCTGCCCAAGAGAAATGTGAGGTGCTGTTCCTCCAATTTGCGCTGGGCCTCACTCTAACAGTGGAGGAGGCCCAGGACAGAATGGGAATGGGACAGGCAATGGGACAGAGAGTTGAATTGGTTAGCAACCAGGAGATGCAGTACTCCTTGGTCAACCGGGCAGGCATTTGCTTTGATAGTGCTTGATGAGCTCTGTTCGAGACAAAGGAACAAAATTTATGATTTTAGGAAAATATCATGTTATCAACGTACTTAATATGCAGAGTCCCTCCTGCACTTTGTGTTACACCCTTAACGGGTGGCGCATGTCCCGTTGAGTTACTCCAGCCCTTTGCCTTTTAGTTTTGACAATGATTCACACAATCCTCACTGAAGGAACAAAGATGCAATTTTCCAAAAAAAACTGAAACTTCTGACTAATTCACAAAAAATTGTGAACAATGGCCAATTCATCAAAAATGAGGATGTATCATTTTTTTACATCTAAAAACATCACAATTTTCCTCAGTGTCTCCAGCAGTTCAAAAACATATTTGATCACTTCTTTAAATTCTTGCCCTGCCACTGACCCACATGCCGAAAGCTGAATAATTATTTGTAATTTTTTTTAATTCATTTCATGTATCAATTGTTTTCGGACACAATTAAGGAAATTTTCTGGTAGCTACCTTCCGTGATAAACTAATTGGTTAATTTTCTTTATTGCGTCTCATCTATGCTATTCATCAACATTGATATCTGCCTTTTCAATTATAGCATTTTGTCTTAAAAGAATGCTAGTGATATATTTTTCACTTATATTATATAAATATATTTTTCACTTAAAATTATTTACTCCCATGCAATTAATTTATCATTCTTTTAAGACAAAATTCTAGAATTGAAAAGACAGACATCAATGTTGATAAATAACATAGATGAGATGCTCAAAAGAAAATTAAGCAACTAATTTACCTCAAAAAGTATCTACCGGAAAACAAAATGACAAAACTTGTCATAAAACAATCGACATGTGCATTAATTTTTTTTTAATGAAAAGAATTATTCAACATTCAGCACATGGGCGTCATCAGCAAAGCAAACATTTAATGAAGTGACGAAGAACTTTTTTGAACTGCTTGAAAATTGTCATGTTTAAAAAAAATTGTGGAATGGTGAAAAATCACTCGGGAAGTTGTACGGCACAGCTATTGATTTTACACAAAAAACCTTCCTCTTACTGAGAGATAACTCGGGGACACTGAATGATGTTCACAATCTGCACAAACAGCCCGACATGGAACTAATTTTATCCAATGTTTCTCGATTCCACCGTTCTTCCTCAACACTGAGGGTACTATTTTGGATGCTTGTTCAGCAAGGAGAATTTAAACAAAAGTATACATTTTTGAAGGGCTCTCACTGAGTTAAAAATTGTCCAAATGCCTTTTTGAATGTAAAAGTCTAGCATTCAGAAAACTTAGCTTACACTTTCACTCATTTCTATCCATATTCTTACCACATTTACTATCTAAATATCCGTGATGGAATGGTTACTAAACAGTTACTACAAGCTGTTGTGTTTACAATACTCAGTTAACACAATATAGTTTTCCAGCTGCTTGGTCTGAGATTATATCTTCCAATGTGCTGGTATTATGTACCTCAGTGCTTCAGTGTAAGTATCAACACCAGAGCTAACACAGTGGGAGCAGTAATATTTAATATATCAATACCCAAGCCAGAACTATGAACACACATACGTTTGTCTGCTCATTGCTTTGATTCTGTTGAAAGAATTCACAAAATGTTAACGCTTGAATAATTTTACCTGAGTAATTTAAAATATTAAGCTAACATTTTGAAAAAGCAAAATTGAAGATCTGCTGGAAGATAATTTATATTTTTGGAAATAAATAGGGGTCTGAAGCATAGCTCGAGTGTGGCCAAAAACGTGCTGTGTGGTCTTTAAATACAAATGGTAATCTTATTTTTACAGAGGACTTTTGAATCATTGCTGAGATAATTTGATTTGCAGTTCTATTTTTTTACATTATGGTGGAGTCAAATTTTCAACTATAAAAAATTGAAGTAATATATCACCTTAATAAAAAGTTTGCCGAAACAGATCATTGCCTGAATTTAATATAAACGAAGAGATATTATTTTTCAATAGATGCTGAATATATATACAATGCTGGAAGTTTTTTGATATTTTGGTGGAAAATAAATTTGCCATGCATGCAATAAATATATATATTTAAAATTATCAGTAATAAGAGACAAACATCACTGCACAAGTTTTAAAATGTGTCATCCAAATACCAAAATTCTAATATCTCAGAAAGGTTTTAAAACATTTTTACATCAATATTTATCACACTTATCAAAATCATCTTGTTATAAAGTATCTTGGCCATGTCAGAAGAAGGGTCCCGACCCGAAACATCCCCTATCCATGTCCTCCAGAGATGTTGCCTGACCTGTAGAGTTACTCCAGCACTTTGTGCTTTGATTTATATAAAATTTGTGCAAGACGCACAGTAATTTGCGTTAATTATTAAATCTAATATAAAGAACCAGAAAATGCACCAACTAAAGTCCCAGCATTAAAGCTAAGTTTACAGAATAAGAAAAGTGCAACTTGTAAAATGCTGATGCAATTTGCAATATTGATATATGTGGATAACAGAAAACGCGATAAATCTGACGTCAAGATTTAAAGAAATATAATTAGCTTGTTTTCACTAAACTTTAGTTTCCTGTAATAGAGTACTTATCCCTGCCAAGAATAAGCATTACTGTATCATTGGTTGAAACTTCAATTACTTTTAATTTATGAATCAGACTGATAAATATTGCATTACAAATGTATATCAAAGATGCTTCCAGGCATAATAAAATAATAACAGTGATGTCTCCCCCCCCCCCCCCTCACCCAGCCAGTCAAAGGGTTGAACTTTATGAAAGCTATTTTCATTATTATAGCAATCAAACAAAATTACTACTTGAAAACATCTCTGATCCCAGTACACGAGTTGCTCTACTTATACTAACGAAGAATTAAAACACTTTGCTAATCCTTTTTTTTGTCTGTAAATTATGGCTAGAAGCAGAATTCCTTCACTGGAACGCACTGCTCATCTTCCTCTTTAACATTTTCTTTTATCTGACTTGGCATAAGAGCTGTCAAGGCAACCTTACTGTATGGGGCCTCTTCTCTGATATATTTTGCAAATAAAATGGTTCATGTGTCATCCATGGTCCCTGCGGCCTTGCTGTCTGAGTTCCTGCTCGAACAGGTGATAACCTGATAGACTTTATCTTGTGTTCGTCAACCTCCCTGAAGTCTACAGACACTTCCACTGGCTGTTAGGCATTTTAAAATTCCCCCTTGAGCCATAACCTTCCCCCCTTCTTCTATCATCAGCTGGTATGTCTCTGAGCTGTCAGTAGCTTGTTTTTTATTGATGTTTCCATGTGTTTTATGTCTTTCTGAGATATGACGGCCATGACATAGCCATAGAGCTGTAGTGATTTCAATCAGGCTGCATAAGAGGGTCTGGGTTTTAACTTATACAGTCTGTCTTCGATACTTCAGAGTTTCACCTTTAATGAAAATGTTTCTGAAGGCAGAAAACCCCCCCGCCTGTGTGCAACATCAGTGATGAATACACAAGACAAAAGCCTGCTTTTGTCATAAAGGAAGCAAGAATAGAAAGTGACCCTTGGGCCAAAGGTGCTGACACCTCATCAAATCCCTTTAGGCTCGATGTGGCAGGCTAGGGATGGCTTAAGATTACTTTATCACATCCAAGAGTGATGCTTGCATTTACTTCAGATGTCCAACATGTAAAGAGTTGTACATTTCCCAACGCATGTCGCCCATTAAATCAAGTTTAAGTGACTTGTGGAGCACATAGCCTTGTCAAACTGAGCTAAGCTTAAATCAAATTGAAACGCGAAAATATGTGCAGAGAGTTATTATTGAAACAATCTCCAAGCTTACTTCTCATCAATGCCATTTATTTGCAATAATCCTGCAAGCAAATTAGGGAACGTATTTTCAAAGCAGTACAAATATCTCTGGATTGGTGGTTGTGAACTCCTGTAGATCAATAATGAAATTAAACTTATTGCTGGAATTTTTATTTCTCAACTTAAATAATAAGTAACAAAAAACTATTGAAATTAGGGAATATCTGTAATTGAACTACACTTTTTCATTCTAACTTCATAACAATGGTAATTTCATTCAGAAGCAACTTAAAAAAAATTATAACTCCGTAATTTTTACAAATCAATTGAAATATTTATTTTGTCTTTAATCCCTCGCAGTCTAGTTTAACAATTTTATTAAGCACATTATTTAGAATTGTAGTGTTATATAAATTTAGTCATCTTCTTTAGTTGTACAGCACACAATATTTCCTCATGTGATAGAATATAATTCCTACCAAGCCCTATCAAGGTGATATGAACTTAATATAATTAATAGCTCATTGAATGATTTTTCAACTCGGAACAATAATATCAACATTTGTCATGAAAGTTTCTATTACTGCAATACTAGAAAGCGTTGTACTGTATTTTCCTTTTGAACTGGAGGACAGGGAAAGGATTAAAAGATCATGAAATATGTTTTGTTCCAATTAATAGTTAAAACATCCAAGTTGCTGTATTATAGAAAATGGAACTCAAAAATCATGTTAATATATAATGCATGGTAATTTATTGTTAGAAGCTTCCTTAACGTTGCAAAAAAATACTGAATGTAAATGTCCTAACACAATAACCTATGCAAATGCTCAAATCAGTTTAACTGAAAAATGCAAGAGTCTAACTGGTTTCATTGTAATAATGTTAAAAATAGGATTACATTTTTCATGATAAATTTGCATAGCTATGCATAATTTTTACACAATTGTTCTGGAATGATCGTTGTTCGGTGTAGTTTGCCACTGTTAGTCTCATACACTAACCCAAGGAGTCTACTTTCAACACACTATGAAATGCTGTTCGCCAGACCTGCTGAAATTCTTTTCAAAAAACACTGTGACAAGTAGCCCCAGCACTCAGAATAACTCGCTGTTCTGTCAGCATAATAATATGCCATTGTTTTCTGGTTAAATGCTTTTCAGAAATCTAATTACCTGAATGACAATTGTTGGCATCACTGCTGAGATAAGTGCCTTAATTTGTTTTTATTAATATCATTAATCCCTTTGAGAACTTCTTAGTAGTTGGGGGGGAAAAAAACATTGTTCACAACATATAATACATTACTTTTCAAGCAAGCGCTTAGCCAAACAAAGGTGAATACTAATTGCATTGCCAAACTGCGTTATGCAACAGTTATATGGCAGTAGATAAACTCCATAAAAATAATTCTATCATATGTTGCTTGGAGTGATAATTTTGTTTATTGAAAAACCCTTAAGGATAAACCATGTACTTTATTTCCAAGGGCACTGAGTAAGTATTTATCTAGTGTTGAAGAAATGCAGATAGTTTCTGTTCCTGTGATCTTAAATATTTGCAGATTGCACGCGCTCTGATTTTTTTAACACTATAATAAGTCTATAGTTGGGTCTGAGTCAAATATAAGCTGTCACCCAGGAAGTATTGAGGGAAGTAAAATCTTCACAGCAGAGGTTTAAAATTTCAATTTATATTGGTCGTGACTTGTGACACAGTTTGGTGAGTTGGGGCCTGGGAGTCAGGGTTACCACTGACCTCTCTTCAGGCTGGTTGAGAGAGATGTCAGCTGAAAACTCCCAGGGATGAACTAGCTGCCAACTAATCTGAAAACTTCTGCCAAATTGTCGTACCCCTCAGCTGAATGCTAACCCGAGAGGAGGGGAGTAGAAGCACTAAAAAGGTTAGAGGTGGTCATCACTTTCAATAGTGGGCTGTCTGCTTCATTAAAGACAGCCGGTCCCAAACAGCATGGGAGTCAAGCAATTCTGTAACCTCTAGGTTGGTACTTTCTGCATAATTTTAAAATCAAAGGGATGGTGAGAAGATGATAGAAAGACTTTTTTGTTTTAGTTTTCTCCTATTCTTAGGTTTGTTATACTTTACCACAATTAATAGGGGAACAGTGATTACAGCCTCCTAAGAATAAAATATGTTGAGAATCAATAATTTATTTTAATTCATAAATATTAATTCCAGCATATTATGCACTTACACAGACATTTATTGTAACTAACAGTGGGTATTTTTGATTAATCATCTCAAAATATTCCTATGTAACTTGTGTGAAAATAATTCTATATATTAATTCAATTTCTAGAATATACAGTATTGTAGAACAAACTTGCCAAATTACCATACAATGCAAGAACCAACACCGACAAGTTTGTATTGATTTATTTAAAATATTTTCATCTCAATAGCTTATCTTTAGGCCTTCTTTAACTGTGCACTGTGGACGGCTTGATTGTCCTCATCTGTAGTCTTCCTTGACTGGATAGCAGGCAAACAAAAGCTCTTCACTGTACCTCGGTACATGCGACAATAATAAACTGAACTAAACTAAACAGCAGTTGCTTTTTTTGATGTTATGACTTTATGAAAAATGAAAGCAAATGAGAAACTGTACACATGGACTAGTTTATTAAGTGATTCATCCTTAACAATAAAAATTATTTCTCTGTATTAATGGATAAATTAAGACCTTCGGTCGTGGATATATTTGCTTAGAGTGTCAAGACATATATATTTTATTTTCGAAATGCAAGCTATATAACAAATGTTTGCAATTTGCTATTTTAAAATAATCTCAGTTTGTTAAAATAATATTGCAATACTTGGTAGCAAAATAAATGCACTAATAAGTATGATATACTTTAGTATTAAAATGCTCAATTTTATTTTTATTTGGGTTGCATGGCAAACAAAAAATGTACAAGCTGCTTCCACGTCAAATTACATGGCACTCCCGATTATAAATAAAACTTTATGAAAGAAGTTTCTGGCGTTAAACATCAGAATCCTATTTTTCAAATAACCAAAGTGATGCAACTTCATTCTTACTATAAACGTATTATTATGCGATGCTAGTTGTATGCGCTTATCGCATCGATTGTATCGATTTGACAAAGAGTTACTTATTTATTCATCTGTTTGCACGCTATACTGTAGAAGTTGGTGACTAGTCATTGTTGCTAGTTTTACTAGCGAGCTGATAATTATAGGAATATCGTGATATCTGGGTCTGATTACAATAGTCAACCGGGACAATTAAACCCAGTGGCGGCTGAATAGAGCATTAGGACTAATTTTACAGATTGTGTGAATTAAAAATTTTATAGGACATTTTCATAACTTTTTTAGTACAATTTGATTGCATATATTTGATTGACTAAATAAAAACTAAAATAGGAAATAATGCTATATAAATATTGCAGTATTAAGTTCGGTCACATAGTTGAAATAAATAGTATAAATATACTATTGCTCTTTTATTATTAATATAATGAACTATTTTTGTCCTTTTCTTTGCATGGAGACTTTTAGGAGTTTCGGATTTTTACGTTTGCAATGCCATGATAAAATTAAACAAATCATAAAAGGATGAAATAATTTCTAAGAAATATTAAAAACAATGAGTATTTCTGTTAAGTTGAAGAATCAATGGCATTTTTATACAAAATATTTTTAATAAAAGTACAAAATATAAGATCTTCAAAGTGAAATAAGGCTGACAATGGGAGAAATAACATTTCTAATTGTTTTTGTAAAGAGAAAGAATGTTAATATTTTAGATGCAAACCTTGGAATAATTCCCAACAAAACCATATTGCTTATATTTCATGTTTTATTGAAATAGAGGCAGGGCATATCTGTGATGTATCCCTGGAAATTTATGCTTTAATTTTCGCAATCATTTCAGTATCAAAATATGTTTGAACATGTCAATGTCTATAGTGCAAGCCAATCTGCTAACACATCATGGCGAAATTAGTCTACCACATATTATATACACGATAATCCACCTTACAGTTTATCATTTGCTATGTTCTAACATATATTCTTGATGTGAAATCTAATTCCGGTTAAAAAAAAGTTGGGGTACCAAATAAAAGTAATTTGTTGTTGTGAAATTCTGAATAGTCATCACACTTTAAATAGAAAAGATTATGCATGATCTATAGATTAATACATGATGTAAAGATTAACATCAAAATAAACACTGTTTGGTTGTTTATTTAAATTGTGATCTACTAGAAAATTAGGCTTCTATATTTTAATAATTGAACCATCCTGTTATACCTTTTATTAAATGATTCTAGTTTACTTTATTTTTGTCACGTGTACCGAGGTACAGTGAAAAGCTTTTGTTTGCGTGCTATCCAGTCCGAGAAAATACTATACACGATTACAATCGAAACGTCCATAGTGTACATATACAGGATAAAGGGTAGACTTTTCAGAGCAAAAAATAACATTGAAGTCTAATAAAGTCCAACTAAAGATAGTTCCAAGGCCTCCAATGAGGTAGATAATTAGTGCCATAACCAAGAATAAAAAAATAGATTATTTTTATTAATTTATATTACATTGGCGCAAGTCAACTAGCTGAAAATAGTAATATTTATACCTCCAAAGGTAACAGATGAGCAAACGTTAAACTTAATTGATAAAAACAGCATTGAAAAAAAGCAAAACAGCCTTCACAAGCGAGGAATGAAAGGGAATATAAAGGTTTATGAGAAACAACAGGATATGTCAAGGTAGAAAAGGGAATGAGGGAAAAAACTGCTAAGTTTTTTTGTACAGTCAGATTCTGTCAAATTCACAGTCAGCCTAGCAACTCAAAGGTGACACCTGGAGACAAGGCTTCAGACCATTTCTTCTTGATGGGGGTGTCTTCTGCACGAGAGTTATTACCTGGCATAATAGCATATGGTAAAATGTAAACAACATCTGCATATTCTTGTAATAATTTCATATGTTTAATTAGTTCCAGCAAAGCAGTTTACCCTTGGAGACCCTCACTGTCAGCATTGAGATCATACATTTCTGCCCTGCTGTCTCCGTTGACAGCCGTCCATTGTTCATATGACGCGTTCGACTCACCAGCTAATGTGACTGAATCTTCAGAGGGTAAGAGCTCATCTCACCAATCCAGCTGTAGGAGAATCCGTCTGTCTGTCCCCATGGAAAGTGCTAATGGCAGATGTGACAGTTGATATAAATTTGGGAGATGTACATCATAAGGGCCAGTGACAATTCCTTTACCTTTATCTTATACGTAAACAGCAAAGCAGCTTTTAAGTGTATTAACAGGGATGATGTACGCAATTAAAATTTTGATCACCTTTGTCAAGATATGTAGATTCAAAAACAAACATAGTGCCGTGTTGGGATGTTGGCGAGTGTGGGAAGGAAGGGGGAGAGTGGGTCGGTGGAACTATTTGCTTTTAACATAATACATGTGCTTTATTTGATCATTCATTAACATTCCACAGATTCACCGCCCTCTGACTAAAGAAATGCCTCCTCGTCTCCTTTCTAAAGGTACGTCCTTTTATTCTGAGGCTGTGGCCTCTGTTCCTAGACTCTCCCACTAGTGGAAACATCCTCCCCACATCCACTCTATCCAGGCCTTTCACTATTCACTATTTTAACACTGCTGTTACTCTCGAATAATTGGTGGCACACTGATCAAATGTAATGGGGCAGCCACGGTGGCGCAGCGGTAGAGTTGCTGCATTACAGCGCTTGCAGCGCCGGAGACCCGGGTTCAATCCCGAGTACGGGTGCTATCAGTAAGCAGTTTGTACGTTCTCCCCGTGACCTGAGTGGGTTTTCTCCAAGATCTTCGGTTTCCTCCCACATTCCAAAGAGGTACAGGTTTGTACGTTAATTGGCTTGGTGCATGTGTAAATTGTCCCTAGTGGGTGTAGGATGGTGTTAATGTGCGGGGATCGCTGGTCGGTGCGGACTCGGTGGGCCAAAGAGCCTGTTTCCACGCTATGTCTCTAAACTAAACAAAAACTAAACTAAACTAACTCTGCAGGAATGCTGCAGTGCATAGGTGTTGCCATGGAGTGACTTGTTAAATTGAGATCCTCTTTGACCTCTTGGATAAATGTAAATATACACACCTAAAATACAATTAAATTAGAGAAGGACATTTTTTCTCTGTCCAAGCTAATTTATTCATAGTGTGGAAACAGGCCCTTCAGCCCAACTTGCCCACACCGGCCAACATGTCCCATCTACATTAGTCCCAACTGCCTACGTTTAGCCCTTATCCCTCTAAACCTGTCCTATCCATGTACCTGTCCAAATCTTTCTTAAATCAAAATGGATTAAAATAAAACTCCGATAATGCACTTCACATTTGTTTGGAGATCCCAATTATTTGAAATTTCAATGGTTCAACAATGCTTTATTGTCACATGTGTGAAGTGCAAACGCTCAGTGAAATTCCTTTCTTCCAAATAGTCCAGTACAGTATTGCCATACCATCCCCGATTAGCAGTTGTAGAAAAATAATCTACTGAGCCCGCATGCAAGAGGTGCCAAGTTTAGGCGCCATTTTCCAAGTCAAGTCCACATTCCAGTTGTTCTAATCGGAACCCGATCCAGGCGAGCCCCAGGCTGCTGCAGGGCCTCCAGCCATCGCCTTCCTTGGTCGGCAAGCAACCGACATCATCTCCTCCCCATCCACCTTTGTTCCCCAGGGGCAAATTACCCGGGGGAGATCACCAAATGTGAATTGCTATGCTCACATTAGACTCCTGCTCATGTGCTTCTACTGGGGCCCTGGTTCTTGCACCCCCATTAACTTACTAGGGTTTCATTCCTGCACTCCCATGAACATCACAAATATCCATTCTGCACTCACATCGAACTCAATGAGATCCTTTACCTTGAAGCTCACCTGGTAAGTCTTTCTAGGCTGTTCCAGTCCACAGTTGAGAATCAACCACATTAGTTGGGCTAATATAGGCCAGAACAGAACGATTACCATATTTTCTTAATGTCATTAAAAGGAACTGCAGATGCTGGTTTACACCAAAGATAGACACAAAATGGTGGTGCAACTCAGCGGGTCAGGCAGCATCTCTGGATACAATCTATAAGTGACATTCCGGGTCGGGACCCTTCTTCAGACTGATCGTAGAAGGGAGAGCAGGAAAAAAATGGAAATAAGAACAAGCTACACAAATCAGTGTTGGCAACAGATGATCTCTGGCGAGGAGGTTCCCTGATAGGCAGATTGTTGGATAGAGACGGGTGTGAGTATCAAGAGGGATACATAGTTGTGGAATGTGAAGCTAGTTAATGGACTTTTAAAGTTAACGCTCTCCCTACTACAATCAGTTTGAAGAGGGGTCCCTACCCGAAACGTCACTTGTCCACTTTCTCCAGAGATGCTGCTAGACCCGTTGAGTTACTCCAACATTTTGTGTCAATACAAGATTTTCTTTCCTACTTGACCTTTAACCTGGTCGGTAAATTTTGTTACTATAACGCATTTCAATAATTTACGAGCAGCTCTATTGCTACCACATTGGTATACAGCCCTGGTTGATATCTCCACGTTTGAATATGATTTGCCTTGCTAGTGCTTCCAGCAATCGCCATGGGCAATATTGAACCCATCACATTATCGTAACAAAACATGATGACTATTTTGGAGAGTTTCCAAACCAGTCAAATGAGTAACTACACTCAACAGTTTCAACTATTACTCAATGATAATCAAAGGGATCCTTCCCACAAAGTAATAACATTATAACCAGTTGACTTGGAAAGGTTAGCCACAATGAATCTTGCAATAGATTGATGGGCATTTATCTTGTGGTGGGATCATCCACTTTAAAACATTCAGTGAATGTGATTATCCCAGTGTTCTTGCAAAACCTCCTGTATATTTAAGATAGGAAAAAAAGCTGGAGTAACTCAGCAGGTCAGACAGCATCTCTGGAGAAAAGGAATAGGTGATGTTTTGAGTCGAGACCCTTCTTCAGGCACTCCTTCTTACACATGCCTATATATTTACCGTTGGTAAGGTTATAGTCAAACGGCTTTAATAATTTTGTTGAATGGATGACCTAACATGTTCTTGCATGTTGGTGAAGCTCCATTGAAACTGACGGAGATTTTCCATTATACAAGTGACATGAGAACCTTGTCTATCCACAAGGTAAGCATGGATGTACTATTTCCAGATCTTCTGGTATCACATCTGTCAATCTGTTGTAGGGAATCTAGAACCAACGGAGATTGCTTTAAGGTAAAAGGGGAAAGATTTAATAAGAACCTGAGGAGCAACCTTTTCACTCAGGGGGTGGTAGGTATATGGAACAAGCTGCCAGTGGAGGTAGTATAAGACCATTTAAAAAATACTTTCAGACAGATACGTTGATGGGAAAGGGACATGGCACTTGAAGGGTTTAGAGGGACATGCACCAACTGCGGGTAAATGGGACTAGCTTAGTTAAGTCCATTTGAAGATAGTCTGAGGGTCTCCAATGAAGTAGATAGTAGCTCAGGATCACTCTCGTTGGTGGTAGGATGGTTCAGTTGCCTGACAACAGCTGGGAAAAAAACTGTCTCTGAATCTGGAGGTGTGTGTTTTCATCGCTGTACCTCTTGCCTGATTGGAGAGGGGAGAAGAGGGAATGACCAGGGTGAGACACATCCTTGATTATGCTGCTGGCCTTGCTAAGGCAGTGTGAAGTGTAGATGGAGACAATGGAAGGGAACTTAGTTTGTGTGGTGGTCTGGGCTGCGTCAACAATTCTCTGCAGTGGTCTTGGCCCATTTATCTTTCCTGCAGACATTTTAGGAGTACTACAGTATGTGGAATACTAATCTGCAAAGATGTGGATTTATCAAGTCGGTTTTCGAATGTGGGCTGTGTATGAAGTGAAATGTGTGGGTGGGGGGGGGGCGGGGGGGGGGATCCAACATCAAAATGGTTTTCCAGTTAGAGGGGGGGAAGGCAACTGATCACATCTCATGGCATTTCTCCAGAATGCAAATTCACCAGAGTTCTTCAGATCTTTTCAAATAAATATATTATAGCATATGATCGTTAATGTTGTTTATCATATGGAGAAAAAGTTCAACTGGATAACATTATCTAGCAGTGAATTAGTGAAAGGTCTGGATAGAATAGATGTGGAGAAGCTGTTTCAACTAGTGGGAGAGACAAGATGCAGAGGGCACAGCCTCAGAATAAAATGACTTACCTTTAGAATGGAGATGTGAAGGAATTTCTTTGGTCAGAGGGTGATGAATCTGCAGAATTCATTGTCACATATGGCTGTGGAGGCCAAGTCATTGGATATTTTAAAAGCGGACAGATTCTTGATTAGTACGGGTGTCAAAGGTTGTGGGGAGAAGGCATGAGAATGGGATTGAGAGGGAAAGATAGATCAGCCATGATTGAACAGCAGAGTATACTTGGAGGGCTGGTCGGTGCTGGCTCAAAGGGCCGAATGGCGTACACCTGCAGCTATTTTCTATGTTGCTATGTTTCTATTTTTCTAAAGCTTGTATAATGTATGACTGGCCTAATGACCAAACTGAGGTAAAGAGTTTTATATGGGACTTCCCCTTTTTCTAACATAGATCCTGATCCAATTTTGATTGCCCAACTTGAATTGATGTGGATAGGAAGGAACTGCAGATGCTGGTTTACACCGAACATAGACACAAAAAGCTGGAGCCAGACAGACTCTCTGGAGAAAAGGAAAAGGCTACGTTTATTTATTTGTTTTTGATGTGTACTGCTTCCATTATGTTTATTTTCACCTGTCACCAAAAAAAAAATTGCATTTACAACATTACAGCTTCGATTCTTAACTTCAAACTAGATCAGAAGTATAATCAATGTATCATGACATTTCCCTTGTAGTGGGAAAAAAGTAGAGCATTCAACACTACAAAAACACCCAGCTTCAGTCGTATCCTATTCCTATTAGACAAGTAAGTCACTTAATACAAAATATTTAATCATTGAGAAATCTTAATTATGCCTTGCCTTATTTTTTTCTCGAAAACAAATTCTGCCGTACCAGCATGGTAACACACAATGCAGAACGGATAATTAAAATTTGTGCTGGCAACATGTTAAAAAAATATGTAAACACTCACAGAAGGAAGGAAGAGAATAATATCTAATTAACACAAATGAAATACATTGGCAGTGACTTGCCTACTGTAAATATCTCCATATAACGTTCAAAGGAGATTGCAAACAGAATGGTTCCAATTTTTAACAAGTGCCATGATATTTAGATTCATTATTTCAACCGATTGATGTGTATTTTCAATAGAGGAATCACTGTCAAAGTGAGGCCCAATGCACATTGGAGGAACAGCACCTCATGTTTCACTTGGGCAGCGTACACCCCAGCGGTATGAATATTGACTTCTCTAACTTTACGTAACCCTTGCTTTTCCTCTCTCTCCATCCCTCCCCATCCAAGTTCTCCCACCAGTCTGACTGTCCTCCTGATTACGTTTTATCTTTGTATACCTCGTTGTTACCTACCGCTAGCTAACAATGATCTATTCTACATGTTCCTTGAATTTCGTCCTCTTGGATCTCTTGTTTTCACACCATACTCTTCCATATTTCTGTGTGTGTTCCCTCTCCCCTGACTCTCAGTCTAAAGAAGGGTCTCGACCTGAAACGTCACCCATTCCTTCTATCCAGAGATGCTGCCTGCCCCGCTGAGTTACTCCGGCATTTTGTGTCTATCTAGAGGAATCAAGAACCAGAGGACGTAGATTTAAGGTGACTAGGGAAAGATCTAATAGGAACCTGAAGGATAACTTTTTTACACAAAGGGTGGTGGGTGTATGGAACGAGCTGCCGGAGGGGGTAGTGAAGGCAGGTATTATCACAACGCTTCAGAAATATTTAGACAGGTACATGGATAGGACAGGTTTAGAGGGATATGGGCCAAATGCAGGCAGGGTGGACTAGTGTAGATGGGACCTGTTAGGCTGTGTGGGCAAGTTGGGCTGAAGGGTCTGTTTCCACGCTTTATGACTCTATAACAATGACATAGACAAGCTCTTAACTGTGATGAAGAGGTGATGAAGAGAGAAACAAAACTCCTAACAGGAGGATATCTCCTATCCACATGCTCCTGAGGCCATACATGTCCCATGCATGTTCTTCCATCGACAGAAAAACATGAGATGCCTGTGATTTATTTTCTGTACCATGCTGCTGCCTATTACGGCCAGGTTTGCTTTGCCAGAAGGTCAGTCAAAGTAGTAACTTTCAAAAGGGAATAGGCGCTGTCTATACGGAGTTTGCAAGTTCTACCTGTGACCTGCGTGGGTTTTCTCCAGGATCTCCGGTTTCCTCCCACACTCCAAAGACGTACAGGTTTGTAGGTTAATTGGCTTGGTGTAATTGAAAATTGTCCCTAGTGTGTAGGGTAGTGTTAATGTGTGGGGATAGCTGGTCGGCGCGGACTCGGTGGGCCGAAGAGCCTGTTTCTGCACTGTATCTCTATACTAAACTAAACTAATTGGATGCAGACTTGAAATTGAAACATATGAAAGGTCGGCAGAGTGTGTTGTGCAATGGAACTAACCAGGTGGCCCTTCAATGTGTTACTCAGATCATCGTGGGCTAAATGGTAATGGTCTATTACTGTCATGTGTACCAAGATACAGTGAAAAAATTTGTTTTGCATACATGCCACATAAGTATATCAGGTAGTGCAGATAAAAAAAGGTCTCCAGGACCTTTTCTCCAAGGACTCCAGCGAGGTAGATTCGAAGTGCAGGAATTCATTCCGAGCATGTGAGAGGTCCATTCAAGAGGCTGATAACACAGGGAAGAAGGCGTTCTTGAGTCTGGCGTACGTGCTTGTAAGCTTTTGTTACTTTTCCCCTACGGGACAGGGGTGAAGAGAGAAGATATGAAGGTCCTTGATTATGTTGGCTGCTTTTCCAATTATTATGAAGTGCAGATGGAGTTAGTTGATGGGGGAGGAGGGGG
The DNA here is from genome assembly GCA_038087875.1 of Malacoraja senta. Lineage (NCBI taxonomy): Eukaryota > Metazoa > Chordata > Chondrichthyes > Rajiformes > Rajidae > Malacoraja > Malacoraja senta. Next base: position 22,247,713 of record CM075989.1, read on the forward strand.
AGATGGAAGGCTTATTTCTTGTGAAGGACTGGGCTGCATTTACAATTCTCTCCAAATCCTTGCAGTCTTTTGGCAAAGCAGTTGGCATATCAAGTTGTAATGCATCCAAATAGGATGCTTTCTCTGGGGCATCTAGTGAATTTGGTAATTTAAGAATTTCCTTAGCCTTCTGAAGAAGTAGAGGCATTGGTGAGCTTTCTTGGCCTTGGCACCAATGTAGTTGTACCAGGAGAAATTGTTGGTGGTATTTGCACCAAGGAACTTGAAGCCCTCAACAGAGTTCACCTGCGCACCATGATATAGGCTAGGGCGTGAACCAACCTGGTTCCCAGATAACATTTATAGATTGAAGAAGGGTTTCGGCCCGAAACGTTGCCTATTTCCTTCGCTCCATAGATGCTGCTGCACCCGCTGAGTTTCTCCAGCATTTTTGTGTACCTTTGATTTTCCAGCATCTGCAGTTCCTTCTTAAACATTTATAGATTGTTGTCTTGACATCAAGCTACTAAACTCCCTATCCCTTCCTGTAGTCCATTTCATCATTGTTTGAGGTTTCAACCTCACAGTGGTGTCAACTCCAAACTTCAATGGAATTAATATATTTAAATGGCATCAACTGCTAAGAATGCAGGTCCTATGCAGGTATCTATCGCATATTTACTACGCAATGATTTATTTCCATAAAATTGTGGCATCCTTAAACATCAACATGTTTCTTGTGAAGGTGACGTAAATACATGTTTAGCAAACGTGCAGGAAGGAACTGCAGATGCGAGTTTATACCAAAGATAGACAAAAAATAGTGGAGTAACAGGCAGCATCTGTGGAGAAAAAGAATAGGTGATGTGTTGCATCCTTTAAATCTTGTTCTGAAATTCTACTCAAAGGTAGTTTGCACTGAGAGCCCACAATGCCTAATGACCGGACTCCATGCAAATTTCAAGAAATAATATAATTGGATAACCATTAGAATAGCATATTGGCTTTTCTAATAAGGTTAAAATCCATTTTCCTTGCACTGGTAGTAATATTATTGACCTTAAGTGCTCAGGTCCAATGAATTACAAAGTAGAGGAGAACAATAACTTGTTAGAGCATGATATATATTTTCGTAGATTATTGTGATAAGGTCTGTATGTCGCGACCCATTGGCGTCAAACTAATCCGGCAATATTCAGCACTACATTGTTCTTAATCAATAACTAATTATCAAAGTATGGCTGAGGTAGCAGTTCTTTCAGAATTCCTTGTTAAAAATGGCTTTTGGCAGTGAGCAGGAAGAAAGGTCGCCTCATTGACATCGTCACAAGCCTTTCAACATCTACTGCCCTGTCACATTGAATTACTGTTACTAACTAATTGATATAAATTTAAACAGAAGAATGCTTGTTACTGTGGGATGTCATAATATCATCTTCGGTAAGTGTGCATAAGGACAAGTACACTGTAGATTCCCACTCTAACAGATGTAAATTAGGTTTGGCACAGCAAGAACATGAATATGATTAAAAATAAATCCAAAGGAATTTAGAAGAGCATATTGTTTTCTTCTGACAATTCCAGGTACACTTCTATTGAAAATCCTCAAGAGTTATTATCAGGTTTCATTTCATTTCACTGAGCATGATTTAGAATTCAGTTGGACCATTAATTGGGTGCTTTGCAAAGTAGTAACAACAAATAACTATTTAGTGGTGCTTGAAAGTATTCATGAATAAAATCCGCTGGCACGCGTCGGTGTATCTGTAAACAAGATGAGAAAGAATAAGGGTCTCAATAGCAGAAATTGAATGGTACAATTCAAAAATTGGGTTCCATTCATGAAAATGGTTCCAAATTACTAATGGTGAAAGGCATACTCAATTCAGAGCTCTTTCCATTCAAAATGACTTTAGCTAGATTCGCAAAGGAAAGGTACTTTTGGTCGTAAAAGTAAACTTACTTCAGTCCACTGTACATGATCTTATAGCTTGTCCTGCGATCCTGGCTATAAATATGTCCTTCACATGATGTGACACATTGATTTTTGATTGTTAATTATCATGTCGTTTCATTCATGGTTCCACAAATTTCTCATATCAATATAGTGAACCCTGGAAAAAGTTTATTGTTCATAGGGTTAGCACTGTTGTAGAGTCATCTGCATTTAATTTTGTTATTTTAAGGCAAAGTTGTAATTTTGTATAATTTTTGAATGTCTGAAAACCTTTATAAAAACATGGTGTTATAACTTAGAGTTTCGTGAGTAAGGTGAAGCTGTTTCCTGACCAAATTAAACGCAGCAACCATGAAATTATGCAATATATAATTATTTTGAATTGTAGAATAATTGGATTTCATACAAAGGTATAGACATGATTGCTGCCAAACACAAATTAATTTGAACAAAATAAATGGTGTTTTCTTCGTTGATACAAATTCAAGATATTTGTATTAAACTTAATACAAATCTTTATGGTCAAAGATTTCAAATATCAAAGAAAGTTATGCACAGAACAGGCAATATGACTATTGATTACAGGGTTAAATATTTTACAGCAAAACTGAAAATGAATAATGTTGTACATGAGAAACATGTATAAAAGTGTCAAATAAAAATATCTAAATAGTTGGAAATCATCCCATCAATAATATATGAATCACTTAACTAAATGAATTCCATGGGAGCAATTTTATAACCGGAAAATTAATATGAATTCATCTTATTTTTTGAAAAGTTAGTCTTGTTATGATCAGTTGCTATTCAATGTTATTTTTAATTGGGGTTAAAATTTAATCAAACATGCCTGTTAATACTGAAGAAAAGAAAATAATTCTAATTCAGTGCATTATTGGATCGTATCGTAATAAACCTGCAGCCTGAATGTTTTCATATTTCTGCTGGTTTTAGATATGTACACCAGCACTCCTTGTATTCGCTGATAAATGTTCAAGGCAAGAAAAACAATGAGCAGCCAATTAAAAACGAGGGAGCACTGTTTGTTGGGAGAGTAAAGACTGAATTACCTTAATTCCCTTTCGGGGAAATCTTGGGTTGAAGATCAACACCGCTTTTCAACCTAATGCAGTTTTATTCTTCATTGAAGGCTTGGTTGAGTAATATTTATTCTCCACAGAGCATCAAGCTATTCTCCGGCCTAAAACTTAATATTCAATGAGGAACTATTGAGCTGACCAGGGTTTCAGATTTAGCAAGGTATTGACATCACCACATAAGGGTCCAGTGATTAAAGATAACTACAAAATGTTTCTTTATTTTTAACCTGCTTGTTCATGACATTCAGGACCTAAGCTGATTCATATCATCATAGGGTTTAAAGCTCTTTCACATCAGCGATTTTGAATGCAAATAAAACCTGATTCCCTCGATCACCGGGAGACCAACAAATAGTCATCAAGTTTCTCATGTGTAACTTTACTCACTTTCAGTTTTCTTAATGTTCATTATTTGAGCCTGTTATCAATTGACATATTCCCTGTTCTGTGCATAACTCTCTTTGACATTTGAAATCTTTGATCGTAAAAATTTATGTTAGGTTTAATACAAATATCTTGAATTTGTATCAATGAAGAAAACACAACCTTCGAGAAAACTTTAACGTCCAGGTTCAGGAACAGCTTCTTCCCTTCAGCCAATAGGCAATTAAACACTACAACCTTTAAATAAACTCTGAACTACGTAGACCATTATTGTTATTATTAGACTTTTATTGCTTGTTTGTTTTTAAAGTGTACATATGTGTGCATGTGTGTGTGTGTGTGTGTATATATATATATATATATCACAGGCTCGGCGATCGTTTCACTGAACACCTCCGTTCAGTCCGTCTTAGCCTACCTGATTCCCGGTGGCTCAGCATTTCAACTCCCATTCCCAATCCCAATCTGACCTTTCTGTCCTGGGCCTCCTCCATTGTCACAGTGAGGGCACAGAGCACATTGGAGGAACAGCACCTCATATTTCGCTTAGGTAGTTTACACCCCAGCGGTATGAACATTGACTTCTCTAACCAGATAGCGCTTGCTTTCCCTCTCTCACCATCCCCACCCCCTTCCCAGTTTTCCCACCAGTCTTACTGTCTCTGACTACATTCTATCTTTGTCCCACCCCCTCCCCTGACATCAGTCCAAAGAAGGGTCTCGACCCAAAACGTATATATATATATATATATCATATCCTGGTATATATATATTTATCCGGGTTCAATCCTGACCTCAGATGCAGTCTGTACGGAGTTTGTTCATTCTCCCTGTGACCCAATTTTCTCTGGGTGCTCCGGTTTCCTCCCACATTCCAAAGACGTGCAGGTTTGTAGGTAAATTGGCTTTTGTAAATTGTCCCTAGTGTGTAGGATAAAACTAGTGTACGTTGATTGTGGTTGGCGCAGATGCTGTGGTCCAGAGGGCTTGTTTCCACGCTGTATCTCTAAACTAAAGTATTGGAAAAACATTCACTTTTCCAAAAGACATGTTTTATTGACTACCTGACTTAATGTACAATATTTCTGGAAATGTTAATCGAAATAGAAATACATGAAACCATGTAATATCTAATCATATAGGAACTCAGAGGGTCAGTCAGCAACTGGGGAGGGAATGGAGAGGTGACGTTATTTGAGTGGGGACACTTTAGCATGAAGAATGGTCCCAACCTGAAATGTGAATAAGGGTCCCAACTCGAAACGAAACGATACAATAGAACTTTATTTATCCCAGGAGGGAAATTGGTCTGCCAACGGTCATAAAACACAACAGGATAGATGAAACATGAAATTAAAGTGACGAGTGGAAAGTCCAGGATTTGGGATGTGCAAAGATTGGAGAGGGAGGGGTGGGAGGGTGGGGAAGGGAAGTCAGTCTACCCCACGACAGAAGGGGGAGCAGTTGTACAGTTTGATAGCCACAGGGATAAAGGATCTCCTGTGGCGTTCTGTCCTACTCGAAACTCGAAACGTTGCCTACCCATTCCCTCCCCAGATACTGCCTGACATATTGAATTCCTCCAGCACTTAGTGTTTCGCTGATGATACCAACAGCGGCAGTCTCCTGTGTCTCTAATATATAATCATTCTCAAAATAAATTCTTTTGTTTAAAAGGAATGAGTGTTCATGTTCGGGCAGAGCGATGAATATGCGAGTGATTTGGCAGTACCATTTGTTATTTGTATTTCAATTATTTAAAAAAACTTACACTAAGCATAATTATGAGGTCACCTCTCCACTTCTGCAGCATTTGCCACAAATTTGTTATATTGCACCACGGTGCTCATTAGGATAAATTTTGACAGAATCACAGAGGGGATTGTTTTTCCCCACAGTGTATCTAACACGAAAGAACTCTTTAGTCAAGTATGGCAAGGTCATTAAGAATCCTTTAACATGTGGCTTGATTCCAAGAATGAAAACTTGTCCTTAGAATTCGGATGTTAGAAGTTGCAACATGTAAAACACATAACTTTTCTAAGTTTTTCTGTGAGGAAAAAAGGCAAACAGCTTAGACAAAAGGAGGATGAGGGGTGATCTTGTTAAGCTGTATAAAATCATGAGAGGAATAGATCAGGTAGATGCTCAGAGTCTCTTGCCCAGAGTAGGTGAATCAAGGACCAGAGGACATAGGTTTAAAGTAATGGGGAAAATAATGAATAGAAATCTGAGGGGTAACTTTTTCACGCAATGGGTGGTGGGTGTATGGAACGAGCTGCCAGAGATAGTTGAGGCAAGGACTATCCCAACGTTTAAGAAACAGTAAGACAGGCACATGACTTATCCCTAACCAGACTGAAGAAGGGTCTCGACCCGAAACTTCACCCATTCCTTCTCTTCAGAGATGCTGCTTGTCCCGCTGAGTTACTCCAGTTTTTTGTGTCTATCTTCGGTTTTAACCAGCATCTGCAGTTCCTTCCAACACAGGTATATGGATACAACAGGTTTGGAGGGATATGGACCATACGTGGGCAGAAGGGGCTGTTTCCACGCTGTATCACTCTATGATTCTATATTCCAGGTGTTCGACAAACCGGACCACTTCTGACCCATCTAAATAATAGCTGGAAGATCCTAATGACATAATCAGAGCAGGCCGCTTGGAATAAAACTGTATCCAAACAATGAAAGACTGCAGGTGTAATGAAAATCAGATGTTGAAAATTCACTCTGGATTATTTTCAGTGTCCGAATTTCCATGATCTAATTTTTATTCACTTATTTTTAATGTATGATACTTCTATAAATAGACCCATTAACCTGACATTGTAATTCGTTCAAAGTCAAATATTCCTAATTTAAAGCCCGCTTTGCTGACGGGTCCCAAGCCGGAGATGTATCACTCATCACTTTAACTAGTTGATAATGAGCTTTTAAGGAAATATTATCAACTCGTTTGTAACTCGCCCGATGCCGGCGACATGTTTATCAGAACCAAGCGGTGGTGAAAGAGTTACAAAAGGACGGGACGTTTTATTTAAGATGACTAATCCTGAATAGGTGAAAAGTGGAACTCTGTCCGAAAGTCTTTCAGTAGCTATCAGTGATTTGCCAGGGGCTCTGCCTGTGCAAGTGAATGCTGGCACAGAAGTGTAGATTTGCAATAAATCTGTGCTTTTGTGTGTCGTTGCAAGAGCATGCTGAAATATTTGGACACTAATACCCATTCAATTTCTGAGCTCTATAAATAAAAGCTGCTTGAAATGCAGTGGCCGTGAAGTGGTATTCTACAGGTCACAGCGGGAAGCGCATCCTTATTACCGCAGTAGGGGAGGAGGCCAGAGCAGCGAGACATCTAAATCAAGACCTTTTTACCGCAGACAAAATCACTAGTAATAAAAAAAGGAGCCACGTTAGAAATTTTCTGGAGACCCGTGGCCATCATTATTTGAAGATAAAAGTATTTGAATGTGATGAAAAGAGATTAGGCTCATCTGTAGCGGCGTAATGGTAGTTCTGTTTCTCTTCAAGCCCTGGGTCAGTGCGGGAGAGAGAGGAGAGCGAGAGAGAGAGAGAGAGAGAGAGAGAGGGACAGAGGGAGGGAGTGAGAGAGAAAGGGAGGAAAAGACAGAGGGAAAAAAAGGGAGGAAAAGAGGAAGAAAGAGAGAGAAAGAGAGAGAGACGGACATGTTTGTGTTCATGTGTTTGTTTTTCTTTATGCCTCTGTGCCTTTGTCGACTTTTAGTTTAGTTTGGAGATGCATCGTGGAAACAGGTCCTTCGGCGACCAACGATGACCCATTCACACTAGTTCTATCCTACACACTTCGGGCGGCACGGTGGTGCAGCGGTAGAGTTGCTGCCTTACAGCACTTTCAGTGCCAGAGACCCGGGTTCGATCCTGACCGCGGGCGCTGTCTGTGCAGAGTTTGTACGTTCTCCCCGTGACCTGCGTGGGTTTTGTCCGAGATCTTCGGTTTCCCCAAAGATGTACAGGTTTGTGGGTTAATTGGCATGGGGGGGAGGGGGGGGAAACTCCGTACAGACAGCACCCGTAGTCAGGTTCGAACCTGCTTCTCTGGCACTGTAGGCAGCAACTCTACCGCTGCCCCCACCCTGCCGCCATTGCAACAAGGCAAATGGTAGATTCAAGCTTCATCTCCTGAAATCCAATAACAATTCAATATTGCGCATTTGCCTGGTCAACTTTAAAATAAACTTGTAGGATAGTCATCATTTCAGAAGTGCTAAATTGTAAATGTGTGGATGCCATTGTCTGATTAAAGGTTTGTGCATATTTGGTCCGAAATGATTGAACAATGTTAACCTATCCAAGAGATGAGTACCAGCAAAATAGAAACCCTCCATTGGTGCTAATTATGCTTATAAATGGATAATTACAGACTCTTGACACCAATATTATTTTTCTCGTGAAAGATACAAATGTAAAACAGGATATCAAATGCAAGATCTCATGCATAAATTGACCAATTATAAGCCTAAATTTTTTTGTGAGTGATAACATTGCGATGCTTAACATATTCATATCAAATTCACTCCATGATTTAAATGGAAGCATTAATCCAAGCTCCTTTAAAATAGCAGGGAGACCAATTTGTTACGAGCACTCCAAGCAGTTGCAAGATAAAGTCACTCTCAACACTTTCACTGTAAACTGCAGTTATTAAAAATGTGATCCTACACTCACTTTAAAGAATATTTGCCCCCAAAAGCATGGGGTAAAAATAAAAGGATAGGTTGTGGCCTTCGAGGCGGCGCGATGGCGCAGCGGTAGAGTTGCTGCCTTACAGTGCTTGCAGCGCCAGAGACCCGGGTTCGATCCCGACGACGGGTGCTGTCTGTACGGAATTTGCACGTTGTCCCCATGGGTTTTCTCCAAGATCTTTGGTTTCCTCCCACACTCCAAAGACGTACAGGTTTGTAGGTTAATTGGCTTGGTATAAATGTAAATTGTCCCTAGTGTGTGTCCCTAACGGACTCAGTGGGCCGAAGGGCTTGTTTCCGTGCTGTATCTCTAAACCAGGGATTCCCAACCTTTTTCGTCCCATTTACCCCGGCAACTTTAATAGCAAATAACAAGGTTATTTCACTTATTTATGAAAAACTAATGATGAACAGATACCGAATACAGTCAGTCAATGAGAGAAAATATGTTCAGATCCAGAATGAACAAATTTACCCCCTGGGGATAAATTTACCCCAGGTTGGGAACCCTTGCTCTAAACCTTCAGCCTATGATCGTTTTAAGTGTGGCATCTCCACTGTGAACTTGGAAAGATCCAATAGTTCGCATTTAATAGCCACGTAATCTCAGTAGCAACTTTTTAAGTCGTGCCGGTTCCAAAACTGACTGCATACAGAGACAGAACAATGGTACACTGTGAATAACCAAGCATCTGGATTTTATACTTTCGTTCCACTTGGCTTAAGTTAAAGTGTTGTGTGACTGCATGCTTAGAGTCAAGTAGTCCATCCACTACATTAGGCGCAGCACGGACAAATAATGGTGTCCAGGAGAAATGTCTTTAGCATATTAGAAACTGACTACAATATTGGTTTAAGTGCTTTATATGGACAAACAGGATAAGGGGAACATGGGAGAGTATTTGAGTCATCAGAAGCCAGCTTTACTCAATAAATTCAGGAGCAGTCGGCTTTTCCTGGGACCCACTTGAAACTCCTCTTCAGTCGATTGTTGTGTACACTCATGCTAAAGAAGGATTTTGGAGCACCGTGTTGTAGAAGATTGTTGTGGTAAATGAGTGCGTCTGAGGAGCGAGGAGAGCAAACAAAAACCTGGGTTTGTGATCCTGCCCATTGAGTGCAGCTCAGACCAGCAGGATTTAAGTGTGCTGGGGAAATGGAGACAGGCCTAAGAAAATTCACGAGCGGAAGAAGGAGTGAGATGTAAACACGTAAAAACTAAGAGCAGCAAAGTTTACAAAAAGTGGTGAACACTGCCCAGTTCATCACAGCCACTGACCTCTCCACCATCGAAGGGATCTACAGGAGTTGCTGCCTCAATAAAGGCAGCCAGCATCATCAGGGACCCACACCACCCTGCCCATGCTTTCCTTTCACTCCTGCCATCGGGAAGAAGGTAAAGGAGCCTGAAAACTGTAATATCCAAGTTCACGAGCAGCTTCTTCCCAACAACCATTAAACACTGCAACCTCCAAATAAGCTCCCAACTACATAGACTTGGGGGCATTGTTATTGTAAATTGTAAATTGTCTCTAGTGTGTAGGATAGAACTAGTTTATGGGTGATCGCTGGTCGGTGTGGACCCAGTGGGCTGAGGGGCCTGTTTCCACACCATCTCTAAACTAAACTCATCAGCAACCCCAGAATATTTTACTTTAGTTTACTTTGGAATTACAGAGTGGAAACAGGCCCTCCGGCCCACCGCGTCCGCGCCAACCAATTATCACCCCGTCCACAAGCACTACCCTGCACACTCGGGACAATTTACAATTTCCAGCAGATAATAATTAACCCGCAAGCCTACACGTCTTTGGAGTGTGGGAAGAAACCGGAGCACCCGGAGAAAACCCACGCGGTCACAGGGAAAACGTACAAACTCCGTACAGACAGCACCCGTAGTCACGATCAAATCCGGGTCTCTGGTGCTGTAAAGGCAGCAACTCTACCGCTATGCCACAGTTCTGCCCCTAACCCATTGAACGAGATTGGGTCTAACTCTTTGCTCCTGAGGGACCAAAGATGAAAAACATGAAAAAAAAGTTACTTTGAACCAACGTAAGTTGCCGAAGCAATATAAAATGGGCAAAAAGTACATCCTAAACTGCAGATAAATATTTTGCTGCTCACTTTGGGTTTGTTGTCAATTCATTTCCCTTTAACGAGAAACACATATACAATAAATTGGCTGTTCAATGGAAAATCCCTTTTAACTATTCACTAATTGAGAGAAGCTGTTGCTGCTGTGATTATTCCAGCAATCAATGGTTTAGAAGGAAATTCCCCTCAGCTGCTCTAATAGAAGTGATGAACCAATTCAAATAAACAAATGAGGTCCTGTGCTCAAATTACAGAAGGGAGGAATTTGACGTGACTGTTTTAAAAGCGCTGGGAAGCTAACACCTTTACTATCACAATTGCACTTCTTCCACTGAAGCGGAAGGCTGATTGATAAACGAATGTCATCATTTGCTTTGCGTTCAAGATGCCAAAGTTGAGAAAAGTTCCTACCACTCGGAAATGGGACAGCACTTCTATGATTCGCAAGAGGGCCGATCGGTTGTTGATAGCTGGAGGTGCTCCTAGCATATGTAGGTAAGTGTACTGATCAGCTCAAAATATGTCGCAGCCTTCGGCAATCTGTGCAGGTGGTCGATTGCCTCAGTTAAAGAGGTTAACCCAGAGTGAACACACGGGCTCCAAGTCTGAATAGGGGAAGCACCCAGGGAGCCTGTAACAATAAGCAAATAATGAAACAAACCTGACCATGGTTAAATACATAAAGTGATGAAGATTCACGGATCTCTGGCATTGAACAAGGGAAATAAAGGAACTTGCCCAGCGAGAGCGCAGCTGTCATTAGGCTTGTGTTAGTTCAGGGGAAGGTATGTTAGGCTGGCTGCCATTTTGATTAACTCAGATCTAACCTCTCAATTCACATAAAGAGGATCAAAAGACACATACTTTAATGCACATCCTGCTGTTAGTTTGTAATGGGCTTCAAGTGAAAGACAATATAGAACACCAAATAGTTTTGGACAAAAAATAGTAAAGTAATTGACACATTTTCAATGATTTTAGAAAGGCAGTGCCTTAGATGAAAATGTAAGTGCTCATTGTAAACTTGCTTGCAAATGTATTAAAGAAAATAATCCTTCCTATGTTTTTCACATTTAGCAGAACTGACACTGGGCTATCTCGGTATTTCTTTTACAGAGTGCTTTCAAAAAATGGGAGCGTACCACATCCACTTTCATCTGCTTTGGGCTTCAAAGTAGTTTCACATTATCTACAAAGTAATGAAAGCCTTTCATTATCACAAATGGGGCTGCCTGTGTTCTTGAATGGTACTCTACGGACCAGCAATGGACAAATCTCTTTTGCCTCTGCCTGCCTGCTTTGTCTAACTCCAAAGATGTTGAGGTGCTTTTGAAGAAAGCCATTCCGTGAGCAAGTCTGAGTTTGGGGATAATAGCAAAAGCCGTAACAGCTGGATAAATGAGGATATCGTGAAGGATACTGAGAGTAGAGCAAGTGAGAGCAGAAGTGGTCAGTAACAGTAAGTATTTAGTGAGGGTAAGTGAAAAGACTAAATGGACTAAACACTTAAACCCCTAAACTAAAAAAAACAAACATCTTACTTGAGTACTGCTGCAAATAGCATTTGACTCATCTTCTTGCAGGAAACGTTACATAACACATCACACCCTGTTAAGCTTTCCCTTTTCAAGATGACCTTTCTATTGCATACAAAAATGTTGATTAATAAGCCATGTGCAAAAAACATGCCATTAAATTTCAGTTAATATAAAATATATTAGTCGAGTAATTTTCTATATGGAACTTATTAGTAAACCCTCTGTGGGTATTAAACCAGTCGGTAAAACTTCAGTGCTTGCACAACCGCAGTTTATCTGAAAGCCGCGAATAACTTTCCAATGTAACTGGGATTTGCACCTTCTGTGAAATATGCTCTCCATAACTAGTCCTCGTGTAACATGTTGGCAAACGCCAGGGTGTGTGAAGCATGTTCGTAAATCCTCGCTGTATGTTAAACACCAGCGTGCAATAAAATGTCACCACCTTCACTACCTAACGGATCCTAAGCATATACAAACCTTGTTAGATAATTCCCAGTATAAATAACACATGCTATTCAGTGCTCAGTGAATATAAAATCTGGTAATAAATCTGCCAGGCATATTTTTACAGATGCTGATAAATCATTTGCATCAGTAAAATAAATGAGTACAGTCGTTCCTTAATCTACATGAAAGAGGCAAATAGATCCCCAGCAAGTAAATATTTTGCAATGGGATTAAATAGTTCTGTGTTTCTGTGCATCACATAATCGATCTTCAATAAAACAATGTAATGTACAAAGACCATGAATTTTGTTCAGGGTCCTGCATGCATCTCATGCACAACTGCATGGATGATCAAGACCACTCGTTCAATTGCATCCGTCTCCTGACGGCTCCAGGTCCTAATTTGCACTCTTGTGTGTGACTGCACTGTCCACAGGTTGTACATGAAGAAGCTTTCACGTTTGAGAAGCCAACCTCTATATGATTTCATGGACACAAAGTGCTGGAGTAAATCAACGGGTCAGGCAGCATCTCTTGAGAACATGGATCGCTGATGTTTCAGGTCGGGACCCTTCTTCAGACTGATGTAAAGGACATTAGGAAGTCGCAAACTGGCATTGAAATCTGGACTAAGTAAATCTCCTTAAGGTAGGCACATACTCCTCTCCTTCAAGTGCCACTTTATGCCTGACTCGCTCGGTTCATCCACCAATTTGACTGCATGTTATTTACTAAACCCACAGTAAATTCTCCAATCATCTCCCATCTGACCTGCCCTTTCAACCCATCTCTGAAAGCGACCACTCTCTATAACTGTTGATGAAACACTCCTCCCACCACACGACTGATCAATTAGGTGGATTGGGTAAATTTGATGCTCTCGAAGACAAGTGTTTGCAACTTCTACGAGTCAAGTCAAGTCTAGAGAGTTTATTGTCATGTGTCCCAGATAGGACAATGACATGCTTGCTTGCTGCAGCACAACAGAATATTATAGGCATAAATACAGAACAGATCAGTGTGTCCATATACCATAGAGTATATATATATATACACACATAAATATACAGATAAAGTGCAATAGGCTGTTAAAGTTCAGAGTTTGTTTGATGTTGTGTTTAATAGTCTGATGGCTGTGGGGATGTAGCTGTTCCTGAACCTGGATGTTGCAGATTTCAGGTCCTGTACCTTCTGCCTGATGGCAGCGGAGAGATGAATGAGTGGTCAGGATGGTGTGGGTCCTTGATGACGTTGGCAGCCTTTTTGAGAAAGTCTTTTTGAGCCTTATTTCGGGAAGTTCCTACTAAGAATCGGGTTTCTGCCTTTGATACTGGGTCATAGGAATCTGAAATTTTCCAGCGATGCTGCCTGACCCACTGAGTTTCTCCAGCACTTTGTGTCATTTTTTGTAAAGCATTTCCATCTGGAGGGATATTGATTGTATCTCAACTAATCCAGTGAACCTTCTCTGATTTGTCTTCAAAGCAGGTACATCCTCCTAAAAATACTTTCAGTCAGTTGAAGGGCTCCAACCCAAAATGTCATCCATCCTTTTTCTCCAGAGATGCTGCCTGACCTGTTGAGTTACTCCAGCACTTGTGTCTACATCCACCTGAATATGGAGATCAATAGCGGAGGTAGTATTCAAGGGAATGTTTCCACCAGCATTGTGTATTGTTGTAACAAAACCTCCCTATTTTTATCGCTGTACTGCTTCATAAATTTATACTGTAAGTGACAGGAGCAGAATTAGGGCACTCAGCCCCATCAAGTCTACTCCGCCATTCAATCATGGCTGATCTATCTCTCCCTTCTAACCCCATTCTCCTGCCTTCTCCCAATAACTCCTGACACCTGTACTAATCAAGAATCTAAGGTAGACAAAAAGCTGGAGAAACTCAGCGTGTGAGGCAGCATCTATGGAGTGAAGGAATGGGTGACGTTTCGACTCGAGACCCTTCTTCAGACTGAATCAAGAATCTATCTATCTCTGCCTTAAAAATATTATTTAACTTGGCCTCCACTGTGATCTGTGGCAATGAATTTCACAGATTCACCACCCTCTGACTAAAGCGTTTAGTCAGGTCTGCATGTCAAACTATAATGAGTACATTTCAAGAGAACTTTACCAGGTGGCGATCACAGGGACACCTTGCAGAAATGAAACCTGCTTCATAAATAGCCGCATTTAGTATTGTGTTCGATTCTGGGCATCATGTTATAGGAAAGATGTTGTCAAGCTTGTGTAGCGGGGACATGTTGGCCGGTGTGGGCAAGTTGGGCCAAAGGGCCTGTTTCCACGCTGTATAACTCTATGGCTATGACTTTATGAGAATGGCTTTCAAAGAATTGTGAGCAATTTATAACAGTTGCACTCAAGGGGGGTACAGTAGGTGAAGGATTGTTTACTGTAAATTAATTCAAATAATTGATTCACACTTAAAACAAAGATCTGAAGAAGCAATGCTCTAATCATTGAATGAAGACATGAGAGATCAGGTTACAGAATTAAATAAATCCAGTGGGTGAAAAATAATGAACAGATTTTGTTTTCTGGGCACATCTATAAACCCTTCGAGAGTCTCATGCTCAAATAGACACTGAACTTGGGGCTAATTCATGAAAGTGAGATAAAATATGAAGGATGAAATCTAGGGTCAGAAAATGAACTCCAATTAAGAGGTATAAAATAATAGTACCAGGGTGTCAAGGCAACAACCTCTCCCTCAATGTCAGCAAGACAAAGGAGCAGGTCATCGACTTCAGGAAATGGGGTGGGGTGGCTCCAGTCATCTAAACTGTGCTGAAATGGAGAGGGTCGAGAACTTCATTTTTTACGAGGATGCTGCCTGGACTCGAGTGCCTGAGCTATAGGTAGAGGTTGAGCAGGCTCGGACTCTGTTCCTTGGAGCGCAGGAGGATGAAGGGTTCATAAGTGATAGGAGCAGAATTAGGCCATTAGGTCCATCAAGTCTACTCCACCATTCAACCATGGCTGATCTTAACCCCATTCTCTTGCCTTCTCCACATAACCCCTGACAACACCCTAGGTGATCCAATAGAGGTGTACAAAATCATAAGAGAAATAGATTGGGTAAAGGCACAGGGTCTCTTGCGCAGAGTAGGGGAATCGGGAACCAGTGGACATAGGTTTAAGGTGAGGGGGATTTAATAGGAACCTGGGAGAAACATTTTGACACAAAGGGTGGTGGGTGCATGGAACGAGCTGCCAGAGGAGGTCGTTGAGGCAGGTACTATAACTACATTTAAGCAAAACTTTTAGACAGGTACATGGATAGGATATGTTTATAAGGATATGGACCAAACGCAGGTAGGTGGGACTCATGTAGATGGGACGTTGGTTGGCGTGGGCAAGTTGGGCCGAAAGGTCTGTTTCCACACTCTGTGACTCTATGACTCTAAGTTCCTGGATATCTTCCCCAATTTTATCAGACTCCTGGTTCAACCTTTCATAAGCTGAGGATGTAGTCCCAATCTTCCAACCAACCCCATTGCAGAACTTGAACTTTTTCTTTTATTATCCGCACTTTCTCTACAGGAACAATGTTACGCCATCATCCTATATCCTACACCGCTGGTTAATTTTTCTCTTCGCACTGGCTGTTGTACTTGTGTTTGTACCCATACCTGGCCATATGTTCCTGAGTTTCCTCCTTTCCACAACCTTACTTCACTCAACATAATAAAGGATCACTGACACCCCAGCCAACCTCTCTTCTCCCCTCTTCCGTCAGGCAGGAGGTACAGAAGCTTGAAAGCACTGATCGCCAGATTCAGGAACAGTATCTTCTCCGATGTTTTCAGACTGGTGAACTGGTCTGTCGAAAGCTAATAGCCCTGTCCCACGGTGCGAGTTCATTCAAGTGCTCTCCCGAGTTAGAAAAAAATCAAACTCGTGGTAAGCACGGAGAATGAACGAATCGGATACGTCGGAGCTCGGGGATGTCTCTTAGCGGCTCGTAACGATAACGGCAGGTACTCGGGAAGACTGGTTAACGGGAGGTAAGCATGGGAAGACTCGTGAAGATTTTTCAACACGTTGAAAAATGTCCACGAGAGCCCCGAGTACCGACGAGTGGCCATTACCATAAATCTCTGAGTTCGAATCAGGGCAAACTCGGGAGAGCTCTTGGAATGAACTCGCACATGGGACAGGGCTATAAGGGTATCATCCCAACTTCCCGACCAGATCCCGAAGGCTGACCTTGTTGATTAGCTGTGCACAAAGTTTAGTTCAGTTTAGAGATGCAGCATAGAAATAGGCCCACCGAGTCCACACCGACCAACGATCCTCGCACACTAACACTATCCTACACACACCAGCGACAATTTACGTTTATACCAAGTCAATAAACCAACAAACCTGTACATCTTTGGAGTGTGGGAGGTAACCAAAGAACTCGGAGAAAACCCAAGTAGTCACGGGAAGAACGTAGAAACTCAGTACAGGCAGCACCCGTAGTCAGGATCGAACCCGGGTCTACGGCGCTGTGAGGCAGCAACTCTACCGCTGCGCCACCGTGCCGCTCATCGTAGGCTAAACTACTTTTAAATAATCAAATACAATAAGCCAAGGAGTTAAACATGTAACTTTTCTGGCTCTTCCCTTTCTATTCTGCCATCTAGTGCAAAATGAATAGACTGCTTGATCCCATGCCATGTTTAGAGTGGTAGAGGACATTAGAACAGATTGCCCAACATATGTGCTGGGAATCTCTGCAAGCTAGGGCTGAACGCAGACAGGAAATCATTGACGGGCCTCGTTAGTCTGGACGATCTGCATTCCTCTGGGTAACACGCAATGTGTTGGCACTTAATGCCAGTCACACCAGCAGCCCTGTGTGAAACCCAGCAAAACCTGGGCTACTAACTAGATTGGGTAGACGCACAGTCTCTTGCCCAGAGTAGGGGAATGGTCATAGGTTTAAGGTGAGGGGGGGAAAGGTTTCATTGGAACCTGAGAGGCAACTTTTTCACACAAAGGGTGGTGGGTGTATGGAATGAACTGCCGGAGGTGGTAATTGAGGCAGGGACTATTGCAACGTTTAAGAAACTTTTAGACAGGTACATGGATAGGACTGGTTTGGAGGGATATGGGCCAAACGCAGGCAGGTGGGACGAGTGTAGATGTGGCATGTTGGTTGGTGTGGGGAAGTTGGGCCAAAGGCCCTGTTTCCATGCTGTATGACTCTATAGATACTCGGTGCTGTGTTGTGCACTTTCAATGGGGAGAAGCATATATATAATTTATACCTATATTCATAATCTTATCTGTTGGGAATGTATAAAATGAAGGTATATTTATGTTTGTAAGGTAAGTATAGGGGGGAAATAGGCCAGCATGTTCCATGGAGGCTTGATTGTTCATAAGTTCATAAGTTATAGGAGCAGAATTAGGCCATTTGTCCCATCAAGTCTACTCCGCCATTCAATCATGACTGATCCATCTTTTCCTCTGCACCCCATTCTCCTGCCTTCTCCCCATAACCTGTGACGCCATAACTAATCAAGAAAATTGCTTACAGTTCAAAAGGTGGTGGTCAATTCAAACTTTGTTCCTCGTAGAAGGAATAAGCGAGGTTAATCCCAGCTTCAGTTTTTTAAACATAGAACTCAGATTTCACTATGCCAAATTAAAACATTATCTGCCTGCATGTGGTCCATATTCCTCCATATCCAACTTCACACAAACTTTCTCCAATCTCTCAATGTAACCGTTAAAACAAAGAACTGCAGATGCTGGTTAATGCACAGAAATGCTGGAGTAACTCAGCAGGTCAGGCAACACCTCTGCAGAACATGGATAGGTGACATTTAAAGTCTGAAGAAGGGTCTCGACCCGAAATGTCATCTATCCATGTTCTCCAGAGATGCTGCCTGACCCGCTGAGTTACTCCAGCGCTTTGTGTCCATTTCCTAATTTAACTGTATCTACACAATCCTCCATTCCTTGTGTTATAATTAGCTGGCCTGCCTTCATAGTACATTAAGTAGGTTAGTGAATCTTCACACACATGTGCCATTCCATTACATCTGTAGAACTTTTAAAACATATCACGCAGGCTTCTACTGAGTTTGTTCACAAAACCATCAAATCTTTCGGTATCACCATTTCACAGCTGAGTATTTGGTGGGATTTCCATCACTTTGGGGGGGAAATTACAAGACACTGTTTCATATGAAAATTAAAAGGAAATGATTTAGTGTTTGTTGGCCAAACATTAGAATGATTTCTTTTTTATTTAACTGTTTGCTTGTAAAAGAGGGAACAAGATCATTTTCCTTGCAAGTACGTGCGTTCCTTTGCTGCCTTTTTGTTGATTAGAGTGGAAGAAACTAATCAACTAAAAATCTAATTATAAATATTTTATGTTCGCCATTACACTAATTATAGGGACAATTTGTTTAAATAAATAAGCATTTATTTAAACTCTCAATCTTTGCATTGTGGGGCGCAGCTTTCATTCCTTTCTTGAAACACTAATGAGAACTTGTATTTGATTACAAGTAAATTCTGACCAACGCAAGCGCATTGTTAAGCCAAAAGTTCCAGGGAGGCCCATGATTTATGTTGTCAAGCAACCTCACAGTGCTTGTCCCGCGAGCCCAGCTGCCATTTAATTGGTCGGCAAAGAGAGAGAGGGGGTCTCCTTTGAGGAATGAATAACAATTGTTTACGTTTAAATGTCGGTTTGAAAGGAAGACTGCACAGGGAAAAAGGAATTCTCTGTGGAAGAACAGAGAACACAAAAGAAACACCAGCGAAACCCATTGGGGTGCAAAGCAGCAGGAGACAGGAATATATGGAAAAAGTACGACAGCATGTGGAGGAATCCGTGACGGGCCACAGTCTAGAATGAATCAGACGATTCATAAAACCAGAGGCAGAGATGGCAAAATAAAGATAGCGTTTCTTCTTAAATTTCCTCCACTTATTTTCAGAAGTGCACTCCAGTTTAGTTTTTTTTTTTCGAGTCGCAGATTTTGAAGATTAACGTTTTGCTCCAATGGTTAATAACTTTTCAAGAGAGATAAATGCAGGCGGAGCTTCTGTTTATATGGTGCATGTAAACTGTACCGCTGCAACCAGTGGGCTACACTTTTGTTTTTGTGGTTCTTGTAACGAGAAGGAAAATGAAAGTATTCTTCCAGATTCAGGGAAAGTTTTTTTTTCTTTTTCCCAGCTGCTCTCAGGCAACTGAACCAACCATCCCACCAACAACTAGAGAGCAGTCCTGAACTACTATCTACCTCATTGGAGACTCTCGGACTATCTTTGATCAGACTTTACTGGCTTTACCTTGCACTGAATGTTATTCACATTTATCCCTTTATCACGTATCTGAACACTGTGGATGGCTCGATTGGAATCATGTGTTGTCCATCCGCGGACTGGTCAGCATGCAACAAAAGCTTTTCACTGTATCCCGGTAGACGTGACAATAAACGGAACAAAATAACTACATTACATGTACATTTTGCAAGACAAGCAGAGAGAAAGTGGAAGCACTCTACGTAGACCATAATTTTCATACGCTTGCATTTTCCTGGCAAGGTCTTGCATTAAACAGGAAATTTAACGCAGCATTACGACTTTTACGAGATTTCCTTCCTTCGAAGTCACAGCTGCTGCTTTGCACGGGAAGGGATCCAAATTCCGTTCAGACAGACATTTCTAACGGAGGGTTAAAAAAAAAAAAAAGGAAAGTCTGTAGCTGTGAGACACCTGCAGCTTAATGTCACCAAAGATATGCCCAGTGAACCTTGGTCAATATATTAGGTACAGGGAGGTGAAGATAGCTTCAAATCAAGGTGATGCTGAATTCCATTAGAATCGACGCTGAGTAACTCACTGGTGACAAAGGTCCATTTAGTCAGAAAAGTTCAGCTGTTGTAAAATTCATTACAGTGTCACTTCGAGATGAAATGATGTCATTTGTACTGTCTTTGGGGATGTAAAGGAGAACCGTACAGATTCTGTCAACATAATGTCTCCTTTATTTCCTTACCATATTACTGATGAAAGTCTGAGGTTGGGTCTCGACCCGAAACGTCACCTATTCCTTTTCTCCAGAGATGCTGCCTGACCCGCTGAGTTACTCCAGCTGTTTGTGTCTAGCACATTACGATCTGCAGATTAGGGCAGTTTGAACCTCTAGTTGGTTTGGCCTGTCAATGTTTCTTATATTAATTTGTTTACCACTGCGATTATTTTCTCGATGCACCCCACCTCCCTCTCCTAACCTACTTCTCGAAAAAGCAGGAGTGTTCATAGTAACAGAGAAGATAGGTGCAGGAGTGAGCACCGCCATTCAATATGATCATGGCTGATCATCCAAAATCAGTACCCATTACTGCTTTCTCCCCATATCCCTTTGATTCCGTTAGCCCTAAGAATAGAATAGAATAGAATAGAATAGAATAGAAACTTTATTTGCCACACGACCAGGGTTGGTGGTAATTGGGTTCGGTACATGATGGTACTGCTTTAGCACATTAACACATTAACACTAACAACAATAATAATAAAGCACATCACAAATCACAAATCTCACCAACAATACATAGTGCAAAAGAACAGACAAAAACCATAGACAAGACACTGTATACATCAAAGTCAAAAAGCTAAACCTAACTCTCTCTTGAAAACATCCAGTGAATTGGCCTCCACTGCCTTCTGTGGCAGAGAATTCCACAGATTCGCAACTCTTTGGGTGAAAACATTTTTCTTAATCTCAGTCCTAAATGGCCTACCCCGTATTCTTAAACTGCGACCCCTGGTTCTGGACTCCCCCAACATGGGGAACATTTTTCCCGCATCTAGCCTGTCCAATCCCTGAAGAATGTTATATGTCTCTATAAGAACCTATAAGATTTCTATAATTCCAACTGACTCAAAACATTGCGGTGCCACCTTTTGAATAAGAAAAACAGTGGTGTTCGAGTGCGGAGACCCTCACGGATATTTGTGCTGTCGTTTTAAGAGGAGAGGAGAAATAACACGGAGAGCTTTCGAAATGTAGAAACAAGGAACTGTGGATAGACACAAAAAGCTGGAGTAACTCAGTGGGACAGGCAGCGTCTCTGGAGAGAAGGAATGGGTGACGTCTCGGGTCGAGACCCTTCTTCAGACGCGAGAGGTCACCTATTCTTCTAGCCAGAGATGCTGCCTGACCCGCTGAGTTACTCCAGTTTTTTGCGTCTATCTTCGGTTTTAAACCAGCATCTACAGTTCCTTCCTACACAGGAACTGTGGATGCTACTTTACCAAGGAAGGACACAAAATGCTGGAGTATCTCAACAGGTCAGGCAGCATTCCTGGAGAACATGGATAGTTAATTTGGAGGAACGGCATCTGATATTTCGCTTAGGCAGCTTACAGCCCAGTGGTATGAATTTTGATTTCTCTAACTTCAGACAGCCCCGGCATTCCCTCCCTCTCTATCCCTCCCCCTCCTAAGTCGCACCAGCTTCTCGTTTTCACCCAACAAACAGCTAACAATGGCCTGTTTCCTTTATTCTTGTTACTTTTTTGCACATCTTTCGTTCATGGTTCTTTATCTCTCTGCATCATTGTCTATATCTCTCGTTTCCCTTATCCCTAACCAGTCTGAAGAAGGGTCTCGACCCAAAACGTCACGCATTCCTTCTCTCCAGAGATGATGCCTGTCCCGCTGAGTTACTCCAGCGTTTTGTGTCTATCTTTAGCTAATTTTTTAGGTTGGGGCCCTTCAGATGAATTGTAGGGGTGGGTGGGAGGAGTATGGAAGTCTCATCTAAAAAATGTTGAAAAAATGCTTTGGCTGCAGGTTAAGCCAGCTATCAAAATATATATAAATGAGTTCTGAGTCTCTCTAGTTTCAGGGCCATATTAAACTTTTGAAAAGATAAGTAAATAATGTTAAAATAATTAATAGGTTTACAAAAAGTTACTTAAAAGAAATAAAACATGTAGGAATTTCAACTGATTAAAATAAATTTACTAAAAACATATTGTGATTTGTAAGTGTTTAAGAAGGAACTGCAGATGCTGGAAAATCGAAGGTAGACAAAAAATGCTGAAGAAACTCAGTGGGTGAGGCAGCAACTATGGAGCGAAGGAAATAGGCAATATTTCGGGTCTGAAGAAGGTTTCGACCCGAAACGTTGCCTATTTCCTTCGCTCCATAGATGCTGCCTCACCCCCTGAGTTTCTCCAGCATTTTTGTCTACCTTTTGATTTGTAAGCATTGTTTTAATTTAAAATAATTGACTTTAGTTTGGTTCAGTTTAGTTTATTTTAGTTTAGTTTAGAGATACAGCGCAGAAACAGGCCCTTCGGCCAACTGAGTCCGCGCCGACCAGCGATCACCCCGTACACTAGCACAACCCTACACACTAGGAACAATTTACATTTTTACTGAAGCCAATTAACCTACAAAACTGCAGGTTTTTGGAGTGTGGGAGGAAACCGGAGCACCCGAAGTAAACCGACGCAGTCACAGGGAGAAGGTGCAAACTCCATACAGACAGCACCCGTGGACAGGATCGAACTAGGGTCTCAGGCGCTTTACGGCAGCAACTCTACCGCTGCGCCGCCGTGCTGCCCATTTGTTAAGCAATGACAAAAGAATTTAGTTGCCATCTTTGCAAGACGTCTGGGGCTTTTACTTCATGGCAGCTTTTGTCACAGTAATTCTAGGAATATGATGAGAAAATTCCAGCAAATTCACTCAAAGTTGGTGTTTCTCAGGAAATCGTTGGCTGTTCTGATTGTAATTGCTCTCATTACTTGGTCTGCAAATGATTTGCTTCTAATTATTCCACTTTCAAGCTCTATTTGAAGGCAAGGTTATGTAGAACATGTTAGATATCCACTAAAGTGAAGGCTCGATTGAGCTTTGATCTGTTGGACTTTAGAGACGCAGAGGGGAAACGGGCCCCCTTCCGCCCAGCAAGCCCGTCCCAACCATCGATCACCCCGTACACCAGCACTGTCCTACACACACTTGGGACAATTTACGTCTTTGGAGTGTGGGAGGAAACCCGAGCACCCGGAGAAAACCCACGCGGTCACAGGGAGAACGTACAAATTCTGTACAGACCACCTGTAGTCAGGATCGAACCCGGGTCCCTGGTGCTGTAAGGCAGCAAATCCACCACTGCACCACCGAGTCATCCACTTCATGATAGAGTGTAGCAATCCACCCGTATTGGTCAGCTGAGGTGATATTGGGGCTTCTGCATTCCCATGGAAATCTTTGTTCGATTTTAAAGACCAGGCAGAATGGTTGATTTCTTCCTATGGAAGAGGGGTTTTGATAGGCAAATAGTTGGACAAAGGCCAGAGATGAACATACACAAGGTGTGAATCAAAAGGATTAGAGAGTTGCGAATTGTGTAGGGGGTTCTGTGCCATTATAATAGTTGCCTTATTATATAATGGATTCCAAACTCCGTACAGACAGCACCCATAGTCAGGATCGAACCCGAGACTCTGGCGTTGTAAAGCAGCAACACTACTGCTGCACCACCATGCCGCCCTGATCACTGGGGTTGCTGCTTCAATCATTAAGGATTTGACCCTCGTGGATTTGCGAACCATAAAGACCTCTCCTTAACTCTTGTTCACGATGGCATTGAACTATTGGAAACAAAGCCAGGAGGTATATAGTTTGAGCTGTGTTTGCCAGTCAAATAATGCTCTTGCCTTTAACTGCTTGAGGAAGAAAGAACTGTAGCTGTTGTCAGGGAAACTGATGCCAACATGTCACCTGCAAGTTATGAAATGAGAGGCTTGTCTGTACTTGAATTAAGGTGCTTTGGGACCAGGGATGGGAGCACTTGACAGATGCCAGTTCTGGCACCCTAGACCCTTCAGAATCCTAATTCACACCAGAAGCAGATAGATTACACTGGCTACTTTCCACATGAATAGGTGTAGTCTTTACTCTGGTGCTAGCACTCTTGACCTGTCTCCTGTCCCTACAGTGACAGAATCCATGGTGTTAATTTACTCCAACTGAATATTGGGATAGAAAGACACATCTGCATAATGCAAGGAAAAAGGGCGGTCACGGCGGCGCAGCAGTAGAGTTGCTGCCTTACAGTGCTTGCAGCGCCAGAGGCCCGGGTTCGATCCCGACTACGGGTGCTGTCTGTACGGAGTTTGTACGTTCTCCCCGTGACCTGCGTGGGTTTTCTCTGAGATCTTCAGTTTCCTCCCACACTCCAAAGACGTGCAGGTTTGAAGGTTAATTGACTTGGTGTATGTGTAAATTGTCTCTATTGTGTGTAGGGTAGTGTTAATGTGCGGCGAGCATTGGTCGGTGTGGATTCGGTGGGCCCAAACTAAACTAAACTTTAAAAAAAAGATTATACATGATTATTAGAAACAAGTAACTACAGATGCTGTGTACGAAGGAACTGCAGATGCTGGTTTACCCCAAAGATAAACACAAAATGCTGGAGTAATTCAGTGGGACGGGCCGCATCTCTGGAGAGAAGGAATGGGTGTTGTTTCGGATCGAGACCCTTCTGGATCTCGACCTAAAACGTCACCCATTCCTTCTCTCCAGAGATGCTGCCTGTCCCGATGTGTTGCTCCAGCATCTTGTGTCTATCTACAGTGTAAACCAGTATCTGCAGTTCTTTCCTACACATTCTGATGCTGCCCTCAATTAATCTGCTGGTCATACCCTTGCTTGTTGCCTTTGGATCTGAATACTTCAATATATTCTTGGACATCACTTTACAGTCCAGAGATCTAAAGTTATTCAGAGCTTGTTCCAACATAATCAAGATGATTAGTACCAGTGTCCGGGGTTATGGGGAGAAGGTAGGAGAATTCGGTTAGGACGGATAGATCAGCCATGAATGAATGGTGGAGTAGATTTGATGGGTTGAATGGCCTAATTCTGCTCCTATCACTTATGAACTTGTGACCCACAATGTTTGGACTTAATCTACCAACAACATTGAAACCTGATGAGTTAAGGCCTATTCTTGAGCAGGGCAGCCATGATGATCTATCTGATACCTTAAAGACTCTGTCTCACGGTGTTGCGGTCATCGGCGGTGAAGCGCGGCGTCGCCGGTAGAGGGGACCGCACGGAAACGGCGAGAGCGCCGAGCCTATGCCACGGGAGCGCCGCACGGGTGCTGCGCGGGGGCCGAGTGATTTAAATACGGCTGGTCCCACGGGCTTGCGGTAAGTAAAAACAAAGGGCGGGCCGACTGCGATGACGTCATTTTGGATCAGCGGGGCTGTGGCGGCGGCCGTCCTGATCGCGACGCTGTGGCGGCGGCCGTGCCGCACACGTGCCTCACTGGCGGAGGCTGTGGCGGTGGTCGTGCTTCACTGGCGGAGGCTGTGGCGATGCAAGTTCGACGCACAGCGCTCGTGCCTCACTGGCGGCGGCTGTGCGGTAGGAAAAGTTTTTTGAACAGTGTTGGTTTTAATTTAGCACCGTGCGGTGTTGGGAACAACGCCGCACGGCCCCGGAATTGTGCGTTTGACCGAGTGCGCGGTCTATGGCGGCCCAGGAGCGGTAGATTCTTCCTGTTTCTCCGCCAATGACCGCAGACTCGTGAGACAGGCCTTTAAGGTACAACGATTCTCCAGAGTGTAGGGTGCATCTGTCCAGTGTTCCCATGTATTTCTAATCCCCAAAACACCTACATGTAGGAACAGGCACGACTTCCAGTACATCGTCAACAACAAAGCAATTAGTTATTTGGTCATCATCATGTTTTGTGCACAAAATGGCTTCCATATTACATTTGTTTACAACAGTGAATGCATTTTCATACATTATCAGTTATAAGGGGTTTTGGGAAGATTTATAATAATGATAGGGAGTATATAAATGTGAATATATTTCTCTTTATTGTTGTTCAAGAAACAGAAAAATTGCATATAAACTGCATTTCACAATCCTTTAATGTAATAGACAAATTGTATGCAAAGAGTACAGAATTTAATTTAGAATTTAGATTTAGCATGGAAGCAGGCCCTTTGGCCCACCGAGTCCGTGTCGACCAGCGATCGCCCCATATACTAATGATCACCTGTACACTAGTTCTATGTTATCCCAGTTTCACATCCTACACACTAGGGACAATTTACAGAGGCTAATTAACCTACAAACCTGCATGTCTTCGGAATGCGGGAGGAAACCGGAGCACCCGGCGAAAACCCATACGGTCACAGGAAGAACGTACAAACTCTGCACAGACAGCACCCGTAGTCAGGGCCGAACTCGGGTCTCTCACGCTGTGAGGCAGCAACTCTACCGCTGCGCCACTGTGCAAATTTGTTTTGTATTTTGATCAGTTCAAGCTCCCAAAGAACCAAGAACTCACAATGTGAAATCATGGTAGAAAATGCCTAGCACATCTGCTGCAAACTTCATTACCCATTATTTTCAAATGCAATTATTAATTTAAAATACATGGGTTGGTGACTGTGTTAAAAAGTTCAATTGTGTGTGACAAACACACCATGCATTCCTATAATGCCATAAACAGCAATTTATTAGCTAATATTTAAAAAAAAAGTGGTAATAATTATACTCTAACTTAATATTCTACATTTTAATATTCTATATCTATGCAATGTTGGCTATTGAAGAGTATAACCTTCCTTCAGTCCACATATTATTTCCATTACGTTTTGCACACATGATTTCTGCTACCACCTTTAAGGATACAAATATGCTTAGGGTTCTTCTATCTTAAATCAGGCTGATGTACATTATTTTTGAAAATCTAGGCATGGTGAATTTATATTGACAGTGGCGCACGTTAAGCAGGATCACTAATGGATGACCTTGAGGATCAGCCATTACATACTGCAGAAGATCAAGTCTCAGCCCTCTCCTGCGAGTGTTCTGACCCTTCTATTCTCCCTTCACCGTCCTAACCTTTAACTTCTGATCTTTGACCAAATTATTAAACAGACACCTGCTTCTTTTCTTGCGACTCCAGCGCCAGACCTGGAGTGGTACCATAATTCCCTATGCATATACACACACCACTGTGATGCACTGCGAGACACACATGGGCGATCGCAGGCACTGGGTTGCGATGGAGTGCGTCCTGTTTCAGAACACGCCGGTTTTCACTGCACTCAGACTGATTTGACTTGCCCTCGAAATCAGTGTTGTCAACGTCGTCAGCGATGTTTGAAGTAAATAAAAATAGTCTTTTACGATACGATACGATATGATACGATAGAAATGTATTTATCCCAGGAAAGAAATTGATCTGCCAACAGTCATAAAAATACAAACATGAAATTAATGTGACAACTTTACACTGCAATGTATTTTACACCACCACACTTCAAATTAATTCTTCTCCAGTAACAATTCAATATAAATGAAATCAATATTTATATTTCCTTTCAATAGGCAGTGTATATTCAATCCCTTCCCTGTTCTTTGGAACTGCAGCCTCAGTCTTAAACATAAATGGACGTTAAAAATATCAAATAATTAATTGGCATTGTGTTCTGAAATCTAGTATAAGTTCCTGCATGTGTGTGTGTTACATTAAGTTCTGAACGTTTAATATTTTAATTTTTATTTCTACATGTTTCTTGCAACCACTGGTCTGTTGCAAGAAATGTCTTGTGCATGCTCTGTTGTGATATCCAGATAAAGGTATATTCTATATTATTATGTTTCCAAATGAAAATCCTTACCTGCTGTAAGGAGGCAATGTCGTTTGTTTGGGAATTGTTTGCGGACGTAATTGCCCTTTTAACACATGCTTGAAATATTATAGAGAACCATATTGTTAACAAGAGCATCGAAACTATGCATATATACATGACATTACAGTACTGCTGCTGAGCAGGTCGGGGAAGCGGTGCTGAGGTGGGGCCAGAGAGAGCAGCTGACATCCAATGGCAGAAATGAGTCATTATGCTACAGTTTAGGATTGACACTGACCGAGGTCTGCCATCTTGCATTGTCCCACCATCTGCCCAGACTTGATCTTTGCCTCCAGTACTTTGCTTCTCAATTAACAGGTCCAGGTGGGCAAGGATTCCGTCATTTCCCTAACGTCATTACAGCCGCCGTGGACAGGGCATTATTAATACTGAGAATTGATCTGGGCCCCTGATCGCCGTCGTGTGCTAATTCTCGCACAGCAGACAGAGGCCGACACCATGTAATCTGAGAATGGACTGGGGCAGTCTTTGCTCGTGTGCACCTCCATCCAGCTCTTTTGTCCAGGCACATGATCTGATGTGTGGTGTTCTCCGACGTGCTTTTGAACAA
Organism: Malacoraja senta; assembly: GCA_038087875.1. Lineage (NCBI taxonomy): Eukaryota > Metazoa > Chordata > Chondrichthyes > Rajiformes > Rajidae > Malacoraja > Malacoraja senta. Next base: position 22,276,234 of record CM075989.1, read on the forward strand.
AGCTGTATCTGTGCAGGCCTTGATCAAGAACAAGGGGCTGGGAGAGGAGGACCCCTTTGACATGATGCCTGGAGCTGTTTAAAGCCCGGCAATTAAAACGCCACCTACTGAAGAAAGAGACTAGGGCAGTAGAGCTGCAAAGGGCTTGCGCTCTTATCCCCACCTTGCCTTTAAGTTATCACTTTACCCGCAACCAATGTATTCTCTGCTCTCCACTTGTCTGCCTTGATCTGGGTCCCAATCCCCATCAGCGGCGATGATAGTGCTTTGTTTTTCACTGCAAAGTACGTGCTTGAAGTGATTGAAATTGAAGTGCCGTGCGAAGCTTACGTGGGCAGCAGAAAATGAACTGAACTTGAATAATATCAGGCAGCAAAAAAAAACAAAAAAAAAATGTGGAATGCTAAGTTTGAAAAAAAAAAACTTTGAGCAGTTTAGTTAGCAGGTGAATGCAGGATGCATGTTTATGTTTGGGGATTCATATGCAGTTAGGTTGTAAAGAGGCATAACACACTGCAATGATATCCTTGATCAGTGTTAGAACTCGGCAAATAGGGTTGTGTCGCATACAGTTATCATCAATCTATTTTCGATTCCCAGAGCTCAAATCATTCCAAGCGTTCTACAACGCATTCCCTTCATTTAGCTTCCAGGAATGAAATAGCCTGCCTTTTTTTTTTTCAATTTTAGACAAATTTCAGTGAAGTGGTATTGTTTACCCATCCAGTGTACTGCTGTTTACATATTCCTCAGAGTAAAATTGCCAGGTGTCGCTGTTCCCGATCGCAATTTTCAGTTTTCTATTTTTAATCTGCAAGAGCACAGGTCACTCTGACCATCAAAACAGCAGATATGGGAAGGTAATCTGTTCACTCTGAGAGAGAGAATGGATGGGAGGCCGGGCTGCAGGGCACCACGTCCGTCGATGAGGTGTGCATCTTCTCTGTTGGCAGAAGATGTATTATGGTCTGGAAATCCTCTCGAGTTTGTTCCCAGATGTGAATGGGCTACAGCAACACACAGCAACACTGAAGTGACTAATAAGAGGCTTGTGTGGATGTTAGGCCTCGCATACCACATCGATCCATGGCTGGAGTCAGAGAACTGTCATGTATCTCAGAACTCCAATGTCAAACTGTGCAAGAAACCTTGTGGAGTCTATAAAATGGTTTCCTGCAAGTCTCCTTTGAATAGTTTTTCTGAATCTTTCAGTTGTACTTTAGTTTATTTTACTTTAGAGATACAGCATGGAAACAGGCCCTTCGGCCTCGCGAGTCTGCGCCTACCAGCGATCACCCCGTACACTAGCACCGTCCTACACACACCAGGGACAATTTACTACTACCAGAAGCCAATTAACCTACAAGCCTGTACTTCTTTGGAGTGTGGGAGGAAACCGGAGAAAACCCACGCAGGTGAAGGGGAGAACGCACAAACTCCGTACAGACAGCACCCGTAGTCAGGATCGAACCTGGGCCTCTGGCATTGTGAGGCAGCAACTCTACCGCTGCACCACCGTGCCGCCCAAATGTGGACAGCCTAAGTGCATTCATGTACAGTCTATTTCTTGACCAGACAGCTCGCAAACAAAAGGTTTTAACAGAGTCTCTGTACACGTGACAATAATAAACTAAACGAAACTAAACTAACGTGGAGCCAGAATAAGCATAATTGCATCAAAAATTGGTTCCACGCATTTTCCGCTCTATCCCGAGCCCGGATATTGTTGATTTCCCAGTGTAGAGCTGAACAAAATGTAATTTTTAAATCAGCATTACAAGCGTTCTATTCTTCCAGTGGAAAAAGAGGGCACTTAACACATAATTGAATTCTGTGCCACACTTTGAAATGCTTCATCTTAACAAGAGGTTGCACAAAATATTAATTGGTGAATTTTAATTTTATTGGCGGATGCTAGGTGGTTTTGTCAGTGGATACTCATCAAAAATGGTCTGTATTTTTTTACTGTTTTGTGTTAGCACAGGTCAAAATGGAGGTTGAAGCTGTGCCTCAGCGCCATCAGCGGTAAGCTGCTAGAACAGCAGGCTGCCTGGTTAGACTGTGGTAACTTTAGTTTAGTTTAGAGATACAGTGTGGAAACTGGCCCTTCGGCCCACCGAGTCCGCGCCGACCAGCGATCCCCGCACACTAACACTATCCTGCACACAATAGGGACAATTTAAGTTTATACAACGCCAATTAGCCTACAAACCTGTACGTCTTTGGAGTGTGGGAGGAAACTGGAAATCCCGGAGAAAACCCACGCAGATCACATGGAGAATGTACAAACTCTGTACAGACAGCACCCGTAGTCGGGATTAAACCCGGGTCTCTGGCGCTGTGAGATACACCATCGTGCAGCCCATGATAACTTCAGTTTTTTTCAGTTTTTCATTATTTTGATATGTACCGAGGTACAGTGAAAAGCTTTTGTTTGCCTGCAGTCCAGTCAAAGAAAAGACCATACATTAATATTAAAAACAAAGAGCTACAGCTGCTTGTTTATACCAAGGATAGACGCAAAGTACTGCAATAACTCAGTGGGTCAGGCAGCATCTCTGGAGAAAAAGGATGGGTGACGTTTCAGGTTGGGACCCTTCTTCTGACTCAGTCATATCTTCATCTGTCCGAAGACGAGTCCTGACCCCAAACATCACCCATCCTTTTTCTCCAGAGATGTGGCCTGACCCACTGAGTTAATCCAGCACTGTGTGTCTATACATGAATATTTATGACTATACATGAGGTGGCAAAGTAATGCAGCAGTAGATTTGTTGCCTTAAATGCCAGAGACACCGGATTCGATCCTGACAATGGGTGCTGTCTGTACGGGGTTTGTATGTTTCCCTGTGAACGCATGGGTTTTCTCCGGGTGCTCCCATATTCCAAAGACGTACAGGTTTGTTGGTGAGTTGGCTTCTGTAAATTGTCTTTCGGGTGCAGGATAGAACTAGTGTATGGGTGATGGTACACAAAAATGCTGGAGAAACTCAGCGGGTGCAGCAGCTTCTATGGAGCGAAGGAAATAGGCAACGTTTCGGGCCGAAACATGGGTGATCGCTGGTTGACGTGGACACGGTGGGCCGAAGGCCCTGTTTCCATGCTGTATCTCTAAAACTAAACCTAAAACTTAATGAATACAATCACACCGGCCACAGTGCACAGATAAAGGATAATGGATACAACATTCAGGGCAAGATAATGCAACTTTGACCATCACTCTTTGAAGCCCAAACATTTGTTGTAAAACCATTGCTGCAGAATAGAGGTGTGACAAAAGAGAAGCCTTACAGATTTTATTAAATGCTTATAGATTTATTGTTGAATGTTTTCAATTCTCACTCCAAGTTAATGATGTGTTAGATATACAGTATGGACTTAGAATTTGGTTGGCATCTCCGAAGTGCAATAAACGGTGGCTGTATCGTGGGCCAAGGAATGTTTAGTTAATGGGATCAATGCTTGGGAAACCTACTGGTCCACGAGGCTCAGGGCTATTAAATTGGCCTTGGGCTAAGAAAGGCCTTTCTTTTCAGTATCCCATACTGGTGGAACGTGTAAAGGAAATTAAACATGGGCCAGGAGGAATCGCCAGGGATAAGGCTGGTAGTGTGGGGGACATTGCGGCGTGGTGGCTCAGCGGTAGAGTTGTTGCCTTGCAGCACCAAAGACATGGGTTTGATCCTGTCTATGGGTGCTGTCTCTACCCTTCCATGATGAATTCTAATTGATGCTATGTCAATTGCTACACATATTTGTGAAGCAAAGTTATTAAGGGATTAATTGATTTTTATTTAGAAGAAAGGACATTAAAATCAAGCAAATGTAAAAGTAGAGGTTAAAGGTGATTTTGCCCCAAACTCTCCGCCACTGAACTTTATTTCTATAATGTACTTTATTTCTACACTTTCCTTGAGGTGGCGTCACAGGTAGATAGGGTGGTCAAGAAAGCTTTTTGGCACATCAGCCTTCTTTCGTCAGAGTATTGAATATAGAAGTTGGGGGATCATGTTACATTTGCACAAGACACAATAGACAATAGGTGTAGGAGGAGGCCATTCGGCCCTTCGAGCCAGAACCGCCATTCAATGTGATCATGGCTGATCATCCCCAATCAGTACCCCCATTCCTGCCTTTTCCCTGTATATCCTCTGACTCCCCTATCTTTAAGAGCCCTATCTAGCTCTCTCTTGAAAGTATCGAGAGAACCGGCCTCCACCGCCCTCTGAGGCAGAGAATTCCACAGACTCACAACTCTCTGTGAGAAAAAGGGTTTTCTCGTCTCCATTCTAAATGGCTTACTCCTTATTCTTAAACTGTGGCCCCTGGTTCTGGACTCCCCCAACATCGGGAACATGTTTCCTGCCTCCAGCGTGTCCAAACCCTTAATAATCTTATATGTTTCAATAAGATAACCTCTCATCCTTCTAAACTCCAGAGTGTACAAGCCCAGCTGCTCCATTCTCTCAGCATATGACAGTCCCGCCATCCCGGGAATTAACCTTGTAAACTGACGCTGCACTCCCTCAATAGCAAGAATGTCCTTCCTCAAATTAGGGGACCAAAACTGCACACAATACTCCGGGTGTGGTCTCACTAGGGCTCTGTACAACTGCAGAAGGACCTCTTTGCTCCTATACTCGACTCCTCTTGTTATAAAGGCCAACATGCCATTCGCTTTCTTCACTGCCTGCTGTACCTGCATGCTTACTTTCATAGACTGATGAACAAGGGCACATTTGGAATATTGTGTTCAGTTTGGGTCTCCATGTTACAGGACAGATGTTAGTAAGCTGGATAGGGTGCAGAGAAGATTAACGAGGATGTTACCAGGACTCGATGGCCTAAGTTATAGAGAGTGGTTGGGCAGGCAAGAACTTTATTCATCGGAGTGCAGGAGGCTGAGTGATGAATGTAGAGAGGTGTATAAGATCATGGGTGAATGCACTGTCTTTTACTCAGTATAGGGAAATCAAGATCCAAGGGACATAGGTTTAAGATGAGATGAGAAAAAATTAATAGGAACCTAAGGGGCAACTTTCTTAATGCAAAGAGTGGTAGATGTATGGAACAAGCAGCCGGAGGAGTGGTTGAGGCAGGTACTATCACAAAGTTTAAAAAACTCTTGGGTTGGATAGGATTGGAGGGGTATGGGCCAAACGCATGCAGGTAGGACTAGTGATGGGGCATGTTGGTTGTCGTGGGCAAGTTGGGCTGAAGGAGCTGTTTCCACATTTCTTGACTCTATGCCTCTATAACAGTCAGTAATTGACAGTGATTGATTATTATAATTAGATAACCACTCCATTATTATTGCATCATGCAGCCATCAGGTTGGTGAAAGACAAATTAGATAGATCCTTTCTTTCCACTCAATTCATATCTGCCTATGAAATATTCATGTTACCTATAGAGTCAAGAGAGTCAAGTGTGTTTAATTGTCATATGTACCAACAACAGAACGATGATATTCTTACTTGTGGCAGCATAACAGGCCCATAAACTCAATACGTGTAGATAATAAATAATAAACAAAAAAATCAATAAATGAATAATGCCAACAATCGTGCAAAAAAAAACAATGTCCTATGAAAGTGCAACCAAAGTCAGTTCATGATTCACTTTGAGATTAGTGTTGCTTCTTGTTCAAGAGCCTGATGGTTATTGGGAAGAAGTTACTTTTGAACCTGGCGCTCACGGATTTCAGATCCTCATAACTTGTTCCTTAGACTTAAAGAGTGAAAGAAGAAAACAACAACAAAAAATACAATTAATCAGCGAAACGGCGACAAAAATGACTAATGATTTATTGGTGCCTATATTATGTGCTTGTTCACGACTGATAACACTTCCATGAAGCGCACCACTGGTAGATAGAACCTGGGATGAGGAAAAATGGGAGCTTTCATTAAGGAAACTTAAGTAGACCACAGAAGGGACTATGAACATATCCACACGTTAATGGTTCAGCGCCAGATTGCAATCACCTGACAGGGGCTTAAACAAAAACGTCGTGAAGAGACAGCATCCCCTAATGTCCAAGATCAATATTGTTCCTCAAAACCTATGGCATCTAAAGCCAAGATCTAAATAATCATATCTTTGTTGGCAATGGCAACAGCTGTATGGAACTATGTTGCTGCATTGCCGATGTAAAGCCAATAACTGTGTTTGTCAAGTGGGTTGCAATGCCTTCAGGGTGTGATTTGTGCTATAAATTGCAGGTTGTCTTTAACATATTAAACCTCGCATTTTTATTCTTCAATCAACACCTCAGATGCTGCTTATAAATTAAAAAAAAAAACTTGTATTTATATTGCACTTTTTATGATCTCGGAATGTCTCAAAGTGTTTCAAAACTAATGTAGTTCGCCTTTTAAAGAGTAGTCAGTGATGTTAGATTAGGAGATTGGGAGATTATGCAGCAGAGTTTAAACATTATTGAACCCTTTATTAAAATGCACAGCATGTGCCTATTATTAATAATAATAATAATAATAGTAATAATTTTGATTAGCCAGCGTAGACATGGGCATTACATTTACTCTAACATTAACTGGACACATACATCCAACTAATACCTCATTGTTTTTATTAGATGTAGAAAGCTGACAAAGCAAGTAAATGTCTAACATCTGGTGTTCTGCAGTCGGTTCGTGACAATGAGGCAAAATGGGAAACATGAGAGGGTAAAGCAGAACATAGCTAATTGATCCTGACTCTTACTCGGATATTACCAATATGAGGTACCCAGTACGTCTTCAGAAAAACTGTGAAGGAAGAGGTGAGAGTCTTAAAAGTATATGCTGACAGTTTCCACGTGTGCTGTAACACCTCGTTTAAGCCACATCTGATTTAAGAAACGCTGTTGTCGATCAGTTCATGTGAAGGCTGTCACATTAGTACTGCCGTAGACATTTCTGTGTAAAACTGAACTGGGATGCTTCTTTGAAAGCAGCAAAACTGGCACGCACATAATCTAAGGTAGACACAGAATGCTGAAGTAACTCAGCGGGACAGGCAGCATCTCTGGAGAGAAGGAATGGGTGAAGTTTCGGGTTGAGACCCTTCTTCAGATCTTCTTTAGGTCTGAAGAAGGGTCTCGATCCGAAACGTCACCCATTCCTTCTCTCCATAATATAAGCTGGCCAAATAATGGGCAATGTCTATTGTCCCCTGTGGCACTGCTAAATGAATCTTCAGTCGTTTTCTATTTCAAATGTTGCTAGCTTAGCTTAGTTCAGAGATCCAGCATGGAAACAGGTCCTCCGGCCCCACCAGGTCCACACTGACCAGCGATCATCCGGACACTAGTTCTATCTTAGACGATGGTTGGAGGGAAGAAGCTGCTCCTGAACCTGGACGTTACAGTTTTTTAGGCTCCTCTACCTTCCTCCCAATGGCAGGAGTGAAATGAGAGTGTGTCCAGGGTGGTGCAGGTCTCTGACGATGCTGGCTGCCTTCTTGAGGCAGAGACTATTATAGATCCCTTTGAGGTGAGGAGGTAAATACCCATGTGTAGGAGGGAACTGCAGATGCTGGTTTACACCCAAGATAGATGCTGGAGTAACTCAGCGGGTCAGGCAGCATCTCTGGATAGAAGGAATGGGTGATGTTTCGGGCCGGGACTGAAGGAGGATCTTGTCCCGAAACGTCACCCATTCCTTCTCTCCAGACATGCTGCCTGACCCGCTGAGTTACTCCAGCATTTTGTGGGTATGAGCGTTCGACTTGCGCGGATAAGAAAGGTTTCGAGGGATATGGGTCAATTACAGTCAAATGGGACAAGCTTACAGGAGACGGGCATCTTGGTCAGCACGGATGAGGTGGGGAGTTTCCACGCTGTAAATGACTATGACTCTATCAAATTATTTTAATACATCCTCAACAAGCATAAATTATATCACCAATATTCACTAATCCACCTTGGATGAGAATCTTAAGAGAATCAGACATAAATGCTCATAAAGATAAGTTATCTTTCCAATTACATAGAAGGTGAAGTTGTTGAGACTCTGCCAAATGAGATCACCAGAATGAAAGGGGAAACAATGACTTCACTCACTCTGCTCCCATATGGGTGATCGAACAAAATCTGATAAATGGTTTCAAATTAGCAGGAATTCTCCGAGCAGTTCTCAACGCAGAGGAACTGTGGTTTCTATGGATTCTAATTTGTGGCTGTAATTTATGAACACAGCAAAATATCAGTAAATGTGTACCGAACTTATCTGGAGATTGGACAGACACAAAGTGCTAGAGTAACTTAGCAGGTCAGGCTGCGAATCTGGAAGAAATGGGTGACGTTTCGGGGTCGGGACCCTTCTTCAGACGGAAGATTGGAGAAGGGCCTGAAAATTAATCCATCCATTTTCCAGGTGATGCTGCCTGACCTGCTGAGTTACTCCAGCACTTTGTGTCCTTTCTTTCATTTGACAGTACCTATATAATAATAATAATAATGAATTTTATTTACGGGCGCCTTATACCGAGGTCTCAAGGACACCTTACAGAGATTTATAGGAAACATATAATCAGAATTTTAAAAAATAAGTTAAAAAAATAAGTTATAAAGACCAATACACAAATCAGGGACAGAATTCCTTCCAAAAACACAAAAAAGAAAATCAGAAGCACAATTTGAGGAGAGAGCAGCGGCAACGAAACCGCGCCAGCGTCCACTCTCCCCTCCGACCGCCATCTTGAACACAAACTAACAAATACAATTACAAACAATTACATACATAAATCATCCCCCCACAGTGATTTCCACTGTGGGGGAAGGCAAAATGTCCAGTCCCCAGCCCCAGTTCACCCAAAAAAGTCAGGCCAAATGAGGCCCCCGCTATTGCCTCTACGGAGGCCCGATGATCCTGGCCGTTCTCCCCCCCCCCCCCCCCGTGCCGGCACATGTATAGTCATGTATAGCTTCATGCTGGTAAATCGTTCCCAGTTTTATTAATAGTGGGACGTTTACGTACATTGCACATTTGTGTGAAAGGAAAAAGAGAATTAGTGAATGGAGTTTCTGCAATGATACATTGAAAATCTCGAGCAAACAACACATAATATTACAATAACAAACGATCATTGATTTATCAATAAATTATATTCAATAGTAAATTAAATTGCTATTAGAATTAGAGACAAGGAACTGCAGATGCCAATTTACAAAAAAAAATCACGCAAAGTACTGGAGTAACTACTCAACAGTCAGGCAGTATCTCCAGAAGACTTGGATAAGTGACGTTTCGGGTCGGGGACCTTTCTTTAGCCTAATTGTGCATCCTCTGACAAATTAAGATGAAAATCAAATCCAGCCAATCAGATAGAAAGCAAAGAGTAGACATTTGTTCTACATGGCATACAGTAAGCATTCAATGTTACAGACGATAGAAGAAATTGCAGATGCTGGAACTTTGAGCCAAAAAAACAAAGTGCTGGAGGAACTCAGCAGATCAGACAGCATTTGTAGAAGGTGATGTTTTGTGTCAGGACCCTTCTTCAGACTGACCGAAACCTGATGGTGTGGGACTTCAGCCTTCCTCCTGATGGTAGCAGCAAGAAGAGGGCATGGCCTGGCTATTTGACCAGTTCAGAAGTGATAGGAGCAGAATCAGGCCATTTGGCCCATCGATGGGCCAAATGGCCTGAGTCTGCTCCTATCACTTACTCTGCCATTCAATCATGGCTGATCTATTTTTCCTTCTCAACCCCATTCTCCTGCCTTCTCCCCATAACCCCTGACACTGTTACTAATCAAGAATCCGTTAATCTCCACTTTAAAAATACCCATTGACTTGGCCTCCACAGCCGTCTATGGCAATGAATTCCACAGATTCACCAACCCCTGACTAAAGAAATTCCTCCTCATCTCCTTTCTAAATGTACGTCTTTTTATTCTAAGGCTATGGCCTCTGGTCCTAGACTCTCCCACTGGTGGAAACATCCTCTCCACATCCAGTCTATCCAGACCTTTCACTATTCAGTAAATATCAATGAGGTCCCACATCAACCTACTCAACAACCACCAATAATTCAGGCCAACTGTAGTGGTGTTGGAGGCAAATTTATAGATGGCAATGGAGCTCTGCTTAGACACACGGTCGTGGGTGTAAAGAGTATAATGTGGTGTAGCGGAATGGTAACAGATTCACCTGAGTGCTAGCAGTTCCGTAAAGTGGTACTTGAGTGTTATTAATAAATCTAAAGCTCAATTCAATGTGGCAGCACAATTTGAATTTATATTTGACTTGCAAATGCTCAAATTTAGCTTCCTTCTTTAATATATCGAAGATTAAAAGTAAATTTTTACCTCTAACGAAATGAATCTCAAGAAGCACATATAAGGCGCATATATATATATGGGGTAAGTGTAATGACAAATGGATGCTTAATCTCCCTTGGATTTACCATAAGAATGAAGGATCATCTTCCTAGCCTCAGTATAAGCCTAATTCAAAAGAGAATTGAATCCGGAAACTCTCCATTTATTTTTGGGCACTTTAACCAAGTCATTATCACTCTCCCAGATGATAATTAAGATCATAGAACTGTACAACACAGGAACAGGCCCTTCGGCCCACAATGTTGGTGTCGAACATTATGAACAACTTCTCTTTTGAGAAGCAAGGAGAGGGAAGAATTACATTTCATGTTTCTCTTCACTCTTTACAATGCCGTGTATGACAGCGATCGCAACTTCTACTGAAGTGTGGACGGCCGTTGGCTCGCTAGAAGCACATCCGCCCTTTGACAGGTCTTGTTTTTGGTCCTGCTGGGGGTCCACAGCCCCCTCCTCACCTGGCAAACCAGGTGGGGGAGACGGTTTAGTCGCCGACTATCTGACCATGGAGCAGGTAGCACGGGATTACATGGTACCCGTGGTGGGGGGAACTCCCCCCGACCTGATCTGACCTGACCTGTCAAACATGACGCCAAGTTAAACTGGTCTCATCTGCCTGTACATGATGTATGTCCCTCTATTTCCTTCACTTCCATGTGTCTGTATAAAAGCCTCTTAAACCCCATCATCATATCTGCCTCCACCACCACCACCACTGGCAATGCGGTCCAGGCACCCACTTATTTCTGTGCAGAAAGTTTGCCCCGCACATCTCCATTAAACTTTCCCCATCTCGCTCTATATTCTCCAGTGTTGGACATTTTCACTCAGGAGAAAAGACGGGAAGAAACTGCAGAGCGTTATGGAAGCAGCCTAGAACATCATGCAAACCAATCTCCTTCACATTGACTCCATCTACACTTCACGCTGCATCGACAAGACCATCAGCATAATCAAGGACCAGTCTCACTCCCTCTTCTCCCCTCTCCCATTAGGCAAGAAGTACAGAAGTTTGAAAACGCACACCTCCAGATTCAGGGACAGTTTATTTCTAGCTCTTTCTTCCCAAAAACCCCATTCTGGTTTAAGTCCTCCCTCCACCACCTCCAGTTTAAATTCCATTTGGAATATTTTGGAGGACCAAGAAACCAAGAACCAAGAACCAGCTGTTATCAGGCAACTGAATGGTCCTCTCATCAGCTGGAGTGTTATCCTGACCTCCCGTCTACCTCATTGGAGACCTTTGAACTATCTTGAATCAGACTTTATTGGACTTCAATGTTATATTTTGCACTGAATGTTCTTTATGTGTGTATTGTGGCTTGCTTACTTGTAATCATGTATAGTATTTTCTTTGGCTGGATATCACGAAGCTTTTCACTGTACCTCGTTACACATGAGAATAAAGAATTACACTAAACTAACTTGTAATTAAGGGGAGGACTAGTGTGCCCATCATTGTTACCAGTACTGAGCTGGAAAGAGACAAGTGCAGCAGGTAGATTGGGCGGGATGAGCACAGATGATATTTTTAACTCCATTTAGCCATCTGCCATTTTAGGATTTGAACTCATCTGTGGATTATTAGTTCAATCGGCAAGACTACAAATCCATCAGGTTATCCACCGTCATCATTCCCATTAATATAATTATTGAACAGGTGTCATGTTAGATGTCTGGGTGGCACGGTGGCACAGTGGTAGAGTTGCTGCCTTACAGCGCCTGCAGCGTCGGAGACCCGGGTTTGATCCTGACTTCAGGCGCTGCCTCTACGAAGTTCTCCCCGTGACCGCGTGGGTTTTCATCGAGATCTTCAGCTTCCTCCCACACTCCAAAGACGTACAGGTATGTAGGTTAATTGCCTTGGGTTTTTATACTTTGTATAAGTGTAAATTGTCCCTAGTGTGTGTAGGCTTGCGTTAATGTGCGGGGATCGCTGGTCGGCGCGGACTCGGTGGGTTGAATGGCCTGTTTCCGTACTGTATCTCTAAACTAAATTAAACTAAACTAAACTAAACTAGTCAATAAAGTGAAATACAAGTTATTTGGGCATTAATAACCGGCACATCCAATAGTCCAGACAATCTGCTCATCAGACACTGACAACATCTTAAGGACATCAGAAGATCGGAGAATTGCAGTTTGCAGAAGTATTCTAACTTGGCAGTGTGCTTTCTTGAGTTGAAGTGAGATTATTTCTCCGCATCCCTTGGCATGGCATCACTAATTGATGCTCCTTGAGAATTACAATGTGCGATTTAACTGGAACCAGCTCTTGTCACTTGAGGACCAGCACTAATGACAATGGCATTTTATTGCAGTCAAAACAATGTGAAAGCGGCTGATAGAATGAGGATTGATGCTTCAATTTCCATCAGCTGGAAGGCTGAAGCATGGCCACTTCTAATTCCAGTTGCTATTGACTCGGTAACTAAAAGAATGAAAATAGGTTCCAACAATAAATTGATCTGGATTAACATCATAAGATATAAGGAAATTAAATCAAGAGGATTAATGCAAGTTCTTGCCCTTCCACAGAGGGAGTGTATAGATTTTAAGCCAGAATGGGTTAACGGCAGTTGTGTGTTAATTTCCTACATGTTAAAAGGGCCAGAAATCCAGGTGATTTTGACTTCCGAACATTATTTAAATGCCAAAGGTTAACTTCCCATCTGATGGGTGTGAAGAAAATACGGACTGGGACTTTGTGTGGTGTGACAGAACAGACTTTGATTGCTGATGCAAGGAACTGCAGATGCTGGTTCACGAAAAAAAAAACCCACAATGTGCTGGAGTAACTCAGCGGGTCAGAAAGCATCTCTGGAAAAAATAGATAGGTGACATTGCAGGTCAGGAGCTTCAGACTATAAATGGATAGATTATATTTTGGGTTGGGATTCTTTTACAGACTGACCTGGATAGGTGAAAGGTAAGTCCTATCATGAGGAAGGTTTCTGGGAGGCTCTTGCCAGAGGGATGATAGGGAGATTGCAGGAACGAGAGTTAGGAGGGTTTAATTTTCATCAACGGAACAACAAAATTCTTACTTGCTGCAGCTTAAGAGGCCTGGAAATGCAACAACACATAGGTAAATATTTCAATGGTTCAATGGTTCTTCATTGTCTCATGTACTGACGTATACGATTGTTAAGGGCTTGGACACACTAGAGGCAGGAAACATGTTCCCGATGTTGGGGGAGTCCAGAACCAGGAGCCACAGTTTAAGAATAAGGAGTAAGCCATTTAGAATGGAGACGAGGAAACACTTTTTCTCACAGAGAGTGGTGAGTCTGTGGAATTCTCTGCCTCAGAGGGCGGTGGAGGCAGGTTCTTTGGATGCTTTCAAGAGAGAGCTAGATAGCGCTCTTAAAGATAGCAGAGTCAGGGGATATGGGGAAAAGACAGGAACGGGGTACTGATTGGGGATGATCAGCCATGATCACATTGAATGGCGGTGCTGGCTCGAAGGGCCAAATGGCCTGCTCCTGCACCTATTGTCTATTGTATAGTGAAATTCTTCTTTTGCGTACAGTTCATTAAAGTATTGCCATTCCTAAGCACAATTGCCGATTAGTAAAAAAGTGCTTAGAAATAGTCCACTGAGATCGCATGCAAGAGTCTCCAGGTTTTGGCGTCATTTTTAATGTCCATTTCGGTCCCCGCGCTCAGGCTCAGACACCCGGGTTTGTACATAAGCACCAGAGAACCTGGTTCGATCCTGGCTACGGGTGCTGTCTGTACAGAGTTTGTATGTTCTCCCTGTGACCACGTGGGTTTTCTCCGGGTGCTCTGGTTTCCTCCAGCACTCCAAAGACGTACAGGTTTGTAGGTTAATTGGTGTTGATAAAATTGTGAATTGTCCTTCGTGCATAGGTTATTGCTAGCGTGCGGGGATCGCTGGTCGGCGCGGACTTCCACTTCCATCCAGTTTCTCCAGAGATGTTGCCTGACCAACTGAGTTACTCCAGCACTTGGTGTTTTTCATAAAACCTTTATTTTTAATTTTGTCACTAGAACATTAATCCACTTCCGAAATCATCTGCTTATGACAGAAACTGACATTAATTCACGATAATATTATCACCATGTTCTCGAAAGCTCTTGGACATTCTGTTGTTACAAAGTCATACCACACTGTCAAACCGGAAAACAAAATAAATCTCATTGATTCAGTAATTGCTGCTCTTTAAGTAGACGAACGAGGCACATTTCTGGAGAATTCTAAAGGAAGCTTTATCTGCAAGGAATATTTCAACCTGACATTGAGGCAATGGACAATTTTAGCTCCTTTGACTTTTACATTTTAGACTTTAGAGATACAGCACGGAAAGAGGCCCTTCAGCCCATCGAGTCCACACCGACCAGCGATAACCCTGCACACTAGGGACAATTTACAATTTTTAATTTGAAATTTACCTACAAACTTGTACGTCTTTTGGAGTGGGGGAGGAAAGAGGAGAACCCGGAGAAAACCCACAGAGTAAACGTGCAAACTCAGGCAGAATCTGTGAATGAAAATGGACAGATGAGGTTTCAGGTCAGGACCAGGCGAAACATCGTCTGTCTGTTTCTCACCACAAATGCTGCTCGATCCGCCGAGTTTCTGCAGAAGTTTGCTTCTTGCAATAGTTTACCGATGTCTCGGTTGGGTTCAGATTGAACTCGCAGACATCCTCGACGTTCGGTGGCATTCAAAAGAGAGTTAGATAGAGCTCTTGGGGCCAGCGGAGTTGGGGGATATGTGGAGAAGGCAGGAACAGGGTACTGATTATGGATGATCAGCCGTGGTCACATTGAATGGCGGTACTGGCTCGAAGGGCCGAATGGCCTACTCCTGCACCTATTGTCTATGTATCTATGTATTTAAGGTATGATTTCTGCTTCCTTCCTCCCACAGTACAATCAGTATTTAGTGGTTGTTATGTATCACCAAGAAGCAGTCATGAACAGCACGAAAGAATTACCTTATTATCATCAACTACATTTGAATCACATTCAATCCTCATATGATTGCACTTTAGAACGTTAAATTAACATCATTTATCAAGATTTATTTTAACCTACTTGTAAAGATGGAATTGTCACTGAATGTATTCAGACACAGTTCTTCAACCACTGTTTAAAGAAGGTTTCTAGCAATCTATTTTATACAGGTTAATGTCTCTTTGGAGTTCAGACAGCAGATTGTTATCAGGGTACATTAAAAATTCCCATGCTGATTTTGCCAGCAGCTAAATTTATCTTATTGTCACCTGATCCTTAGGAACAATGATTCAACTTCAAATCTTTATTTTTAAAGGGCACCAAACTACATTCAGATCTCACTCATGGGTCAAAACCTGTTACAACGAAGCTGACCTCACATTCAAAGCAATGGGCTGCAATGGATTAGTTACTCATGCATTTGTCACTTTCAGGGAAGAAGCATTGAGATAGTTGATAAGAAAACACTCCTATGCCTGGGAATCTCTCATACGTTGATGTGTAAAGCATAAGAAACACTGACAAAAAAAATTAAGAACTCTGCAGCGGGGGTATGGAACAAGCTGCAAGAGAAGGTAGTTGAGGCAGGGCCTATCCCAACATTCAAGAAACAGTTAGACAGGTACATGGGTAGACACAAAATTCTGGAGTAACTCAGCAGGACAGGCAGCATCTCTGGAGGGAAGGAATGGGTGACGTTTCGTGTCGAGACCCTTCTTCAGACTGACATGGATTGGACAAGTTTGGTGGGACATTGACTAAACGCAGGCAGGTGGGACTCATGTAGCTGGGACATGTTGGCCGGTGTGAGCAAGTTGGGCCGAAGGGCCTGTTTCCACACTGTATCACTCTGTCACTCTAGTCATAGAATCATGTAGCAAGGACATGGGCCCTTTGGCTCAACTTGCCCACACTGATGAATATGTCCCATCTACACTAGTCCTACCTGTCTGTGTTTAGTCCATCTCCTTTGAAACCTGTCCTATCCATGTACATTTCTTTTTTTGTGTTCCTTCGATTTTCCAGCATCTCCAGTTCATTCTTAAACACAATCCATGTACATGTTGATTTAAATATATAAAATAAATACATAGTACTATTTAAAAACACATGAATAAACTAAACATTTTATTAATTAGTTGTTAATTAATTAAAAACACCAAAATAAATTGAAAATAAAGAAAAACTTTGTTAAACGTACCTTTCTACTGAAAGTCAAATGAAAAGGTCCTTGCCAGATGTGCCAGCTATGGTTGAGAGCCCAGATGTGAGAGATGTCCAATTCATCAGCTCATTTTTTATAGATCACTATGAACTTTATAGTGAACTTTAAGATGACTCCTGGCCATTCTCTACAGAACTGTAGCCAAAAATGATCCGATCCAATCAAAGACAGAAAATATTCTAAATTCCTTCAATGAAGTTGAAAATATCCATTGACTTGGCCACAACCGTCTGTGCCCATGAATTCCACAGATTCACCTCCCACTGACTAAAGAAATTCCTCCTGATCTTGTTTCTAAAGGTACATTCTTTTATTCAGAGGCTTTGGCCTCTGGTCCTAGACTCTCCCACTGATGGAAACATCCTCTCCACATCCACTCTATCCAGGCCTTTCAGAATTTGGTAAGTTTCAATGAGGTCCCCCCTCATTCTTCTAAACTTCAGTGAGCACAGGCCCAGTGCCGTCAAACGCGCATCACATGTTAACCCAGTCATCCCTGTGATCATTTTCGTATACCTCCTCTGGACTGTCTCCAATGCCAGCATGTCCTTCCTCAGATATGGGGCCCAAAACTGCTCACAATACTTGAGCAGTTTTAATCTGGAGACACAATATACTGCAGATGCTGGAATCTTGAACAAAATACAAAGTGTTGGTGGACCTTGAGTGTCAGGCAGCATCCGTAGAAGGAATAGACAGACAACATTTCGAGTAGGGGCTCTTCTTTAGGATGAAGAAAGGTCCCGACCCGAAATGTCGTCTGTCCATTCCCACCGCAGATGATGGCTGATCCGCTGAGATCCTCCAGCACTTTGTGTTTTAATCTGGAATGCATTTCCACCTTTCTCTATCTCCCATCCCCTCTTCTTGATTAGGACGGGTGTCAGGGGTTACCGGGAGAATGGCATTGGGAGGGAGAGATAGATCAGCCACGATGGAATGGCAGAGTAGACTCGATGGGCCGAATGGCCTAATTCTGCTCCTGCCACGTGTGAACTTATGGACTTCATCTGTGTGCCTGCACAATGATGAACCGTCTCCGGAACCGGAGGCAGCTTCATGCACAATCAAAGGCCTCCCCCTGATTGCTCATAAGTTGTCTCAGAACCTATTTCAGAAAATCCTTAACAGCAATCAATATGTGAAATAGACCTTTGGATAAAGCTCTCAAATTATTCCAGAAACAATTGGATGGATGAAATCAGATGAGCCAAAGGCCTCTACCATCTGTAATTATCTTGTTTCCTTGTGACCTAAACATGCACAATTCCAGGACAACATTAGAAGTGATCATTATTCACTACAGATCAAAACAGAGTGTCTTCTACAACAGATACCTTTTTGTTTCACTTCTGCGTGAATATCTACACCCCTGCTTATTTCCCTTTTGATTTATTGAGATAACCAAAATAATCTTTAATATTGTAAGTTTTAAATGAGAGTGCATTGTTCCTTCTTGTTTGGGAACTCACATTAAGCCTCCAAATTATTCTCACACATGTGCTTTCAATTTTTAAATTATGGTGCGTATAAATCTATTGGGGAAACCAACACTTAATAAAACACTATTACACATTAAAGCAAGGTGCAAAAACATGATTCTTACAGTTTTATAACGTCCAAGATGTGGTTCAATATAACTTAATTTGAATTTGAAAAAATTAATTTCTGATGGAGCTGTGTGTTTATTGTTGTAATATTCCTTCTACACAGCCGTAAGAACGGCAAAGTTATTAGTCATTTAATACCACTCTAAATACTTTTATGGTTACAAATTTGGAATTGCTAAATGGTTGTTACTGGGTTGTTTTGAATTTTCTTATTGAGAAAATAACCCCAGACTTCGATAGAAACAGTAACTGATCTTTTCGTAGAGTCATAGAGCGATACAGCGTGGAAACAGGCCTTTCGGCCCAACTTGCCCACACCGACCAACTTGCCCCATCTGCACTAGTCCCACTTGCCTGCATTTGGCCCATATCCCTCAAAGCATGTCCTATCCTTATACCTGTCTAATTGCATCTCAAATGTTGCGATGGTCACTACCTTCTCTGGCAGCTCGTTCCATACACCCACCACATTTTGTGTGGGAAAAGTTACCCCTCAAATTCCTTTAAAATCTTTTCCCCTTCATCTTAAACCTATGCCCTCTGGTTCTCGATTCCCCCACTCATGTCAAGAGACTCTGCGTCCAACCAATCTATTCCTCTCATGATTTTATACACCAGATAGATTGAAATGTCTTGAGAATATCTAGATCTGGAACCCCCTTTCCTCACGCATGCACCAGTATCTGAATTGACATTGTGTAGGCAGGAACTGCAAATGCTGTTTTAAATCAAAGATAGACACAAAATGCTGGAGTAACTCAGCGGGACAGGCAGCACCTCTGGGTCTGAAGAAGGGTCTCGACCCCAAAGGTCACCCATTCCTTCTCTCCAGAGATGCTGCCTGTCCCGCTGAATTTACATTTTTGAGGGCTCATCGTGAGTTTACCAGTGCAGCAGGTAGAGCTGCTGCCTTACATCTCCAGCAACCTGTGTTCGATATTGTCATCCTGTGCTGTTTGTGTCGACTGTACATTTCACCCTGAGACCATGTTGGCTTCCTCCAGGTGATCCAGTTCCCTCCTACATTTTATAAGTAATTTGACATTGCCCATTGTCCTTAGTGTGGGACATTGACGGTAAACCAGGGAGAATAAAGTTTAGATTTAGATTTGTTATTGTCACCTGTATTGAGGTACAGTGAAAAGCTTTGTTTTGCTTGCTATCAAATCAAATCAGATAATACGATCAAACCAACTCAGTACAACAAATAGTGAGAAGATAAAGATACAGGGTGCAGAATATAGTTCTGGCATTAGTGCAGGGTTCATGTAAATGGGTTCTTCATGGTTGGTAAAGACGTGATGGGCCCAAGACTATGTTTCTGTACTCTATGATTCTATTTTGTAAGATGGTCTTTTGTTATATTACATATTATTTGACTTTACTAAATGAACATAAAGTATTTTGGGGGGCACAATGGTGGTTGAAAATGGGGAATGAAAGAGTTAAGGAATCAGTGACTTAAGTTTCCTTCCGAGTGTGATGCGAGCTTGGTCCAGTGTTACATTGGCCAAAGCTCTCATTATCCATATAAGTGTCTTAGAGGCCAAGAGGCCACTCATTGCTGGATTATCAGCATTCTTAACCTCTCTCTCTCTTTCTCTCTCTCTCTCTTTCTCCACATCCCTCTTAACCTTCTCTCTCTCCACATCCCTCTTAACCTCTCTCTCCATAACCCTCTCTCTCTCTCTCTCTCTCTCCCTCTCCATCCCTCTCCCTCTCACCCTTTCTATCCTTCTCTCTCCCTCCCTCCCCAATCTCCCTCCCCATCTCCCTCCCCCACGCCCTACCCATCCCCCTCGCACCCTCCCTCTCCCTCTACCTCTCATCCTCCCTCTCTCCCTCTCTCTCTTTCTCTATCCCTCTCCCTCTCCCTCTCCCTCTCTCTTTCTCTCCACGTCCCTCTGAACCTCTCTCTCCACAACCTTCTCCCTCTCTCTCTCTCTCTGGATTCTGAACTATGGACATTTTCCTTTGCTTTGTACACGGGGCCAAAACATGTCGACTGTTGATTTGTGGGTTGTGCAAAAGAATCTCGCTGTGCTCTGCATATGTGACAATAAAGGGCGGTTGAACCTTTGAGGCAGGTTGGAAAATTGGGACTGCGCCCTGGCGTATGGAGGGACCATTCACAAGTTAGATAACAGACGGGAAGAAGCTGTTCCTACGTCTGGTAATAAAGATAAAAAGACAATAAATTAGATGAGACAATAAAGATAATAATGTGAGATGGGAAGTGATGCAATTTGCCAGAAGGAATAAGGAGGTATTGGAGATTAAATCACACAAGAGTACTAGAGTATAGTTTTGAAGGGAGGCATGGTGGCCCAGCGGTAGAGTTGCTGCCTTACAGCACCAGAGACCCGGGTTCTATCCCGACTACGGGTGCTGTCTGTACGGAGTTTGTACGATCTGCGTGGGTTTTCTCCGAGATCTTTGGTTACCTCCCACACTCCAAAGACGTACAGCTTTGTAGGTTAATTGCCTTGGTGTAAGTGTAAATTGTCCCTAGTGTGTGTAGTGTGCGGGGATCGCTGGTCGGTGCTGACTCGATGGGCCGAAGGGCCCGTTTCTGCGCTGTAAATTAAACTAATCTAAATTAAAGCTGGGCAGAGCCTTTGCTTTCTCTCTCCATCCCCTTCCCCTCCCCAGTTCTCCCACTAGTCTTACTGTCTCCGCCTACATTCTATCTTTATCCCACCCCCTCCCCTGACATCAGTCTGAAGAAGGGTCTCGACCCGAAACGTCACCCATTCCATTTCTCCAGAGATGCTGCCTGACCCGCTGAGTTACTCCAGCATTGTGCGTAGACCTGCTTCTCCAACGAGTTGCTCTATACTGGGGCAAAGGATAGGTGATGAATTGCGAATATTTCAAACATCTGCCTTTTGTCACCGTTTGATTTCTTGTTCCAATTTGTGACCTTTAAAATGTTTCTCCCCCCTCTGAAGGAAGCATTTGCATAACTACGAAAGCGTTAACACACAATTGTAATTTGTAACTATCATGCACTGACCAGCCAGTACAAGGTCATAAGGCTATAAGTGATTGGAGCAGAATTAGGCAATTCAGCCCATCAGGTCTATTCCACCATTCAATCATGGCTGATCTACCTCTCCCTCCTATTCTCCATTCTCTTCTGCCTTCTCCCCATAATCCCTGGCACCCGTACTAATCAAGAATCTATTTATCTCTGCCATAAAAAGATCCATTGACTTGGCCCCCACAGTCTTCCTTGGTCAAAGAATTCCACAGATTCACCACCCTCTGACTAAAGAAATTCCTCCTCACCTCCTTCCTAAAGGAGCATCCTTAAATTCCGAGGCTGTGACCTCTAGTTTCAGACTCTCCCACTAGTGGAAACATCCTCTCCACATCCACGCTATCCAAGCCATTCACTATTCAGTAAGTTTCAAAGAAGGTCCCCCCTCATTCTGCTAAACTCCAGCGAGTACAGGCCCAGTGCTGTCAAACGCTCATCATATGTTAACCCACTCATTCCTGGGATCATTCTTGTAAACCTCCTCTGGACCCTCTCCAGAGCCAGCACATCCTTCCTCAGATATGGTGCCCAGATTGGTTCACAATACTCCAAATATGGCCTGACCGTTGCCTTCTAGAGCCTCAGCGTTACATCCTTGTTTTTGTATTCTACAGAGAGCAAAATAATTCGTTTGTCACATCTTCTATTTCAATTGGATGCATAACATTCGTTTTACAAGCTTGACTGAATATATCTGAAACCTTTTCCGACTTCTGAAATTCTAAACACTTATTAAAGTTTACAGCAATTCAGTCATAGGAGTAGTCAGCCATTTATCAATTAGCTTTCTAATATTTATACCTGCAGCTGAAACAATTTTAGTGTTTGAAGTGTTAGCTATTCAGTGAGAACCTGTGGGGAAAGCACAGGGGTCTGGTTTCAAGTAAACAATTAGTTTTTCACTGAAGCATTGCTGACACTTTAATGAAATGAGCAAATCTGTTGAAATCATTTCCTATCATTTCATTTTGATGTGAAGTTGTTTGAACCAGTTTTAAGGTGCCATGGGATTATGCAGTATGAGTTCAGTAGAACGGGCTGTTTGGCAGAAGCAGAGGGGGTCATTAAGCTGTGTTATATGTCTTGGTGCTTTGATTCATGCTGTGTGCTGTAATCGGAAGATTTAGCATGGTCATTATAGCAGAAGAACTACTTAAGATTAAAAGAAGCCACACTTGCAATTGAAAGAGTTGACATTTGTGCCTTTAGGAAAATACTTCCAATTGCATAGAACAGTTCAGGCCTCTGAATGTCCGAGAGTACATCTCCGCCTGCCACTGAAAACATTCTGAAGTGCAGTCCATGGGCAAGAGTTGAAGCCAGCTACTGGTTAGGGAAGATGAACACAAGTAACTCGGCGGGACAGGCAGCGTCTCTGGGTAGAAGGAATGGATGACGTTTTGGGTGGAGACCCTTCTTCAGGCTAAGAGTCAGGAGAGAGGGGAAGGAGAGATATGGAAGGGGTAAGGCGTGAAAACGAGAGATCAAAAGGGACAAAGTTGAAGGAAAATGCAGAATAGAGTGGAGCAGGAGGAATCACAGAGGGGGAGCAAGGAGAGAATGTCGCAGAACTCTCATCGGAGAGAGGAGGAGAACTTGATCAATGTAGGCGTACCTTGAGGAGATTTCGCAGTGGAGCAGACAAAATGAGCAGGAAGCAACTGCAGATGCTGGTTTACACCGAAGATAAGCACAAAATGCTGGAGTAAGTAAACGGGGCAGGCAGCATCTCGGGAGAGAAGGAGCTGGTGATATTTCAGGTCGAGACTCTTCTTCAGATGAAGGGTCAGGGGAGAGGGAAATGAGATCTTCAGTGTAAACCAGCATCTGCAGTTCCTTCCTACTGGATGAGGAAAATGACTTGGCTGAGAAGTAATTTCGGACATTAGGAAAGATTGCCATGACCATTCCACACTCCACTCCACCTTTTTTCTCTGCATGAATCAATTCAACGGGAAGTATTTTTACTATAGACTTTAGACCATTCTTAAAAGCAAACAATAATGAGGGAAGAGGCTAGTTAATCATTCATAGCAGTGGATGAAAGTAAATTGGGTAAGTTATTGGGAGTCAACAGACATTGCAGATGCTGCAACCTTCAGAGAAGCTAAACTGCTGGGTGATCGCAATGGATCAGGCAGCATCCATGGAAAGAATGGACAGTTCTTTGGGTCACTAACTTCTTTCGGATTGAAGAAGACATATCACCTGTCCCTTCCCACCGCAGAACTCATCCTACTTGCCGAGTTCCTCCAGCACTTTATGTTTTGCTCAAGATACTGAGAGAAATCATCTTGTTTACGGGCCGGTTCAAGATCTGTTACATCCACTGAATTGTTTGTTGGGCTTAATGTCCCATTTTTAAAAGCAGAGCCTTCAACTCTGGTGGCGTAAAATGCTATTTTAACTGTCAGCAGCACAGTGGGGTGAGACGGTGGCGCAGCGGTAGGGTTGCTGCCTCCAAGCGCCAGAGACCCGGGTTCCATCCTGACTACGGGTGTTGTCTATATGGAGTTTGCACATTTTCCCTGTGACTGCATGTTTTTTTTTCCCGGTGCTCTGGTTTATTCCCACATTTCAAAGACATGCAGGGTTGTAGGTAAATTGGCCTCTGTAAATTGTCCCTCGTGCGTAGGGTAGAACTAGTGTGATCGTTGGTCAGCACGGACTCAGTGGGGCACGGGGCCTGTTTCTACGCTGCGCTTTCTCGCCAAACTAAAAACCAAATCGCATGTTGTGATCTGCCTCTGAAATGTAACACTGGTGACATCATAGATATGGCATTCACTTTAGTCAAAAACATTCCGGACTTCCATGTTCGACAAGGCATACATAGAATTTGTGTGGGAAGGAACTACACATGCTGGTTTACACCGAAGATAGGCACAAAATGCTGGAGTAACTCAGCAGGTCAGGCAGCATCCCTGGAGGAAAGGAATAGGTGATGTTTCGTGTCTGAAGAAGGGTTGCACCCCGAAACATCACCCATTCCTTTTCACAAGAGATGCTGCCTGACCCGCTGAGTTGCTGCAGCATTTTGTGTCTATCATACAGTATGAAGAATTCGTTGAGTTGCTGGCATTTAAACATATAAAGGTCTGTAGCACTGTGCAGGTTCAGTGAATGACAACTTTAAGCCATGGTAAATAGCTTCGAAAAGAACATTTTACTAGTTTAATTGGCTTGCACCAGCTATTTTCTTTGTACATTACATACAATCCGTGGAAACTTTGAGATCTTGTATTTTTGAGCGTGTGCTGAAAGAAAGAAAGCTACTCTGAAGAATCTTCTTGTCGGCCCATGAATGGGTCGGTAAAAGCATGTGTGCTTGTTACTTCCATCTCAGTGTGAGGCCTGTTCAACGTGTGGAACTGACTTGAGGCAAAATATTTTTTTGCCATTATCAACTATCTATTTATGAATTGTGTAAAAATGTATAAAATTATACATTTAAAAAATATGTATAGAATTCTTTGCACATTTGTAGAGTATGGATGATTTTCCATTGGTTATGCTGTTATAACCAATACGAATTAGTGGAAGCTCCAATTTAGTTTAGTTTAGAGTTTGGTTTAGAGATACAGGGCAGAAGCAGGCCCTTTGGCCCAGCGAGTTCACACTGACCAGTTGAGCACCCTGCACACTAACACTATCCTACACACATTAGGGACAATTTTACATTTATACCAAGCAACAAACCTGTACGTGTTTGGAGTGTGGGTGGAAATCAGAGCTACCCAGAGAAAACCCACGCAGGTCATGGGGAGAATGTACAAACTCCATACAGACAGCAGCCCTAGACAGGATATAACTGGGATCTCTGGCACTGTAAGGCCATTGTGCCACCCTGATTCTTTGCTTCATAGAAACATAGAAACATAGAAAATAGGTGCAGGAGGAGGCCATTCGGCCCTTTGAGCCAGCACCGCCATTCATTGTGATCATAGCTGATCGTCCCCAATCAATAACCCGTGCCTGCCTTCTCCCCATATCCCTTGACTCCACTAGCCCCTAGAGGTCTATCTAACTCTCTCTTAAATCCATCCAGTGACTTGGCCTCCACTGCCCTCTGTGGCAGGGAATTCCATAAATTCACAACTCTCTAAGTGAAAAAGTTTTTTCTCACTTCAGCCTTAAATGACCTCCCCTTTATTCCCCTTTATCATATTTTAAGGTTACGATAATCTCAGCTGTAATTCAAGTCTACAGAATGGAAAACTGCCCTACTGATTGAAAACACTCAGCACATACCTGTTGATCTTCATGATAAATGTTGAACTTTATTAGTCTCAATCTGGCATTGATTGATCCTTGTCAATGTTAAGATGCCCTACAGCACAGGTGTCAACATCTGTTAACGGAAATTCCTGCAGTTAAATCTTTTCTCAACCTAAATGCTGAAATACATTGCAGTCAATCATAATCTATACCAACCAACTGTTGATAAACATAAGATCACAAAGAGCTGAAGTAAATAGGCAGGTCAGGTAGCATGTCTGGAGAACATGGACAGGTGACGTTTTGGGTCGAGACCTTTCTTCAGATTCATCTCTTAATAAAAAGCTAGTAATGCATTATGAAAATTGGTCTCCGTTCTTAAACAAATCAGAAAATATTCTGCAAACATGGAAAATTGGTTCTTCAAGATTCAATTTGATCATTAAATTAAAAAAAATTAAAACAGCCTTGCTGGAAATCTGAAACAATAATAACATGAATATTAGAAAATACTCAACAAGGTCTTCATCCTATATCATTAACTTTGTTTCTCATTTCACAAATACTGCCTGCCCTGGTGAGCGTTACCAGCATTACCAATTCTTGAACCTTTAAAGAGTTGGAGAGGAATTTACTTGAGAACATGTGTAGGAAGGAACTGCAGATGCTGGTTTTCACCAAAGATAGACACAAAATGCTGGAGTAACTTAGCGGGACAGGCAGCATCTCTGGATATAAGGAATGGGTGCGTTTTGGGTCGAGACCCTTTTTGTGTGAGAATCAGGAGAGAGGGAGACACAGATATAAGGAAGGGCAGGGTGTGAAAACGAGACATCAAAGGGAAAGCAAAGAAGGAAAATGTAGAATAGATCTATTCTGAGCTTAATCCATGAGCCTATTTTATATAATCTGCTATGTATTAAATACAGTTCCCCCCAGTGTGAAGATTAACCGGTCACAGGACTAACAATATGCGGCACGGTGGCGCAGCAGTAGAGTTGCTGCCTCACAGTGCCAGAGACCTGGGTTCGATCCTGACTATGGGTGCCGTCTGTATGGAGTTTGTATGTTCTCTCTGTGACCACGTGAGTTTTCTCCAGGTGCTCTGGTTTCCTCCCACACTCCAAGCACGTACAGGTTTGTAGGTTAATTTGCTTTGGTAAATATTGTAAAATTGTACCTAGTCTGTAGGATAGTATGAGTGTGTGGGGTGATCACTGGACAGCCTTAACTCGTGGGTCAAAGTGTCTGTCTGCACGTAGTATCACTAAAGTCTACAGTCTTAAGTCTAATATCCCTTTTATTTCCCATTACGTTCTCCTATTCAATCTGAAAGACATCATCATCATCATTCAAGCTCAGAAGAGTCATCAGATTTATTTACAATATTAGTCAAGAGTTAAGAGTGTTTTATTTGTCATATGTCCCAGATGGAACAATGAAATTCTTGCTTGCAGCAGCACAACAGAATATGTAAACTGTGAACAATATAATGAATGAGAAAGAACCATTCTACCACAAAGAACCAAAAATATTAAGCAGATGTTGAAAGATGACACATAATTCACACAATTCTTTGAGCAGTTTGGAAAATAATGAATTGCTAAAATTCTGTGCCATTCTCAGAAGCTTTGACACAAAATGCTGGAGTAACTCGTCGGGACAGGCAGCATCTCTGGAGAGAAGGAATGGATGATGTTTTGGGTCTACTTCTTCTTGCGTATGGCATGCACAACCTAAAGTTGTAAGACAACTTGTTCCGTTTGATCTTCTGTTTGTGCACGCCGGGTTGATTGCATTCGTTGAAACAGGGTGGACCACGTGAAGGTTGCAATCTCCCACCCCCATGTTTTGGGTCAAGACCCTTCTTCAGATATGGTCAGGGGAGAGTGAGACAGAGATAAAGAAGGATAAGGTGTGAAAGATGAGACGTTAAAGGGGACGAAGTTCAAGTAAAATGTAGAATAGATCATTGTTAGCTGGGGGAAGGTGACAACGAAGCATGTAAAGATAAAAATGTAACCAAGGGAACAGTCAGACTGGTCGGAGTACTAGGATGGGGGAGGAATGGAAAGAGGGAAAGCAATGGTTACTTGAAGTTAGAGAAGTCAATATTCATCCCGCTGGAGTGTAAGGTGCCCAAGTGAAATATGAGGTGCTGTTCCTCCAATTTGCGCTGGGCCTCACTCTGACAATGGAGGAGGCCCAGGACAGAAAGGTCAGTGTGGGAATGGGAGGGGGAGATAAAGTGTTTAGCAACCGGGAGATCAGGTAGCTTTAAGCGGACTGAGCGGAGGTGTTCAGCGAAACAATCGCCGAGCCTGCGCTTGGTCTCGCCGATATATAGGAGTCCACACCTGGAACAATGGATACAGTGGGGTATTTCATCTTCATGGAGTCTTACCTTTTGCCATAAAACAGATAGATAAATAAATATACATACGACAGACACTCTCTGAAATATGGGTCAACGTCTCTCCACATCACCGTCTATATCTCTCGTTTCCCTTATCCCTAACCAGTCTGAAGAAGGGTCTCGACCCGAAACATCACCCATTCCTTCTCTCCAGAGATGCTGCCTGTCCCGCTGAGTTACTCCAGCTGGAATATCTCACTAGATATTCTATGTAAATATGTTATGAATCTTTTCCTGGCAAGATGGACAAAACGTATTCAACAAACTATCTCTATCCATTGGCTTTTTTTAGTGCATGACTTGTATATTAATGACATTCACATCAGAGAACAAACCCGAAACATCTTAAAGATATTTGACATTTCAGTAATTGGTGAGAAATTCCTTAACGCTATGATATATAATATATTGTCACTGCAAACTGACTGGTTACTTCTTATCAAACTGGAACTACTCCAAGACACATTTGTGTACTGTCTTACTTTCTGACATGGAATGAGCAATTTTCTTAGCCAAGCAGTTTAACAGAGTGACATTGTATATTGCAATAGTTTGGTCTAATTAGAGTTGCACATGAAAAAGATATAATACAGAGATTTCATAGTTTGATGCTTAACAAGAGCCCTGTCTCAGTCATAGGGTCTAATGTCACTAATATGATTTGTCCTGCCAGATTTAATAAGATTCATTTCAATCTGTCTTGGATACATGGCAACAGATTTCAATATTTTATATTTCCCGTCAGAAGTACTTGTGAAA
Source organism: Malacoraja senta (assembly GCA_038087875.1). Taxonomy (NCBI): domain Eukaryota; kingdom Metazoa; phylum Chordata; class Chondrichthyes; order Rajiformes; family Rajidae; genus Malacoraja; species Malacoraja senta. Next base: position 22,304,833 of record CM075989.1, read on the forward strand.
TCAAAACCATTATTTTAGAGAAATATGCAAATCACTGGGACCTGAGTACGTACATAATAAGATGAATGATTTCATGTAATGTGAATAGTAATAGGATTTCTTGCTTTATTATATACCAGATATGCATGGAATATACTGCACTGTTATTTGCTTGGGAGCGTGCTTTGAAGGTAACGCATTTTTCATGCAATTATGCATATTCCTTATGCCATTGGGAGATAATATGCATGAAAAATGTTAGAACAGGTTTTTTTTCCATAACTGCACTTATGCACCATGGAAGATATCAGAACAAGTTAAGATTAATGCTAATAGAAAACAAAAATTGAATGTTATAGCTTTGTCCAAATTGCATTTGGTTCATAAAATGTTAAGGACCTGAGGATAAGCAATTTCTAAATGTAACAACATTCCAATAGAAAGTATTGACGTTCTATTTTATAACACTTTCAATGGAAATTACTGAACATGCTCTACTATTCAGTTTTGGTTATTCAGTTTAGTTTATTGTCAGATGTGCCTAGGTACAGTGAAAAGGTTTTGCTGTGTGTTTACCAGTCAGTAGAAAGACAATACATGATTACAGTCCAGCCATTTACAGTGTATTGGTACATGATAAGGGAATAGCATTTAGTGCCAGGTTAAGCCAGCAAAGTCCGATCAAGGATAGTCCGAGGGTCACCAATGATGCAGATAGTAGTTCATGGCAGTACTGTGGTACTAGTAGTTAGTAACACTGTCACAGGCTTAATGTTAGAAGTGAATTCCCTGCCACAGAAGGCAGTGGAGGCAAATCCACTGGATGTTTTCAAGAGAGAGTTAGATATAGCTCTTAGGGCTAACGGAGTTAGATATAGCTCTTAGGGCTGGGGAGAAAGCCGGAGCAGGGTACTGATTTTGGATGATCAGCCATGATCATATTGAATGGCGGTGCTGGCTCGAGGGCAAAACCTGTGTATTCAACTAAAAAGTGCAATTACATTGGTATGAAGGTGGAGATGTCTAGAGGGTACTGAGAAATAGTCTATGTTAAGAGATGCTGGCACAGTGGCACAGTGGTACAGTTGCTGCCTTGCAGCACCAGAGACCCGGGTTTGATCGTGATACGGGCGCTGTCTGTACAGAGTTTTGTACGTTCTCCCCGTAACCAAGTAGGTTTTCACAGGGAGCTCTGGTTTCCTCCCACACTCCAAAGACGTGCAGGTTTGTAGGTTAATTGGCTTCGGTAAAATTGCAAATTTTCCCTGGTTTGTGTACGGGATGATCGCTGGTCGGTGGGTCGGTGGGCCGTAGGGCCTGTTTCCACACTGTATCTCTAACGTCTAATGTCTAAAGATCAGTAGGTGAATAATTGCAAATATTTAATGGCTTGTGCATAACACACAACCAAATATTATCCCACTGATGATGAAACTAGAAGTTTTTACTAGAAAGCATGAGGCACAGAATGGATGGAGGTATGCATAACTTAAGCACTGTCATTAGTCAACTCATTAAATGTTGCCTCTTTTACAAAGATGCATTTAATATACGTCAATCATTCTACAAAGAGCAGCCCAAGGTTCAGGCTGAACATTCTTATGCTGTTGCCTGAAGGTCAGGTGAAAGTAATCCCTGCCTGAGACTATTTCTCATATTACTTACAAACATTGGCACTAATGGTATATTTAAGCTTATGTCTTTATCCATACTTGGATTCAAGCCAGAATGCTTGATGTGAGCGAGTCTGTGCATCTTTGAGGGAGTTGTATATTGTTGGAGACGACACGTTTTGGATGAATCAACTTCCTCGCATGCCCAATTGCGTGGGCGTCTTGTAGCCGAAGTTCTGGTTTGGAAACTAGAGACTCCCCTGCTTCCAAGATGGCACCCAACCCAAGCGACTATTTGCTTGGTCGGCATGGGCAAGTTAGGCCTAAGGGCCCATTTCCATGCTGTATGACTTCATGACTGCAGGACCTAATACCACTTAAATAGAAGGAAAGACACAAAGTGCTGGAGTAACTCAGCGGGTTAAGCAGCATCTCTGGAGAAGATGGAGAAGCAACGTTTCTTGTCAGGACCCTTTGTCTGAAGAAGGGTCGCAACCCGAAACATCACCTATCCATCTTCTCCAGAAATGCTGCCTGACCCGCTGAGTTACTCCAGCACTTTGTGTCTTTTTTTGTAAACCAGCACCTGCAAGTCTGTGTGTCTCTATTTAAATAGAAGATCTATCCTTTGTTGTTTGGCCTCAGTTGTAAGTAAAAATGAGGGCCAACATTTTAATTTCCTTATGCCTTTACAGCAAACATATAGTGTCTGACACATAGATGTCTTCAACAATCCTTTGAATGAGTCGAGGAAACCTTTCACACTTTGGGTCCCTCTGTGAGTAAATTATTATTTTGGACTCTTGTAAATTTAAAATGGGTATAAATTGTTGATCAAAAGTGTGACATTGCATTTGTGTTGGAAGGAACTGCAGATGCTGGTTTACACCGAAGATAGACACACAGAGCTGGAGCAACTTAGCGGGTCAGGCAGCATCTCTGGAGGAAGGCACAAAGTGCTGGAGCAACTCAGCGGGTCAGGCAGCATCTCGGGAGAACATGGATAGGTAATGTTTTAGGATTGGGACCCTTCTTCAGTGATTGTGGGGTGGGGAGGTTGGGGGGAAGAAAGCTAGAAGAGTGGAGGGGCAGGACAAAGCATGGCAGGCCATGTTTCAGGTCAGAGCCCTTCATCAGACTGCATTTGCGTTGATGGCTTAATTCCTCTTAAACAATTTGAATCATTATTTTTCTACGTGATGAAAAGCAACCTGATAACTTTCCGTAATTTGTGTTGCAATATTAATTATTTTAAGGTGTCAAATGTTGTTTTAAATAAAACAATGATTAATAGCAAATAGTGAGTCCCAATGATATTCCACTTGAGACAATGATATATCATTAATTGTGGTTTAAAAGATTGCTTGGACTCTTTGTTTCATTTGGTTAGGTGGCCACGTGATAGCGACTTGCAAGCAGTCTTGTGTTTGTCAGCAGCAATTAATTTCATTGATTCTCCCCTCCAATCTTCGATGTGTCTTTGTGCGTTGAATCTTGCGATTATAAGCCTTCTCTGTTCTACTGCTGTAGAATGTTCAGCCTGTCAGATTATCATGGTGCAGTTGAGCATGTAATTGCTCAAATGAGTTAAAATCCTTTCAAATGTCTGTCTTTGTATCTCATCGCACTACTTCAGAGTAAAATATTTGACAATTGATGAAGATATATGAAAGAATCTTCATTAGCTACCAACCACAGTGACGTATATATATATATATATATATTTTTTTTTCCTTTCAGATCTGAGGCAGTTGCTTTCAGATCTCGTTATCAAGTCAAGGAGCAGGAACGGAGCTTGGTTAATTTTATGGAAATGGTCAAATGTGTTTAATGTGAATCACCGTTAAATTCCAGAATAACTCACTTCCTTTTTATGGATGGAGCCAAACACACATTAATAAATAATCTGGCTGCATCCTGGAAATTAACATATTTGGATTAGTGGGTTTCCAGGGAGTCGGTGAGGATCGCTACCTTTAAATTGCAGGAAGGAACTGGGGATGCTGGTTTACACTGAAGACAGACACCAAATGCTGGAGTAACTCAGCGGGTCAGGCAGCATCTCAGTAGAAAAGGAATAGGTGATGTTTTGGGTCGAGACTCTCCTTCAGTCAGTCTGAAGGAGGGTCTCGACCCGAAACGTCACCTATTCCTTTTCTTCAAAGATGCTGCCTGACCAGCTGAGAGACTGCCTTTATGGAGTTCTGTAACATGTGTTTTAGTGCTTGTACACAGACCGGTGAATGTCCTCACTTCACCTCCAGCTGTCCCTCAGTGTTGGAATCCCAATGGATGTGGAGTGGTGCATAGGCTCACAGATGACAATACACACAGGTGTACAATGGTCCAGCCACGAGTCAAGAGTGTTTTATTGTCATGTGTTCCTGTTAGAACAATGACATTCTTACTTGCTGCAACACAACAGAATATGGAAACTTAGTACACTGTAAAGAATATAATAAACAAGAAAAATATATACACACACATACATAGACACACACATAGACACATATACATACACATACACAGGTAGACACATACATACACACACACACACATAGATATACACACACACTCACACACATAGACACATATACATACACACACACACACACAGATAGACACATATACATACATACACACACACACACACACACACACGCACACACACACACACACACACACACACACACATACATACATACACACACACAGATAGACACATATACATACACACACACGCACACACACACACACACACACACACGCACGCACGCACACACACACACACAGACACATACATACATACACACACACACACACACACATAGATATACACACGCACACACACACACATAGATATACACACGCACACACACACACACACACACACACACACACATAGACACATACACACACACACACACACACATAGACACATATACATACATGTACGCACACACAGATAGACACATATACACACACACACACACACACACACACACATAGACACATATACATACACGTACGCACACACAGATAGACACACACACACACACACACACACACACATGTATATATTATATGCACATATATATGTACTGTACATATATATATATATATATATATGGATACACAAACAAAAACAAACAAACAGTATTGCAAAAAGGCAAAACCAATGCCCCCAAGTCTATGTAGTTCAGAGCTTATTGGAGGTTGTAATGTTTATTTTTTATTTTTTTATTTCTTTTATTAGAAGTATTTTACATTACAGTAATCTGCAATAACGTAAATTTATACAGTTCTTGTACCACTTCTGTTTTTCTACTTTAATAGAAAGAAAGGATAGAAAAAGCTAGCAAAGATAGTCAGTGAGTGAATGAAAGTGGTCCAGGAACACACATGTGAACCTAAACCACAAGAAGTAGTTAAAGAAGAAAAGAAAAAAAGAGAAACAAAGAAAATAAGATAGGACAATATGAAAGGGATGCACCTACTTCTTATCTTTACTCGCCAGGTCCTAAAACCATTTATTATCAACATTTTGTTGCACCCTATGTTTGTAATAAGTCGATATATGGAGACCAAATCTTTTGGAATTGGTCTTGTTTACCTGCTAGGAGGAATCTCATATCTTCTAGATGTAACAATTCCGACATATTAGAAGTCCACATTTTTATTGTTGGTGTAGGAGCATTTTTCCAAAATTTCAGTATCAGTTTTTTTGCCGGAGGTTGTAATGTTTAATAGCCTATAATGGTTTAATGACTGTAGGGAAGAAGCTGTTCCGGACGTTACAGTTTTCAGGCTCCTGTACCTTCTCCCTGATGGCAGGAGTGAAATGAGTGTGTGACCAGGGTGGTGTGGGTCTCTGATGATGCTAGCTGCCTTTTTGAGGCAACGACTTCTGTAAATCCCTTCGATGTTGGGGAGGTGATAACCGGCGATGGACCGGGCAGTGTTCACCACTATTTCAATGTTTCAATGGTTCTTTTTTATTACATGTACCAAGGCAGAACAAAATTCGTTTTTTGCATACAGTTCAGTAAATTATCACCAGACACAAGTACAATCCCAGATTGAGTACAGAGTGTATAGAATCAGCCCACTGAGGCCATATACAAGAGTCGCCAGGTTTTGGGGCCATTTACCAGTCCCAAGTGGAGTTGGCCATAAAGTCCCGTTGCAGCCTCCGTCCGGATCGTCCCGTGAACCGTCGTCCCTCTCCTCTCCTCGCCCGGCCCCCTTCAGCCTCCGTGCCCCGGGGAGGGGGGGGTGCACCTCCCGCAGCCAAGGGAGAGGAGGGTAAGATTCTGCTTCTCCTTACCGGCCCTTTGTTCTTGCGTCCACAGCCATCTCTGACTCGCTCCAGCCTCCTCTGTTGATGCATCTGCAGCTGGGAGAAAGAATGGCAAATTTAGCCACTCTTCCAGAGTATTTAGTTTTTGATTATTCTCAAAATTTAATCTACCTAAAGATATGAAATCCCCACGGACAGCACCCCTCCTGTGAACCTTCAATCAATGAGTGAAAAATTCATTAACTAATTAACTGAATATTCTTTAAAGTACATTTTTGGTTGTTTCTATTGATTAGTAGATTATTGCTGGTATTAATTTGTTCCACTATGCTGATCCTTGCTATGGACAAATTCAATGAAAGTCACACTTCACAATTGATCTGTACAATTCCTGACAATAGTTTTGGGTAAAAGAAAAAAAATGACATAAAGTGCTGGAGTAACTCAGCGGGGACAAGGCAGCGTCTCTGGAGAGAAGGAATGGGTGGATTTTCAGGTCGGGACCCATCTTCAGACTGAGTCAGGGGAGAGAGAGACAGAGATATGGAAGGGTGAGGTGTGAAAGCACAGATCAAAGAGGACGATGATCAAGGAAATGAGGAATGTTACATTGTTAGCTGAGGGGAAGGTGACAACGAGACGAACAATCAGTAATATTTAATGAGGACGACACTAAACTGGTCAGAGAACTAGGTTGGGGGAGGGACACAGAGCGCCGACCCGAACCGAGGGAATCTAAGGGTGACTGAACATGGATAGATGACGTTTCAGGTCGGGACCCCTCCTCAGTCTGAAGAAGAGCTCCTCCAGTATTTTGTGCTTTTTTTGCAGTCACACTATAAAAACATTTCCTCCCAAAGACGCGCAGGTTTGCAGGTTAATTGCTGCTAGTGTGTAGCCAAAGTGGGATAACATAGAATGGGTGATCTATAAATTACACAGACTCGATGGGCTGAAGGGCCTGTTAGCATGCTGTATCTTTTAATTCATCGGTCAATCTATCTAATCCATAGATACTTTAAACGGTATTTTGTAGAAGCAATGAAATATAGATGCTGGTTTACAAAGAAGGATGCAAAGTGTTGAGTTTTGTTTGGAGATACAGCGAGGAAACAGGCCCTTTGGCCCACTGAGTCCATACCAACCAGCGATCCTCGCACATTAACACTACCCTATACACAATAGGAACAATTTTCCATTTATACCAAGCCAATTAACCTACAAACCTGTACATCTTTGGAGTGTGGGAGGAAACTGAAGCTCTCGGAGAAAACCCACGCAGGTCATGGGGAGAAACGTACAAACTCCGTATAGACAAGCACCGGTGGTCAGGATCGAACTCGGGTCTCTGGCACTGTAAGGCAGTAGCTCTATTGCTGAGCCATCCTGCCACCGAACAGTGCTGGAATAACACAGTGGGTCACGCAGCATCCCTGGAGAACATGGATAGGTAATCCATAAATTAATCCTTCTCGCTCTTGTGTTTAACTCTTTTCTCTTTAAACACATCTCTTCATTTAGTTCCAATTACTCATTCCAATAGTAAATGTATCACCTAATCATTATCTGGGTGGAAAAAAAACCTTGAATTTTCCATTACATTCTCCATTATATCCATTAGAGACTGCCTTATCGCCATTGTTTAGACTACCTCCCCTGCTAGTTATAGTTGTGAAAATTAGATGTAATCAGCCATACACATGGGAAGATGTCTATAGTTCAGAGAATACTCACTGTTTTCTGTAATGTCATCTTTGACCTGTTAAACCTTGGAATACAGCTGCATTCAAAGGGACGTCAGGGTGGCGCAGCGGTAGAGTTGCTGCCTTTCAGCGCCAGAGTCCCGGGTTCGATCCTGACTATGGGTGCTGTCTGTATGGAGTTTGCACGTTCTCCCCGTGACCTGCGTGGGTTTTCTCCAGGTGCTCCTGTTTCCTCCCACATTCCAAAGACGTGCAGGTTTGTAGGTTAAATGGCCTCTGCAAATTGTTCCTAGTGTGGATGAGTAAGTGGGATAACACACAACCAGTGTGAACGGGTGATGGATGGTTTGCGTGGACTCAGTTCAGTTTCCATACTGTGTTGTTAAACTAAACTAATTTAAGTTAAATCAAATTCAATTAAAACTAAGTTACTTTTTAAAATTTACACATACTCCGATTCCACCTCAGGCTTTTCTCCAGGATCTCCGGTTTCCTCCCACACTCCAAAGACGTACAGGTTTGTAGATTAATTGGATTGATAGAATTGTAAAATTATCCCTGGTGTGTGTAGGATAGTGTTAATGTTCAGGAATCGCTGGTCGATGCAGACTCAGTGAGCCGAAGGGCCTGTTTCCGAGCTGTATCTCTAAACAAAACTAAACTAAACTAAACCATCTGTGTGAATAGTCTTCTCAAATCTCTTCTAAGAACATAGAATATAGAACAGATCCTTCGGCCAACAATGTTTGTACCAACATGATGCCTAGGTAAACTGATCTGCCTGTTACATGATCCATATCCCTCTATTCCCTGCACTTCCATGTGCCTGTCTAAATGTTTCTTAAAAGCCACTATCATAGCTGCCTCCACCACCACCACTGGCAACGCGTTCCAGTCCCCAACCACTCTCTGTATAAAAATACCCGCCCCGCATGTTTAGTTTAGTTTAGATTAGAGATACATTGCGGAAACAGGCCCTTCAGTCCACTGAGTCCACGCCGACCAGCGATCTCCACATATTAACACTATCCTACACACGCAATGGGCAATTTTTTACATTTACCAAGCCAATTTACCTACATACCTGTACATCTTTGGAGGACATCTCCATTAAATGTTTCCCTTACCTTATAGCTATGACCTTCAATCTTTTTCTCTCTCATTTATAAATAGATCTGTGGCTTCGAGTTAGTAGAAACAATGCTAGGGTTTCGTATCTCCCACATCCACCATCCTGCAACATTATTGGGTGAGATTGCAGATTGATGCTACATGGGTCAGTATTGTTCTGTGGGTCACAGGGAACTAGACCAGAGGTTGGTTGATCTAACCAACACTTAATGTGGAACCCCTGGCAGGCTATAGATAGAGATAACTCTTGGCTGATCAGAGCAATATTGGCAGCAATAACACCCTTGTAGAGGGATGTGGACCAAACGCAAGCAGGTGGGACTAGTGTAGATGGGACATGTTGGCTGTTGTGGGCAAGTTGGGCCAAAGGTGTATGACTCTATGACTCTTGTGAAGAGCAGCTTCATCCAAGCTAACTTTTCTTAATCTGAAGAAAGACCCCGACCCGAAACATGACCTTTCCATGTTTTCCAGAGTTGCTGCCTGACCTGCAGAATCCCTCCAACACTCGTGTTCTTTTTTCTTTATCTGCGGTGTTTCTTTTGGAAGTGGTATAATTTTAAGTCTCTAAAAGGGGATGTAGTGGCGCAGCGGTAGATTTGCTGCCTTACAGCGCCAGTGACACAGGTTCGATCCTGACTACGGGTGCTGTCCGAAAGAAGTTTGTCCGTTCTGCCTGTGACCGAGTGGGTTTCCTCCAGGAGTTCTGGATTCCCCCCCACATCCCAAAGGCAATCAGGTTTGCAGGTTAATTGCTTTCAGTAAAAATTGTAAATTGTCCCCAGTGTGTGTTGGATAGCGTTCGTGTGCGGGGATCGCTGGTCGGCGTGGACTCGGTGGGCCGATGGGCCTGCTTCCGCGCTGTATCTCTAAACTAAACTGTGCAAAAAATAACCCATATTATATCAAAAGGAAAAATGGACTGCTGTTCCTGCCCACAGTCTGATGTGCGCATCATTAGACAGTCTCGGCCTTTGAAATATACATCAAAACTCTTCACATTTTCTGTTGTTGACTAAATACAAAATGCTGCCTTGAAATAAACCAATTAGATGGTGTGGGGACAAGAGAGCACACCCTTCGTGGCTATGAGTTACAAGTCCTGCATTAATCAACTGTTTTATTTTTCACTCACCCGGATCACCTAAGTGTTTTCCTTTATAACACATTTAGTATATTTAATGTAGTTTAACAGCAAATTAACCCAATTTAAGCCCTTTCGAACAACTGCAGAGGTAAATGTTAAACAAGGACTTATTTGAAAGCAAAAACAGCAGTGTGATAGACATCGCTTCAGGCCACCTAACCTGTCCGTCAACCAAGACTTCAATTGCAGACTAGGGATACAGAAAGCAAAGAGAACCATCCCAGGGAGTGGCATTAAAAATGGGCAATGGGCTCGGCAAGGAGAGTGGAAGTGTCGCGTGGAGAGAGAGGGAGGAAAGATGGTATCGTGCGTGAATTTGTGGCTGTGCAAGATAGGAGAAAAATTGAAAGGCAGGACAGAAGGGTGAAGACGCCGACACGAATTCAGCGCAAAGCGTTCGAAATTCTCCAGCTGCCACTCTTTAATTTGCCACCGCTCTAATTAAAATGCAAATTAAAATTATAATTAGCGGCAGCCGTATCTCAGGAAACCTTCTCACATCTCCTGCAAGCGACACACAGAGTGGGTGGACAAAGGTGAAGGGAAGTTTTTTGAAAGTTGTGCTTTGTAGGGGAAGCGTCATGCCTGATTTAACCTGTGCAAGGGGGAGAGATGGGTCAGTCCTTGATAAAGAGGTTCTTGAATATGAACGAGCTGTCAGGGGCTTCACATTCTGTGGCGATGGGTGCGAAAGGTCTTCTTAAATGTCATCACTTTTGCTTCCAGGGGTCCAAAGGTGGCACAGGAGGTCAGAGGGTCTTATCAAAAGACCCTGGATGACACATTAGCTTCTAATTACTTTGTCATTCATTTAAAGTTTGACTGAACACCATTAGTTTTGCTCTGCACCCAAACATATATTGTTCGAGTTTAAAAAAAAAACACACAAATTTTTTGCCTCAGGTTTACGCCACTCATTGAAATAAAAATCAATTGATTATTACTTTGCTTATTTTAGTTTGTCATCATTTGCTATGGCCATCTTTCTTAGGCACTTTTTACATTTGTGGCAGAAACTCAATATGGTCTACGAGCAAAATATGGTTTAGTTCAGAGATACTGCGCGTAAGCAGGCCCTTCGTCCCACTGAGTCCGCACCGACCAACGATCCTCCCACATTAACACTATCCTACACACACTAGGGACAATTTACACACTTATACCACAATTAACCTACAAACCTGTACGTCTTTGGAGTGTGGGAGGAAACCGAAGATCACGGAGAAACTCACACGGTCACGGGGAGAACGTGCAAACTCCATACAGACAGCACCCGTAGTCGGGATCGAACCCGGCTCTCTGGCGATGTAAGCACTGTAAGGCTGCAACTCTACTGCTGTGCCACCGTGACCGCCCACAATGGTCTATGAACAAAATGTAAAGCTAGAGTTCATGCCAGGGGAATAAACAGGAAACGTACCTCAAATTGTGCTTGAAATTGAAGTGATTAGGTTATAGTTCAAGCTTCAGCTAAAATTAATTTACATAATTACAAACATAATACCCTTTCAGTGTGGCTGGATGGTGTAGCAGTACAAAATTATTTATTTATTTTCAGTAGATTCCATTTCTCGCTAAAGTTAAGAATGTTAAAGCAGGCATGATATAAACCCAGAGTCCAACTTTCATAGAAACCTTCCTTTCACCATTGTCCAGTTTTGGTAAGATATCTGCAAATAATTTTATGACAAAACATATATTTTTAATGAATATAATTCCCTCCAAACATGAATAACATAACTTTAATCACTAGAAATTACTTATTAATTTAGTTTTGTTTATTTAGTTAAGTATTAGTTAAGTTTATTATTGCCATGTGTACCGAGGTACAGTGAAAAGCTTTTTTGTTGCTGGCCAACCAGTCTGCGGAAAGACAATACATGATTCCAATCAAGCCGTCCACTGTGTACAGATACAGGATAATGGGTAAGTCGTTTAGTGCAAGATAAAGTCTGATAAATTCCAATTAGAGACAGTTCAAAGGTCTCCAATGAGGTAGATGGGAGGTCAGGACAGCACGAGTTGGTGAGAGGATGGTTTGGTTGCTTGATAATAACTGGGAAGAAACTGTCTGAATCTGGAGGTATATATTTTCAAACTTCTGTACCTCTTCCCTGAGAGAGTAACTGGGGTGAGACTCATCCTTGATTATGCTCGTGGCTCTGCCAAGGTAGCTTGAAGTGCAGATGGAGTTTTCAATAGAAGTGAGGTCGGTTTGTGTGATGGTCTGGGCTGCGTCCACAACTCTCTGGATGGAGCTGTTCCCATTTCATGGTACGGCAAAAGAAAACTGTTCTTGATAAATTTATGGATGTAATTCTTGCCAACTGGTTTGTAAAGTAGAATCATAGAGATATAGAGTCATGGAAACAGGGTAATTGTCCCAATTCATCCATGACGACCACAATGTCCCATCTAAGCAACTCCTATTTACTTGGGTTTGGCCTCTGTCCCTCTAACCTTTTCCAATCCATACAACCTGTCTTTTAGATATTATTATTGTACCTGCCTTAACTAAATCCGCTGGCAGCTCGTTCCATTCTCAGTGTTGCCCCTTGGGTTCATATTATGTCTTACCCCTCTCAACTTAAACCTATGTCCTCTGGTTACAATACAATATACAATACAATAAGGTTTTATTCGTCACATTGCACTTAAAGTGCAAGTGAAATGAAATTTTCATTCCTTCATTCCTCTATCCTGGATCTTCATTCCTCTATCCTGGGGGGAAAAAAATGTCCATTTACATTATCTATGCCACTCATGATTTTATACACCTCTTTAAGATCATTCCTCAGACTCCTGTGCTCCAAGGAATAATAATAATAATAATAATAATAATAATAGATTTTATTTATATAGCGCTTTTCAGTCCAGCTTACCCAACTTCTCTGTATAACAGGCCTTTGAATCCTGGCACATCCTGGCAACACCCTCGTAAATCTTATCTGCGCACTTTCCAGTTTACGGACACCTTTCCTATAGTAGGTTATCCAAAACTGAACACACTACTCCAAGTTTAGTTTAGCTTAGAGATACAGCGCGGAAACGGGCCCTTCAGCCCACCGGGTCCACGCCAACCAGCGATCCTCGCACATTAACACTACACACACTAGGGACAATGTTTACATTTACTAAGCCAATTTACCTACATACCTGTACTTATTGGAAGTGCGAGAGGAAACCGAAGATCTCGGAGAAAATCCACGCAGGTCACAGGGAGAACGTACAAACTCCGTACAGACAGCACCCGTAGTCAGGATCGTACCTAGGTCTCCTGCGCTGGAAGTGCTGTAAGGCAGCAACTCCACAGCTGCACCACCATAGTTAATTTTTTTTAAAGCAAAAAATAATCATCTTGGTTATTCAATCCTAGAACACAAGCTCAATTTGGAGAACATTTTCAAAAGGATACATTACGAGCAAGGATGTGTCGACTTCTATGGGTGGGATCTGCTTTGGGTAAAAGAAAACAAGCCCAAATCTTGGGAGATGTGAAACTACAGTACTATTTGTGCTGAGATATTATTTCTATCATGTTCAATGTTGTTAATTATTCATGTACCTTTAGTTAACTTTTGCTTTAAAATACTTGTTACTTTTCCTATTTAATTACCTCAATTTTAATTTTATTCTTCTAAATCCAGCTGAAAATCATAGTTGATGATACCGTGAGAATAGCAACTGTTGCGAGTTGGAATATTGGAAACAGCTATTTACCGTGAGAATGTCTGTATTTAAGTGACAACAAACTATAAGGAGTTTTGGTAATTTATTACCAAATCACAACATTTGCGAATAAACCAACATTCATTAACCAACAACATTAATGAAACAATTTCAAAGATGGATAAAATCTTTTAAAAAGATAGACCGTGTTGGAAATGATAAAAGGTGTGGGGAACCTGTAATCTTTCTCATCTATCCTGGGAAATTACTACCAATTCCAACATGCCTTTCCTGAGATGTGGTTTTAGTGCCCAATATTTAAACATCTACAGGCCTGTACATGAGTTCCATCCCTTTGAATTCCATCTTTGTAAAGAAAAAGTTAAATGTCAATCTTTGATGAGATTCTGAAGAAGGGTCTCGAACCGAAACGTCACCCATTCCTTCTCTTGAAACATATAAGATTGTTATGGGTTTGGATACGCTAGAGGCAGGAAACATGTTCCCGATGTTGGGGGAGTCCAGAACCAGGGGCCACAGTTTAAGAACAAGGAGTAAGCCATTTAGAACGGAGACGAGGAAACACTTTTTCTCACAGAGAGTGGTGAGTCTGTGGAATTCTCTGCCTCAGAGGGCGGTGGAGGCCGGTTCTCTGACTGTGTGGCACAGTGGTGCAGTTGGTGGAGCTGCTGCCTCACAGCTCCAAAGATAAAAGTTTAACCCTGACCAGCAGTCATAGAAAAATAGAAAATAGGTGCAGGAGTAGGCCATTTGGCCTTTCGAGCCACCACCGCCATTCAATATGATCATGGCTGATCATCCAAAATCATCACCCCGTTCCTGCTTTCTCCCCATATCCCTCACAGTCCTGCTGTATGGAATTTGCACATTCTCCCAGTGACTGGATCGATTGCTGCTCTGGTTTCCTCCTCCATCCTAACGACATCTGCTTTGGTAAGTTAATTGGCCTCTGCTAATTGCCTCTAGAGTAGAATTACATAATTGAATCTAAAGGTGGTTGTTGGGAATATGTGGAGAATAAGATGAGACTAATGTAAATGAATGCTTGAGGGTCAGCATGACTTGATGGGCTGAAAGGCCTGTTTCTGTCCTGCATGACTCAGCAATTCTCATTGCCAATCCGATTAGCATTCAAGGTCATCAGTGCTTGCGTCTCCAGTGTAATTGTTGAATATATGTGCCAATGTACAGTGTAATTTACATTTTAAATACGACTACATATTAATACCTGACATTGGGCAAGTTTTAATATGAGTATATTTGTGTCATATGTATGGCCGGCATGGTGGAGCAGCGGTAGAGTTGCTGCCTTACAATGCCAGAGACCTGGGTTCGATCCTGACCACGGGTGCTGTCTGGACGGAGTTTACACGTTCCCCCCGTGACCTGGGTGGGTTTTCTCCGGGTGCTCCGGTTTCCTCCCACACTCCAAAGACGTGCAGGTTTATAGGTTCATTGTCCTCGGTTAAATTGTAAATTGTCCCTCGTGTGTGTGGGATAGTGTTAGTGTGCGGGGATCGCTGGTCGGCGCGGACCCATTGGGCCGAAGGTGCCTGTTTCCGTACAGTATTTTGAAACTAAACTAATGTATACGACAGGTTAAGTAAAACTGCCTGAGTTACAATAACATGAGGCTGAACGAGTTTGCAGACCAAGAATCTGAAAATGATTATGAACTTTCTTTTGTCTTTAAACATTGCTGTCTTAGAGAACCTGAAATTTCCACGAATCTTCCAGATCCAAATAGTCTCACGTTAAAATGATCTTTCATCCTTCATGTAGAGAACATGCTTTAGCAAAGTGCCTTGGTTTTGTCTGCCATGTTTGTCATGTGCAGTCACAGATAAAAATCACCTATTCATCTACTCATTTACAAGACATGTTTCAGTCTGGTTTGTCCATTATTAGCTAGTGTTTCTTTTTATTATTATTCAGAAGTAATTTATACAGAAAATGAATGTTTTTCTGGACTGTCTATCAAATAAAGGCAAAGAAGTTCTTTCTTTATTGAAAAATTAATTAGAAAATGTATGTTTTCTTATCTGCCCATGATGTATGGACTTAAATTATTCAACAATGACATATCACAGACTTTGAAAGGATATGTTAAGTCATTTCTATTGCCTTGCTCAGAAATTCTGCAATACCCTTAAGGAAGTTGTACAGTACATAGACTATTCAAAGTTCATGTAATTAATTTGAAGAAGTCAGTCTTATTTGTGGTCACAATTAAATGGACAAGGAAATAAACATTGCTTTGCCAGTTGTGAATGGATCAGGATCATCAAGAAAGAGCTATCAATCTTGCATTCATTTCTGTGTCAGGGCTGGGTCACCTCTCCTATGTTGAATCAAATTAAACTGCATGTTCTAATCATGCTGCTGCCACTCTGTTAAGTTTCCCCATCACAACCTTACTTCTGCCACCTCCTTCTCAGCCTCGACATCTCGCTCTGGTACGAGTGTCACAATGTGGTTAGTGTGTGTCAACCTTTTACTGATCTGATCAATCCACCAAATTTCCAGAGGGTCACAATGCCAATGAATAACTGATCGTTATTTGTCCTGGAAAGGCCCGATCTTAAATTATTTGCACGGTTATAGTCTATTATTCAATTTGTTGCAGTGTTAAATGCTTTTCATAGTAACATCATGTTCCATTGGCCATGATACAATTTATTTTATGATGGTATAAATCTTCTTTTGGATCCCGTAAGCTATATTTTCTATTCACAGAAAAAGAAGAGATAGTTATTTCATATTATTTCACACTGCAGAATCCTGTCTTACTAATTGCAAACAATTATCTTTCTTTTTAAAGTTTTTTACTTGAAATATCGCCTGCATACATTTTAAGATAAATCTGATTTATTAATGCGTGGCAGTGTAGTGGTTTTGTTAAAGGAGCAGTATCTAAAGCCATGGGCAATTTATGAAGTATATGATTTAAAATAGCATTGGAGAATTTGAGTTCAAATAATTAAATACACAAAATTCTCATTTACCAACCATAAAGCCACCAAATTGTTGCCTTGCAAAAAAATATCCATTGCGTGTGGGCAGCTTGGTGGTGCAGTGGTAGAGTTGCTGTCTTACAGCGCCAGAGACCCGGGTTCAAACCTGACTACGGGTGCTATAGGGAGTTTGTATGTTCTCTCCGTGACCTGCGTGGTTTTTCTCCGGGAACTCCGGTCTCCTCCCATCCTCCAAAAGCGTACAGGTTTGTAAGCTAATTGGCTTGGTTGAATTGTCCATAGTGTGTGTGTGTGTGTGTGGGTAGTGTTAGTGTGTGGGGATCGCTGGTCGGCGCAGATTTGATGGGCCAAAGGGCCTGTTTCCGTGCTGTATCTATAAACTAAACTAAACTAAATACTCTGGTTTACTGATGTCCTTTAGTGGAAGAAATCTGCCACAATTTTCTGGCTTATATGATTCTACACCCATCAGTGTTGTTTATTCAACTGCCTTGGTTCAGGGGCAATTAGTGCTGGACAAAAGATGTTGGTACTGCCTGCCATGTTCACATCTTGTGAAAGAATTGGTTTAAAAAAAAACCACGGGGCTCAAAATCTAATCAACTTGTTTTCAAATAAATTATATTTTGAGTTGGTTTAATACTTCTTTATATAATATATAGAATATAAAACAATGTTGTAATGCTTATAAGGCACTTGTCAAACCGCATCTGGAATATTGTGAGCAGTTTTGGCCCCACATCTGAGGAGGGATGTGCTGGCTTTGGAGAGAGTCCAGAGGAGGGTTACCAGGATGATCCCAGAGATGATTGGGTTATTATATGAAGAGCGTTAGATGACTCTGGGCCTGTACTCGCTGGAGTTTAGAAGGTTGAGGAGAGAACTCATTGAAACTTACCGACTCGTGAAAGGCCTGGATAGAATGGATGTGGAGAGGATGTTTCCACTGGTTGGAGAGCCTATCACCAGAGAGCACAACCTCAGAATAAAAGGACGTACCTTTAGAAAGGAGATGAGGAAGAATGTCTTTAGTCAGAGTGTGGTGAATCTGTGGAATTCATTGCCACAGACGGCTGTGGAGGCCAAGTCAGTGGGTATTCTTAAAGTGGAGATTGACAGATTCTTGATTAGTAAGAGTGTCAGGGTTTATGGGGAGTAGGCAGGAGAATGGGGTTGAGAGGGAAAGATAGATCAGGCATGATTGAATGGCCAAGTGGCCTTATTCTGCTCCAATGACTTATTAAGTTATGAACTTTTAGTTTAGTTTAGAAGTACAGCGCGGAAACAGGTACTTTGGCCCACCGCGTCCGCGCCGACCAGCGATCCCCGCTCACTAAAGCTATCCTACACACACAAGGGATAATTTACAATTATGCTAAGCCAATTAACCTACAAACCTGTACATCTTTGGAGTGTGGGAGGAAACCCGTAGACTGGATTGAAACCGGGTCTTGGGCACTGCAAGGCAGCAACTCTACCGCTGTACCAATGTGCTGCCCATTCATTACATACCTTGAAATATCAAAGAGCAATCCATAAATACCCAGGTTATTTGATCAGAGAATCACAGGATGCCTCTGCTCAGGGAGTGGCCCTCGTCAGACTTGTTGGTGGAGCTCCACGCAAGTTTATCATGGAGAAAGGGCGTAGGGGAAGGAGACGCACCGCAGGTAAAACCCAAGTTCCTGAGGGTAGCGGGCATCAATTAGAGGAGTCAGTGGCAGCGAGGCCATTAACTCCCGTTGCTGTCGAAAGTGCCGTTATACCGCCGGAGGCGGGGCGCAAGGCAGGACAAAAGTCGGCCCGACCAGTAGACTCCGATGAGTCAGACCCGGAGGAATACCCTCCTCAGGCAGAAAATATAATGGCTGCTAGGGTCGCGAGTTTGGAACTTCTGATGGGGAAAATGATTTATAAAGAACCCCCACAGGAGGATTTCAGTCCGTGTTGGCCTATGGAGGATATAGCACAGGGGGTGCCTTGGATGGGACAGGCACAAGGATGGCCTACAGGAGAGCCATCAGGAATGCCTGTGCAGAAACAATACAGTGGTTGGCCTACAGGAGAGCCAGTGCCCGAAATGCCAGCAAAAAGGCAGTATATGTGTTGGCCTACCGGAGAGCTAGTACTAGAAATGCCTGAACAAAGGCAGTACAAACGTTGGGTGAGAGATGTGCCAACACCGACAATGGCTAAAGAAAAACAAATGAAGCGTTGGCCTAGAATTGAGCCAGCGCCAGCAGCACCTGAAACAGGGCTGCCTATCCGTGGGCCTCCAGGAGAGCCCGCGCAGGGGGAATCTGGCAGAGACCTTACTATGCAACGGCCAATTGAAGGGCCAGGGCTAGACTTACCTGAAACAGGGGAGCCAGAAATTTCCCATCAAGAAGAGGAACATCTAGACTCAGATGATGAATTGTATGAGGACCAGAGCCCATTATCAGAGGTCAAAGTTCCAGGGCTGGCACAAAAGGTTGCTGTTCCCAGAGTAACAGGGGAACCTTTGAGAGAGAAAATAGCAATGACTATAAATTATCTGCTCTCACATCAGCTCCAGGAATTAACTATGGATGAGACTGTTAAAAAATATGAGACCCCGGCAAATTGTGAACTGCTAGCAGTCCCAGCGGTGAATAACTTAATATGGGGTTATTTGAGCATTGGATTACGCTCACAAGAATTGAAATTACAACGAGTGCTGAGATTGCTGGGGTCAGGCATTACGGCGTTCGCCAGGGGGTTGGATGAAGATTCTATATCTGATTCACAACAAGATGCCTTAGCACTCATGTGTAGTGCGCACTTTGAAATTAACTGTATTCGTAAAAGTGCAATAAGACTGAATATTCATCCTAAGTATGCAGGGCTCTGTAAACCATCCAATATACAAATGCCTAATCTGCTTTTTGGAGAAAATCTAGCAAAGAAGCTAAAAGACCTAAATGAAGAGTCAAAAACCATGAGTGGTATGTTGATGAAACCATCTGTGCTGAGCAGAGCGGTGCGAAGGCAGTATCCCTACAGACGGAATGCTGGTGCTGGAGAAGGAACAAGCCGATCGTTCTCATATACACGTTGGTGTGCTGCACCGGGGATACGTGGAGGTTACAATGTGCCTACTAGAAGGGGACAACATTTGCCGATGGCAAACCCCGAGGTAGGGGGGTCTGGTCTGGTAAGAAACACAACAAATGTTTTACACTCACAAGTAGGGGAAAGATTACGATTCTTCCTAAAGGAATGGCAATTAATAACAAATGATTTGTTTATACTGTGCAGCATTGTGGGATTTAAAATTGAGTTCTATCTACATTTGGATCCTCCTACTCGGCATATTTCAAACCGGTCACGTATTTTCTCAAAGGAAGAGAATACGCAGATCGAGGGAGAATTGAAAATTTTATGCGACAAAGGTGTAATAGAAAAGTCAGTAGAACAACACCATCAGTTTGTGTCAAGTATTTTTCCTAGAACAAAAAAGGATGGTGGATGTAGAATTATTCTGGATCTGACAAGTCTTAACCTTTTTGTACAATATAAACATTTCAAAATGGAAACATTCACTAATGCCATTCAGCTGGTCACAAGAAATTGCTACATGGCAAGCATAGATCTGCAAGATGCATATTATTCTGTGGCAATGCATGGTAATGATCAAAGATATTTAAAATTTAGCTGGATGAGTCAGTTATGGCAATTTAAAGCATTGCCCAATGGTCTGACTTCAGCACCAAGGTTATTTACAAAATTACTCAAACCAATTTTAGCTCTGTTAAGAGCTGAGGGCCATGTATTAATGGCTTATTTGGATGATATTCTGATTGTGGGGGACACTTTGGCTACCCCAAAGGTGTCAGTATCAAGAGTCAAGTACATTTTTGAAAAAATGGGCTTCATTATTCACCCACAAAAATCGAAATTGTTACCAAGCAAGAAGATTGATTACCTAGGGTTCACAATTAACTCAGAACACATGGTAATCACCTTGCCAAAAGACAAAAGGCTGCAGTTAATTGAAGGTTGCACTAAGCTCATAAATGAGTACAAACCTTCAATTAGACAAGTGGCAAGCTTGCTGGGCAAATTAATTGCTGCTTTTCCAGCTGTAAGATTTGGACCATTGCATTATCAGCATTTGCAGAGGGCTAAGGTGCAAGCATTAAAGATGAATGCAGGGCATTTTGACAGGCCCATGCAATTGACAATTGAACCCATTACAGAAATAGAATGGTGGATTAACAATGTCTCTAATGCTTCCAGAAAAGTTTTGGTAGAAGCACCTTCCGTTATTCTACAGACTGATGTAAGTGCTCTAGGATGGGGCGCAACTAACATTGTTTCCAGCTGTGGAGGTAGGTGGAATGTGGATGAAGTACCTTTGCTTGAAAATCAAGGTATAAATTACCTAGAGCTGTTAGGAGCATTTTATGGGCTTAAAGCTTATTGCACTAATATGGGAAATGTGCATGTTCAGGTACAGGTTGACAATACTACAGCTGTAGCATATATAAATCACATGGGTGGTATCAAGTCAGAATCATGTGATACATTGGCAAATGAAATTCGGACCTGGTGTATTGCCAGGAAAATCTGGCTGTCAGCAATGTATTTACCAGGTAAATTTAACACAATTGCAGACAAAAGGTCACGTAAATTTAATGATAATACAGAATGGATGTTGCATCATGAAATATTTAAGCAAATTGTAGCACAATTTGGAATGCCAGAGATTGATTTGTTTGCATCAAGACTTAACCACCAATTGTCTAAGTATGTGTCATGGGAACCTCGGGGATTTTGGTGGTGCCAGATTGGCCTACACAGCTATGGTACCCACTGGTGTTAAACATGATCAAAATACTCCTTATGGTTATTCCAAAGCAGGTAAAACTGCTTGTAAACCCTGTAACTGAGGAACCACATCCTTTACATGATCGTATTGGTTTGTTGATTTGCAGATTCTGATTAGGCCATATCTTGGAAGAGGATTATCAGACCGTACGGTGGATGTTATGGCAGCAGCCTGGAGGAATAGTACCCAGAAGCAGTACATTTCCTATATAAAGAAATGGGAGGTGTTCTGTTCAGAAAAGAATATTGCATATAACACAGCAGAAATTTCAGATGTATTAGAGTTTCTTTCAACTCTTTACTTCGAATTAAAATTAAGTTATAGTGCAATCAATACTGCACGAAGTGCACTCTCTGCATATTTAAGCAGTGAATCAGAACAAAATCCAATAGAATCACATCCTTGGGTCTGTAGGTTTATGAAGGGAATTTTCAAGACCAATCCTCCTGGACCTAGGTATACAGAAATCTGGAATGTAAAAGATGTACTGATGCTGCTGCGTGAATGGAATCCTATTGAAACTCTGTCATTGGCCAAAATTACCATGAAGTTGGTTATGCTCATGGCGTTAATTTCAGCTCGGAGAGTTCAAACATACAGAAATTAAGAATAGACAGGATGAAAGTAGGGGCAGATGCCTTTACATTCTATGTCTATGATTTACTGAAACAAAGTAGACCTGGGTTCACGGGATGTAAGTTGGGGTTTTCAGCATATCCTACGGATCCATGGCTATGTGTAGTAACATATATAAGATGTTACATGGAAACAACCAGAATGTTAAGAGGCACAGAATTAGCATTTTTTATTTGTCATAAAAGTCCTCATAAGAAAGTGTCAACACAGACAATTTCAAGATGGTTGAAACAGGTGTTGATTTATTCAGGTATTGATACTGATAAATTTAAATCTCATTCCACCAGGGCGGCATCAACATCGGCGGCCAGGGATTCAGACGTTCCAATAGACCTTACCCTCGCGGCCGCAGGATGGGCAAGTAAACAGATGTTTCACAAGTATTACCATAAGGAGATTAAAGATCCCGGGATGTTTGGTGATGCCGTGCTGGATTCAGTATTAAATCCCCCATTATGATAAATGGGTTACTATTGTTAAAATAAATAAAACCATTAACTGATTACATTTAATGTTGGGGTTATGCATTGTTGATTGTGCTTTACTCAATAGTCAGTCAGTGCAGTGAGCACCTGGATTTTAATCCACGGTGTGAAATCGCAGAGCTTTGAAATCTTCACGTAGTCACTCACGTGACTCCGAAGTAAAATAGTAAGATTAAACGAGAACTTACCAGTTTGAAGTTTGATCTTTATTTTAAGAGGAGTAACGTTGAGGGATTACGTGCCCTCCGCTCCCACCCTCATAAAAGGATTGAGCTGGTAGTTCTAGTCTTTATGCATCTTACTATCATACTTCAGTAATTGTCGTCTGTGACTTTCACTCCGCTGCTTTGAAGATTGACGCGTGTGTGGCTGGACGGGCTCTTCTTCACGTAATCCCTCAATGTAACTCCTCATAAAATAAAGATCAAACTTCAAACTGGTAAGTTCTCGTTTAATCTTACTATTGACAACCGAAGACTCGGAGACCTTGGGGGAAAATGATTCTGGCAACAATTACATAGAAGCTAAATTGAGCAACATAATAAAGATTTCTCTTTAATTCAGAGTTACCAAGCAGAGCAAATAAGCACATCACTTCATGTTAGATAGTTATTGTCAAATGTTTACGAACAATTATGATGGAGGCAAGAATGGAAAAACTCAGATTTATGTAACACCTGTTATTTTAAAAATAACTTTGCAGTGTATTTTACAAGACCATTATCAAACAAGATTATGAAGGATAGATTTCGGCTTGCAATCATACGTTTTGTCCTAGATTTCAACTAGACTTGTACTAGATTTCAAGGCAGATTTTAAATGAGGGAAGAATGTTAAAAGTGTGGACCAGTTTAGGATGGGAATGTCAGAGTTTAGTAAAGGCTTGGCTGTCAAAGGTGGACTGGTAGAAATTATTAGCACGGTGGCACAGCAGTATAGTTGCTGCCTTACAGCACTTGCAGAGCCAGAGACCCGGGTTCGATCCTGACTACGGGTGCTGTCTGTACGGAGTTTGTACGTTCTCCCTGTGATCACGTGGGTTTTCTCCGAGATCTCCGGTTTCCTCCCATACTCCAAAGACGTACAGGTTTGTAGGTTGATTGGCTTGGTATAAATGTAAATTGTCCCTAGTGTGTGTAAGATAGTGTTAATGTGCGGGGATCGCTGGTCGGTGTGGACTTGGTGGGCCGAAGGACCTGTTTCAGCGCTGTGTCTCCAAACTAAACTACATAAAGGAAAGGAGAAAACATAGACTCAAACTGTGGAACTGTTCTTGTGATGTTACGTTTGGCTGTTCCACTCCTCGAACGACTTGCACTTATATAGCATCTTTCCCATCCCCATTAGGGTGTCATAAAGGACATTGCTACAAATGAAGTATGTCTGAAGTCTTGTCACTTTGGCGATGGAAGAATCACATAATTTATTTACACGTGGCAAGGTCTTAGAAACAGCAATGTGATGATCTGTCTTGGAAAGAGACCTCGAGGTTGGTCTCCAGTGCAAAGGCATCAGGGATGCCATCTTTTGGATGAGATGCACAATCAAGGATCCATTTTTTTTCTCTGGACATCAAGAGATTCCATGGCATAGGTTTGAAGATAGGAAGCATTATCTCTGAAGTCCTGACCAATAATTCTCCCTCGATCAGCATTTCACTACCATCCCTGCATATCCTTCCATTCTCCTGATGCCCATGTGTATATTGAAAAGTCTCTTAATACAATAATACAATTTTTTGTATTATTACTGGGCCGCAAATGTCAAAAATATGATTCACCTGTTGGACAACTCGGCCCAGCAGGTGGATTGGATAGTAATGGAGAGAGAGGATTGTTCCCCTTTTAATATAGGAGCGATCCTTCTCTCACCAACAAAATTGAAGAATACAATATATAGTAAAAATCCAATTATTCATAGTACAATTAGAATTTGGAAACAAATAAAATTAACTTTAAAATTAAGAAATCTATCGCTTCTTTCACCTATAATGAATAACCCTTCGTTTAAACCATCTACTATAGATAAATCTTTTACACACTGGGATAGATTAGGAATTAAAACGTTTGGAGACATGTATGATAATGGAATTTTTTTATCATTTCACCAAATACAACTTAAATACAACTTGAGTAGTAATCAATATTTTAAATATTTTCAAATACGTGACTATTTGAAAAAATATACACAAGAACATCAAAATATGTCTCCAGACCTATTAGACGAGACAATGAATATAAAAGCGGAATCAACTAATTTAATATCATACTTGTATAATACCATCCTAAATATAGAAATACCATCATCTGATAGGATTAGAAGAGACTGGGAACAAGAACTAGCTATAAAAATTTCAAAAGAGAGTTGGGATAAACACTTGTTATATGTGCATAAATGCTCGATTAATGTAAGACACATTTTAATTCAATTTAAAATTTTACATAGATTATACTATTCAAAGCTAAAATAAGTAAATTTTACCCAAATGCCTCTTTTATCTGTGATAAATGCCTAACCCAAGAAGCAACTATAGCGCATTCTTTTGTTTTTTGTATAAAAATTCAAAATTTTTGGGATGAAATCTTTGAAATTTTCACGAAATTATTTAAAATAAAACTGAAACCGAATGCAGAACTGATCATTTTTGGAACAATCGAAGCCAGTTTGGAGCTGACTTCGTTTCAAAAGAGCTTTCTTAATTATGGCTTAATAACGGCAAAAAAACTTATACTGAAATTTTGGAAAAACGCTCCCACGCCAACGATAAAAATGTGGATTTCTAATATGTCGGAACTGTTACACCTAGAAGATATGAGATTCCTCTTAGCAGGTAAACCAGACCATTTCCAAAAGATTTGGTCTCCATTTATCAACTTATTACAAATATAGGGTGCAACAAAATGTTGATAATAAATGGTTTTAGGACCTGGTGAGGGGTGAGTAAAGATATGAAGTTGGTACATCCCTTTTATCTTGTCTTATCTTATCTTACATTCTTTTTTAAAATCTTTTTCCTTCTTTTGTTTTTTTCTTTTTGTTTAACTCCTTCTTGTGGTTTAGGTCCCTATGGGGTTTCCTGGACCACTCTTTCACTCACTCACTTACTATCTCTGCTAACTCTTTCTATCCTTTTTCTTATTAAAGTTTAAAATAAGAAGTGGTACAAGAAATGTATAATTTTAAGTTTGTTTGAGATTACTGCACTGTACAATACTTCTAATAAAAATAAAAAAATAAAAAATAAATAAAAAGAAAAGTCTCTTAAATAACATTATCGTATCTGCCTCTATCATCAACTCCAGCAGAATGTTCCAGACTCTCCCCATCCTTTGTGTAATCAAAAAACTTGCCCCACGCACCTCCTTTAAACTTTTCCCCTCTCACCTTAAAGCTATGCCCCCTAGTATTTAATATTTCCATCCTGAGTAAAAGGTTCTGACTGTCTACCCTCTCTAAACCCTCAAATATATGTTAGGCTTAGGCACATGTTTGAGGGTAAGAGGGAGAAATAGCGGCCAGAATAACAATTCTCTTGGTGTTAGTGTTAAGTTCGAAGCGTGATTGAGATCGCTTATTGGCAGATCACCAGGATGCATCACAGCTTGGTTTGGGAACAGCTCCATCCTAGACCGCAAGAAATCGCAGCGAGTTGTGGACCCAGCCCAGACCATCACACAAACCAACCTCCCTTCCTATGACTCCATTTACGCCTCACGCTGCCTCGGCAAGGCCAGCAGCTTAATTAAGGACGAGTCGCACCCTGGCCACTCCCTCTTCTCCCCTCTCCCAACAGGCAGAAGGCTCAGAAGTTAGAAAACTCACACCTCTAGATTCAGGGACAGTTTCTTCCCAGCTGTTATCAGGCAAGTGCATCATCCTACCACAACCAGAGAGCAGTGCTGAACTACCATCTACCTCTTTGGTGACTCTCAGACTATCCTTGATTGGACTATGCTAGTTTTACCTTGCGCTAAACATTATTTCCGATTTGTTTATCTATCAACTGTAAATGGATCGATTGTAATCATTTATTGTTGCTGACTGGATAGCCCGTGACAATAGTGGATTCGAAGATAGACAAAAGTGCTGGAGAAACTCAGCGGGTGAGGCAGCATCTATGGAGCGAAGGAAATAGGCAACGTTTTGGGCCGAAACCCTTCTTCAGACATTTTAAAGATATTTTTAAGGCAGAGATAGATAGATTCTTGATTAGTACAAGTGTCAGAAGTTATGGGGAGAAGGCAGGAGAATGCGGTTCGGAGGGAGAGATAGATCAGCCTTAATTGAATGGTGGAATAGACCTAATGGGCTGAATAGCCTAATTCTACTATCACTTAGCTTTTCACTGTACCTCGGTACATGTGACAATAAACTAAACTGAACTGAGATCAAGAATGCGCTCCTCAAAGCCTTTAGGTTGTTGTAAATAACAGACGGAAATGTTGGGGAACATGCCTAGGATCTGGTGCAATAAGTTTATACGGAACGAGGCTCAGTATCAAGGGCACACATCACA
Organism: Malacoraja senta; assembly: GCA_038087875.1. Classification (NCBI taxonomy): domain Eukaryota; kingdom Metazoa; phylum Chordata; class Chondrichthyes; order Rajiformes; family Rajidae; genus Malacoraja; species Malacoraja senta. The sequence continues at coordinate 22,331,860 of CM075989.1, forward strand.
AAATTGGCTCCACACTGTCTAAGCACATTTTCTATCTTCTCTTCCATCACCACCATTCACCTTCTCGAGCACTTCACCTCCTTGTTTATTGCTTGCACTTGAACACTGCGCACGTTTTAACCTGCAAACTTTCAAAGTTCACTGTTGCCGAATGGTCATTGACATTAGACTTGTCCTCCAAGAGATCTATGTTAAAGGTTTCAAAGTTCACTTGCTGCAGTCCATTAAGACTGCAGGAAAAAGAAATCAATAAAGTACATAATTACAGGGACACTCTTCGCTCTGAATAGTTCATATACACAGCAATGTGCAGAAAAGGTCTCCCTTTCTCCAGCACTCGCTTACTTTCATCAAGTGGGTATTTCTCACTTACTGAACACAGGCATTACTTATTTTGGAGATATTTAGAGCCTTTGTTAAGATATGATTTTTGAACCAGGGTCAAGTGATACAGATATATAATAGTTCTCCTTGCACTCATGTATTCTTTCTTCATTAATGTTTCTATACATTTCTCTTCTGTTTACATATTTGTAAGGACTGGTTTTATTTTTTAATTTTGTTAATTCCACCATTAATATCTACATTTTTCCGCAGTTTTTTTTCAGCTGTAGCAAGTGGTATGAAACCATCAAATTGTGTCTCGTCTTTATTCCAAAGCCTCACTTTTCTGAGCCAGCCATGAACAAATACTCCCAAAATGAGTGTTATTATCATTTGGAGTGGGGATGGGTGGGGATGAGGTGGAATTCTGATGGGCACTTAGGTCAAGACAGCCTATGGCCACTTTCAAGTTTGTATAACTTCATGGACATAAGAAATTAATTGGTGCTGATACCAAAGTCAACAAGAATTTGTATCAAAATGTACAGCGGGGGGGCGCCAGCAATGGCTGCCTCGCCAACAGTCAGTCTGTCCTTTCCTTCTTTGTGTTTGATTTTATGTGTTAAATGTATGTTTTTAGTGTTCTTCAGTTTGTTTTATGGGGGGGGGGGGGGTGTGGGTTGGGGGGAAACTTTTTCTAATCTCTTACCTCGACAGAGATGCGATTTTTTTCCCGACCGTGGGAGAATATAGAGGAAGAAGACTTTTTTACCTTCCATCACAGTGAGGAACGTGGGGAATCCGCTGTGGTGGATGTTTATGTTAACTTTTATGTAGTTGTGTGTCTTGTTAGTTTTTTTTCCGTATGGCGTAGGGTAATTCGCATATCACTGTACCTTAATTGGTACATGTGACAGTAAAAGACCTTTGAAGCCATTGAACACAATTTTTAAAAATATAGTTTAATTGAATATTAGTTTAGTCGGGTACAATGGAAAGTTTTTATGTGTTAACCAGTCAGCGGAGAGACAATACATGATTACAATCGAGCCATCCACAGTGTTACCGATACATGATAAAGGGAATACAGTTTAATGCAAGGCAAAGCCTGATGAAAGATAGTCCTAGGGTCTCCAAAGAGGTAGATGGTCAACCAGCCTCTGCAGTTCATCCCTGCACATGTAATTATATGGTAGCTTTCATGACTTCAAGATGTTCCAAATTACTTTAAAACCAATAAAATACTTTTGAATGACTATCACAGTGCAGGAATCCAGACCAAACAAATTCCACATGGTGAGGTTTTACAAACAGTAATATGGTGATGATCTGCAAAAATGTTCTGGGGAAAGTGGTTAATGGGTAACAATTGGCTATGACTACAGGAAGAGTCTTCCTTCCTCCCTCTCCCCTACTTTTCTGTACATCTTCTGCATCCTCTTTGGAGGCCACTTTGGTCTCATCCATGAGGAAGCTTCATCTCCATTTGGTAGAACTATCACACTCTATGGTACATAAGCATGGTGGTGCGTTGTACTCTGCCTTTGAGTTATGGTCCAGAGAAGTGAATAGAATGGATTTTGGAGATGACAAGACAAGTTGTTGATGCTATGACGTGATATATAAAGAACCAGGAAAGTCCTACCAATGAGCACCCCTCATTGCATTGCTTATTGACTCTGAAGATATTTATTTCCTTTGTATTCCGAGCTCGCTCTTGGCTCCAACAATGCTTTTCGTGGTAACTTTAAACGCAATAATAATGTTTTCCACAAATTCAATACAAAGTGCTGGAGTAACTAAGCAGGTTGGGCAGCATCTCTGGAGGACAAGGATAAGTAACATTTCGGATTGGGATCCTTTTCCAGTTGACCGAACTGGAAACTGCTCTAGTAGACCCGACTTTGGAAATGGGGCCAAAACATGGCGGCACCTGCATGTGTAAATATGCAAACATTATTTCACTGTGTAGTTGCCCGTGTGACAGATAAAGCTCCATTGAAACCTTTGATTCGTCAGACTGGAGAAGATCCTGACCTGAAACATCATTTGTCCACGTCTTCCAGAGGTGCTGTCTGGCACGCTGAGTTACTCCAGCATTTTGTATTTCTTTTGGAAACCAGCATTTGCAGTGTCATGTGTCTACAATAACGTTTTCACTTTAGATACAATTGACAATCCAGGTAAAAGTTGTGCCCAAAATTGCACATAGTTTGAGTAGTGTTTGCTCATCTTTTTGACACTTGTTGCTCAAATGTATTTGCATCCCGTCGAATACCAAACCTGCCGTAAATGGAAGTAATCGACCATTATTTCACAGACTTCTTTTTTTTAAAGTCACGGTGGTGGCACGGTGGCGCAGCGGTAGAGTTGCTGCCAAAAAAAGGGCCTGTCCCGTTTAGGCGACAGCCAGGGACTACTTTTAATAGAATTCACCTACGACACCTGGCGACAACCTACGACAGCAAAAATTGTCGCCAATTTTCAACATGTAGTCGCACAAAAAAAATCGCCTATGTGGGACAGGCCCTTTACAGCGCCAGAGACCCAGGTTCAATCCTAACTAAGGATGCCGTCTGTACAGAGTTTGTACATTTTCTCCGTGACAGCGTGGGTTTTCCCCGGGTGCTTCGGTTTCCTCCCACCCTCCAAAGGCGTACAGGTTTGGCTTCTGTAAATTGTAGATAGTTCCTCGTATGTAGGATAGTGCTAGTGTATGGGGTGATCGCTGGTCAGCGCGGACCGAAGGGCCTGCTACTTACTATGCTGTATCTTTGAAGTCTAAATGTTACGATATGTTTAAGAATGACAACTTGGTGCATTCTGATTATTGCAGCTGAAAATGGGTTCTCCACACCAAGTGGAAGGATTTTTAATTTTTAATTACAGCTTCAATCCACCACCTGTGAGTAACCTGCAAATGAGTGTAATTAGCAGAAGCTCCCAATGGTGATTAATTCAACCAGGAGTGTGGGCAATGTTATGGGCAAGGCTGGCTTCAGGCAGAATGGTGTTTAAACTCTATCCTACAGAGATGGATCGAGATGGATGCAATTTAATTTCCGTGGAGGCAAAAACAGTGCAAAGAATTAATACTAATTGTGGATCAAAATGAGAATATATACCCCTTAAGACAGGCTCAGAATCGTGTTATTTCTACGAGACAGCGTTTTAGACCGAAAAGATTTTGATGAAAGCCCACGTTGAGATGTTACGTAAAGCAACAGATGTTTTGAATAAAGGTTAATTGTCAGGAAGAATACATTTGACTGATACCGATAGTGAATACTAACGCTGCAAATCAAATTGTGATCTGTTACATTATATTTCTAAATGCAACATGCTCCAGCCAAAAGTATTTTCAGAGCATTAATAATAAAGATGTTTTTTTTCTAAGGGTGAACAATGACATTGTTTCATTGTGGCTAAACACACAGTAACTTGACTCGGGATTTTGTTCAGCGGGTATTGAAAGCAGATGTAGGTGAAAGGTTGTCTGAAATTACAACACCATATTGGCACACGTGATTCTACGGCAGGATCCCAAGCGACCATTGGATTCCATGCAGAAAGCGCGGGGGGGGGGGGGGGGGGGAACTAACCATCATGTTTACTGTGTGAAGATATTCCAAGCAGAACCAGCTCCAAAATAAGAAATTGATCCATCTGAAGAAGGCGCCCAACCCAAAAAAGTCATCTGTCCATTCCCACCACAGAGGCTGCCTGACCCGCTGTTCCTCCAGCACTTTGTGTGTTATGCTCAAGATTTGCGCAACAATTGCAGTTCCTTGTGTCCCCATAAGAAATTGTTCATTGACTTTACCATTTGGTATGATTCCCAGGCTGGCAAATGGAAGGTCATTTCTATGTGATTCCAGCCAGAGAATTATGAGTTCATCAAGCAAGAGGTCTCGCATGACCTCTTCATATTGGCTTTAGTCTCTTTCAGTCTCGATTGTGGCATAGAAACATAGAAACATAGAAAATAGGTGCAGGAGGAGGCCAATCGGCCCTTCGAGCCAGCGCCGCCATTCTTTGTGATCATTGCATCAATTTAAGACGTTGACTGTCCATTTCCCTTCACGGATGCTGCCTAACCTTCTAGTTCATCCAGCTGCTAAGTTTTTTTTTGTTCCAGATTCCAGCATCTACAGTCTCTTGTGCCTCCATAATATGGAAGGGAATGAAATGTTACACCTAACGCGACCAATCCAGTCAGCACACGAACTTCATGATATACATACATAATCCATTCATTTATTACATTCATTTGTTCTATATCTCTCTACATCACCATCTGTATCCCTCTCCCCTGACTCTCAGTCTGAAGAAGGGTCTCAACCCAAAACGTCACCTATTCCTTCTCTCCAGAGATGCTGTTTGACCCGCTGAGTTACTCCAGCTTTTTGTGTCCATCTAAACTAACACCAGCATTTGCAGTTCCTTCCTATAAACTTCATAATACCCGGTCTCATCAGGCTGGCAACACCTTTACTCGCACTTACAACTCAATAGCTGTAGCAATAGCCTGTCACTGTACCTCGGTATCTGTGACGATAAACTAAACTAAGTTACCAACATCAACTAATTCACACTATTCAATTCAGCACCAATTATTCTCAGTGGATTACTTTTCTGCAAGAAGGAAAATAATGGAAATAACTACTTTTAATTCAACATAAACATGGGAGATATTTGATTTTAATTAGTAATATTTATCCTTCTGCGGACACTGCAGATGCTGGAATAATGAGTAAAACACAAGTGCTAGACTAACTCAATGGGTCGGACAGCATCTGCGGAGGGAATGGGTGGACTTAAGAAGGGTCCAGACCTGAAACGTTGTCCATCCATTCCTTCCTCTGATCTCACCCGAGTTTTAGTTGAGTTTAGATTAGAGATGCAGCGCGGAAACAGCTTCGGCCCTCCGGGTCCGCATTGACCAGTGATCCCCGCAATTTAACGCTATCCTACACACACTAGGGACAATTTACATTTATACCAGGCCAATTAACCTACATTCCTGTACGTCTTTGGAGTGTGGGAGGAAACCGAACATCTCGGAGAAACCCCAAGCAGGTCACAGAGAGAACGTACAAACTCTGTACAGACAGCACTTGTCGTCGGGATCGAACACGCGTCTCTGGCGCGGTGAGGCAGCAACTCCACAGCTGCTCCACCGTGCTGCCCAACGTGTTGGAGTTAGTCCATCATTTTGCGTTAAACCTGTTCTGTGCTTGAAACCACTGACACTTGGAGCGGAGGTGAATGGTGGATGCAACAGGTTTGGAAGTGCAATCTGTGATTCATTCTGACCTGGGAGACTTTCAGGAAAGGCACAACACACGGGACTCTCTTCTGGCTGGTCCCAAAAGGAAGCTGATAGTTATGCATAATGAAATATAATTAGTATTCTTTACCAGCCTGTAAAATGTTATATGAAGTGATAAGCATGGTGTCCAACATTAGATTTACATACGGCAGTTCCTGAAGCCAATCTCCTTCAGTAATGAGCAACTATGTTGACATACTGTGGAAACAAGGAACTGCAAATGCTGCTTTGTACCAAAGATGGGTGCAAAGTGTTGGCGTAACTCAATGGGTCAGACAGCATCTCTGGAGGTAAAGGATGGGTGGCATTTCGTGTCCTTGAAGGGTCCCGACCGGAAACGTCGCCCATCCTATTTCTCCAGAGATGCTGCCCAACCCGCTGAGTTCCTCCAGCACTTTGTGTCTATGTTTGTATACTTGCAGGTTCACCAAAATGCCACACCCAATGGCCGATTCTTTCTCTTCCATTCCCCCACCAGCATCAGCCACCCATATTTAACCTGTTCACTGCCAAGTTTTTGTTTTCCACTATTGACCATGACACGAGTATACTCGGTGGTGGCACTGAACAGGTTAATGAATTGTAGTTGAAGTTCAGCCATGTCATGCAAGCTCATTAGATGTCTTGCCAGGGGTAGTAGAGGATATTTGAGGATTAAGGATATATTGACTGATTTGAGAGGTTAGACATGGAAAAAAACAATTATTTTGGTGAGGCAGTTGAATAATGGGAAGTAATCTTAGACAGACCCAAACTGATTTGGAGTCAAAATGGATTTTTTTTTTACACTTGGCTAAATCTGGAATTCTCACCCCAAAACACGTTGGCTCCTCGTTTATCTGAAATTTTGGAAGTTGAGATTAATAGATTTCTTTCAGGTAGGAATATCAAGGGATATGGAACAAACAATGGTCAACGAAGTTGAAGAACATATTAAAGCCCTGTCCCACTGTACGAGTTCATTCAAGAGCTCTCCCGAGTTAAAAAAAAAATCAAACTCGTGGTAAGCACGTAGAATGTAGCGGGTACGTCGGAGCTCGGGGACGTCGCTTAGCGGCTCGTAACGCTAACGGCAGGTATGCGTGAAGATTTTTCAACATGTTGAAAAATGTCCACGAGAGCCCCGAGTATCTACGAGCGGCCATTACCGTAAATCTCCGAGTTGTGAATCAGGGGAAACTCGGGAGAACTTTTGAATGAACTCGTACAGTGGGACAGGGCTTTTAGGCTTGGTTCATTTGAGTGGCGGATTAAACAAGGTGCTGGATAACCTGCTCTTGCCCCTCTGTACGTGAGAAGGTACGATGGCAACATTTTTGATTTTCTTCATCACAATTGCTAACTGTTTGAAGATGTGCCCAAGTGTTGGTTGAAGTGCTTGCCAAGCAATTGTTTTGTTCAACCACCTGTTACCGGTTAATTATTCTGAGGAGATACTCATAAATCATAACACTGGACAATTAATCAAGTTGTCAGGATTGGGGTCAGAGGTTGTGAGGGAAAAGTCACAGGTCACCTTCAAGCTGATAAAGGTCAGGGTTGTGTTGCATCCCTCATTGTCAAGTAATGCCACGAGTAGATCGACGGGAACAAAAGGGAAATCACTGTCCAAAACCAAGTATACAAAAACCCTCCCCCCAATTTACAAATGGGAAGCAGAATAAACTATTATTTATATTAAAATATTAGTGAGTAATTCAATTGGTGAGTACCATCTTGCTACCAGATTGTAACGAAAATTATGGAAGCACACTTCGTATAGAAATACAATTAAAAACCCATAATTTTCATGCATCATAAATATTCTTCACGCTTGTTGTTAACTTAATTAATGTAATTAGAGAATCTAAATTGATCAAAAACAGTCTTTGTGTGGAGCAGCGTTGCTTTGCCTCATTGCTTCCTAATCAAGAAGTGAAATGTCACTTTTACAGATGATTTAAATATGAAATCAGGAAGGTCTTCTGTTACAGAGCAGGGAGAACAGCGTTGTATCAGAGTTTAATTGTTTTCCTATTGCAGGGTGCATGCACATCATTCATGTACTCGCGGTGCCTCCATGCATGCCCAGGTCTTTATAGGTTATGTGCAGGGCTGCAGTAGTGTGGCGTTTTAGGGGTGGAATGATGAAGAGATCACTAAGTTTGACCCCATACTTACAGAGAGAAGTTAGTATCAGCCTTCAATTGCGAGCTGTCAAAAACGTCGCTTCCCTCAAACATCTTGGTGATGCCACGTTTTTGATATTTGTGCTAATTACTGCGATGACAATCATTGCTTTCATCTCTGAACATTAAGGTGTAATTTTCTCACCACTGAAAGCATAGACCTAGTGGTGGCAGTCTCACAAATCCCATCTCCGGTCGTGATTCCTTCAATCATCAGCGGGATATAGAAAGCACAGTCTCTATTATCCTTGGAGACTGTGCAACATGTATTTCCAATGATCTCCAGTCTCTTTAATTTAATGTTATGGATGAAACCTTTCGAATACCACAGTTATTGTTCAATGATATATGTTGAGGCAGTATGGTTTTGTTTAGATTACAAATTGACAATTACTAACAAGTATTTTACTCTGCATACACTTCAATTGAAATGAAAATTGGAAGTCCAGATTTATCTTGTTAATTTGTACTGTTTACAAGACATCTAAATATCAACCTGGAAATGTTTCAAATAACAAAATAATAAGCTACCCGTCCATCCATTCTTAAACTATTAAAAGTGCCGGCTTTAAAGACGCTGATTTGAAAGTCAGTGCATTTGACCTTGTTGGATAATTGCTTTTTGTTAACTGATTGCTAGTGAGCAACACTTATGCACGAAGATTAAGAAAGTTTAAGAAAGATATAATCAGATGCCTTTTCCATCTAATTGTCTGAAATGGTGCGCTCTATTTTAAAACACTGTCTTATTGTGTTATTCAAAATACAAACTCCACAGAGGAATTACTCCAGGAAAGAAGACATGAGATAAAAATGTTGTGTGTGTTACAGGGACATCATTGTGTGAGTGATGGTGTTCAAGGTCATTATACCGTTCACCACTAAAAGCTACTTTAAAAATGTTCTTCAACTGATGTTGTATCATTCTCCGTGCCCAGTGTCTGAGGTCTTCACAGATTGGGTTTTTCTAATTAGGTGTCAGAATTAATATTTCTTTGATTTATGTGTGGTTGGAACTATACGGAGTCTGCCAACACAGAATTCGCATTGGTTGCTAACAAGTTGAGTTAGCTCAAAATTTCAGCCGGGCTACAATCTTAGACCACAGTTGTTACACTGTTGTTGCAGATCAGAACCTGATGTTTATTCTGTGATGTAGCTTAGCTTAGAGATACAGAGTGGAAACAGGCCCTTCGGCCCACCACGTCTGCGCCGACCAGCGATCACCGCACACTGACACTGTCCTACGCACACTAGGGACAATTTACAATTACACCAATCCAATTAGCCTACCAACCTGTACGTCTTTGGAGTGTGGGAGGAAACCGGAGATCCCGGAGAAAACCCACGCAGGTCACGGGGAGAACGTACAAACTCCGTACAGTCTAGCACCCGTAGTCGGGATTGAACTCTAATCTCTGTTGCAGTTAGCAACCAACTCTACCACTGCGCCACCATGCCGTAGTGTTGGCATGCTTTTAACACGGAACATAGAACAGTACAGTACAGCAACAGGCCGCGTGACCCACAATAGCCCAGGACTAAACACGGGGCCGCGTTAAATTAATCTTTACTGCCTATGATCCATTCCCTCCACATCAATGTGTCTATCAAATACTACTTGTTTTAGAACATAGAACAATGCAGCACCGGAACGGGCCCTTCGATAGAACATTTGTGCCAAACATGATGCCAGGTTAGGCACAATAGCTGGAGTAACTCGGCGGGTCAGGCAGCATCTCTGGAGAAAAGAAATGGGTGACGTTTCATGTTGGAACCCTTCTTTGGGCCAGAAATTTCACTTATTATTTTTCTCCAGAGATCTGCCTGAGATACTCCAGCCTTTTGTGTCTATCTTCAGGTTAAACCAGCATCTGCAGTTCCTTCTGATGCCAAGTTATGCTGGTCTCATCTGCCTGTACATGATCCATATCCCTCTGTGCCCTGCACTCCTATGGGCCTATCTAAAAGCCTCAAAAATGCCACTATCAAATCTGGCTCAACTGCCAACCCTAGCAATGTGTTCCAAGCCCCCACTACACTCTGTGTAAAAAATAAATCTTGCTCTTCATGCAACTTTCCCTCTCTCACCTTTTATCTATGCCCTCTAGTGTTGGGCGTTTCCACCCTGGGTGAAAGGTTCTGACAGTCTACCCTATCCTTGTCTCCCATAATTCTATATACTTCCACCAAGTCTCCATTCAACCTCTGACTTTCCAGAGAAAAAGATGACCCCAAACTGAGTTGAGTTTGGATTAACGGGGAAGTGATATTGAAGGGATACGTTCTAATGTTAGGAGAAGCAAGCAGCGTGGCTCAAAAAACCTTTGCGCGCGTTAACAGATCACAGCCACACAAGGGGAGGAATATGTCTGCTACACCAGTACATCAATGACCCCATGGACGTCCCTGGCCAGGACCTGCCCCGAAAGCAGTGGACAACCCTCAACCGCTTGAGGACAGGCGTCGGACGCTATGGCGTAGCGATGAAGAGGTGGGGCCTCGTGGACAGCGAGTGCCTCCTGCGAGTGTGGGGACCCAACACAGACAGTGGAGCACAAAGTCACCAGTTGCCCCAAACACCGGCCACCAAATGGTGAACGAGGTCTGATTGTCCTGGACGATGACACGTTGGCCTGGCTCACCCCAATGGAGCTGCAGGTCTAAAAGACATACGACAGAAGAAGATGAGTGAATACAAGGTGGAGTTGAGCAGGAGAGAAGTTGATCTGTCATTCGGGTGACTTCCAATGATGAGAACTACACAAGAGCCTCAATGTTTTCCAGCTGCATTCATGACAATGTGCAATTTTAGGGGTGGCACAGTGGTGGAGATGCTGCCTTACATCCCCAGAGACCCAGGTTCGATCCTGACAACGGGTGCTGTCTATACTAAGTTTGTACTTTCTCTCTGAGAGGTTTTCTCTTGGTGCTCTGGTCTCCTCCTACACTCCAAAGACATGTATGTTTGCAGAATAATTGGCTTTGGTAATATTGTAAATAGTTCCGAGTGTGTAAGATGGTGCTGGAATGTACAGGATGGTCGCTGGTCAATGCAGACTCGGTGGGCCGAAGGGCCTGTTTCCACTCTCTATGCCTAAAATCTAAAATTTCTTGACGGTGTAATGTTGCATTTTTAAACAGAATTTTTGGATGAGCCAAAGTTTTTTTTTAATAAAGAATAGCGTTTGTTTTCCAAAGTTGATGTCAGTTTCTGTAATACGCCAAAAAATGTTTATGCCATTTTTTTCTATTTTGAATTTTGGTGTAATTATTTCCAGAGATTGTAGAGGAGAAATTCAACTTCGGCAGCAACAAGATAGATTGTCCACCTATTGTACATCACAGCCAGTTTCTCTCACATTGGAGATAGACAGAAAATGCTGGAGGAACTCCTGCTGAGTTACTCCAGTATTTAGTGTCTATCTTCGCTGTAAACCAGCATCTGCAGTTCCTTCCTAGACATCTCTCACATTGGCGATGGACAACCAATCTTTTGTCATCTATTTTCTTCCCTCTTCATTCTTGTCCTCTCAACAAAAAAAAAAAGATTTGTCCCAGCAGAATGGGAAGGAAGTCTGAAGAATGGTCCCACCCTGATACGTTGCTTATCCATTCCCTCCATAGGTGCTGAAACAAGGAACTGCAGATGCTAGTTTACCAAGGAAAGTCATAAAATGCTGGAGTATCTCAGTTGATCTGGCAGCATCCCTGGATAAATTGGATAGGTGACGTTATGGTTCGGGACCAGAAGGCTCCCAACCTGGAATGTCACCTATCCATGTTCTCTAGGGATAGGTACAAAGTGCTGGAGTAACTCAGCGGGTCAGGCAGCATCTCTGGAGGCATAGTGATGTTTTGGGTTGGGTCTGAAGAAAGGACCCAACCCGAAACATCACCGTTCCGTTGCTTCCAGAGATGCTGCCTGACCTGCTGAGTTTCTCCAGAACTTTGTGTGTATCTTCAATATAAACCAGCATCTGCAGTTCATTTCTAGACATGCTCTCTAGTATGTTGCCTGACCCAATGAGTTGCTTCAGCATTTTACTCAAGATTCCAACATCTGCAGTTACCTATGTCTCTATTCATCCATTATCCATAATATTAAGGGTGAATAACTTGCTTGGCCTCATTTGTTAGTTTAGTTAGTTTAATTCTTTGCCACATGTTTAGTTTAGTTTAGTTGAGAGATACAGTGCGGAAACAGGCCCTTCAGCCCACCATGTCCACACTGACCAGCGATCCCCGCACATTAACACTATGCTACACACGCAAGGGATAATTTACATTTCTATCAAGACACTTTGGAGTGTGGAACGAAACCGAAGATCACGGAGAAACAGCGAGAAGCTTTATGCTGCGTACTATCTGTAATTAAAATCGAGCCGTGTACAGATGCAAGATAAAGGGAATAACGTTTAGTCAATATAAAATATGATTAAAGATACTCGAGGTTCTCCAATGAGGTGGATATTTCCATGACCGCTCCATAGTTGTTGTGGCTATTTCCATTTTGCCACCATCCTAACATAATGGGAGCAAGACAAAGTCATGTCCAGCTAGAATTGTGAAGCAATGTAATGGTAACCTTCAAAATCCATTTGCGTTGTGACCTTTGTAAGCCCTTTACATTGGATGATGTCATGAAACAATATCAAATGATTGCAGAATAGGATGTCACGGTGGCGCAGCGGGAGAGTTGCTGCCTCACAGCGCCAGAGACACGGGTTCAATCCTGACTACGGGTGCTGTCTGTACGGAGTTTGTACCTTCTCCACGTGATCGCGTTGGTTATCTCCAGGTGCTACGGTTTCCTCCCACACTCCAAAGACGTGCAGGTTTGTAGGTTAATTGGCTTGGTATAAGTGTAAATTGTCCCTAGAGCGTGTAGGGTAGCGTTAATGGGTTGGTCGGTGCAGACTCGGTGGGTCGAAGGGTCTGTTTCAGCGCTGTATCTCTAAACTAAACTAAACTAAACCTCAATGCGATTTAAGAGTAGCAGCATCTTTTACAGGCATTCTCGGGAAGTGCCGTCAGTATACGTGACATATCAGCACTACATTTTAACTGTAATAATAAGCTTCCAGAACAAGTAATTTAAGCAATATATGTCAGTGTTACTGATTTTATGAGGCTATAAACAATTCTTGCGAGTTAAATAATGGTAGAAGCTGCACATGCAGTCACTTCCCAGCAACGGGGCTGTTTCTGCTGAGTAAACGTGACATATTTTAATTGTTGTTGTGGTAAAAGTTCAAACTGTAGATTAAAAGCAGCAGAAATTACCGCAGAAAAATTGAGATCACTGCAACAATGAGCAGAGGTTCCCAGCATCACTTAATAGAAAACATGCTCATAGTTCAGAAACCAACACAGCATCTGGACAATTCCAGTCGAGGAGTTAAGACCAAGAATATTAATTTTTAGTTTTAGAGACACAGCGCAGAAACAGGCCCTTCGGCCCACCGAGTCCACACCGACCAGCGATCCCCGCACACTAACACTATCCTACACACACCAGGGACAATTTACACATACACCAAGCCAATTAACCTACAGACCTGCACGTCTTTGGAGTGTGGGAGGAAACCGACCATCTCTGAGAAAACCCACGAGGTTACGGGGAGAACGTACAAACTCCGTTCGGACAGCACCCGTAGTCGGGATCGAACCCGGGTCTCTGGCGCTGTAAGCGCTGTAAGGCAGCAACTCTACCGCTGTGCCACCGTGGCTGCCCATTAATCCGTCTTTGTTTACCTGTAGACATTGGACAAACTTGCAATGTTTTCCCTGGAGCACAGAGGCTGCGGGCAGACCTGATAGAAGTATGTAAAATTATTTCATACCGCCTTTTGGGAAGCAGCCAACATAATCAAGGGCTGCACATACCTCAGTCATTCTCCCTTCTTCTCTATTCCAATCTACCACCAAGAAGGACATAGGTTTAAGGTGAGAGGGGAAAGATTTAATAGAATCTGAGGGGGAACTTCTTCACACAATGTGTGGCTGGGGTATGGAGTGAGTTGCCAGAGGAGGTAGTTGAGCCTATTTGAGAACCAATTAGACAGGTACATGGATAGGACAGGTTTGGAGGGATATGGGCCAAATGCAGGCATGGGAATAATGTAGAAGGGACATGTTGGTCGGTGTGGGCAAGATGGGCCAAAGGGCCTGTTTCCATGCTGTATGACTCTGTGGATCTATGATGGGATCAGGCTAATAGGATAGCTCTTTCTTTTTATATGGCACAGATATAATGGCTTCCGTCTGTGATCACCCATGTTGTACAATTCTATGGTTTTCATCTTTTCCTGTCTGGCATATTCACATCAGATATTCTTCGGAACATCGCTGTGTTGCATTTCTATTGTTCTCTTGTGGAACTACTGCGGGAAAATCATGTAGAGAATGATATTTTTGCCATGTTAATGTAAGCGGTCCTTTCATCATGAGTAACATTCCAGGTTCTCACCAGGGAACATGAATAATTTTTGTTCAATCAAGAATATTTTTTCTTCCCATTAAAACAGATAAATTAAATCTTAAGCATCTCTAGATGAAAGAGAGAATGAATAACATTAATCTACTCCTCTGTTAATAAAATGCCTCTATTCCTGATCACAAGTTAATTGACTTGTACACCGGTGAAATAGTTTGCTTTGAAATCCTTTTATTGGCTCTTGGTAAATTGAAAATCACTCCCTTATATTTATTCACCATTACAATCTAAGCATTAAAACAAAAGACACAAAGTGCTGGAGTAACTCTGCGGGTCAGACAGCATCTCTGGAGAACATTGATGAAAAACGTTTCTAGTTGGAACCTGAAAGAAGGGACCCAATCCAAAACGTCACCTAACCATGTTCTCCAGAGATGCTGCCTGACCCGCTGAGTTACTCCAGCACTCTGTGTCTTTTTCTGTAGACCAGCATCTGCAGTTCCTTGTGTTCATCGAAGTCCATCATTAAAATTGGTTTTTATACGATGGTTTATTTTTTAATTGATTTGAAAGATAAAGCTCGGAAACAGTCTTGTTGGCCCACCGAGCCACTGCTGGAATTCTAAATTGTAAATGATCAGCCCCAAATTGAAGGTGTTCCCAGAACTGAAGCATTGACTGATAAACAAAATACAAACAGCTGGAGGAACGCAATAGACCAGGACGCAGCTGAGGATGGAAATGGATCGGCAACTCTTCGAGTTGGAACTCTTCCCCTTTTGGCCCATTGTACCTGTGCCAGTCATCTAGAGAGGTGGTGCAGCAGTAGAGTTGCTGCCTCACAGTGCCAGAGTACCGAGTTCGATCCTGACCACAGGTGCCGTCTGTATGGAGTTTGGACATTTTCCCTGTGACCATATGGGTTCTCTCCAGGTGCTCTGGTTTCCTCACACACTTAAAACACGTGCAGGTTTGTAGGTTAATTGGATTCAGTAAAATGGTGTGGGACAGTGCTAGCATACAGGGTGATCGCTGGTTGGCGTGGATTTGGTTGGCCGACGGGCCTGTTTCTGCCCTGTATCTCTGAAGTCTAAAGGTGTCCCAATCCGAAACATTGTCTGTCGATTGCCCTCCACAAATGCTGCCTGACCAATGAATTCCAGCATTTTATTTTGTTCAAGACTCCAGCATCTACAGTTCCTTGCGTCTACTTTGAGTATAGAAGTTGGGGGGGTCATGTTGCAATTGTATACAACGATGGTGAGGCCAGATTTAGAGTATTGTGTTCAGTTCTGGGCACCGTGTTATAAGAAAGATGCTGTCAAGTTGGAAAGGGTACAGAGAAGATTAACGAAGATGTCTTTGGAGTGTGGGAGGAAACTGGAGCACAAAGAGAAAACCCATTTGCTCACAGGGAGAACGTAGAAACTCGTTACAGAATGTACCCCTAGTCGGGATCTCTGGCGCTGTAAGGCAGCAACTCTACCACTGCGTTACAGTGCTGCCCCAACTGCCTTGTGTCAACATTGATTGATAAGTTCCCTTGCTATTTCATTTACAAATTACAGAGGAAAAACGGCGAAAAAGTTTTGAGACTGGCTGTGGGTTACCTGATCTCTCTATATGTTGATATCTGAATCAAAGGGGAAGCCAGCACTTCTGACAAGTTCATGGTACCTCAGGGGTGTGGGTGCAAACTTCTGTGGATATTGATGAGCCCGAGACCTCTTTGAATCCATTCATATCCTGAACATAAATGGTTATGCTCCTTTGATTGTCGGCCAAAGATTTTTCCTGCAGGTGATTAAAATGATTTAAAACATGAAAAGCCTATGGCATTTGGGACAAGGATCAGGTCAGGTCTGGTCACAAAGAAGGCTCTCAAGGATTCATCTGCCATTTGACAATTTCATCAATTGCAATCACAAGAAGTTTGCTTTGTTTGGCTTTGCTGCCTGTGATTGCCGTCTTACATTAGTCTTCTCTCTGAGTTTGATTTTTCCTTTAAAGTCCCATGGTCGAGAGCCCTTCCTTTCAATTAGGATTATTCCTTGCCTGACAAGTTGATAGCTGCCAAGAGAGAAGGTTGATAGTGTTGCTAGGTTTAATGAACATTTTGTCCTTTTTAAGTCTTGCATATATGCAATAGGTTGGCCAATGTTCTTGTCAACGGCGAAGGTGAAAAGTTGCCTCATTTAATTTTACCTATCCCCTTTTTAATGAGCTTTATTGGAATTTTGTCAACATCTTTTGGTCATCCTATTATGATGTGAGAAACAGTTGCCAGAAATTGACAACATCAATTCCACCGGGCAACTGTGTTGAACCATTTATTTCCAAGCGTTACATTACTGCCAACAATTCTCTCACCCAAAATCTTGTTTCCTCCGAAATTAAATCACTTGCCCATCCACAATTGACGCTGACAGTGTCTTCAACTACTGCAAACTCTAATGAGGCTTATTTTGAGAGAACGGGCATAATTGGTTCATAGCTGAGAGAGAATATGAATTCCTCTTAGAAACCTTGTTCAAAGAACGGTGCACAGGTTGTTCAGAGAATACCACATGAGCAAAGGCAAATAGTAGCAACGTTTTCTTATTAGCAAATTTAATTTACTAATAAGTAATAAGCATTTTCCAATTAACTTTTGTGACACTAAATTTGGGTACAAGCCAATGAACTATGGTAGTTAAAATCTGTATTCTTCAGTTTAAAGACCAAAGTCACTCAACTAAAACTTAGCAACAAAGGAGTACTGAATTCCTTGGGCCTGTAGTTCTCATGAGCTAGGACCCCCCCCCCCCCCCCTCCCCAGCTATCCTCCCCAGCACAATTACAAGTCACCCAGAGAGTTGTGAATTTGTGGAATTCTCTGCCACAGAAGGCAGTGGAGGCCGATTCACTGGATGCATTCAAAAGAGAGTTAGATGTAGCTCTTAGGGCTAACGGAATCAGGGGATATGAGGAGAAGGCAGGAACGGGGTACTGATTGGGGATGATCAGCCATGATCACATTGAATGGCGGTGCTGGCTCGAAGGGCCAAATGGCCCACTCCTGCACCTATTGTCTATGTATCTATGTATGTATCTAAGTCCCAATTTGAAATGTCACCTCTCCATGTTCTCCAGAGATTCTGTCTGACCCGCTTAGTTACTACAGCATACTGTGAAACGTCACCTATCCATGTTCTCCACAGATGCTGCCTGACCCGCTGAGTTACTCCAGCACTCTATGAAAGGCCACCTATCCATGTTCTCCACAGATGCTGCCTGACCCGCTGAGTTACTCCAGCACTCTGTGAAAGGTCACCTATCCATGTTCTCCAGAGATGCTGCCTGACCCGTTGAGTTACTCCAGCACTCTGTGAAACGTCACCTATCCATGTTCTCCACAATGCTGCCTGATCCGCTGAGTTTCTCCAGCACTCTGTGAAAGGTCACCTATCCATGTTCTCCACAATGCTGCCTGACCCGCTGAGTTACTCCAGCACTCTGTGAAACGTCACCTATCCATGTTCTCCACAATGCTGCCTGACCCGCTGAGTTACTCCAGCACATTATGTCCTTTTTTTACACAAACTTTGGTACCAATTCTGTTCACTGCAAACACAATTGTGCAATCAATTGCAGTGGTTTCCAAAGTTAGCAGTTCTTCTCCCCAACTATAATAAGTATCGCTAAACAATAATCATCCCTCGCAGTTTTCAATAACGTTGATTTGCAAGTTTGCTGGGAAACTAAGTGAAAAATAACAAGGTGTAACTTTTGAGCTGAATGAAAATGATTAAGTTTGAACAATTATCTTCAAAAATTATTTTGGAACATAAACCAACTGCGACATAATGATAAATAGTTTGATATATATTTTAACAGTTGTTTTCAATCATTTAAAATTGAATTGCTTACAAATATTGGAATAGCTCCACGATTTAACTTTGTGTGACTTCATTTTCAACAGTTGTAATCAAACTGCACAGCATTACAACTGTGTGAAATGTCATGGAATATGTGTTTTAAGCAACAATTCTGAAAATAAAATGTTTTAAAGTGCTGTCTGAGTATATTGTTTGCAGCAAATGAGTTTGCACGAAATATCAAGGGAAATTAAACACTTCAAAATGGGTGAAGGTTTGGGCACCAATTCACCATTTTTACCCATGAGTACACTTCTTGCCTTTTCAAAGTCCGTAATTCTAATTTGGAAGAAATTAAATTTCTAAACTCTGGTCATTACGTCACTGAAGTTTATCCTCTTGCAAAAAAAAAATAATGTTGGTTTTACGGTAATACCCATTATAAAGACTAGCATCTTCTGGGATTTTAAGATTTTTAAGAACTTATCCAAATTTGAATTGGCTCAGTACTCTCATAATTATCACGTTGAAATATCTTTCTGAAGCTTGGAATTTCCATCAGCAACTCAAATTCAAGTTCCCTTGAAGGCTGAGAAAGAGTTATAGTGTCGTACTGCTGTGAAACAGGCCCTGCGACACAACTCGTCACTGCTAACCAAGATGCCCCATCTAACCTATTCAGATTGGCCTTCATTTGACTATATTCCTCTAAACTTGTTCTAGCCATGTTCCTGTCCTAATGTCTTTGTAACATTGTTAATGTGGCTGCCTCAACTACTTCCCTTGGAAGCTTGTTCCATGCACCCACCACCCTCTGTGTGAAATGGTTGCCCCTTAGTTTAGTGTAATATAGAGATGCAGCACTGAAACAGGCCCTTCGACCCACTGAGTCCACGCTGACCACCAATCAACTGTTCATACTAGTTATTCCATGTTATTCCATGTTCTCATCCACTCCCTGCACATTAGGAGGCACTTACAGAGCACAATTAACCTACAAACCCTCATGTCATTGGGAATGTGGGAGTAAACCGGAGCACCAGGAAGAAACCCATGCGGTCACAGGGAGAACGTGCAAACTCGGGGTCCTATTAAATCTTTTCCCCTCTCGCCTTAAAACTACGCCCTCCAGATAGATGCCTTCAAAAATCAGTAAACTGAAAGTTACGACATGAACTAAGAACATTGTGCCGTTATGTACTTAGCCATGTTAAGCTTGGTCTTCACACCAGCTACTCCACCACCACCTTCACTGGTGGGACTATTGCTTAAAAATAGACAGGAGCTTCAGTTACAACTGAAGACAAACCTACTGTATATAGATGCACACATGCCTTCAAATGGTTGCAAGCTACAATTGGAATAAATTATAGACAATAGTATTTATAACCAACAAAATTATTGTCATGTTGTTGTATAATCTTTATATTACACTGTAAATAAGTTTTAATGCCTCTCTGTGTGGTGCTAACAGTTTGTTACATATCCTGTAATTTTCATTGAGCACATCACTTTACTTTGCGTTTTAAAAGTATCGCATGAAATTATCGCGAACCATTTTATTTAAGAGATGTACAACAACTGCTAAATAGCCATTTCTGTTGTGGGTAGTCTTGAACTGAATGTTTCAAATGTGACACCAGAGGAAATTACGCTGTCGGCACCAGCATTTATAATTTCTCTGGCACAATAAAAGAAATGATGCATGTTTACAGAATGAGGATGAAAGTAAAGGGGAGAATAGGACACAGTGCGGTTGTAACCAACCTATCGAGCAAGCTGTAGTCGCAAGCTGTTGTGATCATGTATTGTCATTCCATTGGCTTGTGAGCACGTGACGGAAGCTATGGAATCTAATGGAATACTTTATTGTCACATGTGAGAAGACACAGTGAGATTCTTTGCTGGTACACAAAAATGCTGGAGAAACTCAGCGGGTGCAGCAGCATCTATGGAGCGAAGGAAATAGGTAACGTTTCGGGCCGAAACCCTTCTTCAGACATTATCTTCTTCAGATTCTTTGCTGCATCTCCAATGTATACAAATAGCGTCTACCTAAGGCGTTGACAAGGTCACAAAGCACGCCGGCTCCTCCTTTTGTTCTCCTCCCCCCCTCCCCACCACGCCGGGTTCCCACCACGCCGGGTCCCCATTGTCCATTGTTCTCCCTTCCCCCCCCTCGCGATGATCCCCCCATACTCTCATCGACTGTCGACGGCGGATCGACCCGCAAGGCTTCACCGCTGCCGAGGCCCGACCGCTGTTGACGTCCCACTGACCGTGGTCCGTCCTCGTCCGTCGGTCAGCGCCATTATCGGCCGCCGCACCGACCTCTCCACAACGCTGCCGGGTCCTCTCCTGAGGCCTCCGTGGTGCCGCGCTCTGACCCACGAGGCCCCGGCCAGGCACCCATACAGCTTTTGACTGTACCTTGTTACACGTGACAATAAACTAAACTCAGTCTTTTCCTGCCTTTGTGATTCCTAAAGTCGTGATAACTTACCAGTGTGTGTATTGCATCAGAAATGGACCAGATGTCGACAACAGTGTCTTGTGAATAACCGAAATAAAAAAAGAATTGCAAGAGAATGGGCACGGTGGCGCAGCAGTAACGTTGTTGCCTCGCAGCGCCAGAGACCCGGGTTCGATCCTGACTACGGGTGTTGTCAGTATGGAGTTTGTACGTTTTCCCTGTGAGCGCGTGGGTTTTCTCCGGGAACTCCGTTTTCCTCCCACCCTCCAAAGAGACTGGTTTGTAGGCTAATTGGCTTCGGTAAAGATTGTAAATTGTCCCTTGTGTGTAGGATAGTGTTAGTGTGCGGGGATCGCTGGTCGGCGCGGACTCGGTGGGCCGAAGGGCCCGTTTCCACGCTGTATCTCTAAACTGATAACTTCTACGAATGCTATAGATATCATATATATATATATATATCTGAGGCTGGTTGAAACTCAATTCAGTTAAAGTGAGTTTGTCTTCCTGCATAATGAGATGGAAAGTTCCTAGTTTTCACATGATTCTGCAGTAGTGTAATGATTTAACGGCTTGTAAATGATCTTATGTAGCCTGAATGATCTTCATTCTTGTATTTTCTAACATTTTTAAACTGACATTCTATATTCCAAGGTAGACAAAAATGCTGGAGAAACTCAGCGGGTGAGGCAGCATCTATGGAGACAAGGAAATAGGTGATGTAGATAGTAATAAGGTAAAAAAATAATCAAAATAATGAACTTGTTCATTCACTAAAAACATAAGGATAGTGTCAATATGAAGACAGGCCCTTTGAATTATGTGTTTTTAAGATATTGATATTAGTACAAAATAATTGTAATGATGAAATTAGTTATAATCCTAAATTCAGTGACAATGCCTCTATAGTGGCAATACTGATGTTGGTTTCTCCGGGAACTCCGTTTTCCTCCCACCCTCCAAAGACAGACTGGTTTGTAGGCTAATTGGCTTCGGTAAAGAAATAACGAAACATGATTAGAAACATAGAAAATAGGTGCTGGAGAAAGCCATTTGACTCTTCGAGCCAGCTCTGCCATTTTTAACATAATTTAAAACATATAAATGAATAGAACATCATCTGTAACAACTGCTTTATATAATCAAATATTTCATTGAAAAGTACTTCTACTATATGAGACATATTGCCAAATTTTGGATCTAGATCCAACATATTATTGGTTTATTTTTAATCACCTTAAAAATTATTTCACATTCCATTATATCTGGATATAATCATACATTATTATTATTATTATTATTATATTCTTATAATATTTATTATTTTCCATTTATAACATCAAAGCAATTTGTGTCTCCAAATAATGAACTGGCCTGGATTTGCCCGATCAGCTTTGAATTCATTTGTTACATTTTTATATTTGTACACTTTTAAATAATCTTTTTAACCTTTTAGTGCTGAATGTCTCTGTCGCTTTGATTAAAAACTATAATCGATCACAAACGCTGGCAATTATTAATCACTTAATCAAATAATCAACGCATCACTAGTTTTAATGGCATCCATTTATTTTACTTTCTGCATGCTTTGTCCAGAAGTATGTCTGTCCCATTTGGGTTGAGATAAATAGAGCTAGACTCCATCCAAGAGCCGCAGAGAGAGTTATAGATAGTTGCTTGCAAGGATCATTATCTGCCTAGTGCATCCTTTCCCCTATTTATTAAGTAAAATCTGACTAAAGTAAATGGTTGGTAAACCACACAGCCAGACTCAGATAAACATGGGCCATTTGTTTATGTTCGTACCTGACAGTTTGATGATACATGATCCCGGGAAGATTAATCTCTTCGGAAGGGCTTCCCCATCATTAATGTTGTACATTTACACCAACTTGGCCTGGCTTTGCAGTTAAAACTATACAATTCCATTAGCAGAAGAGATGGCTTCATTTAATCTCGATTATAATAATAATCAATATTTGTTTAATTTGTTTTTAAAGTCTTTTGGTCAGTGGTTAAACCATTAGTCCAATAAATTGGTTAGGATGCTTATTCACAAATTTCAGCTTACTCTTATTTCCTCTCTGCTCTCTCAGTCTACATTAGACTGCAAACATTTGGGCTAGACATGATCCTCAAGCCTCATTTCTTATCCATCACCAAGAGAATTTAATTCCACTTTGGAAACATCCAACCACAATCACAGAAAGTATAGCTAAAAATTGTCATATCCGGTATCATTATCTCTAGATATCACTAAGGTAGACAAAAATGCTGGAGAAACTCAGCGGGTGAGGCAGCATCTATGGAGTGAAGGAAATAGGCAAAGTTTCGGGTCGAGACCCTTCTTCAAACATTTAATCTACCCACTAACTTCACTTTCCAATCACTGAAAAATCCAATTTAACTACCCCACCTGTATCTTTCCCTTTCCCACTCCATTACTACCTACTGCACACTTTTTTATTCTCATCACCATGTCCACTTTTAGATGAGATAATAAAGCAAATCTCATTTGCTTTCTCAACTGGATGTTACAGATCAATGTGGTTTTAGTTTAGTTTACAGATACGGCGCGGAAACAGGCCCTTCGCCCACTGACTTCATGCCGACCATCGACCTCCACAATTTAACTCTATCCGAGACAGCGCCCGTAGTCAGGATCGAACCCTTGTCTCTGGCAGCAACTCTACCACTGCGCCATCGTGCTGCACAGATATCATGGCATTATTTCAAACCAAGGTTCTGCAGGAACTCAAGGAGGGCTGACGGAAAGATTGGAATATTTATCGGGTGATGTAGCGGTAGAGTTCCTGTCCTACAAAGCCAGAGACCTGGGTTCGATCCTGACCACGGGTGCTGTCTGTATGGTGTTTGTACATTCTCCCTGCGACAGCGTGGGTTTTCTCTGGGTGCTCCGGTTTCCTCCCACCGGGTCCTTGGGTCCAGATAATTAGCCCAAGATAATTGTTTTCAGTTGCTGTGCTATTTAGAGTACTTATCTGCTCATTAATTTTCATTACAATTTGTTGTATTTATTTAATCTTTGGTTTCCCAATTGTTTCTGTGAATTTTATTGTCCCTACTGCTTAGAAGAAAGATATAAAATGTTTAGTGCCTCAGCCTCTTCCATAAACCTATTATAGCCTCTCCTAAGATAGACACAAAGTGCTGGAGTAACTCAGCGGGTCAGGCGACACCTCTGGAGAAAAGGAATAGATGACGTTCCGGGTTGAGACCCTTCTTCAGACAAAATTTCTCCTTCTGATACCACAAAGGACTAAATTTAATTTTGTATCTATATTCTTTTTTAATGCATGTATATGAGCTTATAGATTATTTCCACATTTCTCGGCTTGCTTCGTATGGCGACTATGATATCTCTTTATCAATGGTTTGCTGCAACTTATTGTTCAATATTCATTACATAACAATTACAGAATTCATTACAGAAATACAGGGATCACAGAACACATAATGCAGATGCTGGAAATCTGAAATAAAAAGCCAAAAATGCTGGGAACACTCAGCAGGTCTGGCAGCATCTGTGGAAAGAGAAACAGAGTTAATGTGTAGGAAGGAACTGCAGATGCTGGTTTAAACCGAAGATAGACACGAAAAGCTGAAGTAACTCAGCGGGACAGGCAGCATCTCTGGAGAGTAGGAATGGGTTACGTTCTGGAGACCCTTCTTCAGACTGAGTTAATGTGTTAGGTTGGAGGCCCATTTCCAGTTCTGATGAAAAGACATCGACCTGAAATGTTAACTCTGCTTCTGTTTCCACAGATGCTGCCTGACCTGCTGTGTGTTTCCTATACGTCCTGTTTTTATTACGTGGGACCACCGATTTGTCAGCTGAGGCAAGGCGACTGGGTAAGAGGGAGGTGGGAGTGCAACAGCGAAAAGCTTTATTCCTTCTGATAAAAGCATACTAATGCTCCAATGTTAACTTATCAAATGTATGTAAATATTGAACTCCAATTTAATCTGGTAAAATCAAACATCAACAATTTTTAAAGGTTAGAAGAACCTTCTTAGTATATGGCTTGTCTACTTTGATTGAGGAGGCTTTAATGAAGACAATTATTCCATTCTCACCTTCAAGATTGGACAGATATGTTAGATAAGAAGGGTTGCTAATTTTCTATCCATATTAACTAAGGGGAATTAAGCATCCCCTCATTTTGGATTCTGCATGAATTAAGCCAAAATTTTGAATTAACACATCAAGGGAATTATGTGTTAATTTTTTTATCTGATTAAATATAAGCCAGAGGCACTAATTAAACAATGAAACACATCCACTTGCATCCTGGTTTAGAGTGAATCGAGGTAACATACTGATATTACTGACCATGTACGAACACTGTTCCAACCTAACTCATTATTGAAGAGGAATGATTAATTAATTGAGAATATGGGACTCAAGTTATTAAGGAGTGAGGGAATTTCAGGCTAAAGAAATGCGAGTCCAAAAATGGAGAACCATAACATTGCATTTTAGAGTGGAGGGGAATTAAGGTGCTTACCTCCGCCCACAGAATTAGTGAAAATTATTAGGAAGAGGGGGGTGGGAGATTGCAACCTTCACGCGGTCCGCCCTGTTTCAACGAATGCAATCAACCTGGCGTGCACAATCAAATAAGATCAAATAGAACAAGTTGTCCTACAACTTTAGGCTGTGCACGCCATACGCAAGAAGAAGTAGACTAGGAAGAGGGAGGAATGTAATGAAAGTGAAGATGGACACAAGAAGGTGGGGTGACTCAGCAGGTCAGGCAGCATCTCTGGGGAAGAGGAATACTGTAGGTGACGTTTTGGGTCGAGACCCATCTTCAGACCCGAAACATCACCCATTCCTTTTCTCCAAAGATGCTGTCTAACCCACTGAGTTACTCCAGTTTTTTTTTGTCTTTCCTCGGTTTAAATCAGCATCTGCAGTCCCCTGACTCTCAGTCTGAAGAAGGGTCTCGACCCGAAAAGTCACTTGTTCCGTTTCCCCAGAGATGCTGCCTGTTCCGCTGAGTTACTCCAGCTTTTTGTGTCTATCTGCAGCTCCTTCGTACACAATGTACGGAAAGTGTCTTCTTCAGACACGTATAAACCACGGGATTACAACATAAATCCATGATGAACTCAACGTGAAGGATTTAATAGGGGTGAGGACTTAGCAACTGAATTTGGTTAGAAATCCACGAAGTAAAACAATACATTATGAGTGTGGCACAGTGGCGCAGCAGTAGAGTAGCTGCTTACAGCGCTTACAGCGCCAGAGACCCTTCTGAACCTTCTGAATTTTGTAGTCGGCAGGGCAGTACTCTGCATATCGCCAACTTGGACAATTTTACATTTTTACCAAGCCAATTAAACAAGGCAATTAACCTACAAACCTGTACGTCTTTGGAGTGTGGGAGGAATCCGAAGATCTCGGAGAAAACCCACGCAGATCACAGGGAGAACGTACAAACTCCGTACAGACAGCACCCGTAGTCGGGATCGAACCCGGGTCTCTGGCGCTGCATTTTGCTGTAAGGCAGCAACTCCACCACTGTGCCACCGTGAGTGCCCAGGTTCGATCCTGGCTACGGGTGCTTGTCTGTACGGAGTTTGTACCTTCTACCCGTGACCTGCGTGGGTTTTATCCACACACTCCCACACTCCAAAGATGTACAGGTTTGTAGGTTAACTGGCTTGGTATAAATGTAAATTGTCCCTAGAGTAGGATAGTGTTAACGTGTGGGGATCGCTAGTCGGCGCGGACCCAGTGTGCCGAAGGGCCTGTTTCCACGCTGTATCTCTAAACTAAACTAGAAGCTAAATTAACAACTCAAGAAAAAAAAAAATCATAGTTTCCCAGTTAAATGTGCAGGCGTAGAACTGTCGAGTAATGTACGATGATGATTGGTTTGCTCCATCCTATGTCCTGTCCGTTGCCCAGCTACTGAACTATTACCCCTAACGTGTACAGTACAAGTTTGATTTATGATTGAAAAATTGCCAGAAGTCTTACACAAAATCGCATTTGAACAACTGTATCCAGCCTGTGTACACTCCTCCAGAAGGACTATTCCAGGTGGCATGTTGACAAGACAATTAGGTGATTAATTTCCTGCTGAGTACAATTTTAAAATCGATTATACTTGTTTAATCAGTGCAATGCTAATCTCAATAAAATTGTTCAGAGAATGCATTTGTTAACATCCACACAGCATGGTGATAATATTTATAATGTATCAGGTCCATTAACACCTTGAGTGACTTTTATTTTCACAACTAGTTAAACATTATATTTCAAAAGCTGTGCATGTATAGAATGCTTTTGTATTCCTCATGTTAAATTGTATCTGTTTTTTCTTAATACGTTCACTGTGGAATCCATGGCTGATTTGAGCTAATCAATCCTCAGTGTCTGAAGAAGGGTCTCGGCCTGAGAAGTCACCCATTCCTTCTCTCCAGAGATGCTGCCTGTCCCACTGAGTCACTCCAGCATTTTGTGTCTATCCTCTAATGCCTCCTGCTGCGGAAAAGGTTAAATGGTGAATTTTAAAGGATTAATTTTGGATTATTGCGCGAGAATCAGTGATTCCAGTGGTAAAGATGAAATTTAATGCATCCCTACACCTACAGTAGCTTCTGCAATCAAGGATCAAGGAATCAGGGGGTACGGGGAGAAAGCAGGAACGTGGTACTGATTTTGCATGATCAGCCATGATCATATTGAATGGCGGTGCTGGCTCGAAGGGCCGAATGGCCTATTCTTGCACCTATTTTCTATGTTTCTATGGTCTCTTAATGCTGTTTCTGGGACGTTGATTGCAAGTTTAGTTTAGAGAACAGTGTGGAAACAGGCCCTTCGGCCCATCAAGTTGGCATCAACTGCACACCAGTTCTATGCTATCCCACTGTTGCATCCTGCACCCTAGGGACAATTTACAGAAGCCAATTAACCTGCAAACCCGCACGTCTTTGGAATGTGGGAGGAAACCGGAGCACCTGGAGAAAACCCACGAGGTCACAAGGAGAATTATACAAACTAAACACAGACAGCACCCGGGGTCAGGATCGAACCCGGGCCTCTGGCTCTGCAAGGCAGTAGCTCTACTGCTGTGCCACTGTGGCACCTCCAATGATTAGTGATACCCCCAGATGGTGAATGGCACAATATAAACAAGTCTTACTTTCAACTGCACACACAAGATTTGATGAGCGATGATTGTCTAGAAGGTAGTAAAACTATAATGTTATTTGTTCATGACTGATTGTTTTTCTCAATAAACACTATGGTATTGCATGTGAATTGAAATCCCTTCCTGAAATTTAGCTCCATGAGAGACTGAGAATATCTTTGCATTTCCTGTGTTTCAGTCCCGTGTAGACAGACAGAGGGAGCAGTATTAACAATCAAGAGCATGTGAAGTGTCTTGGACTCAGGTAGGGAGGGATTGGACCAGGGGGGATAGGATGGAGTCGAGGTATGTGGAAATTAATTTGGTCTGAAGAAGGGTCTCGACCCGAAACTTCACCCAATCCTTCTCTCCAGAGATGCTGCCTGTCCCGCTGAGTTACTCCAGCATTTGGTGTCTACCTTCGATAATCCTGAGGGCACTGTTTTGATTGATTGAACAATTCAGCAAGGAGACAAATCCTTCAGCTCACCAAGTCCACGTTGACGGTAGACAAAAATGCTGGAGAAACTCAGCGGGTGCAGCAGCATCTATGGAGCGAAGGAAATAGGCAAAGTTTCGGGCCAAAACCCTTCTTCAGACTTCTTTAACACCAAGTCCACGTTGACCATTGATTATCCATTGAAACTAGTTCTGCTTTGTCCCACTTTCCCATCCACTCCCTGCACACTGAGCACAATTTAGAGGCCTATGAACCTACAAACCCACACGACTTTGGGATGTTGGATTGAAAAAAAAAAATTGGATTCGTTCAGTACACACATGACAATAAACTGAACTGAGCTACTCTAGGAAAGAACGGATATTGGAGACGGCATAATATGGTGTTGTCAAAAAAGGACGGGAGCATGTTATACCAGCATGACAAGGTTTGGCCTGGAGTGTTGACTCTGTTATAGCCAATAGACAATAGGTGCAGGGGTAGACCATTCAGCTCTTCGAGACAGCACCGCCATTCACTGTGATCATGGCTGATCATCCACAATCAGTACCCCGTTCCTGCCTTCTCCCCATATCCCCTGACTCTGCTATCTTTAATAGCTCTATCTATCTCTCTCTTGAAAGCATCCAGAGAATCGGCCTGCACTGCCCTCTGAGGCAAAGAATTCCGCAGATTCACAACTCTCCGGGTAAAAAAGTTTTTCCTCATTTCCGTTCTAAATGGCCAACCCCTTATTCTTAAACAGTGGCCCCTGGTCCTGGACTCCCCTGACATCGGGAACATGTTTCCTGCCTGTAGTGTGTCCAATCCCTTAATAAACCTATATGTTTCAATAAGATATCCTCTCATCCTTCTAAATTCTGGTGTATACAAGCTCAGTCGCTCCATTCTTTCAACATCTGACAGTCCCGCCATCCCGGGAATTAACCTCATGAACCTACGCTGCACTCCCTCAATAGCAAGAATATCCTTCCCCAAATTTGGAGAACTAAACAGCACACAATACTCCAGGTGTGGTCTCACCAGGGCCCCGTACAACTGAAGAAGGACCTCTTTGCTCCGATACTCAACTCCTCTTGTTATGAAGGCCAACATGCCATTCGCTTTCTCCACTGCATGCTTACTTTCAGTGACTGATGTACAAGGACACCCAGATCTCGTTGTACTTCCCTTTTCCTAACTTGAAACTATTCAGATAATAATCTGCCTTCCTGTTGTGAAATACTGGAGGAAAAAGTGGTTCCAGAGTGAGGATTGAAAGAGCCCGCTGTCGGATTATTGCAGGAGTGTGATATTGTAGTCCTCGTAACCTGATACCAGATCAATGTAACTCCATTGGAAGAGTGTGATTGGTGTGAGGCAAATGAGAGAAATGCTTGCCTTGTTTTTTTGCTTAAATTAGTTGGTACCTTTTGGAGGGACATGGGCCAAACATACGCAGGTGCGACTAGTGTAGCTGGGACATGTTGGCTTGTGTGGGCAAGCTGGGCCGAAGGGTCTGCTTCCACACTGTATCACTCCATGACTCTGTGACGACAGATGGCGCAATGGGCTAAGTGTTCGGCTGGCAACCGGAAGGTAGCCGGTTCGAATCCCGCTTGGAGTGCATATTGTCGTTGTGTCCTTGGGCAAGACACTTCACCCACCTTTGCCTGCGTGTGAATGTGTGTGAATGTGTGTGAGTGATTGGTGGTGGTCGGAGGGGCCGTAGGCGCAGATTAGCAGCCACGCTTCCGTCAGTCTGCCCCAGGGCAGCTGTGGCTACAGAAGTAGCTCACCACCACCGAGTGTGACTGAGGAGTGAATGAATAATGCGATGTAAAGCGCCTTGAGTATTAGAAAGGCGCTATATAAATCCCATCCATTATTATTATTATTATTATTATGATTCTAGTGTAAAGCAGCTTCATCCAAGCTAACATTTCTTATCTGAAGAAAGTTCCCAACCCAAAACATCACCTATCCTTGTTTTCCAGAGATGCTGCCTGACCTGCTGAGTCACTTCAGCACTTTGTTTCTTGTGGAAGCGGTGTCTTTTTAAGTTACTGATGGGCGGCACGGTGGCGCAGTGGTAGAGTTGCTGCCTCACAGCGCCAGAGACCCAGGTTTGATCCTGACTACGGGTGCTGTCTGTACGGAGTTTGTACGTTCTCCCTGTGACCGTGTGGGTTTTCTCCAAGAGCTCCGGTTTCCTCCCACATTCCAAAGACGTGCGGATTTGTAGGTTAATTGGCTTCGGTAAAATTTATGAATTATCCCTAGTGTGTGTAGGATAGTGTTAGTGTGTGGGGATCGCTGGTTGGTGTGGGCTCATTACATGGTGTATGGATACTGTATGACTCTACACTGATTCCACACTGTATGATTCCATAACCCCATGACCTAATTCGCCTACATTAACCTTCAGCACTTATGGTGCTAGACTTAGCCTGTAGTAAGTTGGCTTGCCTTACTGTTCAATGTATTGAGGTCATTGCACCATTAAGTGCTAATGCCTGAATCTTGACATAGATTTGTATGTTGCCCTATAATGTAATTGTGAAATACTTATAGTAAATCATTCTTCAAATTTACTTTTAATTCTTTGAACCAATCTTTCCCTTAGAGAGTTGGGCTCTGTGTGTAGATAGCTATTATAACTGGCACATCCCATCTGACCTACAATGTGCCTTCAAGTTCAATGTGTTTTCACTAGAGGTATTTTGCTGAAAATCTTGATCTATCTGACGCTGTGTTTTGTCAGATAGTCTATGTAGTCATATAGTCCATATGGCAGCTTACAACCCAGCGGTATGAATATTGAGTAACACTTGCTTTCCCTCTCTCTCCATCCCTCCCCCACCCTAGTTCTCCCACTAGTTTCACTGTCATTCTGATGAATTACAGTGATTCTATGCCTCCTCAGCTAACAATGAACCATTCTACATTCTTGTACGGAGTTTGTACGTTTTCTCTGTGACCTGTGTGGGTTTTCACCGAGAACTGGTTTCCTCCCACACTCAAAAGAAGTACAGGTTTGTAGGTTGATTGGCTTGATATAATTGTAAAAATTGTCCCTAGTGTAGGATGGTGTTAATATGCGGGGATCGCTGGTTGGTGCGGACTCAGTGGGCCGAAGGGCCTGTTTCCACGCTGTATAACTAAACTAAACTAAACTAAACTAAAGATGTTCACACTCTATCATAGAACCCAGGGTTCCTGAAAGAGCTACTTTTCCTGATATCTTTGCCCTCCCTGTTTGAATTATTTAAGGATGACTTAACATTAAGGGCAAAACATGTCATTGTGTGGTGTCCAAGAACGTATTCCTTCATCGTAGTATTGATAATGGAGAAAATTAGTGGATTTGTTCAAAACATTCAGATGATGAGTTTTGCTCGGGATGTTGTCTAATAGAAAATTTCTTTGAAGTTAAAGTAACTGGAATCGTAAACCAGAGGACGTAGGTTTAAGGTGAGGGGGGAAAGATTGACCTTTTTCACAAAGAGGGCGGTGAGTGCATGGAACAAGCTGCCGGAAGAGGTAGTTGAGGCAGGGGCTATTACAATGTTTAAGAAACATTCAGACAGGTTCGTGGATAGGACAGGTTTAGAGGGATATGGGCCAAATGCAGGCAGGTAGGACTAGTGTAGATGGGACATGTTGGTCGGTGTAGGCAAGTTGGGCCGAATGGCCTGTTTCTCTGCTCCATGACTCTATAACCAGAAAAGCAATCTCAAAACACATAGAAAAATAGAAACATAGAAAAATAGGTGCTGGAGTAGGTCATTTGGCCCTTTGAGCCAGCACCACCATTCAATATGATCATGGCTGATCATCTAAAATCAGTTTCCCATTCCTGATTTCTCCCCATATCCCTTGATTCCGTTAGCCCTAAGAGTTAAATCTAACTCTCTCTTGAAAACATCCAGTGAATTGGCCTCCACTGCCTTCTGTGGCAGAGAATTCCACAGATTCACAACTCTCTGGGTGAAAAAGTTTTTCCTCATCTCAGTTATGATGAAATGATGCTATGTTGCTCTGCCAGAAGTGCCACGATCAGTGACCGAAGTGTTAGCTAAGACTCTGGAGAGAATTCAGCTACGTTTTACAATTTATATTGGCCTCCAGTTTAGCTAAATTAGACATGCAACAAAATATTGATTTTTCTTCCAGATGCTCAACGTAACCGAACAAGAATAGAAAAACATAACACAGATGAGACATATTACAACAGAACACATTTGCAGCATTAATTGACATAACCATGATACAATAATGGTCCTTCATAGATTTTAGTATTTGAAATGGTGGGGGTTGCAATGAAGTAATATTTTACTAAATCGATGCAACATTGACCTTGTTCTGAATGTATGAAATTCTTAAGGCACCACGTCAGTTAGGGTTACTAAATTGGTAAAGGCCACATCAATGTACCTAACAGGTGTTTCCTGTATTCTTGAATGTTAATGGATTGTCCATTGTCCGTGACTGGTTACACCTTACCCAACAAAGTCATTTGTCTCAAGACCTTTTAATGAGTTTGGACTTTAACAGATGTGCATATAGTTTCCTGCCAATTAAGTGACCGGAATGGTGCCGGACTAACATAATATTTACGGACTCAGTCTACTAAAGATAGACGCAAAATGCTGGAGCAACTCAGCGGGTCAGTCAGCATCTCTGGAGAAAAGAAATAGTTGATGTTTTTCGGGACAAGACCCTTCTTCAGACTCACTGACAGGTACAAAGGCCAAATCGTCGGGTACTTTTAAAGCAGAGGTTGACAGGTTCTTGATTAGGGTGTCAAAGGTTATGGGGAGAAGGCAGGAGAATGGAGTTGAGAGGGAAAGATAGATCGGCCATGTTTGAATGGTGGAGTAGACTTGATGGGCCGAATGGCCTAATTCTGCTCCTATGTCATGTTTATTTGAATTACTGATTAATTTTCAGAACATCTGTGAAAAATACTGAAACAATGTTGATTCTTTAGATAAGTTCACAAGTTCATTATTAACAGGAGCAGAATTAGGCCATTCGGCCCATCGAGCCTACTCCACCATTCAATCATGGCTGGCCTACCTTTCCCTCTCAATCCCATTCTCCTGCCTTCTCCCCATTACCTTAGACACCCTTATTAATCAAGAACCTGTCAATCTCCACTTTGAAAATGCCCAATGACTTGGCTAAGATATCCAAATGACCACTAAGATAACACCCAAGACAGCATCACTCCCAACGCACTACTGACGACTGACACGCTTTGGGTTCTCTCCAATTCACACATCATCCTGACTCAGAGATACATCTATGTCCCTTGATCTCCATTGTATCTACACCCTGTCAATCCCTATTCACCAATATTGCTGGATTACAATCAACTGAAGGACTGCAGTTGTTCAAAGCGATGATTTGCCCCCAAATGTCCAAGAGAAATTAATAATATGCAACAAATTACGGCATCGTGGCGCAGCGGTAGAGTTGCTCACAGCGCCAGAGACCCGGGTTCGATCCTGACCTACGGGTGCTGTCTGTATGGAGTCTGTAC
This sequence comes from Malacoraja senta, assembly GCA_038087875.1. NCBI lineage: Eukaryota > Metazoa > Chordata > Chondrichthyes > Rajiformes > Rajidae > Malacoraja > Malacoraja senta. The sequence goes on from CM075989.1 coordinate 22,365,603, forward strand.
GTTTGCCACGTGACCTGCATGGGGTTTTCTCAGGGAGCTCCGGTTTCCTGCCACACTCCAAAGACGCACAGGTTTGTAGGTTAATTGGCTTCAGTAAAAAAATTGTAAATTGTCCCAAGTGTGTCGGATAGCGTTGGTGTACAGGGATCGCTGGTCGGCTTGGGCTCGGTGGGCCAAAGTGCCTGCTTCTGCGCTGTATATCTAAGGTCTAAAGTCTGAAAAGTCTAAATGCTGGCTCTGCCAATGACACACACACCACCTAAAACTCAATTTACGTGTTAAAATGATTTTGACATCACTTGTTGAGTTGTCTTGTATTCATTCTGCAAGGTTAGTTGTAGACTGAATGAACAGTTTATTAGGAGTAATCGTGCACTAACTTTCTCAAAGCCATAGCTAGAATCTTTGTGATTTGATACATTCTGCAGCAGAAGCTGGAGTCAGTGTAAGTGGGTATCTCTGTGCACAGAACACAGGCTGGCTGTTGTTTGGTCCAGCAGTTCTTCAACTTGCTTCAGATTTGCCTAGACTTTTTTTAAGTAATCGCTTTCTCGGCTCTGTCTTTGTGGCAAAGGATGGTGTCTGTACCATTACCGTAGCTCTTGTTACCAACCACACACGAAACACTGCACAGTGTTCAGACGTTGAATAGAAAATTGCACTTGAGCGCTCTTACCACCCCCTCCCCCTTTAACAAGGGGGGGCCCTGAAAGCTTTATAAATTTGCAGTGCTCTTGAAAATAAGCCCTTCACACCTGAAACCTTTCACACAGGCAGAAAAGCAACCCTTCAAACCCCTTAATTGCCTATTGCATCCAAGCACGCTGAACAAGTGTATTATATGGCCGGCTGCAAGACAAATGCCTAAATGCACGAAATGAAATGGTTTCTTCCAATTGTGTGTATAGTATTAAGACTGCAGTATCACTTTTTGTTGGCTGACAGTGACGGCAATCAGAATTATCAAAAATCACATCTATACATTGCTTCTTGTTTGACATCTGTTGATATTCTTGTTACATGTAATTATGTGAACAGAGAGGTGTAAGTGTTTTGAAGGTCTTTTTTTCTTTTTTGTTACCCATTTTTGGGGATCTCAGATTTGGAAAAGTAAAACTGTGCATGGGAAAATCAATAATGGGTGCACAAATTAAACTTTTAGAACCAGTGGAATTAACTAGACAACTTCAAAAAAATAAATAGCTTGATTGACCAATTCCTTTGTTAATCATAGTTACCAAAAGTATACATTTAGATGGTTTTCAGATAGATACAGTTATCATATTTCATGATATGTTATTTGCAAGGTCCTATATACCACAATGATTGTATTAAACAGCAGTAATTCCATAGTCAGGATATTTTTTGCTATAGACAGCAGACAAAATAAGTTTATAGGCAGCCAAAAACTTTTCTTTCCTTGTCGAAAACTGTTGAGGCAACTTATATTTTATTAATTGACTAAGCCACATTTTAACAAGAAAACTAACTTGTCAATTAAGTGCCGCAATGCTGTATAAAATTCCATTGTCAGATAAAATGAAGGTCAAAAGGAAACTTCATAGTAATAATGTAATATTTGAAAATTAATATCTAGAAATGCAATTTCATCCCGACTGCTTTGCTTCAAGTTAACATTTATGCATACTTGTGAAAAACTAACACTGAATGCGCCATTTTTAAAGATAAATCGTAATGCATATAATTTAATTTTGCAGTTTTATCCTGTTGCAACAGGACTCTGATAATAATACAGTTATGTCACCAAAAATACTTCTTCAAGAGTAAAATGTTGGCATCTAATAAAGACAGGATAAACCAAATCAACTTTTTTTTATTTTGGGTACTACAGAGTTTACATTTCCTGGGCAGTAAATCATGCCAAAATTATGAGGTAACACAGCAAAGGAACTTAATAATCAGCAGACCACTCTTTCCTTAATGATGAACCAGTTCTTTATTTTATAAATAATTTCTTTGTTTTGCTCGCATCGTGTGTGTATTTATGCCGAGGAAGTATTGACATTAGCAGCGTTTTAAGTGCCTAATTTACCTAGCAGAAAACCACATTTCAATTCAGCTTTGTTTAAGTAAGTGGGCAGAGAAACAAGACTTTCAGCTGTTAATTACATCTTAAATATCTCCTCTGCTCATGTTTACTTTCCCCAGGCAAACAGCAAAGGCTCGGAATTCCTTGACAGGTTAACCATAAATTATCTTTATCAGACACCACCCTTCAATTTTTTTTTCATCTCTAGTCAGCTGCATCCAACTCCCCATAATCCTGACCCATTGGAAGCTTTGGGTCCTCCCAGATGTTCTTTGGAAAGGGAAAAAAAAAATCTAATCAGAAAAGGTAATCATCCTTGCAAGTCTGAAAATATGGGGCCCAGCTTGTTGAGCAGTGTACTATAGACCACCAGAAAAGTCTCCAGCACTGAGAACTCCCACGTTTTTCCCATCTCGGGAACAAAAATCCTTAAGAAGCCCCCAAACAGAAAATGAAATCAGTTAATTATGTTCCAGTGCTAAAAAACAGGACTAATAACCATAAATAGTCCATTGAGTAGCTCAGCTGTAGTATTTTTTTCCAGTTAGAAATAATCTGCTTACATAGTTAGGCAAGGCTAAGCTTCTGACACTAATTACCAGCTGTTGTACCTTCACGTAAAAGACCAACCACCAAGCTCACTGCAAAAGGGTTGACCGTTTACACAATACACCATTCGCAAATAACAACAAGTGGAATGAAAATGCTTTTGAGCCACTGAGGGGGTGGTGGTGGTGGAGGTGGGGGGGGGGAAGCCTCTCTGCCACCACTTTTTTTTCTTTATTATGCATTCATGTATAGGCTAATAATGCGCAAACTGGGAGAAAATGACAGACTTAAAAAAAAAAAAAATGAAAGGCAGAATGGACCGGGGGCAATCAAGGTCCCTCCTCCCCATTTTGCCACAGGGAGCCCCGCGCATTATCACTTAGCGGCCAGGTTTAAGATGAAATAATGAATGAATCCTTTAGCTTTTCACGTTGTGTCCGCAAGACCATTGAATCTGGGTGCACGTTTTTTTTTTTTTAAGTTCTGAGCGCTGTGCGAAACAGGTAAGTTGTTTTAGCCTGTCGTCTTTGTAGATGCATCAAATTCCTAAACAGTTGTGCTAAAACCATGAAGAACACAGTATTTAACATGAACTGCTCTTTCCCCCAATGCATTATTTTCAGCGCTTCTGCACCGCTCGGGAAAAAATGTTTCCTAACACAAGGAACATGCTTTCCCTTCTTTTAATTTATGTTATTTGCATGCATGGTTATCCCCCTTCATCTAAAATGGCTTAAACCCTGTTAACTCTGCTTCCTTATCAGCCTGCCGGCAGAATTTGTGATTCATAGCAGTCATCAAAGTGATAATAAACTCATTCACAATACTAACAAACACAGGCTCCAGTTATTTACGAGGCAAATTCACTTCGACTGCTACCGAGGATGAAAAAAAACCCCAAGATGGTGTAGATTGATAAATCGACAGGTTAATTTACAAGCATATAATGGGAATAAGAGCCAGAGGGGGTGAGTCTAGTTTCTATCATGGATATAGTGCCATCTACCCAGTGCCCAGAAAACTGCAGCGTTGCCTTTCTACCTTATATCTGCGTTTGCATTCGAAGGATGTGTGTGTGTGTGTGTGTATATATATATGTAAACAAAAATATGGGGTAGGTTACCAATTTGGGTGATTTTAATTTAAAACTGACGCATGGCCTTATCACATATCTTAACCACATATTTCAATGTCAATGGGAGCTAAGTTTTAAGTTGCAAAAACAATCAGCGCGGTGCTGAACATCTGGGATTAAAGATGTTAGCTGGCAGTGACTAACAAGGTTGTAATTCAATCCAGTCCCCGTGACATCATAAACCCACGAGAGTGAAAGTTCTGGAGCTCTCGGACATTCAGAACAGCCCATCCAGCCTGAATTGTCGCCTTTGAGCCGACTGTCCGCCAAACTGTTCTCTTCAAGGTCTTCCTGAAGACAGGGTGAGGGTGGCATGATATAGGTGGAAGGGTAATGATGCAGGCACTGATTAGTTCAGGCCTGAAGGAATTGCCTTGCAGTTTACTGGCCATCGGAGTATTATCCTGGATCATTGATAGGCAAACTTTTTTTTTAGGACATGTCCATAGAATAAAAGTCTCTGCTTTGTGGAATAAAGCTAAACATGGTTTTATTTTCATGCTGATTCGTAAGGGACAATGAAATAAAAATCCTAAAGCAATAACAGTTTGTAAATTGATTGTGACCAATTGATTAGTCCAGTGTGTGTTAGTATGCATTAACATTCTTTAAATTACATAACACAGGATTATTTCAAACTGCGATATCTAGAATTACTCCTCTTCAAAAGCTCACTGAAGACTGTGCATTTTGAAATATCATTGAAGCCGTTTTCTCTGTCCATAATATGTACAATAACTAAAAATTCATACCTCATAATTGCATCATCATATGTAGCAGTTTTAAGTTGTGGTACTTTCAACTATTTTTTTGGAGCAGCATTTTTGTATCACGGCCTTTGAATTCCAACCATTAAACATATTACATGAATGATATTGTATAGAAATTAAATCCAGAACAATATTATAGGAAACATATTATAGGAATTGTTTAATTTTGTTCTGAAGTTGTCAATTTACCATAAAAGATTGTGATATAATGAAAAGCCATCTTAGAAAATCGATCATTGTTAAATATTATTTTCATGTTCACGATAAACTGAAGGCTAATTTTGCTTTTATAACATTTCTGATTTTTGCAAGTCAGTCTTGAATTTTTGATACAACCTCCCGCTTGCTAATGCCGATTTTGTCAGTGATGCAGGAACATTAAAAAGCTGTATCAATGGTGTGGTTACGATCCACTATATTGTGCTCTCAATGTAGACGAGGTATAACTAAAAGAGCAGAGGAGAATAGTTTTAAGGATATTTTGTTAGTCATGCCTACTTGGTAGAAACAAATAAAATAAAATCTGTTTTACCACTCAAGACTTCAGAAATCTAAGACTGCCTAATAGATTTAAGAAGCTATTTTTCAGTTCTGCCCGATACCATAAAACAGATAGATGTTGATGGAAGGTCAGAGTTTTTTCTCCTATGTTCGGCTAGCCGCAGACACAGAATGGTAGGGGTTGGAGAATGTTTAGGAAAGGAAAGGTTAGCGTAATCTCTCCAATTTTTATTTTACTCCACCCCCCCCCCCCCCACCCCCGAAAGATACAGAGTGAAGGAAATGAACTTCCATGTATTTTAAAAAAAAAATCAATTTCTAAATATCGCAACAGCCTTCAACATTAGCTGCCAGAGTCTCTCAAATACTGTAATGCCTTTTGTGCAGCACAGCTTTGTACCGAGGAGTATGTTTACTATTTGCAGATTGTAATGAGAATAAATTAATGCCAGAACAAATATTCGCTCTGCATAAAAATACCAATTTACAATGCTGGTTATCACATATTGTGCATATGAGTATTTGTAATATCTTTATGATTAATAGGCCAGAATTCTTTTTTTCAAATTTACTATGAATCCTATTGATTAATTTAATTTCTTCCTGATATTAGTCGAATTATCAGAATAATAAAAATTGTGTATCATGCATATTGTTCTTATGATATAACCCCAGGCCTGGTTTTCTGAGTATCTCTTGGATATATCGCACTATCATCATTCGGTTCGAACTGCATTCATTTTATTTTTCTGCCATAGTCGTACCGTGGAATTCAAAGGCACTAAAGCGGAAAGTGAGAGCAGAAGGATATTCAAATAAACTTAGTCCAACTGCATAAGTTTATTAAACACCTGAGGGTCTGTGGCAGTCTTAATTAGTGCTAATGTGTAACCTATTCACAGTAACATTTAACAAACTTTTCTGAAACGTACACTCAGACGTGATTAAGCATAAGTACTTGTGATATTTCATTAGGTTTAACTAGGTAACACTTACCTGTGACTTACTGCAGTTCTTTTCAGCTGTCAGTTTCATTTTAGCAAGTTAATTTGATAACCTGATGGATGGGGGAGTATTGAACGTCTCCACAATCTTCGTGAACAATTTAATACAATAGATAGAAATAAGGTTTTTGTGTGAAGTTGAAACGTGGAAATAAAACGCTAATTCGACATTGCCGACTAATTTTAATGCAATTAATATCTAGAGTAATTATTTATTTTTCTTCCCTCGTTGGGTTAAATATCCGTGCTTGTTATATTCGAACAAGCCCATTGAGAGCCTTCTCCAAGGCACAGATCCTTCCTGAAGAGATGCTTAAAACTGCTCACTCTTGGTTAATCTAGAGTAGTGAATTTGGCCAGGCGGTAAGAATTAGAACGCTCAATATTCATTGAAACTATTTAATTTAAAGACAACAATTCACCCCCCACCCCCGGACTTGCTGGAGAAGTGTATTGTGTTCTGAACTGCCAAGTGGTTCAGTTAACAAAGAGTTCAAATCACCTTACTCCTCCTGTCCTTCAGTGGCCCTCCGCAAAGTAAAGTCTGCCCACATGGGAGGATGGCTAAATTGCAATTTTTGTGTCATTAAGAATGTGGCACC
>CM075989.1:22372413-22429279 GCA_038087875.1 Malacoraja senta
CACAAATGGAAGGGTGGCACAGCGGTGGAGTTGCTGCCTTACGATGCTTGCAGCGCCAGAGACCCGGGTTCGATCCCGACTACAGGGCGCTGTCTGTACGGAGTTTGTACGTTCTCCCCATTACCGTGTGGGGGGTTTTCGGGATCTTCGGTTTCCTCCCACACTCCAAAGACGTGCAGGTTTGTAAGTTAATTGGCTTGGTATAATTGTAAAATTGTCCTTAGTGTGTGTAGGGTAGTGTTTATGTGCGGGATCGCTGGTCGGCGCGGACTCGGTGGGCCGAAGGGCCTGTTTCCTCGCTGTATCTCTAAACTAAACTAAATAAATAGCACGTAATGTAGTTTCTGTGGGCAACCTGATAGGTGGCTGCTATCTATAACTGTAGCATGTCAAACCAGAGTGCTTGTGACAAAATTAGATGAAAATAAAAGAAGTCGCGACTTTAAAAAATAAAATGTAATTAAATGCGAGATGGAGCAGGTTCAACAGCAAATGCAAACTACGAGGTAACTAGTATTTGCTAACTAGCGTTAGACAGGTGTAAGAGTATCGGTCACTCAGTTATAGCACCCCATGTACAATTGGTTCTGAAGAAGGGTCTCGACCTGAAACGTTCAGTTTCTCCAGCATTTTTGTCTACCTTCAGTTTTTCCAGCATCTGCAGTTCCTTCTTAAACATTGGTTTTAGTTTGGTTTAATTTAGAGATATAGTGTGCAACTGGGCCCTTCGGCCCATCGAGTCCACGCCGACCAGTAATCATCCTTTTAGATCACCATTTAAAATTACAATTTTACAATTTTACTGAAGCCAATTAGCCTACAAACCTGTAGGTCTTTGGATTGTGGGTGGAAATAGGAGATCCTGGAGAAAACCCATGCAGGTCACGGGAGGACGTACAAACTCCATACAGACAGCACCAGTAGTCAGGATCGAACCTGGGTCTCGGGCGCATCACCGTGCTGCCCAACGATTTGTTGAATGTATGGAGGTGAGCATGGCCAAGGATTGTGTTGCATCCATTTACCTACAGCGACTTTGAATGGATTTAACTCAAATTTAATTTGAAAGAAAACTTGCTAAAATTCAATCTGGGTGATGAAAACCAGCGTGCAAGTTGTGATGTGTGCTGATCATTCAATGTCATGTGGATTTTCTAGCCAGCTGTGTGCATGTGTATGTGCGTATGTGTGCGTGTGTATGTGCCTGTATCTATGTGTGTTCAATGCCACAGTTGCCTCTCTCCACGCTGTATCTCTAAGAAAATGATACTATATTTAATTGGATGTTACCCAAGTTATGATGCTGATATAAGCATGTGGCAGATGTATTTTTAATGCTGGGCAATCGATCCATTGGGTACTTTACAGGGTACAGCACATAACTGTACAGAGTTTGTACCTTCTCCCCGTGATCTGCGTGGGTTTTTTCCGAGATCTTCGGTTTCCTCCCACACTCCAAAGACGTACAGGTTTGTAGGTTAATTGGCTTGGTAAATGTAAAAATTGTCCCTAGTGCATGTAGGATAACGTTAATGTGCGGGGATCGCTATTCGGCGTGGACCCGGTGGGCCGAAGGGCCTGTTTCCCCGCAGTATCTCTAAACTAAACTAAACTAAATGAGTAATATATTTGTCTAGGATGTGTGATTATAAAATTATTTTTGACATGTTTTTCACCACATATTTCTGGTCAAGTTGTGCTTTGAAAAATTATGGTTAAGCACAGAAATGACTCCCAATTTATCGGTCTTCTGGAGAAACTCGGTGAGTGGAGCAGTAATTGTGGATGGTGGGGCACGGTCATTGTTTTGCCTTGGAGACCAGTGACAGGACCTGATGTCAGGTTTCGACCCGAAGCATTGACGATTCCATTCCAGCAGTGTGTTTCTTGCTCCAGATTCCACCAGCTTGACTGTGTGGTCATTAAATAATCTGAATCTGAATCTGCAGCTTCTTTGTCTCTTCAATACCGATGAAAGTCTTCACTTGCTTTTAAAGCAAAACTGATGTTTACAAAAAATGTCCTGCTCGAAGCATGCAAAACACTGAATTAATGTGAAAATTTATATAAAATACAATAGTCCAAATTTCAAAAGGGTTACAGATAGAATGGATTTATCAAGAATGTCACAATAATGAGTCTACAACTGTGTAGACAATAGACAATAGACAATGTACTCTATGGTATAATCAGGGGCAATATAGCCAAGCAATTGTCTTAAACCATTTTATGTTTAGCTATATGTAATATTCCTGCTTTTCATCCTGCTTCAATGATAACACATGTAACTTCCTATGCACGGACTTTACTGCAGCCTTTCATATATATTTTTCTCACTGAATGTTTAAAGTGCAGGTGTCCAGCTACTAAGCCTGTGTGGGCCGCTGTTTTTTTAAATATTGCACTTCTGTTTTATTGAAAAAACACCTACTATTTTTGCTCTTGGAGTAAAACTTAATCCTGCAGGACCCAACTGAACCTACACTCAGAAGTAATTAGAGTGCAATATTAATTTAATTGTATTTTGATGCCAGTAAACTTCAGATAATCAAATAAAGTTGTGTGTGAACTATTTAAGAATGTTAATCAAATTACTGAAGCAGTCAATGAAGAAAAACAGAATTAAAAAATGGCCTTGTTTTACCTGTGTTTATGAATTGATTTTTTTAAATGTGTAAAGTCATTAAACATCTTTAAGCAATTATAATGAGTAAAAGAACTAACATGGGAGCAGAGATTATATTTAAATGTTTCGAAGGTCATTAGAAGATAATCTAATAAACTTTGAAGAAAGCTTAAACAAATCTGTACTTTTGTAACAAAATGCAGCTGAATTCCAAGTAGTAACAGAAAATGAAATATTTACCAAGCTATTTCTGAGTCATGTGACTGAATTTTATTTTTGCAAATTTATATTTGATCTGCTAACGCGATAGTTCTCATGTCAATGTTCTGAAATGAGATACTGAGGATAAGGGTGACTGGGATAATATGGATTGAGACCAAGAAGCATAATTGGTTTCTAACCACCACTATAAGTAATTTGGTCTCAACCTTTCTGAGAAGTTCCCTTTGTTCCAGCTATATCTCCCCACTTTCGTTGCTACCATAAAGTTCATAAGTGATAGGAGCGGAATTAGGTCTTTCAGCCCATCAAGTCTACTCTGCCATTCAATCATGTCTGATCAATCTCTCCCTCCCAACCCCATTCTCCTGCCTTCTCCCCATAACCACTGCCACCCGACAAATCAAGAATCTATCTCTGCCTTAAAAAAAAGTCAAGTCAAGTCAATTTTATTTCTATAGCACATTTAAAAACAACTCTCGTTGACCAAAGTGCTTTACATTAGTGCTGGTACTAACATGCTACAAACAGTGGTACATAGATCAACAATACATATGCAAATAAATACATACATACAGCGCTCCCTCAGAGGACCTCAAGAAAGGCTTTAGAAAAAAAATAAGTTTTAAGTCTAGACTTAAAAGAGTCGATGGAGGGCGCAGTTCTGATGGGAAGAGGGATGCTGTTCCATAGTCTAGGTGCTGCAACCGCAAAAGCGCGGTCGCCCCTGAGCTTATGCCTAGACCCTGCGGGATGGTCAGTAACCCCAAGTCGGCCAACCTGAGGGACCTGGAGGTGCTATGGTGGGTAAGCAGATTTTTGATGTAGGTGGGGGCAAGCCCGTTAAGGGCTTTGTTTACATAAAGAAGGAACTTGAAATTGATTCAGAACCGCACTTTTTTTTTTTTTTTTTTTCCATAAATGTTTTTTTTATTAGATTTTTAAACAAATGTACAATTTACAAGGAAGGGTAGAAAGCTCACACAATTTAAAAAACACTTACACAAAATTATCAAATTAAAATATTTTAAAAAAAATCTATAATATATTCAACCTCCTGCGGTGACCAGCGTTCACAGAAGGCCTCCACAGTCCCCGTGGACACCGCGTGTTCCCTCTCTAGGGACACGCGGGCACGGACGTAACCCCGGAAAAGGGGCAGGCAGCCGACCGCTGTGCGGCTATCGACCGCCCGCTGCCTGGACCCGCGAATGGCCATCTTGGCCAGGCCCAGGAGCAGACCGACAGGGAGACCCCCTTCTCCCTCCCGACCCTCCCCCCTCTGTTCCGGGTGCCCATAAATTAATAGCGTTGGACTATTCAGAACCGCACTGGGAGCCAGTGGAGGGACGCCAGAATCGGGGTGATGTGGTCCCTTTTTCGGGTGCCCGTCAGGAGTCTCGCTGCGGCGTTTTGGACCAATTGCAGGCAGGTCAGGGATGATTGGCTGATGCCAGTGTAAAGGGAGTTGCAGTAATCAAGGCGGGAGGAGATAAATGTTTTCGAGGTCGTCAAATTGGAGGAAAGGTTTTATTTTAGCTATCGTCCGAAGCTGGAAGAAGCTGGAAAAAGGGACTTGCTTTCTCTCTTTCCATTTCTGGTGAAGGGTCCAGTACTTGAAACATTAGTTGTTTCTCTTTGCACAGATGCTGCCTGACCTACCGATTATTTCCAGTATTTACTGCTTCTTTTTCAGGAACATGGAATTAAGGCCAAAGATCAGATCTGCCATGATCTCAGTAAATGCCAAAGGCAGATTAAATTACTGCTTATGTAATCTGCCTCCAATATCTAACGTTTCTAACTGGTGACTTAAAGCAAGATGATCATTTCATTGTTCCACCCAAAGAAAAATGTGTTCAGTATTTTTTCCCCCATTTTAATTAGCTGCCAGTAATGATCATTTCCATTGTTAGGCGGCAAGTTGGCGCAGCGGTAGAGTTGTTGCCTTACAGCGCCAGAGACACGAGTTCGATCCTGACTGCAGGTACAGTCTGTGTGGAGTTTGTACGTTCTCCCTGTGACCTGCGTGGGTTTTCTCCGGGTGCACCGGTTTCACACCCACACTCCAAAGACGTGCAGGTTTGTAGGTTAATTGGCTTGGTAAAAAATTGTAAATATTCCCTCGTGTGTGTAGGATGCGTTAGTGTGCGGGGATGGCTGGTCAGCACGGACTCGGTGGGCCTAGGGGCCGGATTCTGCGCTGTATCTCTAAAATAAAATGGCAATGGCAGCTTAAATGACTGCTTATGTACTCAGCCTCCAATATCTAAAGTTTCTAACTGGTGACTTAAAACAAGATGATGATTTCATTGTTCTATATAAAGAAAAATGTGTTCTGTATTGTTTTTCCATTTTAATTAGTTGCTTATTATTATTAATATTATTATCATTTCCATTGTCAGAACTACTGCGATGTTTTGTGATGGTACTCAGTGGTACAACACAATGGCACTTCTAAGAAGCTAAATACTCGATTTACAAATTTTGTAGCATTTATAATACTACAAAAAGACTACTAAAGTTTAAAAAATAAAATGTATTAATTAAAATAGCAGTCACCCCCTTAAACACCTTAAACATCATATGGTATGGGAATTTCTTTGTCATATGTACAGTGAAATTCATTTTTGTATATAGTTCAGTACAAGTATCACTGTACAGAAGCACTTAGATATATATTAGATTAGCATCTCAGATACAGTACAAGTGTATAGCAATCTTATAGTTTAATGATCCACTGAACATACCAACAGAAAGGAATGATATTGATCCCAGCACCTTTTTTGTTCAGTTTTTAGAGATACAGCATGGAAACAGGCCCTTCGGCCCGCCGACCAACAATCACCCCATACACTAATTCTATCCCACACTCTATGGAAATTTTCAGAGGCCAATTAACCAACAACCCCGCAAGTCTTTGTAAAACGGGAGGAAACCGGAGCACCCGGAGAAAACCCAGGCGGCCACAGGGAGAACGTGCAAACTCATAGTCAGGACCCATAGTCAGGATCGAACCTGGATCGATGGCGCTGTAAGGCAGCAACTCTACCGCGATCAAATCATTTTCTACACCAGCAAGATCAAAGATGAATGAATTATTCCTGAAAGGGGGCATGTGGATTGGCTTGTGTGGTGATTACACTGGGCAGCCAGTGTTAACTGCACCAGTGAATGGTTGGCTCCAATGTTGTGTATGTCTAGCATCTGTTGAAGGCAGTTTGTACTGCTAATAACACCAGCACCTTCCTTAGAAGTTTTAGATCACACAGTCAGATTAGGAGCCAGCCGTCATTCTACATGTGAAGCTGTACCTGAACATTTAGTTTAGTTTAGAGATACAGCGCAGAAACAGGCCCTTTGGCCCATCGGGTCCGCTCCGACCAGCGATCCCTGCACATTTACACTATCTTACACACACTCGGGACAATTTACAAGTTTACCAAAGCCAATTAACCTATAAACTTGTACATCTTTGGAGTGTAGGAGGAAACCGGAGATCCCGGGGAAAATGGTGAATAATAACACAACTCGAGAAAAGGTGAGGTCCTTCGTAGAGGTTTAGTGGACTTTAGACTTTAGAGTTACTGCGAGGAAACACTCCCTTTGGCCCACCAAGTAGCGATTACCCCATACACTAACACTAGCCTACACACTAGGGACAACTTACAACTTAACTGCAGCCAATTAACCTAAACATCTGTAGGTCTTTGGAGTGTGGGAGGAAACCGGAGCGCCCATGTGGTCACAGGGAGAAGGTAAAACTCCATACAGACAGCACCTGTAGTCGGGATCGAACCCACGTCCCTAGCGTTGTAAGGCAGCAACTGTCACCGTGCCACTCAAGATGAACTGTAAGAAGGATGTTTTGCATTTGTACAAAAGACAAGGAGGCTTCTCTGGAACACACGCAAACTGCAGTGGGATCAGATACTTCTGGAACCGTAAGACCGCCAGACTTAGGCCACTCAAACCATCAAGTCTGCTCCATCATTCAATCCTAGCTGATCTACTTTCCTGTCACAACTCCATTCTTCTGCGTTCTCCCCATAAACTTTGACACCTTTACCGATCACGAGCCTATCAATCTCTGCTTTAAAAATGCCCATTGTCTTGGCCTCTACAGCCGTCTGTGGCAAAGAATTCCACTGATTCACCCCCAGTCTCAGGACTCTTGAATGTCCATATTGGATTTCCATAGTAATGGTTTTTGGGCACTCCATGCACGCATTAGGTCTAATATCTGTAAAAACCTGGATTGGATTTGGTTTTCCTTTAGTTTGAAAATGAAATCATCACCTATTCCTTTTCTCCAGAGGTGCTGACTGGCCTGCTGAGTTACTCCAGCTCTTTGTGTCTGTCTTGGGAATTAAATAACTTTGGATGCCTTTGAACATCGAGCTAATGTGACATGCCCATGGATAATAAGCTATGAAATGTTGCAAATATCTATAGTCGCAGACTGAAAGGAGCTTGTTGTTTGTAATAAAAAAAATAATTGCCTTGGTCACCATGGTAGCCACTATCAATGCAACTCCTGCCTTGCTCTAAGTTTGCGGTGGAGGCTGTAGCAGATGGAACATATCAGTGTTCATGATCTGAAGGAGTTGAGCAATCATGACCATTGTTCCTGGCTAAGGCTCGGGAAAGAGAATTGCTTCCTAAACACTATTAAGATGATATACCCTCCCATTGAGAGCCCTTCCTCCTCCTCCCTCTTCCAGCACATCATTTCTCAACCCAAAGACAGTGCTTAATAATGCGTCTGTGCTCGAGACTAATTTGTCTTTGCAGATGAGTGGTAGTCAGTAAAAATCCTTGGACCTGACCTTTTGGCGACTGGAGCCCCTCACACAGTTGTAGCACAAACCATGGACATCAATCAGCGTCCGTCCTGATGGCAGTTGATGATCTGTCTAAGTAGCATTGCTGGAATGTTGGCAGGGAACATCCCTCTGCTGTTTGTCGATCAGCTGTATGACGCTGAAAATGCATTGCTGATCTCAGCAGCTCCAAAATGTCAACGCTGGCGTCCGTCGGAGTTGCGTGTCATGATCTGTCTGCCCTGCACACCCTTTGGGTGGATTTCAATGTGCAGATATGTTGTCTCCGACCAGCGATCCCCACACATTAACAATTATCCTACACACACACTACGGACAATTTACATTTATACCAAGCCAATTAACGTACAAACCTGTACGTCTTTGGAGTGAGGGAGGAAACCGAAGATCTCGAAGAAAACCCACGCAGTTCATGGGGAGAACGTGCAAACTCCGTACAGATAGCACCCGCAGTCAGGATTGAACCCGGGTGTCTGGCGCTGTAAGGCAGCAACGCTACCGCTGCGCCACCGTGCCAACCTATACTAAACTAAACTCGTGTGAACGGGTGATCAATGGTTGGCGTGGACTTGGTGGGCCGAAGGGCCTGTTTCCATGCTGTATCTCTAAACAAAAAACAAATCTAAATTAAACGAAACTATTGTTTACCATATGAATACACACATGCACAATGGTTGCCATTTTTTTTAATTCTTGGGGTTGTTATGACAGCCACTTTCATTGATAATAAGCTTGATTGCAATATGATTCAACTTACTGGGAAACTATACTCTAAGCCATGCGGATTTCAAATCCACAGCAGAAGTTTAGCAAATCTTCCTCTGTTGTTATCAAAGGGATAAGAGTCCAGTCGAGATTTGTTTATCTCTAATTGTCCAACAATTTTTGCTCACAATAGACAATAGGTGCAGGATTAGGCCATTCGGCCCTTTGAGCCAGCACCACCATTCAATGTGATCATGGCTGATCATCCCCAATCAGTACCCCATTCCTGCCTTCTCCCTCTATACTCTTACTCCGCTATCTTTAAGTGCCCTATCTAGATATTACCCTTAGATATTATCTACAAAAGTTAACTTTAACTACTTTTATCATTTCTTGGTATTGGTTTATTATTGTCACGTGTACTGAGATACGGTGAAAAGCTTTCGTTTGCCTTTGCTACCAGTCAAGTCAGATAATAGCTCACATGGGCGGCACGGTGGCGTAGCGGCAGAGTAGTTGCACATCAGAGCCAGAGACCAGGGTTTAATCCTGACTATGAGCGCTGTCTGTGCGGAGTTTGTACGTTCTCCCTGTGACTGCGTGGGTTTCCTCCGGGTGCTCTGGTTTCCTCCCACATGCCAAAGACGTGCAGGTTTGCAGATTATTTGGCTTCTGCACATTGTCCCTAGTGTGTGTAGGATAGAATAGAATATAGGATAGACATTATGTAGATAGTAAAAAATTAGTTAAGGATTAGTTTAATTTGGTTCAGGGTAACAGCACTGAATCAGACCCTTCAGCCCACCGAATCCACACCGACCAGCGATCCCCACACATCAACAATACCCTACACACTCTCGGGACAATTTTACATTTATACCAAGCCAATTAACCTACAAACCTGTAAGTCTTTGGAATGTGGGAGGGAACCAGAGCACCCGTAGAAAACCCACACAGGTCACGTGGAAAACGTACAAACTCCGTACAGGCAGCACCCGTAGTCAGGATTGAACCTGGGTCTCTGGCGCAGTGAAGCAGAAACTCTACTGCCAGTACTCGTTCTGTGGTCAATATCGATCACGCACTCTTGACTTTCGATTACTGCTTGCTCTTATTAAACTGGATCCAACAGCAATCTACATATCAAATGCATTTTGTTTTCACATTGACAGTGAAATGTTTTGGATTTTGCTCCTTGTTTCTATGGTAGGATAATACTATCATTGATAGCTGCGAATTTTTTAACTGCTTTTGAATCACAGATGTGTCATCAATCTTTCTGTTTGATCCCAATAACATGGGGTCTGTTTGCAAAATGGGTAAGTTATCAAGATTGGTTGCACTGTTATGTCACAACCAAACCTGCAAGTGGCATAAATACATTTTCACTTAATTTAAATATCCTCACAAATGCTAATAAAAATTCATTCATATTTATCAGCTAACTAATGCAGCTCTGCTTCTTACAAAGTGTGGAACTTAAACACTTTCACACTATTCATGTACTTGTATTTTACAGGTAGCTTAATATTTGTGGGTAGACACGCAAAAAGCTGGAGTAACTCAACGGGTCAGGCAGCATCTCCAGAAAAAAAGGAAATGAAACATAGAAACATAGAAAATAGGTGCAGGTGTAGGTCTTTCTGGCCATTCGAGCCAGCGCCGCCATTTAATATGATCATGGCTGATCATCCAAAATCAGTACCCTGTTGTTAAAGAAGGAACTGTTGTTAAAGAAGGAACCCTGTTGTTAAAGAAGTACCCTGTTCCTGCTTTCTCCCCATATCCCTTGATTCCATTAGCCCTAAGAGCTATATCTAATTCGTCAATAGGTGACGTTTCGGGTCCAGACTCTTCTTCAGACCGAGAGTCGGAACAGGGAACAGAGAGATATGAAAAGGTACATGGAACAAATAAATGAAAGATAGTCAGATCAAAGCCAGCAAAGATGATCAAGGAAAGGCGGAGCCCACAATGGTCCATTGTTGGCTGTGGGGAAGGTGATAACGGGTTATACAAACAGTGACATTTAGCAGAACGACAGTGAAACTAGTACAACGACTAGATTGGGGGAGGGATGGAGAGAGACGGGTTACTTGAAGTTAGAGAAGTCAATGTTCATACCGCTGTGTTGTGAGCTGCCCAAGCGAAATATGAGGTGCTGTTCATTCAATTTGCGCTGAGCCTCAATCTGACAGTGGAGGAGGCCTAGGACAGAAAGGTCAGTGTGGGGATGGGAACGGGAGTTAAAGTGTTTGGCAACCGGGAGATTGCGTAGGCCAAGGTGGGTATGTGTATATTGTCTGCATCAGCTATTCAAAATTGATAAATATTTCAAGATGACCGACCAAGATAATTGAAATATTTTTAGACAGTTCGAGTGAAGAACCAGATTTCTATGCTACAGATTCATTTACTTGTTAGCCTGCTCTTTATATATCTGACTGCAACTGGACATTTAGTTCCCTTTGCCCTCTATATTCAACATATCTGGTCCTATTCTGTAGCATTGGCTTTTTCTTGTGAAACACATTCCAAAGTTTACCCACAAAGTTCGCACCCAATGAAGCAGTTTAGACTTTTAGGCATTGCAACCATAAGGCGAAACGTACAGCAAATAATGGACTTTAATATCCACAGATTAACTCAATGCCTCAATTCAATGGAATTTTTACTGCGCACAACTAGAAAACTGTCAAACTTGATTAAAAATAAAGCTGCTGATTATTAGTTCCATACAAAAGCGATAAAGCAGAAATCCAACCTTGTTCTGCCATCGTAAGCAAAGCGGGCAGCACGGTGACACAACGGTAAAGTTGCTGCCTTACAGCGCTTGCAGCGCCGGAAACCCAGGTTCGATCCCGACTACGGGTGCTGTCTGTACGGAGTTTGTACCTTCTCCCCGCAACCTGTGTGGGTTTTCTCCGAGATCTTCGGTTTCATCCCACAATCCAAAGACGTACAGGTTTGTAGGCTAATTAGCTTAGTATGCTGTAAGTGTAAATTGTCCCTAGGATTGTGGGTAGTGTTAATGTGCGGGACTGGGTGGGCCAAGAGGCCAGTGTCCGCGTTGTATCTCTAAACTAAACTATGCTAAATATGTATCTATCAGCTGAAGATTATATTCTCTGAAACATAGGCAGCAAAATTGACTTTCAGTGGATCTATATGTGAAGAAGCTGATGAGAATTATGTGTATTAGTGCCAGTGATCAAAGTTAATTTGTTGTCCTTTTCAGTATTATTCAAGTTGAACATCGGTGTGATATTGCCTAATGCTTGGAACATTCATATGAAATTATTTTGTGTGCTACCTTAACTGAGGTGCTAACAGATATTGTTGTTAAAATAGTAGTTAATGTAGATATGTTGTGTTTATGGGCCAATATTGCACGGTATAAATCCTAGGCTATCAGTATTAATTGAGACTGGTCCGTTATATATGATGTGAATTGGCAAAGTTTTAACCTGTTAACATTGAACTCGACTAATTTATTGAGACAAATGATGCAATTAAACATGAAAAAACATTGAAAAATGGTCCTGGTAAAAGGCTTCCATCAAATGCTCGTACAATCTTTAAAAAAATACCTTTCAATATATTTTCGGTAGGCTGTCAGGACTGACATGTTGAACGCTATGGTTGTGATGTGTGACAGGTGCCCACCAATGGTAAAGACAAACAGATTTTAGGGTGAATTACCCATGATAACATCATGCTGCGGTTATTGGGAGACCTGTAATTTAGTTGCAACACCAGTCTTTGCGGATTTTATGGATTAGTGACTTAGCAATCAATTAATTGCCATCAAACTCAATGGCTTACAAAAAGTAGTCAACTAGATGGAACATACATCAACTGAGACAGCACATTTGCAGATCTGCTGATTTGCACTCTTAGAATTCTATCGCAAATGCAAAGTCCACTTTAGATAGTTAATGTCGCCTCTCATTCCAATGTACAGTTTCATTTCATTAGTTCTAGGATCAGAATTTGGCCATTTGGCCTATCAGGTCTACTCCTCCATTCAATTGTGGGTAATCTATCTTTCTCTCTCAACCCCATTCTGCTGCCTTCACCCAATAACCCCTGACATCCCTACTAATCAAGAATCTGTCCAATCTCCGCCTTAAAAATATCCATTGACTTGGCCTCCACAGCCTTCTGAGGCAATGAAATCCTAGTTCCTAGGGGGTAGTTTTGGATGAGATTCTAAATTCATAATTGTTACAGTTACAGAAAACAATGTCCAAGGTGCGCAATGAAGTAGCATGGATGATCAGGATTGCATGCTGACCTATGGGAGAATTTTGGGCTCCATATCCGAGGAAGGATGTGTTGGCATTGGAGAGAGTCCAGAGGAGGTTTACGTGAATAATCTCAGGAATAATTGGGTTAACATATGATGAGCGTTTGACAGCACTGGGCCTGTACTCGCTGGAGTTTAGAAGGATGAGGGTGGACCTCATTGAAACTTACCGAATAGTGAAAGGCCTGGATGGAATGAATGTGGAGAGGATGTTTCCACTAGTGGGAGAGTCTAGGACCAGGGGCCATAGATTCAGAATAAAAGGACGTACCTTTAGAAAGGATCTGAGGAGAAATTTCAGTAATCAGATGGTGGTGAATCTGTGGAATTCTTTGCCACAGAAGGCTGCAGAGGCCAAATCAATGGATATTTTTTTAAGGCAGAGGTTGATAGATTCTTGATTAGTACGGGTATCAGAGATGATGGGGAGAATCCTGTACCTTTTTCCCCCGATGGTGGGAGTGCACACGTTTTTTGTTTTTTTTTAAATATTTTTATTTTATTAGAAGTAAGTACAATTGTATACAATCATATTTTCATAATACATTTTATGTACAGCTTCTTATTTTTTTATTATAATAAAGAAGAAAAGAAAAAGAAATTAGATGGTATAGAAAAATGTGAGATATATAGTGTGTGGAGAAGAAAAATAGAGAGTGAAAAAGGAAAGTTAAAGAGTAGAAAATAGGAAAAAGAGAATAAAAGAAAATAAAGGAAGAAAAAGAAATAAGAAGTAAGGAGATCTTATTTATAATCTTGACCATCCCTCGCCCAGTCACGAGTTAGCTTTTACAATTGTGTTGCACCATATGATTCCAAAAAGACGACAAATGGAGACCAACTCATTGTGAATTGGTCAAATTTATCTATTAGGAGGAATTGCATTTCCTCAAGATGTGCGGTGTCCAACATACTTGCAATCCACATTTTGAGCGTTGGTATTGGTGTATTTTTCCAAAATTTAAGTATTAATTTTTTTGCTATTATTAAACCATAATTAAAAAATAATTTTTGAGATGGATTCAATTTATTCCCATCTTCCATTACCCCAAATACAATTAATTCATTATTAGGTTCCATTTTAATCTTAAATAATTTTGTGAATATTTCGAAAATATCACTCCAAAATCTATAACGTTTTATACAGGAAACTAAAGAGTGTGTTATAGTTGCATCTTGGATTAAACATTTATCGCAAGTGGGGGATATATTTGGGTAAAATTTATTTAATCTTGTTTTTGAGTAATACAATCTATGTAAAATTTAAAATTGAATTAGATTATGTCTTGCATTAATCGAACATTTGTGAATATATGTCAAATACTTTTCCCATGTAACCTTCGTAATTTTTATCATTAATTCCCGTTCCCACTCTTCTCTAATTACCTCAGTCGCAGGTAAATCTATATTTAAAATACTATTATATAAATATGATATTAATTTTTGTGTATCAGCTTTAATATTCATTACTTCTTCCAATAAATCAGGAATTATTTTTTGATATCCCTGTATGTATGTCTTCAAGAAATTGCAAATCTGAAAATATTTAAAATAATGATTGTTTTTCAGTTTAAATTTTAATTGTAATTGTTGAAATGATAGTAAATCTCCCATTTCATACAAGTCCCCGATCCTTTTAATTCCTAAACTTTCCCATTGATTATATATTTTGTCCATCATAGATGGTTTAAATAAAGGATTATTCGCTATCGGTGTTAAAAATGATAGGTTTCTTAATTTTAAGGATAATTTTATTTGTTTCCATATTCTTATTGTATCTTGTATAATTGGGTTCTTCTTATATATTGTATTGTTCATTTTTTTCGGGGAGAAGAGGATCGTTCCTATATTACAAGGATAACAATCCTCTTTCTCCATTTTTATCCATTCTGTCTGTTGGGTTGAACTATCCAACCAGTAAATTATATTCTTAATATGTATTGCCCAATAGTAATACAGAAAATTCGGGAGTGAAAGTCCCCCGACATCTTTTGGTTTACATAAGTGTTCTTTTTTAATTCTATGTGATTTGTAATCCCAAACAAAATTAGTAATATTAGAGTTTAATTTAGAAAAAAAATATTTTGGTACATATACTGGTATAGACTGAAATAGGTATAATAACTGTGGTAGAAAGATCATTTTTATAGGGTTTATTCTACCTATTAGTGATAAAGAAAGTGTTTTCCAAAATTTAATCATTATATTAAGCATCTAATCCTGGTTCACTTCCTCATGCCTCGAAGTACCTTGGCCCCTCTCTGAAGCTTCCGCTATTAACAATGAGCTTTTCTCCTATGCAGACACTAAATGCTGGAGTAATTGGGACAGGCAGCATTGTGTGCAGGAAAGAACTGCAGATGCTGGTTTAAATTGTAGGTAGACACAAAATGCTGGAGTAACTCAGCGGGACCGGCAGCATCTCTGGATAGAAAGATTGGGTGAAGTTTCGGGTTGAGGCCTTCTTCAGTCTGAGGACCAACATTGGTCTGTGCAGACCAATGGACATCTGCACACTAGTTCTTCAGCCTGAAGAAGGGTCTCGACCCGAAACGTCACCCATTCCTTCTCTCCAGAGAAGCTGCCTGTCCTGCTGAGTCACTCCAGCATTTTGTGTCTATCTTCAGTGTAAACCACAACTGCAGTTCCTTCCTACATTTTTCTACTGTGCACATGGGGTGAAAATGCTGCGTTACTTCTTTCAATGTTCCATCGGTTTGCTATATGCTGGAATGCAGCCAAATGTTTCTTCAATGTCTTAGTGCCACATTTCTTCGAAACATCATTGTCATTCATGCTGGAAGGCAAGAAAGAAAAAATATTGCACTTTCTTCATTGATTGCTGTTCAGCGAATGTTAACTTGTCAAAACGATACTAAAGTAGGGTCTATATTTTAACAAATGTTGATTTGGATTAATCCAGAAGAAGTTTCAGAAACTTGCGCATAACTGAGTCAAATTTCAATCTATACCTATTTATGTTTTCTGACGGAGAAACAAGCCAGAAGCCCAGGGTTGTGAGTTTATACTGTTCTGGTCAGTTGTGAACTAGAATTATTTCAAGTCTAAAGTAGAGATACAGCATGGAAACCGGCCCTTCAGTCCACACTGACCATTGATCACCCGTTAACACTTGTTTGCACTCACTCCCTGCACATTAGGAAGCATTTTACAGAGGCCAATTAGCCTACAAACCCGCACTTATTTGCGATGTATGAAGAAACTGGAGTACCACCGAGTCTGTGCCGATCAACAGACATCTGTACACCAGTTCTATCCTACACATTAGGGATAATTTACAGAGGCCAATTCACCTACATACCTGCACATCTTTGAAATGTGGGAAGAAACCAGAGCATCCGGAGAAAACTAGCATGGCCACAGGTAGAACGTGCAAACCCCACACAGATAGCACCTGAGATCAGTATCAAACCTGGGTATCTGGCACTGTATCAACTCTATCAGCTGTGCCATGTAGAAACCATGCTGTTTGCCCGATTTGACATATTGACATTTTGGCAGGAAAATAAACATGAGATCTACTATTTGATGTAAATACCATACTCATTAACTCATGTCCTTCAGAAAAGAGAAACTGCCAACTTGCCTGGTCAGGCCTAGAAGGGAACCCAGTCCTGCATTGTGAGGTCAAATGTTAATACCCACAGTGCAAACAGGCAAAGGTAGAACTAAGTACAACAAAACACAGAAAATCTGAAATAAAAACCAAAATAAAACTGGAACTATACAACCGGTCAGGTAGCACCTGTAGAGAGAGAAAGAGAGTTAATATTCCAGGTCAATGGCCTTTCATCAGCTAAATCTTTGCAGCAGGGTTGATGCTAATTCATATTTGTGGCATATATATATATATATATATATATATTTTTACATTTATTTATTAGAAGTACATTACATTACAACCACATACATTAGTACTCGTCACTTATGTCTTCTTACAATTAATGTACTCCATTTGTTTTTTACACTAGTAAAAGGAAAGGATAAGATTGAAAGAAAGAAGAAAGTGAAGGAAAAAGTGAGAGTGTAGAAAATGTGACAACAAAAAAGGACGAAGACCCTATAAGAACAAAATTAAAAACAAAAGACAAAGAGTTAAGAAATAGACCCTAGAAAAGAAGGAGAAAGAGAAAAAGGAAAAAGAGAGAAACAAATATTTTTTATGAGCATTACGCAAATGGGACATACCAACTCTTCAACTATCATCCCCCATTACCTGACCTCAATTTTTATTAAGGTACCTTTGCGCCCTATATTTGTAATAATTCTATAAATGCAGACCACGTCAGGTGGAAGTGATCTGGTTTACATATATATATATAAGCTGGTTATTGAACAATAAGAAGAAGAAATACATGTGTAAATATATATATATATATATATATATATATATATATATATATATATATATATATATATATATATTTACACATGTATTTCTTCTTCTTATTGTTCAATAACCAGCTTTATGGGTGGCACAGTTGTGCAGCGGTAGAGTTGCTGCCTTACGGTGCCAGAGATCCGTGTTCCATCCTGACTATGGGTGCTGTCTTCACGGAGTTTGTACGTTCTCCCTGTGACATTGTAGGTTTTCTCCGGGTGCACTGGTTTCCACCCACATCCCAAAGTCATGCAGGTTGGTAGGTTAATTGGCTTCACTAAACTTTACCCTAGCGTATAGGATAGGCCTGTTTCAACGCTGTATCTCTCAACTAATATGGTGGTTAAACAGCACAGATGTGACTTTGGCTAAGAAATATTACATCGGCTCCATGGCTTCTCAATCTTTCCTATATATTTCACACAAAAAATGAAACCAGGTGAAATCTGTAATTCATGCCTACTATATTCTGTTGTGCTGAAGCAAAGCAAGAATTTCATTGTCCTATCTGGGACACATGGCAATAAACTCTCTCGACTTGACTTGATTAGTGATGATGTAAAAGCAAACCTCATGATGTTTCCCTCAAATATGCTGAAGAGTACTCAAGAAAGAGTTCCAGACTCCTTTCATTGGCTTGAGCAATTGTAGAATGTAGCTGGACAACATATTCCAGGATGGCACAACACTAAGGCTGCCCAAATGTAGGTGTTCCAATTAGCAGAAGGTATTAGAACAATGAGCACAGACAGGTTTATGATCGTGATTGAGAGGAGTTATCTAATCATTGTTTTTTACAGGTGACTGTGAATATGTTTGCTATGTAGAAAACATTTTATCGACATGCATCACAGCTCGGTTTGGGAACAGCTCCTTCCAAGACCGCAAGAAATTGCAGCGAGTTGTGGACCCAGCCCAGTCCATCCCACAAACCAACATCCCTTCCATCGCCTCCATCTACACGTCACGCTGCCTCGGCAAGGCCAGCAGCATCATCAAGGACCAGTCTCACCCTGGTCACTACCTCTTTTTTCCTTTCCCATCAGGCAAGAGAAAGTTTGACAAGGCATATCTCCAGATTCGGGGTCAGTTTCTTCCCAGCTGTTATCAGGCAACTGAACCATCTTCTCACCAACAGAGAGATCCTGACCTCCCATCTACCTCCTTGGAGGCCTTTGAACTATCTCTAATCGGACTTTATCTTGCACTAAATGTTATACCCTTGATCCTGTATCTGTACACTATGGATGGCTTGATATTACTCTTTTATTACACAAACTAAAATCTGCCCAATTTAAGTGCAAAAGCTGTAGCCCACTCCGACAGAAGTGCCCTGACCTGGAATGTCATCTATCCATATCCTCCAGAGAAACTGCCTGACCCACTTAGTTACTCCAGCACTTCGCATTCAATGCAAGATTCCGGCATCTGCAGTTCCTTGTGTCTCCAGTTCACTCTTGAGTAGCTTCTAAGATTTAGGTCTAGATTCTAAAAAATCTGGGGTGGCACAGTGGCACAGCACCAGAGACCTGGGTTTGATCCTGACCAAGGCTGCCTGTACAGAATTTCTCCCCGTGACCGCGTGGGTTTTCTCCAAGTGCTCCTCGCACATTCCAAAACCGTGCAGGTTTGTAGGTCAATTGGATTCTATAAAATGCCCCCAGAGTGTAGGATAGAACTAATGCACAGGTAGTCAGCGCAGACCTGGTGGGCCGAAGGGCCTGTTTCCAAGCTACATAACTTAACTAAACTAAACTAAACTAAACACATATATATAACACTTAGTTTCTGAAAGATCATTGTGCCAATGGCTCATATAACAAGTGTCGGCTCAATGAGTTATTAATTTAATTATAGGGATATGTAGGAAGAAATTACAGATACTGGTTCACACTGAAGATAGACACAAAATGCTGGAGTAACTTAATGGGACACGTAGCATCTCTGGAGAGAAGGAATGGGGGACGTTTCGGGTCGAAACACAGGCCTCAGTCTAAAAAAGGGACTCGACCCGAAACGTCACCCGTTAGAATTTAGGAGATTGAGAGGGGATCTTATAGAAACGTACAAAATTCTTATGGGGTTGGACAGGCTAGATGCAGGAAGATTGTTCCCGATGTTGGGGAAGTCCAGGACAAGGGGTCACAGCTTAAGGATAAGGGGGAAATCCTTTAAGACCGAGATGAGGAAAAACTTTTTCACACAGAGAGTGGTGAATCTCTGGAACTCTCTACCACAGAGGGTAGTTGAGGCCAGTTCATTGGCTATATTTAAGAGGGAGTTAGATGTGGCCCTTGTGGCTAAAGGGATCAGGGGGTATGGAGAGAAGGCAGGTACGGGATACTGAGTTGGATGATCAGCCATGATCATATTGAATGCCGGTGCAGGCTCGAAGGGCCGAATGGCCTCTACTCCTGCACCTATTTTCTATGTATCTATGTATCTATAACAGCCATTATAGACATTTAATTCTGTAAGTACATGTGAACGTTTTCAAAAGAGGTACATCTGGTGTGATCATACCTGTGGGGATGTGTGTGTGTGTGATAGGAACACTCTGTCTAACTTCAGCACATGGGAATTTCTTGCCCAACAGGCAGCACCTGTAATAAGTTGGGCCAGGAATTGTAAAATCCAACTGCCTTCAAAGGGCAGCACTTTACCACAATAAGAAAGCTTTTGGAATTGACTGAAAAGTCGAGTAATTGTACAGGCAGCAATTCTCCTCTTGATGTTGGTCTGCCAGAGGTGGCTGTTGTGGATGGAGTGCTGGGTTTGGTAGCCAGGTTTTAGAAATGAAGAATGCCTTCCAGTCAAATCATAAGCGTTGTCCTGTGCATGGCAAGTCAATGGCTGACAAATTGCAATCATTCAAGCCTATTGTAGCAGGACACAAATAAAGAAAATGTTTACAGCTATCAAAAGAAGATGATAAAGTAGCCCCAATCATTGCGGTCTCTTTTTTTGCGAGTCCCATCACATCACACAGTTTTCTTGCCAATAGAAATATTGATCGAGGAATATTGACCGACACAATGGCACAGCGGTAGAGTTGCTGCCTTACAGCGCCAGACAGAGACCCAGGTTCGATCCTGACTACGGGTGCTGTCTGTACGGAGTTTGTACGTTCTCACCGTGACATGCGTGGATTTTCCCCGGGTGCTCTGACTTCCTCCCACACTCCAAAGGTCAATTGGCTTCGATAAAGATTGTAAAATGCCCCTAGTGCAGCATAGTGTTAGTTAACAGGAATCGCTAGTCGGCGCGGACCCGGTTGGCCGAAGGGCCAGTTTCAGTCCTCTATCTCCAAACTAAACCGAAGAAGAACACCGAAGATAGACACAGAATGATGGAGTAACTCAGCGGGACAGGCAGCATCCCTGGAGAGAAGGAATGGGTGACGCTTCGTGTCGAGGCCCTTCTTCAGAAGAACGGCGACGCATAGTCTTCAATGCTAAGGTGCTCCTCTTCCACATGGGCTTCTCAAGGAGGGAGGCAGCCAGAGATAGAGGACCACATTGGTCTTCCTCAAGTCATGCAATCCATTATCTCCTCTCCATGGATAAGTGCAGACACCACAAACCGCTGCAGAAAGAAAGCACTGCAACCGTTTCTTCGATAATGGCTATTGATGTATCTGGTGATTATTCTGTGGTCGGTTCAGTCTTGAAATTAACTAAGTGCAAACCTTTCCTATTCGTTTAGGAAGCAGCATTGATGTGAAGACATTTGATTGTGCACAAGTGTCATCTTTTGCTTTCAAGGAAATTCCAGAAGAAACTTTACTTGGCACTTCTTAACCACCGGGAAATTGAAGAAGCTGTTGTCTATGAAAAAGATAGTATTTTGTCACATGGTAGGTTTTGCACACTTGTGTAGGAAGGAACTGCGGACGCTGGTTTATACCGAAGATAGACGCAAATTGCTCGAGTAACTCCGGGACAGGCAGCATCTCTGAAGGAAAGGAATAGGAGACATTTGAGGTTGGAACCCTTCTTTAGTCTGAAGAAAGGTTCTGACCTGAAACATCGACTATTCCCTTCCTCCAGGTATGTGTACATTTCATCCAGCACAATGTGCTGAATGGCCTTTACATGCAAGAGGTTTCCCTAACCCAGAATAAATCTCAGAATAAAAGGACGTACTTTTAGAAAGGAGATGAGGAGCAATTTCTTTAGTCTGAGGGTGGTGAATCTGTGGAATTCTTTGCCACAGATGACTGCGGAGGACTTCACTTATTTAAGTATTTTTAAAGTGAAGGTTGACAGATTTGCGATTAGTACGGGTGTCGGGTTATGGGGAGAAGGCAGGAGAATGGGGTTGAAAGGGAAAGATAGATCAGTCATGATTGAATGGCGGAGTAGTCTAATTCTGCTCCTATCACTTGTGAATTTATGAACTTAAGGTGATGTGGTTTGTTTTTCATACTGCAGAGAAGAGTGGCAAAACCTGGATCATGAGATGTAGAAGACAAATCTGTGTTACTCCTGGTAACATCACGTACATTCAGTACAGTTCTATAAATGTAGATTTCAGAGATGGGCTCGGGTAAGAAGCACAAATGTGCACCATTTCAGCCAAAGCTTCAGTCTACACCATTTGGGCCAGTCTGAAGAAGGATCTCACCTGAAACGTCACCCATCCGCGATCTCCAGTGATTCTACCTGATCCGCTGAGTTACTCCAGCACTTTGTGCCTATCCAGTGTCTTGAATACCTTCAGCACTCAACTGATTCACCGAATGGTGAACTGCCTGGATTGAGTGGCTGTGGAGAGGATGTTTCCATCAGTGGGAGAGTCTAGGACCTGAGATGAGGAGGAATTTCTTTAGTCAGGGGTGATGAATCTGTGGACTTCATTGCCACAGAAAGCTGCGGAGGCCAAGTTAATTGATATTTTGAAGGTGGAGATAGATAGATTCTTGATTAGTATGGGTGTCAGGGGTTATGGGGAGAAGGCAGGAGAATGGAGTTGAAAGGGAAAGATAGATCAGCCATGATTGGTTGGTGGAGTAGACTTGATGGGCCAAATGGCCTAACTCTGCTTCTATCACTTATGAACATATGAACTTCAACACTCTACTGATTGCCCATATTAGCCCTGAAGCTGAAACTTAAAATTAAATTGTAACATGAAAAGCAATGACATGAGTATTGGATTAATGTACTCCTTATTCTAGTGAGCAACCCCATGAGGTTTTATGGCAAATATTCTGTGCTCATATTTCAGTGCAAATCTATGTATGAGACAATTTGAAGTCAGTTCGTGCACTGGTGAAACATTGAAATAATGGATTGGTTTCTCATTCTTGTCTGTAACACACAGTGTGGTAGAAATTTTTAGGAAATGGCTGACAAAATGTCATCTTCTCTTCATTCTAAAGTTTAGTTTAGTTTAGAGATACAGCACAGAAACAGGCCCTTCAGCCCACCTAGTCCCCACCGATCGGCGATCCCCGCACATTAACACTATCCTACACACATGTTATAGGAAAGATTTTGTCAAGCGTGCAGAGAAGATTTACAAGGATGTTACCAGGACTTGAGGGCCTGAGCTATAGGGTGAGGTTGAGCAAGCTTGGACTTTATTCCTTAGAGCGCAAGAGGATGAGGGGTGATCTTGTAGAGTTGCACAAAATCATAGATTGGGTAAATACATGGAGTCTTTTTCCCAGAGTAGGGGAATCGAGAACCAGAGAACATAGGTTTAATGTGAGGGGGGAAAGATTTAATAGGAACCTGTGGGTATTTTGTTTACACAAAGGGTGATGAGCTGTTGGAGGGGGTAGCTGAGATAGACACTATCGCAACTTCAAAGAATCATTTAGACAGGCACATGGATACGATAGGTTTAAAGGGATATTGGACAAACGCAGGCAGGTGAGACTAGTGTAGTTGGTCGGAGTGGGCAAGTGGATCGAAGGGCTTGTTTCCGCGCTGTTTGACTTCTTGACTCTATAACCTTGACTCTTTGAAGATGTTGGTGGAGAAAATATCAAAATAACTCCTTGCCCTTCTGTCGAAGAGTTAGCGATTTGCAACCTGAACATTCCTGAATCCCAGGATGAAGGTCTTAAGTCAGGAGTGTTGTACTTGGAAAATAAATGTTTAACAACAATGGAAAATATTTATTGGCCTGGAAATATTTCCATTTAAAATGATTAAAAGCAATTAGCATGATGCTTTGTTAAATATAAAACAAGTATTAATAGATTTTTTGTTGCATATATAGCTTGCCTTTGATTGCAAACCTGAAGTGTTATAGATCTGTGATGAATTGCATTCATATTTTCCATACTGTTAAAAAGACTAGTATTCGTTTTACAGATGGAACTGGAGCCACGATGTCTAGAAAAAAGAGTTGAGAGGCTGATGATAATCCTTAAGTGCAGCAATTGCAATTTTATAACTAGCATCCCAGGGGTCTTGTACAGTACTGCAAAACTTCTAAATTGCCATTTTGGGTTAGGAATGTCACAGGAAGTCACAATTAAGTGGTCTGATACCTCTGCATCTATGCTATGCATCACTGAAGATAGAAACATTGCCTAAAGCCTCTGCAGTTACAAAAAATAGTCAATAAAAGAAGGATCCATGAAATATTGATCAGAGCCTCGCTGGCTTTTTGGTGTTAGGAATAAAAAACAAGGTGAAATCTAGATTTAATAGTCCTGTCCTCCTAGGATTGTATGTGGTGCTATACAGCACATTATTGCACAGACCAAACAGCACCTTTTTGACATCCTATAAATAAAGAACCGCCGCTCTTGTCAGCAACATCTATTGATTATTGGAGCAATTAGCTGCACTCAGTATGTTAATCATATGTGCTATAACGGTCTGGTTAATTGTACATCATTATCTCACACCTTGTATTTTACTATCTTGCTGATTATAATATAATTTGTTTATGTTACAATTTGCCTTTGGATAATTAAGATAGTGAAAAACTAGGATATATTTTAGAACTGTTAGAATTCAATATAGGGCCAGGAATCAGGAGTATGTAGACATCTAAAAGCAGAGAGTAATTCAGAGGGTCAGGCAGCATCTCTGGAAGACACAGAAAGATGGCATTTCAGGTCGGGACCCTTCGTCAGACCAGTTGTAGTGCGGGGAAGCAATCTGGAGAAGAGGTGAAGGTGGGGCAACGCCCGGCAAGTGATAGACCGATACAGGTGAGGGGGGAGCTTGTTTGACCGATGAATGGACAAAGGCCAGAAGATGAGAAGAAGATAAAAGGCTGTGAGATAAGGAGAGACAAGAAGTGAAATATGAAGCCTGTGGAAGGGATATAGATGGAAATGGAATTAGCAGGAAATGGGAAAGGGTAGGGAAATGGAAGACGTGTGTGTGTGCATCAGGTGGGGCACAGGGAAGAGAGGGGGGAGAAAGAGGAAGTGGGTTGGGTGTTATCTAAAACTGAAGAAGTCAATGTTCATACCGTTGGGTTGTAACCTATACACCCTAACGCACATATGTGCGTGTATGGTATATATGTGCATGCCATATATATTATATATATATATGTGTGTGTGTGTGTGTGTATGTGTGTATATATATATATGTATTAATATATATGTGTATATGTATATATGTGTATATATATATGTGTGTATATATGTGAATGTATATATATATATGTGTGTGTGTGTGTGTATGTATATATTTGTATGTATATGTATATGTATATGTATTTGTATATGTATATATATATATATATGTATATATATATGTGTATATATATATATATATATGTGTGTGTGTATATTTATGTATATATATATATATGTATATGTGTGTATATGTATATATATATGTGTGTATATGTATATATATATATGCATATGTGTGTATATGTGTGTATATGTATATATATATGTATATGCGTGTATGTGTATATATATATGTGTATATGTATATATATATGTATATGTGTGTATTTGTATATATATATATGTGTGTATATGTATATATATATGTATATGTGTGTATTTGTATATATATATATATATGTATATGTGTGTATTTGTATATATATGTATATGTATATAAAAAGGTTGTGGGTCTGATGAAGGGTCTTGACCCAAAGCTTCACCTACAGTATTCCTTCTCTCCAGAGATGCTGCCTGACCCATTGTGTTACTCCAGCATTTTGCGTCTATCTTTGGTGTAAACCAGCCCTACAGCTCCTTACACAGATATATAGACATCGTACTCTGTAAACACCAGAATAAGCAACAAAAGAAGTTCAGTATATATTAAAAAGAGACCAATAAAGAGACAATAGTAGTGCATTTGCATCCAGATTCAAATATTGACCCAATAGTTTAAATTTAAAAGGAAACTCATTGCCATAAGACCTATGATATTTCTTAAGTCATAAGGTCATAGGTGATACTAGAATTAGACCATTCGGCCCATCGAGTCTACTCCGCCTCCTAACCACATTCTCTCCCTCCTAACCCCATTCACCTGCCTACTCCCCATAACCTCTGACACCCGTACTAATCAAGAACCGATCTACCTCTGCCTTAAAATATCCACTGACTGACTTGGCCTCCACAGCCATCTTCTTGTCTTTCTGTGGCAAAGACGTCCACAGATTCACTACCCTCTGACTGAAGAAATTTCCCCTTCCTAAAAGAACCTCCTCTGTCTTTACATTGGTCAAAAGTGTACATTTCAACATGGTGACGTTATGCAAAACATTGGTTTAACATTAATTGTTTAAAGAAATAAATCGCTCGTCTTCTAATTGCATTCAGGGACTGGACGCCCAACTCATTCTTACATTCCAATTACCCTGTGCTCCCTTTATCACGGAAGCAAAATTGGACTCTACATTGGGACACGAGTAACATAATTCTTGAAAATGACTTTATTTTGTTTTGTTTTAACCTGCAGCAATCTGAGACGAGTACTTTGAACCTGTAATGATGAATATACGTGGGTTAGAATTCAGGGTTTACACACCTGGAATATTAACGCCAGAAGCCATTGTTGTTGAGTGGTTTTGCTCATCTTGGTAAATGGATTTGCCTCCATTTTAATGACGTGGTCTTAGCCTGCGAAGAAACTCCAGGGAAGAGTTTCTTTGATCTACGCTGTGGCACAGTGCATATTGGAAAATTGGATGCATTATAGACAGCAACCCAATTTTCCTCCATTTAGTTTAATCACGGAAAATCAAATGGATTCCTTTACATTTCCACGGCTCGGACTGATTTTTTTTCCCCAGCAGTTGCTGCAGTGAGACTGTCTGATGAGTCAAATTGCAAAGACCAGGAATAATTCTCTTTGTTTTTGTGTCACGCTGTCATCTCTTGCATCTCCATCATTTTCCCTGTTAGGTTTCAGGGTCTTGACATCGTTGGTGCTGTCTGAAATGTCGTCAGTTTTTCCGGAGTCAAGTGTGTTTAATTGTACTGGCAACAGAACAACAAAATTCTTACTTGCAGCATTTTTAAATGTTTTTCTTACTTACAGGTCTGTAAACGCCAAACACACAGATAATGCTTTTTTAAATCAATGAGAAACAATTACTGAGTATTGCAGAGTTTACTCTAACTTTGGCTGTCGACAAAGGACCGTTCTTCATGCCCTTGAGGTTGTTGGTCAGCTAGATAAGTCCTCACCATTAAAGTCTGAAGAAGGGTCTTGACCCAAAACGAAACCCATTCCTTTTCTCCAGAGATGCTGTCCGACCCACTGAGTTACTCCAGCTTTTTGTGTCTACCTTTGGTTTAAATCAGCATCTGCAGTTCCTTCCTATGTGTCTTCACTATTGATCTATACTTCACCATGTACAAGTTGGGATGAAATATTCTCTAGTCATTGAATCAAAGAGCGACACATTGTGGAAACAGGCCCTTCAGCCCAACTTGCGCACAAAGGCCAACATGTCCGGGCTACACTAGTGCCACCTGCCAGCATTTGGACAATATCCCTCCAAATCTGTCCTAACCATGTAGCTGTCTAACTGTTTCTTAAATGTTGGGATAGTCCCTGCTTTAACTACCTCCTCTGGCAGCTTGTTCCATACACCCACCACCCTTTGTGTGAAAAAGTTGCCCCTCAGATTCCTATTCAATCTTTTCCCCTTCACCTTGAACATATGTCCTGTTGTCCTCTATTCACCTATTCTGGGCAAGAGACTCTGTGCATCTAAAGAGACTCTGGCATCTTCTCCAGCAACTCACGCTAAACAAAAATTGTAAGTTGTCTTTATTTTCCATGCAACTTTAACACAAAATGTACAAAATGATTTGCAATAATTGGTCAATGCAACACCATCCCACCATCATTTTATTGCACTAAATGCTTCTTCTTGGATGGTATGTGTCAGTATAATTTTCAGTTTTAGTTTTGGAGATGCAGCATAGAACCAGGCCCTTCGGCCCACCGAGTCCAGGCCGACCTTTGGTCACCTCTCAACACTAGTTCCATGTTATCCTACTGCCGACACATTAGGGGCAATTTTATAGAGGCCAATTAACCTTCAGACCTGCACTTCTCTGGAATGTGGGAGGAAACCGGAGCACCTGGATGAAACCCACGCAGGTCACGGGGAGAGCGTGGAAACTCCGCACAGACAGCACCCAAGGTAGGGATCAAATCCGCATCTCTGGCGCCCTGAGGCATCACCTACCTCTACCAGTACCTATAGAAATGATTATTAATAGATTAATATACAGCAGCCAACTGCATCTTATGCACCATTACAGGCTTTATGTCTATAAAAATACCACAGATTGTGCCCATTCTGAATTCTTACGGACAAATATCCATCACACGGGTGAAGAGTTCTATTCTCCAGTTCCTGAAGGTTAATATAAAACAAAGTTTATGTTGCAGTCACTCCATCCACAACATGATATCGCTGGTCCTCATCAAATGGGGAATCACAGGAACAAATGCACAGGAGATTTGATTGAGTTTAAGTTTATTGTCACGTGTACCGAGGTACAGTGAAAAGTTTTTGTTGCGTGCCAACCAGTCAGCGGAAAGACAATACATGATTACAATCGAACCATCCACAAGGTACAGATACAGAATAAAGGGAATAACATTTAGTACACGGTAACGTCCAGTAAAGTCCGATTAATGATGGTCTGAGTGCCTCCACTGAGGTAGGTAGTATCTCAGGACCACTCTCTAGTTGTTGATAGGATGGGTCAGTTGCCTGATAACAGCTGGGAACAAATTGCCCCTCAACGTGGAGGTTTGCGTTTCCACGCCACTATACCTTTTGCCTGATGGGAGAGGGGAGAAGAGGGAGTGACCGGGTTGTGGCTGGTCCTTGCTGATGCTGCTGGCCTTGCCCAGGCAGCGTGAAGTGCAAATGGAGTCAATAGAAGGGAAGTTGATTTGTGTGACGGTCTGGGCTGCGTCCACAATTCTCTGCAATATCTTGCGGTCTTGGATGGAGCTGTTCCCAAACTATACTGTGACATTAACATAATTTATTCATCGACAGTCCGCAGTGAGCTAATTTAGCTCATAACCCACATGCAAAAGAAACTCAAATCAGTTCACTTCCAGTCGCAGACTTGGCCCACTGCTCATAATGTTTATTTTGTTATCACCACAGTGTCACAATGACTCTCCTGTGGAACAGAGACTGAATTATCAGATCAAATGTATGCACAGTATGCACCGTGCCCTCTTTGACTGGCTTTAATGATAAACCAGTTAATTGCTATTTAAATTGGTGTTGATTAAAGTTTACGATTCATTATAAATTTGATTGATCAGTATCACCGTAAACTTTGCAGCATTTTTACCAGCTGAATATTTTAAATGCTAATTAGACTATGCATACAGCATTTTCACTGCCATACAAGATTCAGTTCCATTTAGAGCTTACCATCATTTCCAACTTTTATTTAAGTTCTAATACTTTTCAATAATTTGCCACTTCCATCCTGATAGCCAACTTCCGTGTTTATAATCACACTTCCATTTTTTATTTCATTTAATTGCAATTCCATCCACATTCCTTGGCGATAATTCTCTATTTGCCCAGGAGTCTGCAGTTTAAACCCTATAAACGTTCAGTCAAGCAGGCAGCAGCTCAACAATGTAGATGGCTGCAGTAGGGCGGCATGGTGGCGGAGAGGTATGGTTGCTGCCTTACAGCGCCAGAGACCCAGGTTCGATCCTGGCTATGGGTGCTTGTCTGTACGGAGTTTGTACGTTCTCCCCGTGACCTGCGTGGGTCTTCTCTGAGAACTTCAGTTTCCTCCCACACTCCAAAGACGTATCAGTTTGTAAGTTAATTGGCTTGTTATTAAAATAAATGTAAAAAATGTCTGAAGAAGGGTCTCGATCCAAAACATCGCCCGTTCCTTCTCTCCAGAGATGCTGCCTGTCCCGCTGAGTTAATACAGCATTTTGTGTCTAATTTTGATTTAACCCAGCATCTGCAGTTCCTTCCTACACATAAAAAATGTTCCTAGTGTAGGATAGAGTTAGTGTGTGGGAGTCACTAGTCAGCGCGGACCCGGTGGGTCTAAGGGCCTGTCTCCACGCTGTATCTCTAAACTAAAGAAGGATTTTATTGTTATGTAATTGCAATATTCAACATGTAAGCAAAGCTAAATTTCATGGTCGCGATCCCCATTTCATTCACATCTATTGTCTCCTTTCTGACTTGTGAATCTATTGCTAAGGCAGCCACTATCAACTGTAAAGGTGCTTGGCAGAGGCATTTGCTGGCCAAAAAAATAGATAATTGTAAATTATTCATTACCATCACTCGACTGAGATATCTCAGTTGCTTTTTTGGATAGGAGTGAGGTTATTATTTAT
Organism: Malacoraja senta; assembly: GCA_038087875.1. Taxonomy (NCBI): domain Eukaryota; kingdom Metazoa; phylum Chordata; class Chondrichthyes; order Rajiformes; family Rajidae; genus Malacoraja; species Malacoraja senta. The sequence goes on from CM075989.1 coordinate 22,402,331, forward strand.
CTGTAGTTAGCAGTGCGCTGAAAACCACCTTCATCGTTGACTATGAAGGAACATGTGGTTGGAGAACATCTCTGTAGATTTGTGGTTGGCCTGTACAAGATTTCCTCCACCTCTTACAGTAAATGTCCTGTATATTGATCTTTCCCATAAATGCTCCCAGAAATAAATGCTGTTTACCTGACAACTAATATTAGAACACTTAAATAGCATGATCCTATTCTAAACAAAATGCATTGACTGTGAATCATTCTTGTAATATAAATATTTCTATCACATTTGCGATACTTTCTAAGGCTAATTGGCATGCCATTGGTATTAAGGCATAAATACTGCATCGCAAAGAATATTTGGCAGCATATGTCCTGTGCCTTCAGATGCAAATTTGTATGAAACCATGTGCACAAATCAACACAGTTTTTTTTTATTGCAAATATTTAATTCGGTTTTCCTTCCCCTGTCTATCTAGATGAGATTTGTAATTAAAATCTACCTGATGAATCATTTTGATTGAATCATGCACTAAAAATGATATCCATTTCATGTTCCATCTGCCATGAAGCAAAAACACTTCAAAACAACGGAAAAATACAAAACCAACAATAATCAAAACAAAAAATCTTCCAGGGACAATTCTGAAATGATTTTCCTATTCAGTCCAATGATTTGAACCAGATACATAAATTAATAGTTTCTATATTAATGCAAGCTCATATGAGTGCATCTAGAGATTGTTCCATGGACAAATCTCTGATTCATCTCCTTGTAAACTTTATTGAAGTCTACCATCTTCATAAGACTGGGGAGAATCAAACATTTGAGTCTCAGCCAAGTTTGGCTCAAAACTAATCTTTTCCCCTCTCTTATGCAGAAGTCCCTGGAATGTAATAAAAGCAGGTTGTTCTGCTAAAACAAATACGTTTTACTTTGCCAGAGATTGTGTTCATTAAGGTGAGTGATAACAGCATTAGGGAGTGGAGCATTTTACTATTTTAAACAATGGGGCGATCATTTTATGAACATGCATTCCCAGAAGCATAAATCCTCTGCAATATTCTTTCAGTTTGTTTCATTGGATCAAAAGTTACAGAGGGCATATAAAAACATAGAAAGTAGGTGCGGGAGGAGACCATTTGGCCCTTCGAGCTAATTCATTGTGATCATGGCTGATCATCCACAATCAGTAACCCGCGCCTGCCTGCCTTCTCCCCATATCCCTTGATTCCGCTAGCCCCTGTGATCTCTGTGATCTGCCAATTTAGTGCACAAGATAGGCCTGGAAACATACTTTCATCAGAGTAGCTCTTAGGAATCAACGTCAGGTACTTGCAAAAGAAGTACAATTGGAATCAAGTGCTGGTTAAAAGGAGACTTGCTCTTTGATCATCTTGGGTATTGATGCAGAATAAAGCTCAGCTCCAAGTATATACATCAGTCCTAAAAGTGCATGTCTCCTACACTGGCCTGACATTTCATATTTCTCATCTCTGAGCTTCAGATATTGCCAATTAATGCTGAAACAAGAGCACTTGTGTGTTGGAAGTTTGTGTGCATCAGGAGCTGGATAAGCCTGAGATGTAAAGCCTGGACAAGCAGTCAAGAGATGTAAAAGTCATAGGTCTCCATTAGTCTGAGCTGAATTAGGCTTCTGCTATCAAAAGTGAAAGGGGAGAGTTTTCAATGGCATCACCCTTTTGCTCCAACTCAGTATTTTTACCAAACAGAAAAAAAACTGCAAGATTAAATCTTGTGGGTGGCACTGTGGCGCAGCGGTAGAGTTGCTGCCTTACAACGCCAGAGACCCGGGTTCGATCCTGACTACGGGTGCTGTCTGTATGGAGTTTGTACGTTCTCCCCGTGACCTGTATGGGTTTTCTCTAAGATCTTTGGTTTCCTCCCATACTCCAAGATGTACAGGTTTGTAGGTTAATTGGCTTGGTATGAATGTAAATTGCTCCTAGCGTGTGCAAGATGGCGTTAATGTGCGAGGATCGGTGGTCGGTGCGGACTCGGTGGGCTGAAGGGCCTGTTTCCTCACTGTAGCTCTAAACCATACTGAACTTAAATGGAAAGTAATCCATGCTTAGGATCCACTCTACACCTTCCTAACCCTCAGCATTTTTAAGAAAACCTTCCCGAAACATTTCTCTGCTGAATATTTACCAGAAAACGAAAAATAAAAACAACTGCAGATGTTAGAAAAGTAAAACAAAAAACAGAAAATGCTGGAAACACTCAACCAATCAGGCAGCATCTGTGGAAAACCACTGGCCTAATGTTTGATGTTGAAGATGCTTCATTGGATAAATAAATATTTGCATCGTCGCAGGATGTTTGAATATAACGATTAATTCTGTTTCTCTCTCCACAGAGACTGCCCGACCTACTGAGTGTTTTGGTATTTTGGGGGGATTTTCAGAAGTATCTTGCGTCAGATGATGATGTTAAAGATGATATTAAAAAGCTGTTTATATTAGAGATGAGTTGATCCTTTCCAAGATTAGATTTTTTTTGGACTCATTTTAACTTTTTCCACACAAAGGGTGGTGGGTGTGTGGAACGAGCTGCCAGAGGAGGTAGTTGAGGCAGGGACTATCCCAACATTTAAGAAACAGTTTGACAGGTACATGGATAGGACAGGTTTGGAGGGATGGTAGCCAAATGCAGGCAGGTGGGACTAGAGTAGCTGGGACATTTTGGCCGGTGTGGGAAAGTTGGGCCGAAGGGCCGGTTTCCTCGCTGTGTGACACGATGGCTACAATTTGTACCATGTTCAGATTCAAAAAACAATTTGGATGAATGTTAAGGACTGGGAATGGTACTCAACCTTTCCTTTGGGCGGTACTATGGTGATCTTTAGTGTCCACCCTGGAAGGTAGACATGACTCCCATTTTATGCCAGCCAGATATAATCTTGCGGAACAGAAACCAGACGTTTATGCTCCTGTCCTAACCCACTGCTATCACATCTACCCTGATAAAAGCTGAGCCCAAAACCTGAGGCAGCAACTTGTTTTCTCATTAAGATGTGAACTCAGCTAAATCAACACTCTAGACTCTTGGTGGACTGTTCAGCATCTCCTGGGATGGAGCCACCAAGTGCAACAAAGTCCACCCTGAGCCACAGAGTCAACACCTTGCAGGAACAGATGCTGGGCCATCCCACGAGCCAACACAAAAAGGTGAAGTCAAACCTCAGGAGCCACAACAAACAAACGGAACGGCAAAGGTATTGAACAAATTAGACCTCCCACCTTCGACGGGAAACAAAAGATGTAAACCCGCTAACTAATGCATGCTTACTGTTCGGCTCAGGGCCAGGGAGAAGGGGTTAGGAAGAGAAGGCACCCAGGGAGTGAGCAGACGGGAGTCGGCTGCAAAAGGTATTCGCTCTACTCCATCACAAGCGCGCAAAGCCTTCAGCCATTCATCAGCAGATGACTTTGTTGTTAGTTTTGCCCATTCTTATATTGTTTGCTGTCCAGTGTATCCAGGTGGAATGTGCCTCGAGTTTCCCCGGGGAGTTCCTGAGGACAATATGGCACATGGATCACATTGTGAAGTGTTATACCTCAAACGAAAGTAGCCAGGGTAGAAATGCAAACTAAAGCAAAACGAGAATCTTGATGTGTTTCTCCACAAGTCCTAATATCTGAAGTAAAGAACTATTAAACTTTCATTGGACTCATCAAGGGGCGCAGCAGTAGAGTTGCTGCCTCACAGCACCAGAGACGCGGGTTTGATCCTGACCACGGGCGCTGTCTGTACAGAGTTTGTTTGTTCTCCCCGTGACCTGCGTGAGTTTTCTCCGGGATCTCCGGTTTCCTCCCACATTCCAAAGACATAGATTTGTGGATTAATTGGCTTGGTATAATTGTAAATTGTCCCTAATGTGTGTAGGATTGTGTTAGTGTGCGGGGATCGCTGGTCAGTGCGGACCTGGTGGGCCGAAGGGCCTGTTTCCGCTCTACATTTCTAAACTAAACTAAACTATTGGACTTCAATGTTTTTTTTGCACTAAATGGTGTACCTTTGATCGTTTATCTGTGTACTGCGGATAGCTTGATTGCATTCATATATATAGCCTTTTCTTTGACTGGATAGCATGCGAACAAAATCTTTTCACTGTCCCTCAGCAAACATGACAATGATAAACTAAACTAAATTAAAAATTACAATAAAATCGCCGCTATTAATTAAGAAAACCATCAAATGAATACAAAATAAAATGTGCACCAATGAGAAAATTAAGTTCAATCTTAAGAAGGGTCTGAAGAAGGATCTTGACCCGAAACATCACCTATTCCTTTTCTCCGGAGATGCTGCCTGACCCACTGAGTCACTCTAGCAATTTGTGTCCTTCTTTAGTTTAACATATATAATTTCAACATGTGTACAAAGTCATGAGAGGAATAGATCGGGTAGACGCTCAGAGTCTCTTGCAGAGAGTAGGGGAATCGAGGACCAGAGGGCCTGGGGTTTAAGATGAAGGGGGAAAGATTTAATAGGAATCCAAGGGGTAACTTGTTCACACAGAGGGTGGTGGGTGTATGGAAGAACATGCAAGAGGAGGTAGTTGAGGCAGGGACGATCTCAACGTTTAAGAAACCATTTGACAGGTACAGATTGCAGGGATATGGGCCAAATGCAGGCAGGTGGGACTAGTGTAGATGGTGCATGTTGGTTGGTGTGGGCAAGTTGAGCCGTAGGGCCTGTTTCCATGCTGTATCACTGTATGACTTAATACTGCTCCTTACAAATAAAAAATATCACATATTAATAACATCTGCCGAGCAATCTGAGAATGGCGTGTTAAATTAGTCATTGCTTGGTGCTCTTAACAACACTAAATGTGGACAAGATATACTGCAAAGAGACTTTGGAAGGTCAGCATTTTAAATGATGTTTCAAGCTGTAATTACAAGTACCAGCGGGTGTCTTTAAAGCAGGTACATGATGAGAAATGAGTCTGTTTGTGTGTAATATAAAGATGAGATCATCAGACATATTCTGTAATTGTAGAAATTATATTTCAATTATTCCGGCGTGCCATTGTCTCCTGGCTCACCATCTTCAGATGGATGAACTTTGTCTCGGAAGCATCGTAGATTTTGGTCAAGTGTACACATAATTGTCACAAGTAATTAAATTACATTTAAGAGCCTGTTCATTAACACAAGCCTCCTCAGAGCTAGATGACCTTTTTTGGGGGTTTTAAGGGTCCTGTCCCAAAACGGCACCTGTCCATGTTCTCCATAGATGCTGCTTGACCAGGTTTGTGTCCTTTTTTGTAAACCAACATCTGCAGTTCCTAGTTTCTACATATTCATCATCCTTCTATAATATGATCTTATAGAAACGTATAATATTCTTAAGGGATTGGGCAGGCTAGATGCAGGAAAAATGTTCCCCATGTTGGGGGAGTTCAGAACCAGGGGGTCACAGTTTAAGAATAAGGGATTACTTAGGACTCACTTAGGACTGAGATGAGGAAAAACTTTTTCACCCAGACAATTGTGATTCTGTGAAATTCTCTGCCACAGAAAGTAGTGGAGGCCAATTAATGGGTCAGGCAGCATCTCTGGAGAACATGGACAAGCAACGTTTTGGGTTGAGAGTTGAGACCGAGTTGTTTTTTTCCAGAAAATAAACTTTATTCAGAATATAAATATATATATAGAACAAGAACGATGCCTAAACTCTTCTGATATTCTCAGTGTGTATAAATTAATTACATCGCACTTTACCAGCTTTACCTTGCACTAAACATGATTCCCTTTTCATGTATCTATAAATGGCTCGATTGTAATCATGTATTGCCTTTCCCCAGGCTGGTTAGCTGCAACAAAAGCTTTTCACTGTACCTCGGTGCACATGACAATGAGCTGAAGTGAACTCAACTGTTATATTCAGTAGATTTTGCTAACTATTCTTCCACCATGCTCCCTTGCCATTCATGTGGGTCCCTGGCGTGATGTCCCTTCGCTTGTTTGAGGGGTGCCCCCATCAAACTCTGCCCCTCGATGTCCGGCAGCGGAAGGACCCTAGACTGTGGTTCTCCAGCACTTTGTGTCTTCGAGCCATTCTTTTGCTCTGGATTCCAGTATCTACAATCTCCTGTTATACAGTCCACGCCACTTCATATTTAACGTAGGCTGGACCTCAGTTCATGTTTATTGTCACATGTACCGTGAAAAGTGAAAAGCTATTGTTGCGTGCTACCCAGCCAGCGGAAAGACAATACATGATTACAATCGAGCCATTCGCCGTGTACAGACACATAATAAGGGAATAACGTTTAGTGCAACATAAAGTCCAGTAAAGTCTCATCAAAGATAGTCTGTGTCCCCAGTGAGGTAGATAGTAGTTCAGGACTGTTCTCTGGTTGTGGTAGCATGGTTCATTTGCCTGATAGCAGCTGGGAAGAAACTGTCCCTGAATCTGGAGGTGTTTTATTTCATACTTCTATACCTTTTGCCCGATGAGAGAGGGGAGAAGAGGGAGTGGCCAGGGTGCGACTTGTCCTTGATTATGCTGCTGGCCTTGCCGAGGCAGCGTGAGGTGTAGATGGAGTCAATTGAAGGGATGACTTCCCCATAACCTATTAATTATTATTTACCCACCAACTCCTGCTGCCCTCCTGCACCGGGGAAAGTTTATTGCAGCCAATTAACCTAGCAGCATGTGTCTGGGACGTGGGAGGAAAGTAAAGCACCCGGGGAAACCTACGCCCATCAGGAGGTTGCGGTTCGGTCTGGACCAAGTCTGGCAGGTAATTCATTAACCGGCAGCCACTCCCATGTAGGTTTGGCAGCCACCGCTGGTCGCCAATGCACATTTGTCAAAACTGCCAGGAGTAGTGGGGGAACACATCTCTCCATCATGACCGCTCCACCAAGGGGGTCCAACGAGGAGAGAAAGACCACTGATGTCTTTCCATTACAGCGTTTCAACTGCGCACCCAGTTTCTGCCCTTCCACCTTGCTCGAATAATCCTCTCAAAAACACCCATTCTCGCTGCTTTTCGTCATGCCCTCCTCTTGCTTTGAATTCTTTTGTTCAGTTTAGTTTGGAGATGCAGCCTGGAAACCGGCCCTTCGGCCCACCGAGTCCGCGCCGACCATCGATCCCCCATGCACTAGTTCTGCCCTACACTCTGGGGACAATTTACAGAAGGCAATTAAAGCTACAAACCTGAACACCTTTGGAATGTGGGAGGAAACCGGAGCACCCGGAGAACCCACAAGGTCACAGGTAAAACACCTACAAACTCCATACAGACAGCACCCGTAGTTAGGATGGAACCCAGGTCTCTGGCGTTGTGAGGCAGCAACTCTACCGCTGTGTCACTGCGGCACCCAGTAACGTGTAAATTTGATTGTAAAGTGTAAATTTGATGTAAATAATGAAAAGGTTTTGAAGGGTTGTTCAGGGTTTGGATACGCTAGAGGCAGGAAACATGTTCCCGATGTTGGGGGAGTCCAGAACCAGGGGCCACAGTTTAAGAATAAGGAGTAAGCCATTTAGATCGGAGACGAGTAAACACTTTTTCTCCCAGAGAGTGGTGAGTCTGTGGAATTCTCTGCCTCAGAGGGCGGTGGAGGCAGGTTCTCTGGATGCTTTCAAGAGAGAGCTAGATAGGGCTCTTAAAGATAGCGGAGTCAGGGGATATGGGGAGAAGGCAGGAACGGGGTACTGATTGGGGATGATCAGCCATGATCACATTGAATGGCGGCGCTGGCTCGAAGGGCCGAATGGCCTACTCCTGCACCTATTGTCTATTGTCTATTGAAAGAGAAAGAAGCAGAATCGATGGGTTAGGAGACCTCTATAACACTTTCTCTCCACACTTCTCACTTACACGGTCATTCAGACGATCTAACTCATGGGACTGACCAGGCGACCTTACCCTGTCGGACCCAAGAAGCAGCAGGTATTGGGATGAGTGGCAGAGAAATGGCCAAAGAAGCCCGGCTTAGTAGCCATCACCGAAGATTGCAAGCAAGACTGCAAGACTGACTGCACAGGCAGACTGCAAGATTGCAAGCCATGGTACCCAAACAGTGACAACCATGGTTACATGGATTGGCAGGTTTAGAGGGATATGGACCAAATGCAGGCTGGTGGGACAAGTGTAGATGGGACGTGTTGGCTGGTGTGGGCACATTAGGCCGAAGGGCCCGTTTCCACACTGTAAGACTCTATGACTCAATGGCTAGAGAACATTTCATCAGAGTTTGTACATGGTACTGTATAGCTCAATAGTGAGGACAGGTGCAGGAAAGAACTGCAGATGCTGGTTTAAACCAAAGATAGACACAAAAAGCTGGAGTAACTCAGTGGGTCAGACAGCATCTCTGGAGAGAAGGAATGGGTGACTGTTTCCACACTGTAAGACTATAAAAGAGAGCATCAGTAATCCAAGCAAGGAGGAGGGAAACTGAAATCTGAAATCGGATGAAATTGCTTTAATATTCACGTGTATGTTAGCAAGGACAAAACACATTTACTCCAAACAGAACCTAATATTTTTGTGTTAATTTCACAGTTGGAAGCTCGTCGCATAAACCTGCTAAGCTTTTGCTTTCCGCCATCTCAAACTCGGTTTGGTTTTTGTATGTTTTTAGTTATATAGGAGATCTTACAAATGAGTGATTGTAACATAAAAGCGGTGAGTCCCTCCATTCTGCAGCTGTGCTGGATCCCCTGCTCCGCTGAAATAAATTTCCAGGGCCATAAACTTTATACAGGAAATCATTAGTGTATCACCCAGTGCAAGTGCTATGTGGCTCAGAATTGATTACTTTTTTGGCTCGGCATTTTTTCTGTTGGCCTGAGTGGATTGTAATTCATGGCTGTCACCCATCAAGCCTGCACATCATAACGTTAATATGAATCAGCCTTCAAACAAACTTTTTGGAACTTTTTTTTGTTTGCAAAACTGTGTGGAGTCCAATTCACTTTATATCTTTATAACCTTTGGCAACGATGTTTTTTTTATTTTCCGCAACGGCTAATCGACATTGAATAATCTAACCCACACTGCAGTCATCCTGCCTTGTTTAATATGGTACAGATGTTTGCATCTATGCATGAACGAAATGATTAATAACCGGGATTTAATTGTCATTTATTTTTTAAGTTTGACTTTTATTTTGGCTTCTCTTCCCAGTTAACCGTGGTCCCAATTACTGTAAACCCATTGGTGATCTGCTCTGGGGAGGCGAGGTGCAGTCAGGAGTAACAAGATGAATGAGAGGAAATTATCATTGTAACCTTTTAACACTTTAGTATTTTTAATATAATTTCTCATGTGGTTCCTTCATCATTTTCAGGCAGGTGGGGAGAGAAGAAATAAGTGTGTGCTGAACTAACTTGCAGCACCCTGACATAACTGCACTATCACAGTTAAACCCACAGTTCAAATTTAAATAGAGATCATGAATTTCCGACACAGGTTTATGATGTTGGAAACAGGGCTTTAAATGCCGATTGTTAAACAAGCTATTAAACATATTCTTTGGGGGACAGGCAGGGCATGTTGTACCAATCAGTCAGAGGGGCCGTGGTTGTAATTTGGTGCGGAATTTAAACTGGGCTTAGTTTAATTTTTTTTTGTTTAGAGATTAGAGATGTAGAGAAACAGGCCCTTCAGCCCATCGAGTCCGTGCCGACCAGTGATCCCCGCACATCAACACTATCCTCCACACACTAGGGACAATTTACACTTATACCAAGCCAATTAACCTACAAACCTGTACGTCTTTGGAGTGTGGGAGGAAACCGGAGATCCCGGAGAAGACCCACGCAGGTCACGGGGAGAACGTACAGACAGCAGTCAGGACTGAACCCGGGTCTCCGACGCTGTAAGGTAGCAACTCTACTCCTGCACCACCGTGCCGCCCTATGATGAACAACATCACATCTCGGGTACATGGGAGGTAACTATGCTACCGACTTCAATTATAAACCTATATAAACAGGCCATTCGGCCCACTTAATCTCGCTAGCCAACCGTGCTCACTTTCCAATTAAAGTATTTAGCTATCTGCTGTGTCATACACTCATAGAGTGATGCAGTGTGGAAAGGAAACCCTTTGGCCCAACTTGCCCACGCCAACCAACATGTCCCATCTACACCAGTCCCACCTGCCAGCGTTTGATCCATATCCCTCTAACCCTGTCTTATTCATGTACCTGTCCAATTGTTTCTTAAACGTTGCGATAGATTCATTTACGGTTGGTAAATGTTAACAAGGTCAGAACCCCTTTGTTCAGAAACTTGCAGAAACTCCAAGCTAGCTTGCACGTTCATCAGTAATTCACCAGGTAAATTATCTGCAGCTAACTCCGTTTCTTTCTCCACTGATGCTGCAGCGTGGCCTCTTGAGTATTTCCAACACTCTTTGTTTTCACTTCTGGGTGATAGCATCCACAGTGTTTTGCAGTATTTTATAACGCATTTACACAAGAACGAAATAAGTAATAGCCTCGCCATTAATTAACCAAGAATGTTTAAACTATTTCCAAGCCATTGGAAAACACTGTTGACTTTAAACATTCTTAAAATTCATATTAACTCAACATCATCTATTAAAGTCCATAATTTTAGTTTTTATTGAATAATTCATTTAGATGAGTACACCAAGGCTTCAGAATTAAGTGGGAATTGAATGTATTCTTTTCCCAAGCTTAACCTCCATAAGAATAAGGTAGACCATCTTTTATAAAAGATCATAGACTATAAATGATGACGCAGATGGACAGAAGCTCAACTAGTTTGTTCTGGAGCCATCTCTTAAATTGCTGCAGTTTAATCCCATTGTTCTGTCCTTCATTTGCATCCTTCTATGTTGTTCCTTTTCCAATATTTATCCGAAGCCATTTTAAGTGATGTTTAGAGTTTCTGCTTCAATAGCCATTTGTAGCAAAACATTCAGTGGCACGGATATTCTCAATACACCTGTTGGAAGATTATTCGTTCCCGCCAGACTCGTGGTGAACATCTTTAATGTCAGTTGAATTCATCCAAAAGTCACTCAACCATGCTAATGACTGCAAGAAATACATTTTAAAATGGAGAGCGAAAGCAAATCTTTAATACTCCCAGGAGGAGAAAAATACTTAATGGCACGGTGGCGGAGTGGTAGAGTTACTGCCTTACAGCGCCAGAGACCTGGGTTTAATCCTGACCATGGGTGCTGTCTGTACGGAGTTTGTACGTTCTCCTCGTGACCGTGTGGGTTTTCTCCAGGTGTTCCAGTTTCCTCCCACAATCCAAAGACGTACAGGTTTGTAAGTTAATTGGCTTGGTAAAATGTTAAAATTGTCTCTAGTATAGGTAGGATAGTGTTAGTGTGTGGGGATCGCTGGTCGGCATGGACTCGGTGGGCCGAAGGGCCTGTTTCCGCATTTGTATCTCTAAATTATACGAAACTTCGATATACGTAAATAATTTAAATGGTATTTTCACATATCTAAATTAGGTACAGTAAATAATTCTGGCAATTGCAAGCAGTAGATGATGTAATAAATCAGCATAGAGCCATGCAGCATGGAATCAGAACCTTCACCTCTCCAAGTCCACACCAACCATAAAGCACTGTGTGTACTGATCCTAGTCCAGTCCCAATTTTTTCAACCTATTAACTCCCCCAGCTCACATACAGACGAGGAGCAATTTACAGTGGCCAATTAACTGGCCAACTTGCACGATTCCGATCTTGGTAATGCAGGAAGAAACCATTCCACTGATGGAAACTGGAGACAAGAGGCAGATGGATCAGCCTGAAGTAGTGTCCCGACCCCAAATGTCATCTGTCCATTTCTCACCACAGAGTCTGCCTGGCCCGCTGAGTTCCTCCGGCACTTTGTTTTTTTGCCTGAAGGAAAGGGATATAATTACAAGTGAACTCCACACAGACATCACTGGAGCTGTGATGCAGATGTTCTACAATGTGCCATCCCATTTAGATTATTATAGATCCTGGTTAGTTGGAAAAGAAAATACGTTCAATTATATAAAGATCTGGTTGTGAGAATAGAAGCATTCTTCCATTTGTTTTTTAAATATCTAGTCTTCAACAGTCTAGTTCCAAGGAAATCAATATGCCTTTCTCCTTTTTCAAGTAGAGTTATTAGAGGAATGCTTCTTCTTCTATTTGCTACATCGTAGAACATAGAAGAGTAAAGGAACAGGCCCACCTCCCCACTGTGTCACAATGTAAAGTTAGACTCCTCTGCCTGCACGTGATCCCTAGCTCTTCATTTCCAAAAATAGACACAAAATGCTGGAGTAATTCAGCGGGACAGGCAGCATCTCTGGAGAGAAGGAATGGGTGAGGTTTGGTCTCAAGAAGGGTCTCGAAACGAAACATCACCAATTCCTTCTCTCCAAAGATGCTGCCTGTCCCGCTGAGTTACTCCGGCACTCAGTGTCTATCTTCATTATAAACCAGCATCTGCAGTTCCTTCCTACACATTCCTCCAAATCCATGTGCCTATCTAAAACCCTCTTAAACGCCAACATTTTATCTGCTTCCACTGTGGTTACAGGAATGAAGAATATTTGGTGAAAACTCTTCAATATAATTCTAATATAACTAGCATTGTTGTGCAAATTGGGGGAGCACAGAATTCTTCAGCGTGGTGGATCAGGTGCCAATAAAGCAAGTAACATTTTCCAACAGGACATCAAACATCTTGTGTGGGATTTGCTTAAATTATAAAAGGTGCCACATTCTTTCCCCAAGACACGATTATGATTCTATTCCAGACCTATTTTGTTATTTGAACCTGAATACATTTGTTCTATTTCCTCCGTAGATAGACACAAAATGCTGGAGTATCTCAGCGGGTCAGGGGGCATCTCTAGAGAAAAGGAATAGGTGATGTCTTGGGTCTCGACCCGTCTTCCGATCGAGAAGGGTCTCGACCCGAAACGTCACCAATTCCTTTTCTCCAGAGATGCTGCCTGGCCCGCTCAGTTATTCCAGCATTTTGTGTCTATCTTCTATTTAAACCAGCATCTGCAGTTCTTTCCTACACTTGCTGCCTGGCCCGCTGAGTTACTCCAGCTCTTTGTCTCTATCTTCGGTGTAAACTAGCATCTGCAGTTCCTTCCTGCTTATTTTCTCCAATTTCTTATTTCCCTGCCCTATTGATAAAATATAAGAGACGGTGAATGACATGATAGTCATCTAATGCCTTGTGGGGCTGTATACTGATTCTATAAAAGGAATTTGAGAAATCCCAATCTTTTGTCACAACATTTTACAAGTCCGCAAACTCACAGTTAATTCAATAGAAGTTGTTTAATGTTTTGAGATTTTACTAGTATTGATTTCCATTTCCACAAGGAGTCAAATATCAGGAAAGAATTGATAAGGGATAACATATCACATGCAGTAGATTAAGACATGCTTCCTGTCCATGGAGACCAGTGTCCTTTAAATAGTTCCTTGGCCAGTTGTCCTGTCACTTTCAATAACACCCGATCAAGATCGAAGAGCTCCTGTTACATGGTGAAAGAAGTAACAGTAATTGAGAAACAGCCTTAAGTTTCAGTCCAATACCAGAATTTTCTATAGATCTGAAGCTTAATTCCTTTCAAGCGCTTATCAGTATACCACCTTTGAAGAACGTTTGGTGAAAGCTCTTCAATATAATGTTTTACTCGTGGTACAAACAGCATCATCCATTGTATTATAACTTTAATCCTTGTAGAATCATTCGATATTAATTTCATGATTTGTACATATTCATATTTGATAGACACAAAGTGCTGGAGTAACTCAGCGGGTCAGGCAGTATTATACCCGTCCCGCTGAGTTATTCCAGCACCTTGTGTCTATCTTCGGTGTAAACCAGCATCCAACACATCATTCTTATTTGCTTTTTCTCCATATTAACTTTTGAATCAATTTTTTATTACTTTGAAGAACCGTTGTACTTTTTAAAGTTTCCTTGACAGTGTTTATGGAACTTTTCCTGTCATGAATTAAAATTCACAAAATAAATGTGTGCATATGGAACATTTTAGTTGAGTTAAGTTTCGACATTCAGTGTCAAAACGGGCCCTACTCCCCAACGAGTCCATGCCGACCAATGATTGCCCATACACTAGTTCTATCCAACACACTAGGGACAATGTACAGAAGCCAATTACCCTACAAACCAGCACGTCTTTGGAATGTGGAAGGAAACCGGAGCACCCGGACAAGACCCACGCAGGTCACGGGGAGAACGTACAAACTCCATACAGGCAACACCCGCCATCAGGATCAAACCTGGGTCTCTGACACTGTAAGGCAGCAACTCTGACACTGTTGCATGGCCTTGATGTTGACATTGTTACATTGCAAGCAGATAACTCACATTCAAGACTTACAGTCGATTTTTAGTTTAGTTTAGTTTATTGCCACCGAGGTACAGTGAAAAGCTTTTGTTGCGTGCTAACCAGTCAGCGGGAAGACAATACATGATTACAGTCGATCCATTTACAGTGTATAGATACGTGATAAGCGAATGACGTTTAGTGCAAGGTAAAGCCAGTAATGTCCGATCAAGGATAGTCACGAAAGAGGTAGATAGTAGTTCAGCACTGCTCTCTAGTTGAGGTATTAAGGCATTTGTGTTATAGGTTAGTCTGGCATGCACTGTTTTGGGAGATTTATACTTAATGAGTATTACTTTGTGAATTGAACAAGGGGTAGAGAGAGGTTGGGAACATTGTGATTACATCAATTACATGCTCATGATATGAGTCACATTGTACAGAATTTGTGGATCTCTTAGAGAGCCATTAGTGAGGATGTGGGGGAGGGGGGTGGAATTAGAGTTGCTGCCGTACAGCGTCAGGAACCCGGGTTCGATCCTGACTACGGGTGTTGCATGCATGGAGTTTGTACGTTCTCCCCGTGACCAGTAATTGGCTTCTGTAAATTATCCCTAGTGCGTTGGATAAAACTAGTGTATGGGTAATTGTTGGTCGGCATGGACCCGGTTGGCCGTAGGGTCCGTTTTGACACTGAATGTCTAAACTTAACTAAACTAAAATGTTCAATTCGCAGATCATCCTGGGGTAATGGAACATGTTTCCTTTGACCCTGAGAACTCGGACCCATAGAGGCGGGGGGGGGGGGGGGGAGAGGTCAGCCTAACAGAGCACAGTATACACCAGTCACTCAGCATTGCCCAACTCCTTGTCAAGACAGTTATCATTTACTTTGGTGAGATACCAACGTCTTAAAATTGGTATTTCTGATAATGGTGATGTAAGATAGACACAAAAAGCTGGAGTAGCAAGACAAGCAGCTACTCTGGAGAAATCGGAAAAGGTGACATCTCGGGTCGAGACCCTTCTTCAGGCTGAGAGTCAAAAGAAATGGAAACAAGAGATATGGACGGTGATGTATATAGAGATAGAGAACAAATAAATGCAAAAAATAACAATGATAAAGGAAACAGGCCATTGTTAGCTGTGGGCTAGATGAAAACCAGTTACAGACAATGAAACTCACCAGGACAACAGTGAAACTGGTACAACAACTGGGGCGGGGGTGGGAGGGGCGGAGTGAGAGGGGATGAAGATACTGGCGCAAATTACTTCCTAATTTTATCATGAACTATTACATTTAACAAGTCAATACAGTAATTTATTTCAATAGCAGCATTAATCCATGCTCTTAAAAAACACAGCGACGCCAATATATAGAACACAGAGCAGAAAAGCACAAGAACTGATCATTTATATTTAGGAAAGAACTGCAGATGCTGGTTTAAATTGAAGGTAGACACAAAATGTTGGAGTAACTCAGCGGGACAGGCAGCATCTCTGGAGAGAAGGAATGGGTGACGTTTCGGGTCAAGACCCTTCTTCAGATTGTTCAGGTTTACGAGGATATTGACAGGACTCAAGGGCCTGAGCTCAAGGGGGAGGTTGGGCAATCTAGGACTTTATTCCTTGTTCAAAAGTTGATAAATTCCTTGTTCATAAGTTGATATCCTTGTGTTCTTGATTTCCCCCACCCTGGGTAAAAGACCCTGGGCATTCACCCCATCTATTTCCCTCATGGTTTTATGCATCTCTGTAAGATCACCCCTCATCCTACTATACTGGCTGTGGAGGCCGTCAATGGGTATTTTTAAGGCAGAGATAGATTCTTGATTAGTACGTGTGTCAGGGGTTATGGGGAGAGGGCAGAAGAATGGGGTTGAGAGGGAGAAACAGAACAGCCATGATTGAATGGTGGAGTAGACTCGATGGGCCGAATGGCCTAATACTGGTCCTCGAGCTTATCAACTTATGAACGTCCTAGAATGTCCAACTTCTCCCTTGAGCTCAGGCCCTTGAGTCCTGTCAATATCCTCATAAATCTGAAGAATCTGAAGAAGGGTCTCGACCCGAAACGTCTCTCCAGAGATGCTGCCTGTCCCGCTGAGTTACTCCAGTATTTTGTGTCTATCCTCGTAAATCCTCTCTGCACTCTTTCCAGCAGAAGTTGTGGACGGACGTGTAAACTCCCATCTCCAGTTCCGACAAGCCTTCTCCAATCTAATTACCATCATTTGATCTTCTTTCTCACAATCAGTGGCCATTCAGAACCAGTCTCCAATGTTAATAGCATGACAGCAATGCACTAAGGAGTCTCAGGTTACAAGACAGACCCGTCATCCCACCAGCTTCCCTGAACACATGTTCAGCCTGCATGTCCAAAAAATAAGGAGAACTGAGCTGCCAACAAGACAGTGGTGACAAACACTCTTTAGGATTAGGTGTTAAATGATGAGGCATTTGCAATCCCTGGTGATTAACTAATCACACTAGAACTGGGTTCGTTCCTGACTACGGGTGCTTGTTTGTACGGAGTTTGTACGTTCTCCCCGTGACCGCGTGGGTTTTCTCGGAGATCTTGGGTTTCCTCCCGCACTCCGAAGACATACAGGTTTGTAGGTTAATTGACTTGGTATAAATGTCAATTGTCCTGCTGGTCGATGCGGACTCGGTGGGCCGAAGGGCCTGTTTCCGCGCTGTATCTGTAAACTAAACAAAACTAACTGGCTATGTCCTGCTACCTCACCAGGAAGTGCAGAAAATGAAGCTTTTAAAGGCTTCTTTCAGAGTTGGGACCAGCAGAATTCACTGCTGTTAAGAACTGTGTGACAAGTGCACCCTAACTTCAAACCTAAATATTAAAAGACTTGAAGTTATGCAATTTTAGTTTTAATTTTAGACATACAGCATGGAAACAGGCCCTTCAGCCCACCGGGTTTGGTTCGATCAGCAATCACCCATACTTTAGTTCTATCCTACACACACTGGGGGCAATTTCCAGAGGCCTATTAACCTGCAAACCTGCACATTTGTTTGGAATGTGGAAGGAAACCGGAGCACCCGGGGAAAACCCATGTGGTCACAGGGAGAGCGTGCAAACTCCGTATAGAGAGCACTCATAGTCTGGAACGAACAGTGGTCTCTGGCGCTGCAAGGCAGCAACTCTACCGCTGTGCCAGTGTGCCATCCCAGTTGGATATCACTATTGACAAACTTAGAACTGGGAATTTGAATGGGAACTCCGGGATTCAGTGCATGGAGGCAGAGCGCCAGAGAACTACATTCTGTCCTGATGTTTGGTGCTGTCTGTGTGGAGATTGAATATTCACCCTCCCAGTGACCATGTGGGTTTTCACCTGGTGCTCCAGTTTCCACCCACGTCCCAAAGACGTTTGTGTTAGTAGATTAATCAGCTGCTGTAAATTGCCTCTCGTGTCTAAGTGAGTGTGAAAAGCTGACGTGGATGGGGAGGGTGGGGGGAGAGAATTGATGAGCGTGTAAGGAGAATACAAAATGGGATTTATGTAGGATTGATGTAAATGGGTGCTTGATGGTCAGTAAGGGCTGACAGAGCCAAACGGCCTCTTTCCCTGCCATATCGCTGTGCACTTTCAGGACTCAATGAGAAGACATTGCTACCTTCATATTGGAAACATGGAAACTGTTGATATACTTGGAAGTACTGAAGGATTTAATACAAACTGCAGGCAGTTGTTGACAGGGTAACATCTTCATGTTTTAGCTGATAGTTTATTTAATTCCTGCCCATTGCAGCCAGCCATTTTCCTCATCTGGACCTCACAACATGTCATAAGTTCATAAGTTATAAGAGCAGAATTAAGCCACCCAGTCCTTCAAGTCGAATCTGCCATTCAATCATGGCTGATCTATCTTTCCCACTCAACCCCATTCCCCTGCCTTCTCCCCGTAACCCCAGATATCCTTACTAATCAAAGTAAGTAACAAACCAAATCAAAATAGATGTCTTCTTAGACCATGGGACTTTCGAGTCATGGAGTCATACTAAGGAGAGAGAGAGAAGGGGGCCCGACCACTGCCAACCACTATCAGTCTCCACTGCCCACGTTGCACCAAGGTGTGTGGATACATCTGCAGACCCGCAAGTAGACGACCCTATGGAGAGGACTGGATGATCAATGATGATGAGAGTCATACAGTGGGGAAACAGGTCCTTTGGCCCAACTTGCCCACACCGACCCACATGACCCATCTACACTAGTCCAACCTGCTTGCATTTGGCCCATATCCCTCTAAACCTGTCCTATCAATGTACCGGTCTAAATGATAAGAGGTAGATAGAATAGATGGATAGAATAGAGATCAATTTAGATAGAATTTTACACTAAGGACCTTCAGAACAATCCATATTATTAAGGTGCATTCAGTACTTTGTTCCATTCAGGAGCAGAATGAAGATGGAATTTAGCAAAAACACAAGGGGTACTAAACAGACCTCCCATGAGTAAATCAACACATCCCTTTCTGGGTGAAAGAGGGAAGACACAGAAAATCACCTTGAAAATGATGGCATCAAGCTGGCTGCCAGAGGAGCATGCATTTACTTGTCTTCCGCCAGATATCACCAGAATACTGAACGGGTAAGCTTGTTTCCTGCTGACTGATTTTGGATGTAATAAAGGAAGTGTGAAGAGCTAGGGAATGCAAACATAACTCTCCGAGCACTGGGGAATCAGCCACTTGGTTCAATTACAAAGCTCGGTCATGTTCTTGCTGGTTGTGATCACTGACTATAACGCATAACAATAACAAGATTCAATGGTTTCATTGAATGCAGATAACTTTGTGAAATTGTAAGATTGTCAGCATTCAGCATCTCAGTTTCTCAGTTTAGTTTAGAGATACAGCGTGGAAACTGGCCCTTCGGCCCACCGAGTCCGCACCGACTAGCGATCTCCGCACGTTAACATTACCTTACACACACACTAGGGATAATTTTACACTTATACCAGGCCAATTAATCTACAAACCTGTACGTCTTTGGAGTGTGGAAACTGGAGATCTCAGAGAAAACTCATGAAGGTCACGGGGAGAACGTACAAACTCCGTACAGACAGCACCCGTAGTCAGGATCGAACCCGGGTCTTTGGCGCTGTAAGGCAGCAACTCTACCGTTGCACCACCGTGCCGTCTCTCAACATTTGATTGATAAGTGTAACTTGCAAGAAGCTCATCCTGTAGAAACAAGGAACTGCAGATGCTAATTTGCAACAAAAAAAGACACAAAGTGCTGGAGTAACTCAGCGGGTCAGGAAGAATCTCTGGAGAACATGGGTATGTGATGTTTCGTGTCGGGACCCTTCTTCAAACTGGCCCGAAACGTTACCTATTCATGCTCTCCAGAGATGCTGCCTCACCCATTGAGTTATTCCAGCACTTTGTGTCTTTTAAAGATCAGCCTGGTCAGGCTAGTCATCCTATCCTGGCAAACATCATACTCATTGCGAAATAGCACAGGTACTTTCATGTACAATTCATCTTAGTGTGCCTGGTAAACTTTGAGCATTAGAGGTGCCTTCGCTCCATAGATGCTGCTGCACCCGCTGAGTTTCTCCAGCATTTTTGTGTACCTGCACCTAGTTTAGTTTAGTTTAGATTAGTTTAGAGATACAGCTTGGAAACAGGATCTTTGGTTCACTGAGTCCACACCGACCAGCGACCACCCTATACACTAGATCCATGTGATTGGAGTTGCACATCCTACACACACTAGGGGCAATTTACAGAAGCCGCTGCTATTAACTTACAAACCCGCTCGTCTTTGGGATGTGAAAGGAAAGCGCAGCACCCGGAGAAAACCCACGCGGTCACAGGGAGAACGTGCAAACTCCGTAAAGACAGCACCCGTGCTCAGGATCGAACCCACACTAACAACGCGGTCACTGAAGGGCCTGTTGCTATGCTCTACTGTTCTTTGTTAATATAAAGCTATGCAAACTGGCTGTTTAGTGCAAGCCCTGTTTTAAGTGTTGCTAAGTGTAATACACATTCGCTTGGATATAAATGGGGTTTTTTTGGTCAATGTCATGATTATTTCTGGGTCTCAACTCAACAAGGTGGCGCAGCGGTAGAGTTGCTGCCTTGCAGCGCCAGAGACCCGGGTTCGATCCTGACTATGTGCGCTGTCTGTACAGAGTTTGTACATTTTCTCTGTGACCGTGTGGCTTTTCTCCGGGTGGCTTTTCTCAGGTTTGTAGGTTAATTAGCTTCAGTAAAATTGTAAATTGTCCCTTGTGTGTAGGATAGTGCTAGTGCATGGGGTGATCGCTACCTGGCACAGACTCGGTGGGCTGTATGTCCTGTTTCCGTTCTGTATCTGTAAATTTTCTGTAAAGTCCAAAGTCAAAATATAACAACAGTTTCGTACATCAATGTTCAGGCTTGTGTGTCCGATGATTTTTCGGAGGAGTAAAGTTGATCAGCAGGGAAATCTAAGCTGAAGTTTCATCTTCCAGATATTATCAAGCCTTGAGGAAAAAACAAAAAAATGTGGAATTCTGCAAAGTTTTCCTATCATTGTTCTGAGACACTTTCTATTTATTTAAAAAAAGATCAGCTTCATGCTACTGTTGGAGCTTACACCATTTTATTTTTGGCTCAATGCAGCTTTGAATAGGTTGGACAAAAGCCTCTCTACACTGAAGCCTTACTGGCCTTGAAATATTGTTCTTGAAATATTGTAAGGAAGATCTTTAAAAAAGACGTCGAGATGATAGATACTGCAGATGAAGTGGCAATTTCTAAAAAGCATATTTCAGGGTGTCCTTTACGGGTAAGTGGATGCATGTGGAGGTTTCGAAACACCTGCACAATTCAGGAGGTCTGGTATGTGTGTTTACGTAAGCTGTGTCAGGTTTGTGCTGAAACTCTCAATGAGTCTACATTATGCCAGTCTACCCGGCATACTTTCAAACCATATAACTTTCGTCAACATCTGACATTAACACACTGACAGCAGCCTGTTAATCAGCACTTGTTTTGAAATATTTTATCCAGATTGTTTGGACATTTTACAATGTAAGACAGAGGGAGTTAGTTATCGTTTTACAGACTTTCAAGCGGTGATGGCGGGAATGGAGGGGTGCTACAGGGAGGGGTGTAGAATAAGTTGTTTCACTGTTTAAATTGAAAGCACTCTGTCATCATTCACGGAGTAACACTGATTGATGAGACGTTGAATAAGTATTGGTTTTTGTTAAACATGACAAAGTGAAAGATTTACGGGCAGTGGTTGAAGAGGTTTAGAAAGGTCTGGCAATGGTTCAGTGCCCTGTTATGGCAGAAATGACCTCTGGCCCTTCAAGAAAAAGTCAGTAAAATACACCAGCTGCCGCTCCAGCTTATTGATTTACAACATGTTTAGTATTTGCTAGTTTTTGAAGAGTCCCAATAATGTTTCGCAGCGAACAATTAAAAAGAAAGTTCGAAGTTTGAGGTAGAAAATTGTAAACTTTTCACAGCCGAGTGACAACTAAATTAAACTTAAGAAAACACATGTAGCCTTGTTCACCTCGGTTGCGCTGTCAGCAACAACAGAATAAAGTAGAGGAAGACTCTTTTAGAGGAGATTTGCATCTCATCGAGTAGGCAGTGTATTGCGACGTAGTAAAGATCAGTAACGCTAAGTTGTAAATGTTTAATAATCTAAACCCTGAACCTTTGTTGTAACCAAATGTAGCCACCATGTTGGTCATCAAATAAATCTCTGATAGTCATAACACGTGCATTGTAAACAAGAACTAGGGCAGCACGGTGGCGCAGCGGTAGAGTTGCTGCCTTACAGCGCTTGCAATGCCTGAGACCCGGGTTCGATCCCAACTACGGATGCAGCCTGTACGATGTTTGTACATTCTACCCGTGACCGCATGTGTTTTCCCCGAATTTCCCCACACATTCCAAATGTTAATTGGCTTCGGTGAAAATGTTAAATTGTCCCTGGTGTGTAGGATAGGCCTAGTGTATGGGGATCGCTGGTCGGTGGGGCGATGGGCCTGTTTCCATGCTGTATCTCTAAAAAATATATACTGGTTTATACCAAAGATAGACACAAAATGCTGGAGTAACTCAGTGGGTCATGCAGCACCTCTGGAGAAAAATAATAGGTGACGTTTCAGGTCAGAACCCTTCTTCAGACTATATAAGGGACACTTATACCAGGTAGTCTATTCATCCCAATATGGTTTTATAATGAACATATTATATTACATGTAGGGTTTTTTTGTCACAGCAAATTTTCACCATAGTCAGGAATGGCACCAACATCAATGAAAGGATGATTCTGTTTATTTTCCCAACACACCATTGGCAATATATTAATACTCAATCTTTGTTGAAGATTTTCAGTTCCTTCTCTCCTGAATCCTGAAACATTATTCTGGAGCAGTGTCCCATGCAACATAGTGAAGTAATGCATACGTTAACTAATATAATACTGGAAGGGAATTTAATTCTAAACAGTATTTGATGAACAAAACATTAGCTTAACACGAGGCCAAGTCATGTCTACCAATTTGTTACTTCACGCGATGATCACAGAATCGGAACCCTGGGATCTCAAGGAACATGTTGTAGACACAAGGTACTTCCTTAATAATGAGGAGTGCAAAGTATTCCAAGTTGCAAAGAGACAACTAAAGGATTTACCATTACAGAAGTACTAAGATGGTGTTGGCTAGGTAAGCAGTTATTGCCATTCCTGTATAGGAAGGAACTGCAGATACTGGTTTAAACCAAAGATAGACATAAAATGCTGGAGTAACTCAGCAGGTCAGGCAGCATCTCTGGAGAAAAGGAATAGGTGACATTTCGGGTTGAGGTAATGCCAGTCTGAAGAACGGTCTCGACCCGAAACGTCACTTATTCCTTTTCACCAGAGATGCTGTCTGACCCGCTGAGTTACTCCAGCACTTTGTGTCCAGTTTAAGGTGCTATTCCTTTTCAGATTTGTATATTCATTTGCCCCATCATTTACTAAAGTCGTAAGTAATCTTATTGTTGAATATGCATGGTGACCAATCACCCTTATCTAACTATCTCCGGCTTAAAAGCTTTCAAGTACTTCTGTCCCCCTTTGAGGAAAGAGACTTCCAATATTCACGTTCCTCAAGAAAAAAAAAAGTAAGCTTATCCCTATCTAAATGTGCCACCCTTGCGTCTTACACAGTCGCTGCTTCACATACAAGAGGAAACATCCTCTCCACGTTCACTCTGTCAAGACCCCTCAGTATCTTTATATATTTCAATCAAGCCCGCTCTCGCTTTCCTAAGCTCAGCACAAAAGGGGCCTCCTCATCTCCTTCAGTCCGTGCAGTCTCTGCGCCCGATCTTTCCCCTTCATCCGCTGCCAGTTCATTAACACTTCTCAATTCTGTACCGAGCTGGTATCTTCTGTTCATTTCAAAAGCAGGAAAGGTCTTAGCATCGCGCGCCTTCAATCACGCTGCCAATCCAGCCTCTCCGCCGCCACTCAAAATGGATTTCCAAATCCTCCTCTGAGTGTAACTCTTTAAAAAGATTTCATACGCAGCAGGGGTGTTGCAAACATTGAGAAGGTTGGGTGGTGGGAGGAGGGGTTGGGGCTGGGGGGGGGGGGGGGAGGTGGAGTTGCATTTCCCAACAAAAAAATGCCAGATTTCCATGACATCAATTGAAGGTCAAGGTTCAATTTTCACTCCCTTTGAAAAGACAATGGGAGTCTTAACTTACTGTCTCCCTTCTATGCACCCCGAAGACCCCATGCTTTCTTGGTATAGATATGCTAAGGACATTGTGTAGACTAACAACAGTGATGTCTTAATGCTACTCTGAAAATTTGGCAATCACCATTGATTTATAAAAAATATATAAAAGCAATGTGGGCATTTTACAAGCAAGGAGGTCAGTGAAGGATAATTCTTTGCCAATGTTAGCATCGCTTTCCCAAGCTCAAGATATGAATAGTTGGACATCACTTTACTTTTTACATATCAATTCCTTTTTTGTTTTCAACCCAGCTTTGACAGCTTAATAAGCCTGTTGTTTTGCCATCAAGCCATTTTCTTTTCTAGAATTTTCTAAGAGACACGAGTGGTGGTAGCATGGTTTGATTGTCAATTGGGTCTGCGCCACATTGCTGAAGCATCCAAGGCAAAGTTCCACAGAGATAGATGCAGACCATCGAACCATTGAACAAATGTTACAAGGTCATTCTAAAACTCGGTTTGGGACAAATTCAAAAGCAAGTACAACTCTTCCCTGATTAAAGTTGCGATGTATTATTAACAGTTTCTGTCTCCACAGAGTACTCAGAGTATTCCCACCACTTTCTGCTATTTAGTTTGCTTCTAACATCTACAGTTTATTCCTTTATAATTATTTCCTTCTCTTTACAACAATACAAAAAGAAGCCAATGAGCTCATGTGAAATTAATTCTATTGCTTCCTTCAAGTTTCACCTCTTGAGAAGGTTGCGTTTGATTATAGACCTCTTCTCCTTAAGATAGACACAAAGTGCTGGGGTAACTCAACGGGTCGGGCAGCATCTCTGGAGAAAAGGAATGGGTTTCAGGTCGGGACCGTTCTTCAACCTCATCTAATGCATCTGCTGTTCCAGGTGGGTGTCAACTCCGCTCAGTCCGTCTTAAACCAACCAGATCGCCCGGTTGCTCAGCACTTCAACTCCCCCTCCTATTCCCAATCTGACCTTTCTGTCCCAGGCCTCCTCCATGGCCAGAGTGAGGCCCAGCGCAAACTGGAGGAACAGCACCTCATATTTCGCTTGGGTAGTTTACACCCCAGCGGTATGAACATTGACTTCTCTAATTTTAGATAGCCCTTGCTTTCTCCCTTCTTCCCCTCCCCCTTCCCAGTTCTCCCACAAGCCCTACTGTCTCCGCCTACTTCCTTTCTTTTTCCCGCACCCCCCCCCTCCCCTGATACCAGTCTGAAGAAGGGTCTCGACCCGAAACGTCGCCAATTCCTTCACTCCATAAATGCTGCCTCACCCGCTGAGTTTCTCAGCATTTTTTGTCTACCCGGTTTTTCCAGCATCTGTAGTTCTTTTTTAAACAGGCAGGTGGGACCAGAGTAGATGGGGCATGTTGGCCAGTGTGAGCAAGTTGGGCCAAAGGGCCTGTTTCCATGCTGTCTGAATCTATGACTCTCTATATCCTGAGAGGTTCTCATGCCTGCTTTCCCAATCAGTCATCGTGGCTGGAAAAGGATCAAAATTGGGCCAGAGTTCTCACACACCCAGACCAGTTCTCTGTCTCACCAGTCAAAGGACAACAAAAAATTGGTGCAAAGAAAATTCTCAGGCACACAAAAAAAAACCAGCTGAATTTTACATGCTCTCCTAAATTTCTCATTTCCGCTGGTCTCAGCTTTATCCGATAAGACCTGGGCGTCTTTCTAAATTGCCCCTACAGTGTTACAATATGAGTGGTTCGATATCACTGGCTTTGAAACTCGAGATAGACTGTGGGAAAAGCCACAAGCCAGGGCAAAAATAAAAATCAATTAAGGGATGAAAAAGCGGTGTAAACACGGTCAGACTCAAAAACCTCACTGTGGTTTTAAAGAGTCCTGTACATTTGGTTCGATATAATTATTCCAATTTCCCAAAGAGACTGCAGAGAAACAGTCAATTTAGATAAGGAAACACGTGTTGACGCGTCATTTTATACCCTCTATAAATGGAGCCAATATAATGGATTAAAACAGAGAATTTATTGGAATTAATCTAATGATGGAAATAAATGTCACAGTAAGTACACGTGGATACAAAGATGAGCGAGCATTGCTTTAAGGCAAGTGGGGCAAAATGTAAAGGAGATATGTGAGGGAAGTTTTGTTTAAAGAGTATGATGGGTGCCTGGAACATGTCACAAGGGTGGTGGTGGAGTTAGATATGATAGTGGCATAAACAAGGGTTTTGGAAAGAATTATCAGGCAACTGAACCATCCTACCACAACTAGAGAGCATTCCTGAACTACTGTCTACCTCTTTGATTGGACTTCACTGGCTTTACCTTGCACTAAGTGTTATTCCTTTATCATGTATCTGTACACTGTGAATGGCTCGATTGTAATCATGTATTGCCTTTCCGCTGACTGGTTAGCACTTCCATGACAATACATGACTACAATTGCTTTTCACTGTACCTGGGTACCCGTGACATTAAACCAGACTTTCTCGAAGGCTTTTCACTGTACCTCGGTACAAGTGACAATAAACTGAACTGAACAAGGAAGGGATGTGGATCATGTGCAGATAGAGGAGATAAAACATGAGCAGGTTAAACATGATAATCGGCAAGGATACTATAAGCCAAAGTGGTTGTGCATGTTCTGAACTGTTCTTCCTTTATGTCCTGTGTTTAAATTGCCGATGTTAATGATACGACAAGGAATTGGTACTTTCACCCCCAAATTGTATTGATCTGTATATGTGATGCCAGTGTCTTTCTCAGTCAGTGAAGCAGTAATCCAACCACTGGAGTCATAGAGTCACACAGTGTGGAAACAGAACCTTCGGCCCAACTTGCCCACACTGACCAAGATGCCCTGTATATACTGGTACCACCTGTCTGTGTTTGGCC